>CM038050.1:70606290-71206290 GCA_021397845.1 Areca catechu | reverse complement strand
AGTTAGGATAGAACCAGAACACAAAACTCCTCCCCGTAGGTCTGATAGAGTGCCACGGGCACCTGAGATGTATGGGTTTATTATTGAAAATAATGAAGCCCAAGTCATTCAAAATGATGAACCTCTGACCTATATGGAAGCTATCTTGAGTACTGATTCAGATAGATGGCAAGAAGCCATGGAATCCGAGATAGACTCTATGTATGTAAACCGAGTATGGTCTTTGGTCGATGCACCAGAGGGTGTTAATCCTATTGGGTGCAAATGGGTCTATAAGAAAAAGATTGGGGCTGATGGCCAAGTTGAAACCTATAAAGCCAGATTAGTGGCAAAAGGTTTTAGACAAAAACAGGGAATTGATTATGATGAAACATTCTCACCTGTTGCCATGCTCAAATCAATTCGGATTTTACTTGCTATAGCAGTGTACCACGATTATGAGATCTGGCAGATGGATGTTAAGACTGCATTCCTCAATGGTTTCCTTGAGGAAGAAGTCTACATGTCACAGCCAGAATGTTTTATTTCAAAGAATAAACCTAATCAAGTATGCAAGCTAAAGAAATCCATTTATGGATTAAAGCAAGCTTCAAGGAGTTGGAACATCCGCTTTGATGAAACTATTAAAAGGTTTGGTTTTATCAAAAATGTGGATGAACCCTGTGTTTATAAGAAGACTAGTGGGAGTGCCATAGTCTTCTTGGTTCTGTATGTAGATGACATACTCCTCATTGGGAATGATGTCCCAATGTTGCAATCAGTCAAGGTTTGGCTATCAAACCAGTTTTCCATGAAAGATTTGGGAGAAGCATCCTATATACTAGGTATTAAGATCTATAGAGATAGATCTAAGAGGATGCTAGGTTTATCCCAATCTAGGTACATTGACTTAGTGCTGAAAAGATTCAGCATGGATGGAAGTAAAAGAGGTTATCTTCCTATGAGTCAAGGCATACATCTTTCTAAAAGGATGTCTCCTAAGACACCTGAAGAAAGAAATAGAATGAATTCTATACCTTATGCTTCGGCAATAGGGTCCATAATGTATACCATGTTATGTACCAGGCCTAATGTGGCATATGCTTTAGGCATTGTCAGTAGGTTTTAGGCTGATCCAGGAGAGGATCATTGGAAAGCAGTTAAAAATATTCTTAAGTACCTGAGAAGGACTAAGGATATTTTTCTGGTTTATGGTGGTTCTGATCTTAAACTAGAAGCTTATTCTGATTCTAGTTTTCAATCAGACCCTGATGATAGCAAATCCATTTCAGGATATGTTTTTACCCTAAATGATGGAGCAGTGAGTTGGAAGAGTACCAAACAGCAGACTGTAGCTGACTCAACCACAGAGGCAGAATACATAGCTGTCAGTGAAGCCGCCAAGGAAGCAGTTTGGATGAAGAAGTTCATCACAGAGTTGGGTGTTGTTCCTGAGATTGAAAACCCAGTGCCACTTTACTGTGACAACACTGGGGCTGTTGCTCAACCTAAGGAACCAAGAGCTCATCATAAGTCCAAGCACATTCTGAGACGCTTTCATCTCGTCCGAGAAATAGTAGAGAGACAAGATGTCTACATAAATAGAGTTGATACAAAGAACAATGTAGTAGACCGGTTCACTAAGGCTCTACCACAGCGAGAGTTTGATCGCCATCTCGAGTGTATGGGATTAAGATTTAAAGGCGATTGGCTTTATTGCAAGTGGGAGATTGAAAGGGATAAGCCCTACAAGCCAATCTATGTTGTATCTCCCAAACTATTGTAATAGATAATTTTCTAATAAAGGCATTATTTTTCATCATACGCTGTGTTTATATTATATGATGAACCCCATAGATTAAGGCTATGATTTTAGGGTTATGATGAGATCATACCTGTGAGACCTAAAGTCTTAAAACCTTAATCTAAATTATTCCTAGTCAAAGGAACCCTGAGTAGGGGATCAGGGTTTTCCGGTAAGACTAGCACATCCCATGTATACTGGAGAGGGTGACTGCTCTCACAGTCACTTGTGTATGGCACTAATACTGGGATGTGGGTGCTCATTGGAGAATGAGTTCACTGATATGATCCAACTTGAGAACATCTAATGGAGTCTTAGCTACATGTCAATAGAAGGTTCTCATAGTGGGAGTGGTACAAGTAATCCTTTGACCTGAGACTGCCATAAGTACCTTATGTACATGAACCCATGCTTTGGTTCAATCATAATCATGACACTGAGTCATGCACAGGATTGATACTGGGAATGGTGAATTGGATATGAAGGTAATGAGTAGGTCAACAAGGAATCGATCACTCTTAGTAAGAGGAGATTGCATCCAGCTAGTTAACAATCGGATGATGATTCAGGGAATCTTTGATCAAAGTAAAGATATTAGAGATGGTTTCTAATATCAAGATAATTGAATCATCAATATAAGATTGAGCTAGAAATAAATATAATATTGGATTTGACATATATCTATATCCATAGTTATATTTTGGGAGCAGGCTGATCGAAAGATTTAATTGTACGGTAACTCTCTACTGAAGGGTAATTTTTGTATTTCACCAGAATTTCCATATCTTCCGGGTAGACATGACACGTTGCTAGACGTCAATCATGACTTGTGGGTTGATCAAATTCAAAGATCACTTATTAGGAAGAGTCCTAATTGATCAAATCGGGTAAGCCCGGTTTGACCTAAATCGATTAGAAAGAGTTCTAATCAAATTAGGTAAACTTGTATTCGAACCCACTGCTGGCTAGATGTGGAACCCAATGGATCACACACTTAACAGGATTGATCAAGAGTTTAATTTTGAATTAAATCATCTTTGCAGGATAACACTCTAGCAGGTGTTGCAAATCCTAGCTTCTATTCGAATCGGATTCGAATTAGGGTTCCAAAATGGTTCAATTTGGGTTCTAATTGGATCTAATTAGACCCTAATTATGAAAATAGGGATTATGGCTAACCCTATTGGCTAGCCATGCACCTAGGCTAGCCCCCACCCACCCCTTAGCATTTTTCACGCCAAAATGCCAAGAGTCCATGCGCTAATGGACTCTTGGCACGCCATTTGGAAGAGTCCATGTCGCATGGACTCTTAGCATGCCCCACTTAATTCTCCGATGAATTAAGATGGGGTGGCCTCCTTTCTTAAAAATTAGCGCCTCACATGTGTTCCCTTGGATGGGAATCCAACGGCTGGAAAGTTTTTAAGAAAGAAGAAAAATGCTGACTTATCCTGGTTGCGCAAAATAACGTCTCTTCGGAGACCGAAACATCGCGACTCCCTTCTTCTGAAATCTCACGACCTTTCTTTTAGGAAAGGCCATGAGTTTGAATCTGAAGGGCCTTGAGAAAGTGGGAAGGGGCGTGAGAAAATGAGAAGGGCGTGAGATGGGTGTTTATGGAGAGGTGTGTGGGTGCCTATCTGAGATCTATTTAAAGGGTCGGGAAAATCAGAACAAGGTTAATGTTTTCTTTTATCCTTCTTCTTCTCCTAAAGACTCTTTTATTCTTTTCTTGCTCTTGCACTGTTTCCTTTACAGAGTACACCTCTGTCAAAACTCTGCTACTGAACAAGAATAAGAGTAAAAGTCTCCGACGGTAAAGAAAAGAAAGGAGTTCTGATTTATTCCTTCTTTCTTACATTAAGACATTATTGTCTTAATTTCTCCTCCAACTTAAGACAAGCCTATGTCCTCTTAGGACAAGGTCTTTTCTTCAAGACAAGGGTGTCTAAAGGGCCAAGGTCTTAGTGGAAGGAGGAGAAGAGATCAAGGAAAGGAAGGCTACCTCTTGTGTGGAAGAATTCAAGCCATAGTCCAAGCAGTTGAGTTCTAGGAAGAAGAACTCAATAGGAGGAACCATTGAAAAGAAGATAGGTTTACTTGATCATTGCTCTGTGTGGATCACCATTGGAGGGCGGACACTTGGACGCCTGGTGAATTCAATTAGCCTCTTCAACATCAAATTTGTTGGAATTAGCGATTACAGGTTGGTACCCTAATCCTAATTTACATAGATATACTTGCCATATGTTCTAGTCTTAGTTAAGGAGTTCCTAGTTTAGGGTTCTTGGTGTGAATTTAATTTCCATTTTTGAAATTACACTTTCGCTGCATTGCACCGGAACCCAACAATTCCCCCCTTTCCCAAGCCTAATACAATGATCTAAAAACAAGGAAGAAAAAAAACAACTTGGATAAAATGTGTTAAAGTAATTGGTGCCCGGTTTATTGCCTAGGGTCCTCCTTTTATAGAGCTCATTTAGGACTTCCTCCCGATCAAATTTGGAGTCAATCGGCTTAAGATCGATGAGATATCACAAGAAAGCTCCTCGACCATCCATTGTACATCACATATCATAGATTACACCAGAAATTGTGCATTGCATCTCTCTTTCCTTCTTGATCAAACAGAGTTCGATCTAGACTCCTCATCGCATCCCAGCTCCCTATCCCACTTAGATTTGGAATGTTGCTTCTCCTAATTCCAAGCGGAGGTGGCAGTGGTGGTGTTGACACCAGCGGCCAGTGATAGGCAGTGATGGCTATAAGCTGGTGGTCGATGGGATGGCCGTGAATGGGTGGCTAGCTGTAGGATGGATCGATGATGAGTGGAGCAGTGTGGAGCGATGGCCGGCATGGCTGGATGGTTGTCAGTTGGTAGGAAGCAGGGAGGGACGACGGTGGTTCGGAGAAGACGGTGGTTGATTGGGAGAAAAAATTGAAGATGGTGGCCAGGTGGCATTTTGACGATGATTAATGGGTCCCCGAGGGAGAGGAAGCTCCGACCTTTTTTGGAGAGGAACTCCAACGGCTTCCCCAGTGATGATGGAGCTTGGGATGGTCTGTGGTACATGGAATAGCTTCGTGGACCTGTGGCAATGGCATGCCATGGACCGTTAGGGGCTTTTGTGAACTGAGTGCCAGTCCATAGTGGACCGACTACTCTAAAAATCATGTAATTCTTTAATAGATTTCAAACTTAAATTTGCTATCCGAACTCTAATTTGAGTATCATTTGCATCGTTAGATTTCAAAAATCAAGCTCTTCCCATCCATGGACTCATTTTCTATAAAACATAAATAAAATATATCAATTCTTAATAAATATTATTAATTAATATTTATTTTAATGATTAAATTGAGATAATTAATAGACTTCTCATGACTTCTCAAATGCTGTAGTTGTGTGAGTAATTCCGTGACCTGTGGTGTGTCAGCTTCTCATAGTGAAGTTGTTGTGGTTTGACAGCACATTAACATGGTCCCTAGCCATTCAGCGCCTTGTGGTGTTCGTTGGCTGTAGTAACTTCACTATAGGAGTAGGGTGTTCCTTATATGGGATCTATCAGCCTTAGTAGCTAAGGCATAATCCTATGTGACCTAATTGGTTAAGTCTTTAAATTTGTGGCTACAGTAGTGTGATATTGAACAAGTGTTTTCATGGAAATCACAGATGCTTAAGATTTGATGAGTTTCTATGACTTGCATCCTATCAGGATTTTTGATAAAAGAATTTGATACATAGTAATTACACCTAGGGGTTGTGACTACAAACTGCTAGGTATCACTGGTGAATTATGAGAGTCTCTCTAAAATTATTTTTGGATCAAGGATCCAAGTTAGGTTTGATTTGAAATTGTAGAACCTAAGGGGTCAAACATAATAGAAGTATACCTAACCATGAGCATGGATTTATATAAGAGTTACATATTTAGTACTTACTAATTTTGGTACCTGCCAAATTTAGGACCTACTAATTTTGACACTTGTTGAAATTAGTACTTACTAATTTCAATACTTGCTAATTTTAGCTTGACGCACCTATTTATAAATATTATTGTTGGGATATCTTGGTTTAGCTACGAACTAGGCTCCGGTTCGACTTATCGAAGCCCTGGTTCTCCGGACTATGGACTTCGGACTAAGCGAAGGCCAACTGTAAGCAACTCAAGGCTTCACACCGAACTACAACATCCGAAGGCCAGTCCTTCGGGTAGCACCTTCGGCCCTGGCCAAAGTCTGAACTACTCATCGACTTTCGAAGACATGAACTTCGGTCCCTGCCATAAACATGATCTCCAGCCTCGAAAAAATACCAAGCCTTCGGCCCACGCAAGGGGAAACCCGAAGCTTGAGCCACAATCTGTTCCAAAAAGGAAACTGTAACCAACGGTTATAATCGACACTCATCATGCCATGATCATGGCATGCAATTCCTGGGGCGGTACATCGGTCGCTAGGGATCCCGGTCGGAAGCAACTGTTCCGCAGCCACCTCCCGAAAAGACTGAATTACCAAATCAAAGGCCCACCAATGGAGGTGTAGGGATGATACACCAGCCCACCAACTGGAGAAGGGATGAAGATGAAGCTTCAAAGCGACTGAAAGATAACAACTCCATCTTCTTCTCCGACGATGACCTTGCGGGAGTTTGGCTCCCGCACGACGACCCTCTTATAATTTCGGCCATAGTGGCCAATTATGATGTATAGAGAGTTCTTATTAATAATGGAAGTTCGACTGATGTCTTGATGTACGATGCATTCTCCAAAATGTGTTTGCCTAGACATCAACTACAAAGATCCCCCATACCACTCTCTGGTTTCGGGGGCAACCAAGTTTATGCCGAAGGGGAGATAGTGTTGCCTGTAACCCTCGGCTCCAAGCCTCGACAAAAGACATTGCCGATCAACTTCATGGTGGTCCAGATCCCCTCTGCATACAACATTATTCTGGGGAGGCCTACCTTGAATAGGTTCCGGACCGTGATCTCCTTTCACTACCTCTTGGTATGCTTCCCCACCAGGAATGGTGTTGGAGAAGTTAGAGGGAACCAGAGGATGGCACGACAATGTCTAATGATTGAAGACAGGCATTTCAAGGATTCGACTACTCCGGATCAGCTGGATCCGAGGGATTCAACCACAAACCTTGGTGAACCCATGGAGAGGACCATCCTGATACCTTTGAAAGAAGAAGATCCCTCTAGAGTTGTGCAAATCGAGAGCGCCCTTGATGAGGAAACCAGAATGAAGCTGATCCGTTTCCTCAGGGACAGCGTCGATGTCTTCTCCTGGTCGGCTTCGGACATGCCCAGGATTCCTGCCGAAGTGATTACTCATCGACTGGAAGTAACCCCTAGGTACAAGCCAGTGCGACAGAAGAAGAGGAGCTTCGCCCCCGAAAGATAGCAAGCTGTTGATGAAGAGGTTGGCAAGCTCCTCAAGGCAGGGTTCATTAGAGAGGCCCGCTACCTCGAGTGGCTGGCTAATGTGGTAATGGTGAAGAAAGCTAGCAGCAAGTGGAGGATCTGCATCGACTATACAGACCTCAACAAGGGTTGCCCAAAAGATAGCTTCCCTCTCCCAAAGATTGATCAACTGGTCGATGCTACCACCGGCCACCAGTTGCTGAGCTTTATGGATGCCTTCTTCGGCTACAACCAGATCAGAATGGATCCACAAGATGAAAAGAAGATGGCATTCATCACTGACAAAGGTCTCTACTGCTACAAGATGATGCCATTCAGCCTCAAGAACGCTGGAGCAACATTTCAAAGACTCATCAATAAGGTGTTTGAAAAGTAACTGGAAAGAAATATGGAGGCCTATGTTAACGACATGATCGTCAAGAGTCTCCACCGGAGAGACCACATCCATGACTTGGAGGAGTCATTCAGTGCTCTCCGGTGCTACCAAAAGAATTAAACCTGGCGAAGTGCGCCTTCGGGGTCACGTCAGGTAAATTCCTGGGCTTCCTTGTCACCAAACGAGGGATTGGGGCCAACCCCGAGAAGATCCAGGCCTTGAAGGATATGAGACATCCCTCTTGTAAAAAGGAAGTCCAACAGTTGACAGGGAGGATTGCCTCCATAAGCAGATTTATCTCTCGGTCAGCCGAGAAATGTCTTCTGTTCTTCAAGGTACTTTGGTAATCAAAGGGCTTCAAATGGTCCAAAGACTGTCACATTGCCTTTGAGGAATTGAAGAAGTATTTGGAGACCCCGGCATTACTCTCCAAGCCAAAAGAAGGCGAGGTCCTCTACCTGTACCTCTCTGCTTCAGACGAAGCAGTGAGTTCGGTTCTTGTCCAGAAGGAAAAAGATGGGTCCCACAAGTCGATCTTGGTGTGGGCACCAGGATCCGACAGAGGCTCCTCAACCTTCCATGGATTTCAGATTAGGGTTCCCCTTCTATGAGTCCTGTAATAAGGCCTTGAGCCCAAAGCATTATCATAATTTCTTGTCAAATTTGTTTAGTCCTGTACCTTGACCAATTTGGGTCAAGTTAGGTCTTGAGTCCTGTATTTGTTCGAGTCTGGGTTTGGACTGGGCCCAAGCCCAATTGAAGTCACTCTGGTTTTCTTCACCAAATCAAGTTCTGGTAGGCCAACCCACCCCTTCCACTTGGGATAATGCCAACTCAGGTGCCACCTCAGCTACCTACATGGCGCCACATCAGCTGCCACTTGGGCATCCAAGAAGGGAAACAAAGTGGCATCCTCTTGCCTTCCACATGCCTTGGACAACATCCCCCTCTTCCCTCCCCCACATCATGCCTTGTTCCATCTAAAGAGGGCATTGAAGACTCTTGAAGGAACCAAGCCTCAAAGCAAGCCTCCTCCCAAGTTTTCTTCCCAAAGTGATCTTGCAAGGAAGGTCAAAAGACACACTCCCCTCTTCAAGACCTCAACCATGAAACGCCCCATGGAGTTCTCCCTTGGTCGGCCAAGAATCAATCCTAGAAGATGGCGTGAAGAGCCCAAGAGAACACATCCCCCCCAAGCAAGCCATGCCCCACTCCTCTTCCCAAAATAAGCATGCTAAGGAAGGAAGTCAAGGGACCAATCCCCCTCTCCAAGCCTTTGCTCATGCCACGCCCAACTCCAAATATTTGGTCGGCCAAAGAGATGGGGATGTGGAAAATTTTCGGCGCCACCATGAGTCTTGTATTTTGAATTTCAAAAGGGCCTTGGGTGCCTATTTAAAGGACCCAATCCCTCCCTTGTAGAATGAATGAATGGTTGAATGAAAAATTGAGTGATTGAGTTTGAGTTTCTTCCACCCTCCAACCATTGTCTCTTAGGCTAGGTTCGAGTGGAATTGCCTTCGTCCCCAGGGACGTCGAGTGGTGTGAGGCCACCTGTCCATCGCCCCAGGGCGTCGCGAGTCCTTCATCCTCCAGGACGTTGCGTGGTGTGAGGCCAAATTCCTTCATCCTTCGGGATGTCGCGGGGTGAGAAGCCCCAAGTTATCTCCAACTTTGACTTCGGAATCCAGCCAGACACCGAGCTCGAAGCCCCTTCCCAACTCCAGTTCAATTCCTTTCCGTACATCTCCACATTCCACTGATCTTTCTTTTGTTTGCCTACAGGTCCTCCCTGGCATCTCGAGCATTGGAGACAGTCAGCTTTGCCATCGCGACCTCCAGACCCAAAGCCAGAGCTCCCACGGGTTCGACTGCTCGGGCATCCAGGCCGCATCCACCGAGTTGAGCGATCTCTGCACCGGGCGCTTCAGAAGTTTGAGGTTTGCCTTGTCTTTATGTCCTAAGTAGATATTGTAGGTCGAGCTAGTCCTACCGGTGTTTCTTAATCCTGGGGTCCTATTCTCATTCTTACTTTTAGGGCTTTGAACTGCTAGCGTAAGCTTCCCTTACTGCTCTTCATATTTCTTATCTTTGCTTGTGATCAGGAATCAAAACCCTAATCAGCGAAGAAGAGCAACAAGAAACATAACAAAAAAAACAATCATCAACCCTAAAAAAAAAAAAAAAATTCCTTTGCATCGTAAGCATCCTTATTGGCATCCAGCATCCCTAGCCCTAACCCCCTTTCTTCCACATCATTTCTGGTATCAGAGCAAGGCTAGGACTAGTGTATTAGTTTCATTTTCTGCATTCTGGTCAGTCCGTATATGGTCTGATCATTGGATTGTTTCTCCCTGTAGAGATATCCAAATTTCATGATTTCTATTTTGTTAGATCGCATTCATTTCAAAGTATTTGTTTCTGTTTTCTCAAATTTTATTTCAGTTTGTAGAATTTCTACAAGCCGAAGTACTACTTGAAAAAATCTCAGGTCTGAAAATTTCAGCAAGCATCTCATTCATCCATCTAGTTTATTTCTTGTATTTAGGGGCACATTTTAATTCCTGCATTTTGTTTAGCATTCACACATCTAAAAGACACAAAAAAAAAAAAAAAAAAAATTAAGTCATTTCATTAGTCATTATTGTACTTCATTTTACATAACATATCTTAAGGGCGTCAATTTAACATAGGGTCAGGATTTCATTACCTGTCCCTAGCCCAAAAAATCACCACTCGGCATATCGAACCCTAGCCATTAACTAAAATCAATTAGACATTTAATCTACTCTAGTGAGCTAGGGACACCCACGAAGTCGAGTCAACCCAAGTGCCGAGCCAAGCTAGATTGCTTGTTGGTGTGTGCTTGTGTAGCTGGTGTCTAGGCAAGTGGTTCAGGGACTAGAGCCCGAAGGGAAGTGGGTTGGTTCGCTTACCTGGCCAATTTCTAATTGGTGTCTAGGCAAGCAAAGAGGAACCTCCACTCACCTTACACTTACCTGGCCAGGTGCCAAGTTACTACTTCCAGGTTCATCTTCTTGACTTTACATTTGGAGAGATCTCCTAGGTCTAGCAAACCGTAGCATCGTTTTGTTACATGTGCACTAGATCAGGAATCTCTTTTCACCCACCTTCTCCACCCTCTACCGACACCATGGACCAACTGCGAGCCGACATTGGAGCCTTAACCCAATCCATGACTCAGTTGATCAATAGACTGGACCAGATGGAGACCAGACTAAGACCCCTAGAGGAAGAGCTAAATGAATCTGAAGACCTTCTAGGAGTAGTCAGATGCATCCTAACCCAAAACATAATACAGGAAGACTGGCGTAGCACCAACATCCTACAAACCCTGATCAAGCTAGGAGATAAGGTTTGTAAGGTCATCATTGATAGTGGAAGCTATGTTAATGCCCTTTCCTTGAGTACAGTCAAATCTTTAGGACTAGCCACAGTTCCCCACCCCAACCCTTACAAAGTCTCCTGGATAGATTCAACTTCAATCCCAGTAAAATCTAGGTGCCAAATCAAGATTAAAATGAGTTCCTATGAAGAATTGATTTGGTGTGACGTCTTACCCATAGGTGTGGGTAGTATCATCCTAGGACGACCCTGGCTTTTCGACCATGATGCCACCCTTTATGGTCGATCCAATACCTGCATCTTTCTCCACCAAGGAAAAAAGATTACAATCAACCCAATCCAGCCAAAGGACCCAGTCAAGAAAGGATCAAGTAGCCTTAAAGAGAAGAAGCCTGAAGTTAACCCAATCAAGGACAATGGGTTAGAAGAAGAGATTACTGGGAAAGGACCCTTTAAAGAGTTTCAGGGAGAGAAGGATGAACATTCTGAGAATTTGAATACAAAAACCCCTGAGCCCATTGAAGACTTGAAGGTTGAACCCATTGAAAATCTAAGGAAAGAAACTCCTGAGCCCATTAAAGAATTAAAAGAAGACATCTGTGAATCAAGTTTAGTAGAGAAATATGGTGAAGATGGGCCCCAAGTAGAATTCATCGATGAACCAAAAGAAAAAGATCCTGAACCCATTAGAGACTGTGAAGGAGTAATTGAGCCAGGATCGAACATTGTAGAAGATGGTGAGGGTTCACAAATATTGCCCTTAGAGGAGGTCCAGGAACAAGTCCCTATAGAACCACCCCAGGAGGTAGACATCAGTATTGAGGACTTTCAAGATAACATTCCCAAAGACCTTCCTAATGACCTTCCACCATCTAGGAACACCCATCTAGCCTTGGAACATGAACCTGTAGAACAATGTCCAAATCTTAAGATTATCATGAACAACCAAGGTCTATTTCATGATGCCCAGAGATTACCCCAAGACTCTGACTCCTATTTTCTCCCCTTCCCAGAGCCGTCTCACATTTCTAGAGCCATGGGGTTACTTTTTATTGAGATTACCAGAATGCGTGACTCCTTAGAACCCATCCCTTTTGCCCTTTACTTCTAGCATACTTTATGGCATTTGCTAGGGATCCTTAATAATTTTTCTTGTGCATACCAGACTAGGGTCAAACCTAGAGAATCAAAAGTCTGTTAGGTTTAGACCCTAGGAATCCAATAAAATTTTTTCTCAATAAGATTGCATAGTTGAGTCTGCATTTTGCATCATGTTAGGATTATGCATTAAATACAATTTTAAAATACTTTGGCTGATTCCCGAAAGTGAGCCAAAGAGTTTGAAATAAGGGATTTTGTAATGATTAGGCTCCAGCCTGAATGGTTTCCATCGGGAACCGTTAAGAAGCTTCATGCTCGTGGGGTGGGTCCCTTTAAAGTGATTAGGAGATTGGGCTCTAATGCCTATGTGCTAGAATTATCTCCGGATTATGGAATTAGCTCGACATTCAATATCTCTGACTTAGTCGAGTATAGGGAACCTGCAAACATACCTAGCGAGCCATTTGAGCCTGATCTTTCTTTTGAGAGTGAACCTGAACCTGAGTGTCCACCTCCAAATATACCTGAGCGAGGAGAGCGGATCGAGCGTGTCCTGGATGACCAAGCTATCACTACCCGGGGTAAAGGCTATCAACGTTACTTGGTCCGATGGCAAGGCCGACCCGAATCCGATGACTCGTGGATCACCCGGGAGGACTTGCAGCGCATCGACCCTGACATCCTGGTAAGGTATCAAAGCCAAGCTAACCCTTACTCAACAGGGTCGAGTTCCTCCCACCCCGGAAGAATTGGTGTGGGCACCAGGATCCGACAGAGGCTCCTCAACCCTCTGTGGATCTCAGATTAGGATTCCCCTTCTATGAGTCCTGTAATAAGGCCTTGAGCCCAAAGCATTGTCATAATTTCTTATCAAATTTGTTTAGTCCTGTACCTTGACCAATTTGGATCAAGTTAGGTCATGAGTCCTGTATTTGTTCGAGTCTGGGTTTGGACTGGGCCCAAGCCCAATTGAAGTCACTCTGGTTTTCTTCACCAAATCAAGTTCTAGTGGACCAACCCACCCCTTCCACTTGAGATAATGCCAACTCTGGTGCCACCTCAGCTACCTACGTGATGCCACATCAGCTGCCACTTGGACATCCAAGAAGGGAAACAAAGTGGCATCCTCTTGCCTTCCACACGCCTTGGACAACATCCCCCTCTTC
Organism: Areca catechu; assembly: GCA_021397845.1. Lineage (NCBI taxonomy): Eukaryota > Viridiplantae > Streptophyta > Magnoliopsida > Arecales > Arecaceae > Areca > Areca catechu. The sequence continues at coordinate 71,193,067 of CM038050.1, read as the reverse complement.
CCTCCCCCACATCACGCCTTGTTCCATCTAAAGAGGGCGTAGAAGATTCTTGAAGGAACCAAGCCTCAAAGCAAGCCTCCTCCCAAGTTTTCTTCCCAAAGTGATCTTGCAAGGAAGGAAGGTCAAAAGATACACTCCCCTCTTCAAGCCCTCAACCATGCAACGCCCCATGGAGTTCTCCCTTGGTCGGCCAAGAATCAATCCTAGAAGATGGCGTGAAGAGCCCAAGGGAACACATCCCCCCCAAGCAAGCCATGCCCTACTCCTCTTCCCAGAATAAGCATGCTAAGGAAGGAAGTCAAGGGACCAATCCCCCTTTCCAAGCCTTTGCTCATGGCATGCCCAACTCCAAATATTTGGTCGGCCAAAGAGATGGGGATGTGGAAAATTTTTGGCACCACCATGAGTCTTGTATTTTGAATTTCAAAAGGGCCTTGGATACCTATTTAAAGGACCCAATCCCTCCCTTGTGGAATGAATGAATGGTTGAATGAAAAATTGAGTGATTGAGTTTAAGTTTCTTCCACCCTCCAACCATTGTCTCTTAGGCTAGGTTCGAGTGCAATTGCCTTCGTCCCCAGGGATGTCGAGTGGTGTGAGGCCACATGTCCGTCGCCCCAGGGTGTCGCGAATCCTTCGTCCTCCAGGACGTCGCGTGGTGTGAGGCCACATTCCTTCGTCCTCCGGGACGTGGCGGGGTGCGAGGCCCCAAGTTATCTCCAACTTCGACTTCGGAATCCAGCCAGACACCGGGCTCGAAGCCCCTTCCCAACTCGAGTTCAATTCATTTCCGTACATCTCCACATTCTACTAATCTTTCTTTTGTTTGCCTACAGGTCCTTCCTGGTATCTCGAGCATTGGAGACAGTAAGCTTTGCCATCGCGACCTCCAGACCCAAAGCCAGAGCTCCCACGGGTTCGACTGCTCGAGCATCCATGCCGCATCCACCGAGTTGAGCGATCTCTACACCAGGCACTTCAGAAGTTTGAGGTTTGCCTTCTCTTTATCTCCCAAGTAAATATTGTAGGTCGAGCTAGTCCTACCGGGGTACCTTAATCCCGAGGTCCTATTCTCGTTCTTACTTTTAGGGCTTTGAACTACTAGCGTAAGCTTCCCTTACTGCTCTTTATATTTATTATCGTTGCTTGTGATCAGGAATCGAAACCCTAATCAGCGAAAAAGAGCAACAAGAAACATAACAAAAAAAACAATCATCAACCCTAAAAAAAAAAAAAATTTTCTTTGCATCGTAAGCATCCTTATTGGCATCCAGCATCCCTAGCCCTAACCCCCTTGCTTCCATATCAGATCTACTACATCAACAAGATCCTGCATGATGCAGAAACGCGATATGCAAGGATGTAGAAGCTGATCTACTCTTTAGTGATTGCGGCAAAGAGACTATGGCCATATTTCCAGGCCCACGCTATCGTGGTGCTGACTGATCAACCTCTCAAGGTCGTTCTCCGATCTCCGGACACTTCTGGATGGATAGCCAAGTGGGCTGTGAAGCTAAGCGAATTTGACATTAGCTTCCAGTCTCGAGCGGCTATGAAGGCCCAGGTGCTCTCTGATTTTCTAGTCGAGTGCACCTGGAAGTCCGAAGATGAAGCCTCTTCGGATGAAGAAGAAACCTTGAAGGAGATGAAGTCCGTTTGGGTGCTTCATGTAGACGGAGCTTCCGATGCTACCGGTGCGGGGCTGGACTCATGTTGGCCGAACATAATGGCCAGATTATAAAGTATGCACTCCGTTTCTCCTTCCACGCCTCCAATAATTAGGCCGAATATGAGGCCCTACTCCCAACTGGAACATTTTAAAATTATTCATGTTCCCCGATCGGAGAACTCCCGGGTGGATACACTATCTTGACTGGCAACTACAGCACCAGAGTCTCTCGGGCGCACCTTTGTTGAATATCTTGAAACTCCAAGCATTACCGAAGAGGCTGCAGAGGTGCACCAGATTGATACTAAGCCAAGCTGGATGGATCCCATCATCTGATTCCTGAATGAAGGAGAACTGCTCGAAGATAAGGCAGAGACCAAGAAGATCCGCTGGATGGCGTCTCAGTACGTCATCTTAGATGGAACCCTCTACAAGAAATCATTCTCCTAACCACTGCTGAAATGCCTCGGACCCACCGATGTAGATTATGCATTGAGAGAGGTCCACGAGGGCATATGCGAGGATCACTTGGGAGGCAGATCTCTAGCATACAAGATTATTTGACAAGGGTAGTACTGGCCCTCCATCCAGAAGGACTCAGTTGATTTCGTGCAGAAGTGCGACCAATGCCAGAGGTATGCCAATGTGCAGAAACAACCTGCGAGTCACCTGACTCAGTTGGCAGCCCCATGGCCCTTTGCCCAGTGGGGGATGGACATTCTTGGCCCGTTCCCACCAGCATCAGGGCAAAGGAAGTTTCTCCTAATGGCCATCGACTATTTCACGAAATGAGTAGAAGCTGAACCATTGGCCCAAATCATAGAGGGCAAGGTGGAAAGTTTTATGAAAATTTTCATTATCTTCAGGTTCAGTATCCCACACGTCATCATCACGGATAATAGGAGACAATTCGACAATCCGAAGTTCAAGGACTTCTGTGCTCGGTACCATATCCAGCATCAGCTAACATCCATTGCTCATCCACAGTCCAACAGAGAAGCCGAAGTCACCAACCGGACCATCCTCCATGGTCTAAAGACAAGGTTGAACGCCGCCAAAGGGCTTTGGGCCGAAGAACTGACCTCTGTTCTTTGAGCATACCGAACTACCCCAAGAATAGCCACCGATGAATCTCCGTTCAACCTAGCCTATGGTACCGATGCCGTGCCACCTATCGAAGTCTCCCTATAGTCCTTGAGAATTGACAACTATGAAGAGCCTGAGAATTCTGATCATAGAAGGATTGATCTGGATTTGCTATCAAGCACCAGGCTACAGGCCCAGATAAGAATGGCGGCATACCAGCAAAAGGTCGCCAAGTACTACAACGCAAGGGTGAAGGAGCAAACTTTCTGCACGGGGGACATGGTATTGCGAAGAGCAGAGGTGTCCAGGCCAACAGAACAGGGTAAACTCTTTCCCAACTAGGAGGGTCCATATCAAGTCGAAGAAGTCATTCGACCAGGGACATATTGACTCAAGACCCTGAAGGGGAAGACCCTATCCCGGCCATGGAATGTACAAAACCTTCGCAAATACTATCGATGAAAAAGTTCCAAAAAACTCATGTGCAAAGCTCCTCAATCCTACTCAACTCAGAACGGCTAGTTGCATGGACTGAACGACAACAACCCAAATGACCCAATCTAAAAAATCGATCAACTGCTCAAAGGAGAGTCTGATCCACTCACCTTATCAGTATGCCCGACGAGTGCAATGGATGGCCTAACCAGGCCACCAAAAAGATCAAAGGCTCATGGATGGTTTTCGTAAGCTATCCTACGGCGAATCTGAACAAGCACCGAGGCGGGCCTGAACAGCCTACCTTAATCACGATAGAAAGTGCACAGGGTTGGTGTAAACACCCTACCCTACGAAAAATCCGAACACGTGCCTAAAAGGATCATTGTTGTCCTCTCTGTCAATAACAAACACTCTCAGAACGGTCCAACGAACCCTACTTCTTCCCTACAAACCACAAGTGGTTTATGGAGTCTACATTATGGACAAATCATGATGCAACACATCACAAAAAATATACGGAAAGAGGTAAAAGAAAAGATCTTTCATTTCTTTCAATTTTTTACAAAAAGAAAAGAAAAGAAAGAGAAAAAAAGAAAAAAACTCTCCTAAAAAGAGAGTAAGAAAAAGAAAAGAAACTCTCCTAAAGAGAGATACAAAAAAAAGAGCAGCAGCAGCAACAGCAAGGTTGGGAAATTTGCATTAACTCCCCGACGGGTTTTTCCCGTACCGTTAGGAAGAGACCATATGGGACGACAAAGGGCCCCCGAGATTCCCCTCCGAACTCGAGTCCGACCCCGCATCGGAGTTAGAATCAAATTCGTTGCCGGGGAAGGGAATGGAGGGTTTGATATTATCCAAGCCCTTCAAGTCATAAAACTTGGAGGCTTTCCTCTGGCACTCCCAAAACCCCTAGTGGAAGGAGTCCAGGGCTACCCCGGTGAGCTCATCCTTGAATGAAGCAGAAGTTCTGAAGTTTGCAATGGCATCCGTTGCCTTCTTCTTCACCTCCTCCGCCGCCGTGGTCGCCACCGTGACTTGGGCCCGAGCCTCCCTCAACTGAGCCTCCATAAGGCAGACCTTCTTCTCGAGATGTTCCACCAGAGGCTCCTCCTCTTCGCCTACAGGCCCAGATAACTCCAGACTTCGCTTCCTCTTGGGGTCAATAGCCCTCCTCTTCGCTACACGATGAAGCTCAGAAGTGCTGAAACTCATGGCTAATAGAAGGAAGACACCAACAGAAATGATGGCCTTCGACAGTAGGGGGGCAGGGTCCTATTTATAGAAACCCTGCACCCACGATCGACTGTGGGGAGGCACATCCCACATCCTTCCCGGCCATATGATAAGGTGCCACGTCTCCAGGTGACGCTTCGAGAACCAGAAAGTCTCTCGAAAGCCATCCCCAGGACCGCAACCGCCATCACTTCGAATCCGGAGAAATCCGCATCATGCGATGGCATCATTAATGGTCTCTTTTTGGAAAAAAGAGGCCCGGCACCTCATAAGGCGCAAGAGATTATGACTGTACAAATTTTGACGTGCCATGTGGACAACGATGATCCTAATCAAATCTCCCTAATTATTGATTGGCGGGGAGATGACTCCTGTCCGCCCCAACGGACAAGCTAAACATCCGAAATGGAGTTTTGGTCCGTTCAAGGATTCATCCTCACTGACTGAACGGCCTTCGACCATGACTATTCAACCAAGTAGAAAAGAGAACGGTAAAACCGGCTCTTATCGACTGGACGGCCTTCAGAGGCTATCGTTCGACTAGGAAAAAGGAGAAACAATAGAACCATTTCAGGCTACACATGAGGCACAACAATGCATATACAAAGAAAGGAGAATTCATTCCAAAATCTGGAAAAATTGTAATACAAAGTTCATTGGCAATACAAGTAAGAAAGGAAGAAAATACATTCAGAGTGATCCAGGTCACTCAACATCAACAGGAGAAGGCTCCACACCACAGGACTGGAGCAACTTGTCAACTTGTTTGGAGAGGATCTCATCAATCTTGGCTGGGATGGGAAAACCTTCAGCCTGGACTCCTCCAGCCTGAGTCGCCTCCTGGGCTGAGATCAAAGTTGGGATCACCTCCGGATTTTCAACTAGGGTAGCAGCCTCCTTCGCCGAACTAGGCGACTCCTCGACCTCCCCTACGGCTTCGACCTCCTCCGCTTCTTCTCCTTCCTCTCCAATTATGTTGTAGGAGGGGATCATCGAAAGGTCGAGGTGATGGAGGGTCTCCTTTACCTTGGAAAGCCCATCATTGAAGCCATGCTGGTAGGCATACAATGATGCTTCATCAATCTCTATCTAAAATTGCGAAGGCATCTTGAAGTCAGCCATGGCATTGTCTATTTGCTTACTCAAAGCTTTGGACTCCCTCTTGGCGGCTTCGACCTCTCTCATAGCAGCTTCGAATTCCAGGATCGCCTCTTCGGCCCTCCTAGAAGCCTCCTCCGCCACCTTGGACAGGTTCTCCATCCTCTCCTAATTCTCCCTGGCAGTCCACTCCAGGGATTCAACTTGCTTCCTGCTCCTGTTCCACCCTGCCTCTTGTCCCGCTATCCTTGAGTGGGAACTCTTCAGTTCGCCCTTCAGGTCATGAACTTCATTAGTTACCCGGACAAGATGGTCCTCCATGGATTGCTTCAGCTCTTCGGCTACTTCCCTGGCAGCCCTAGCAGTCTGAAGATCCTCCTTAAGGTCATAGATGAGGCTGTCCACGTTCCCCAGGCCTTCCTCCATGAAGGTGAAGTCATAGACCAACTATATCAAAAAAGAAGAATCAAGGGTCAAATAACTCAAAAGGCAAAGGAGGCAGTGATAGTCATACTTGTTGCAAAGCGGCGAAGCCGGAATCAGACACCTTGAGAAAGCTCCGATTCCGGAGAATTGCCAGGTTGTGGGGCTGTATCGTACCCTTCAACGCCTGTCTGGATTCCTCTGGAACTAGCAACTCTCCCATAGGTGGGAGCTCCGAAGGCTTCGTCGAACGGCCTCCGGCTGAGGAAGCTTCATAGACGAACTCTCGTTCGACTTGCCGCGCTTTGCCCCTATCGATAGCAGAGGGGCAAACCGGCGGCACATCCACTCCTTGAGGTGGGCCCCTCGTTGTGTCGATTAGGGAGGCGACCACCGCTGGAGTCTCGACTGGACAGGGCCTCGCTGGAACCCCTTCCGCAGCCACTGCATTTTCCCCCGAGGCGCCTCAGTAGGATGAAGTGCTTTGGTCCCCTTCGGGACCATCTCTCTGAGCTTTCTTTCAAGCTGCAGACCTAGTGGAGGGGGCCTGTGCCACCCTCCTCTCCGAAGTCTGGTGAAGCCAGCTTAAATTGTGCTTCATCCCATCACCTGCAGGCAAAGGGGATCACCTCAGTTAAATGAACTATAATGAAACCTAAAGGAGAGGAGCACAAATTTCCACTACTATATCTAGTGAGGGGAATTTACTGATTCCCGCTCGATGGAGGTTCTTCTCCTCCAACAATTCCCAGATAGGAGCAACTTCCGAGTTGGTCAGAAGATCATAATCCAACTGATCGGCTACCAAGACTTTCTTTCCGTCATTGGCGGTCAGGCGAGGCTTCTTCCACACAGTGTCAAAGCCCCATGGGTCGAAAGACAACACAAATACAAAGACAGGTTACCACCTGTGGATGGGGCTGGGCATATCCTTAATCACCCTGCAGCCCGATCTGGGACTGATCACCCACCATCCGTTGCTGTGAAAGTCCCTCTTGAGGACGAAAAGGGCCGAGAACAAGTTGGTCCTAAGCTCTACGTTGCTGCACATGACCAGGAACCCGCAGATGTTCCTGATGCTGTTTGGGGTCAATTGCGCTGGCACCACTTGGTACAAGCAAAAATTCTTAACAAAGAAGGGGTGCAGGGGAAATCGAAGACCAGCCTTCAGGTGATCTTCGTATACAGCTAGGCACCCAGGGGGAGCTTTGTTCGCCCTTTCCTCGGGCGCGGGGAGGACAAAGGGAAATTCCTCAGGAATGCGGTAGCGTTCCCAAAGAAGGGTTGCCTTGCTCTGAGAAACCGAGCTGGGGACCGACTCTAGACCTATGCATCTCTGGCCCCCGAGGGCCCAACCTACTTTCCCTGACTCTCTACGATCTCTTCCATGACAAAGGAATGAATCAAAGGAGCAGAAAGAGGATTCTACCTGAAGAATATACTGGTACTCCAGAACGGTTTGGGCGGAGAATGAGACGAGATTGAAGATGCTTCCTTGCCCAGACCTTCACCCTTCCCCAAAAGAAAAGTAAGGGTCTCTGGATCCCCATAGAGGGTTAATTTGACTCAAGGTTATCCTGGGAAGTAACCCACTTACGACTGACCACCAGGATAAGATCTATCCTTCATCCAACGGGCGGAGAACAGCCACCATAACTATCCAAATCCTAACCAAAAGATTGCCTTAACCACTATGCAACGGGATGAGGAGAGATAACCTCAGGGCCACCTACTTTTTCCTAATCCGGGAATGGCACCTGTCCACCATCTGATTCTCAGATCGTGATGGACAGCCCAATAAAGGTCCCGTAATCATTTACTGCACCGTCTCTCAGGAAGAAAATGACAAGACCATAATACTCTCACTTCTCGAGGCAGATCTTCGCTTCAATAACTAAGAGTAGGGGGGAAACTGTTGGGATATATTGGTTTAGCTACGAACCAGGCTCCGGTTCGACTTATCGAAGCCCTGGTTCTCCAGACTACAGACTTCGGACTAAGCAAAGGCCAACTGCAAGCAACTCAAGGCTTCACACCGAACTACAACATCAGAAGGCCAATACTTCGGGTAGCACCTTTGGTCCCGGCCGAAGTCTGAACTACTCATCGACTTTCGAAGACACGAACTTCGGTCCCCGTCGTAGACATGATCTCCGGCCTCGGGGAAATATCAAGCCTTCGGCCCATGCAAGGGGAAACCCGAAGCTTGAACCACAATCTGTTCCAAAAAAGAAACTGTAACCAACGGTTACAATCGACACTCATCATGCCATGATCATGGCATGCAATTCCTGCAGCCACGCCTCCGATCTGGCCGGAACTGCTCATTGACAATCCACGATCACCAATCATGGGAGAGATTGGCTCCCCATGATTTTCGAGAAAAGAGCGGGCCACAGACCGGAGGCCATTTTTTAAATATGGGTAAGAAGGATGGCTCGAGAGGTACGCGTGAATAATCTCGCCACACATACACTTTCAATCTCCAAGAACTCTTTTTCTCTTCCACTCTCGATATCTTTCCCATTCTGTGGCTGGAATCTGCCACTGACTTAGGCATTGAAGTGTCCTCCGCTGGAACAACTCCGGCAAGGGACCTGTTTTGCAGGTGAACCAGGGAGCGATCCTGCGATGCAGCGGCTCTGACTAGTCGATCCAGGGACTCCACGCCAACAATTATAATAAGTCTTAACTTTATTATTTGATTTAATTAAATAAAATTTGATTATTATTAACTTTATTTAATGTTAATTAGATTAGTATTTCAAGTTTGACTTGAATTTTTGACCTAGTCAACTCTAGTCAATAGCCTTTTTGATTTTGGTTGAATCCAGTTGTGAAAAGAGTTTCAAACTTAGTCAAAAATTAGTCAAACTTGATCAACAGCTAGGAGACCCAGTTGACTAGGTCTCTTTATTATCTCTATAGAAACCAAGAGGAGGGCATCGAAAATGCATGCCTCCTTTTGGCATGCATGGTAAGAAGAGGGAGGTGACAAGTTAGTGCCCCTCTTTCTCATTTGGGACTCTCTCTCTTACTAGATGAAATTAGACTCTTATCTAGATTTGAAGTTTGATAAAATAAAATATAAAACCAATTTTATCTAGATTTTTTAATAGGCATTTTTAAGAGAATTTTTCATGGCTTTTAAGATGCACAAAAACTAGGCTGCATAAAATTAAGTTTGGCATAGATCCCTTCTAAAATTTCTCCTAATTTTTTTCTTCTATAAAAAATATAGTATAATACCTTTATAGAAATCTAAGAGGTTAGAGTTTCCATAAAAAATATTAGAAACATACTCTTTTATTTTTCTAGTATTTAATTTTTTGAGAGAAAAGGAGAGAAGGCTTTTGAGTTCTGGTTTAGACTAGAAGAAGAAGGTCCATCTTTATGCTTGAAAAGACTTGTAAGGATCTAGCAGTCTAGGGGTCTTGGTCATTCGGTGAGGAAGGCTCCGTGTGGAAACTAGTAGAGGCTAGGTGCATGCATGGTTCTAACGAATCTCGATAGATCCAATTGATCTGATAGATCTGGTACTAAAAGAGGGAGCTGAGCGACCTAGGTAAGTGAATCCTTCATCTTATAATTTTATAAGATTTTATATTTGATATTATTATTATTCTTGAAAGAATTGTGCCCTAAAAGCCAATCTTTGTATGGGTATTTCTATAATCTTTTAGCTGATGTATGATATTACTTATTAATAAAAGGCAACTGTTGATTCCTCATACTGCTGCATCTTATTAAGATTAGGATGAACCCCATAAATTAGAGCAATGGTTTTAGGGTTACATGGATAATAGTGAGACCTAAAACCTGTAAACCCTCATTTAGAATATTATTAGTCATAGGATCATCAATTTGAGGATCGATGAATCTGGATAGACTAGCACATCCTATATATGCTTGATGGAGAGGATGGTTGGTCTCACGACAACTTGTGTAGTAACACTAATATAAGGATGTGGGTTCTTATTAGGTTACGAGTTTACAAAATTGATCCGATAAGAGAATATCTAATGGAAGTCTTACTTGTCAAAAAGAGTATTCTCTTAGTGGGAGTTGTGCATATGATCCTTAGACCTGAGACTACCATAGTATCTTGTGCACATGAATCCATGTTTTGGTACATACTCATTTATAAAAATTAAGTCAAGTACTGGGTGCTTCTGGATATGGTGGATTGTATATGAAGGTAATGAGTAGGTCAACAAGGAATCGATCACTCCTAGTAAGAGGACTTATCCCATGAAATCTATTCGATTGTTGACTCAAGAAATCTTTGATCAAAATAAGATGAGATTAGGTAGTGTTTCTAATCTTTTATCAGTCAAGTCTTCATTATAAAATTGAGATTCGAAAGGATTAAGTGCTAGGGTTTGACATATATCCATGCCCATCCTTAATCTTGATAAAGGAAGATCGAAGGATTGAATTGCATGGTAACTTTCCACTAAATATTTTGATAATTTTCACCAAATTTTTTATCTTCCTGGTAGGCATGACACGTTGCTAGATTTCAATCATGTCTTGTACATTTTCACAAATCAAATTGGATGGAGTCATGAGTCAATTTGGAAATTGGTTCCAATTGGCAACTTGGATTAGCTCAATTTGATCTAATTGGGTCAATCAATTTTGATTGGATCGAAATAGCTTGGACCTGGACCTAGTACTAGCTAGATGTGGAACCCAAAGAGTCACACACATTAAGAAATTGTCCAAGGAAGTTAATTGGATTTTAATTAGGGTCATGGGATCCTAATTGGCTAGCTAATTAACATACTAGAATATGTTGGCTAGCCCAACTCCTAACCCAATTGGATTGGATCAATGAGCTTGCTATTTGAGCTAACCAATTTAAGTAGAACTTAAATTAGGTTGAGACCTAATTGGGGCAGCCTTAATCAATATTTATCTAAAATTACTTGGAGCTTTATCTTTGATTTATGATCGAGTCCAAGTAGGAAAGGACTCTTTGTTCCATATTGGCGTGCACCAAGAATAAGGTGCGTAGAAGGACCAAGAATCCTTCTGCCACTTAATTACAAATACCATATTGTTGGGAATTATGTCACAAAGCTAATCTCCTGCATTGTAGGTGGTTGAGCTAAATATTGTACTCTTTCTTTGAATTAATAAAATATTATTTTTTGGCAGCTCATCACAAATTGTATTTCCCTGAAATGAACTCTTTCCATGTGATGAAGTCCTTAGGACTACACTGACTTCGATATAGAGAGGATGTATCGAGTGGTCCTTAAACACTGTTCACAATCAAAGGAAATATTATACTGGACGGCAATATATCAAGTATAGGTTGTTGTAATTCACATCGTTTGGTTATCCTCTTGACCAAATGTGTGTGGTGACACTAATGTAATCTACAAGTGGGATATATGATATCTCATTGAACGTGACTCCATGCAACCCCTTTCTGCAAAAGGGAAACTCACGATTAGATATGGGTATATGTTGTTAGACATTAGAATAATGAAAATTAACCCAACTTTATTTGATTAAAATTGATACTTTTTATGATACTTTGTAGGATTTGACTCCATAAACGTGTAGATCTTAATTTTAGGAGTCCAACGTCGCAAACGAAATGTAATTCGGACTTCGAACGGGCCCGAAATGGATTTTAGAAGATTTTAGCAGGGATTTCAGAGCTGCACGATTTTTGGAGCATTGCCTTAAAATTTCAATGGCTCACGGTGGACCGGCTCAATGGTCCACCGCACGACCTGCCGGTCCACAGCAGCCATTGCTGCCGGTCCACGGGCAGAGCCGTGGACCACCGTGCTCCGATCATGCCGAAACTCGTCGGAGAGCTTCCCCCGGCACCGTCGGAGCCGCCGCCAACCTTCCAGCCGGCCGGAGAGCTCCCGTTCGGCCAGAAAAATGGCCGGAACATGTCCGTTGCAGCTGCGCACTCCGCCCAGCCGTGTCCAGCTGCACGCCGCCCGTCTTCACTGCCGTCCGCCCTCGAAGCCGCCCGCACGCCGTCCGCCCCCGAAGCCGCCCACGTCGCGAGCCACGCCGCCCGTTTGAAGCCACGTCCGCCCACGGCCATGCCGCCTGCAGCCGCTCTCCGCCGCCGCCCGCGAGCCACGCCGCCTGCAGCCGTGCATCTCCATCCGCGAAGCCACCTCCGCCATCAGCGCCGTCCGCTGCAGCCCCGCCGCCCAGCCATCTCCACCGCGTGTCCGTCTCCGCCCAACCAGCAACGCCCCTCCACGCCGCCTGCAGCCGCTCTCCACCCCAGCCAAAGCCACGCTATCCGCTGCTGCCTCCTCTCCCGCACGCCACGTCCACCAGTCCGCTGTCACCCAGGCTCGCGAGCCACCCCATCGCCTGCTGCCGTGCCCGCTGTCGTCGTGTCCGCCACATCACGACGTCACCTTCGTTCCCAAGCTCCTGGAGCTGCTTGTCACCGCCCCTGTTGTTCAGATCCGGATGTCCGAAAACAAGGAAACATCAGAACGAGAAGAGATGTCGGATGACGCTGGATGGACGCGGGATTGTACGATAGAATTTTTGAGTTTGATTTTTGAGATGGGGATGATCGTAAAAAATCAGATAAGGAGATAGCACAGAGTTTGAAAATCAAATTGAAATGAGGAAATCACCGTGCTTTCCACACGGACCCGACATGGTATTTTTCATCTATAAATACCTCGGTGATTCTCTTCTGCAAAAAGAGGAATTTTTTGGGAGGTTCCACTTGCTGTCCGTAGTTCCACCTGTTGCTGTGATAGAGAGTCAGAGTCGGATAAAAAGGAAGAAAGGGAGCCTTGTTCACTTACTTTTTTTTTATTTTCTCTGTACCCCAATTTTTATGCAATAAATATTTATTTTTTTATATTAATCCATGATTGCTTATTTTTATTTTGAAGTAATGCTGGAGTTATGTTGGATTAGCGTTTAAGGTAAGTCGAAGTGAATTAATTTTGACTGACCTATACCTAAGGGATGGGCCGTGATCCACAGGTACGGGCCGTACTCTTGAGATAAGTCATATCTGAATTATTTTCACAAATTTACTATTTGCATCTATTTCTTGCATTAGTTTTAGTTTATTTTAAATCAAAAGAAAATCCATTTTCAAGATAACCCCAAAGTCTCTGTGGGATCGATCCTTACTCCCGCTATTCTACCCTTTAAAGTAGTGGAATTAAGGTTCTAAATCGGTGCATTACGACACGCATTAGATTTTTGGCACCATTGCCGGGGACTTTCGACGTTATTTTGAAAAAAAAAAAAAATTTCAACAATCCAAAAATCCACAAAAAAATTCAATTTTCAAAATTTTACATTCAACAATTTTCGGAGTGCCCTAACATAAGGTTATGTTGAATGGTTGTCCTAGGGTACAAAAAGGTTGAACACAAAATTTTTTTAGATTCACTTAGGTAAATTTATTTTTTTTTGCAAAACCAAAAAAAAAATATTACCCGGACATTTCATAATTTATTAGGATCAGAGACTTAATCATCAAAATTAAAAAAAATTAAGTTTAATTTTGTTTGTTTATAACTTTTTGGACACCTTAGCTGTTGCATTTCATAATTTCATAATATATCTTAAGGGCACAACCCATTAATCAGATAAGGTGGGGAGATCAATACCCTTAGCCCATAAATCATCAATCCAGCATCTGCATTAACCCAAGCCTTTAATTTTAAAATTAATTAGACGTCAACCCTAAGGATTTCGAGCTCATTAGGACAAGGAAACCCTAGAGTTGGACTGGGTTCAGATCATTTAATTCCTTGGTGTCTAAGGAAAGTGGTTCAGGGACTAGAGCCCGAAGGGAAGTGAGTTGGTTCCGCTTACCTGGCCAATTTTTAATTGGTGTCTAAGGCAAGCGATAAGGGAACCTTCACCAACCTTACACTTACCTAGCCAAGTCAGTTAATTGATCTTGGGCTTGGAGTGCTCGAAGGTAACCTTGGATCAGTTAGGAGCTGTCTAGATCCAGGTTAACCCTAGGATAGTGATTTTGATTTATTTCACTTGTTTGATTGAAAAAAAAAAAAATTAATTAATTAACTTTCTCTCTCTAGTTTAGGACTCTCTTAGAAACTTCTCCTTTAGACCTCTTCTCATTCTTCCACTTTCCAATTAAAATTTTTTAAAAAAAAATTAAAAAAAATCTTTGATTGATGTTTGCTTTAGGAGGGAGGGTGTATGTTAGTATATTCTAGGCGCCGACTTCGAGAACCTAAACATATATCCCTAGATCTGAAAATCGAAGGCTCCAGTAGAGCAACTAGCCCAGGTACTATGGATCCTAATCAAGGAATTGACCCTCCGCTGAAGGAGTACTTCACTCCTTCAAAATACACTTATTCACCTTGTATCCAAGTATCCCCTGTAGATGCCATCCAGTACGAAATCAAGTCCAGTGTGATTCAGATGTTACCCTCTTTTTACGGACTTGCGACTGAAGATCCATATAAACATCTAGATGAATTTCTAGAAATTTGTTCCACTGTTAAGATCCAAAATTTCCCCGACGATGCTTTAAGGCTTAGGTTATTCCCTTTTTTCCTGAAAGATAAAGCCAAATATTGGTTGAATTCCCTAGACACTGTGACAATTTCAACTAGGGATCACTTCAGAGGGAGTTCCTTAAGAAATATTTTTCCATAGGAAAGACGAATCAAATTAGAAAAGCCATTACTAGTTTTTCCCAATTAGATGGAGAAATGTTTCATGAAACCTGGGAGAGATTGAAAGAGCTAATTAGAAAATGTCCTCGCCATACCCAAATGGCAATTAGTCCAGTGCTTCTATGACGGTTTGTCAGAAAGGCACCGGCAAATGGTGGATGCCTTATGTGGAGGAACGTTCATGCTTAAAAATGAACATGAGGCATGGCAGTTGTTTGAAACTTTAAGTGAAAATTCTCAACATCATATGTCAGCTGCCCGTAGAGATCCTCCCACAGGACCTGTAGAACCCAAGAGAGGAGGTATGTATGAAGTTGGTCGTGCTGTAGACATCTACAGCAAGGTTGATGAGCTATCTCAGAAGCTTGACCAACTTTTACAAGCTAGAAATAATTCCTCCTCATCTCAACCTACTCATGAAGTCTGTATTATCTGCTCGAGTTCCACCCATACCTTAGGTGATTGTCCATCAGCTTACTAATTTCCTGAGCTTCTTCAGGAGCAAGCTCATCAAGCTCAAACCCGAATGGCTCCTAGACCAGGAAATGACCCATATTCGAACACATACAATCCCGGCTGGCGCAATCACCCAAATTTTTCTTGGAAATCCCAACCTAGAATCAATTCATCCGTTAGGCCCAACTATCAGGAGACCAAATTTCAAAGCATGCCATTTCCACAATATCAAAATGCCGCACAGCCTCCACAACCTCCGCCAAGCGATCTTAATCCTTCCTTTCAAGAGAAGCTCCTTCAAACTTTGAAGGAGGGGCTGAACATGAATACCCAAATCCTTCACTCCCATACCCAATCCATTGCCAAGCTAGAGACTCAGATAGGTCAGCTAGCTACAGCTTTCAATCGGAGAGAAGAAGGTAAGTTGCCTAGCCAACCCATTATCAATCCCAAGGGTCAATATATAGCTGAGAGTTCCACTGGACCTGAAAATTTTTCTGAACACGCTAAATCTGTTATAACCTTAAGAAGTGGAAAAATATTGGACCAACCTGACCCGACCCAAGAAGTAGAGCTGGCTAAGCCAGAGAAAAAGAATGAAGAGGAGAAGGAATCCATTGGTCAAGTACTTGTACCTAAGGCTCCATTCCCTAGTGCTTTGGAGTCACCTTTACCATTGGATAAGAAAAATTTGAAAATGAATGAGATGCTTGAATTATTCAAGCAAGTCCAAATCAATTTACCTCTCCTCGATGCCATCAAGCAAGTATCGGCTTATGCCAAATTTCTTAAGGATTTGTGCACTCAAAAATGGAAATCTAAGGTACATATCCCTAAGAAAATCCTCTTAACTGAGCAAGCCAGCTCAGTTTTTCAGCAAATAGCTCCACCCAAACTCAAAGACCTAGGTACCCCAATTATCTCTTATGTCATAGGGGACCTTACAATCAAGAAAGCCTCGTTAGATTTAGGTGCGAGTGTAAACCTTCTCCCAGGATCAATGTATGATATGTTTAAATTCGGAGAATTAAAACCCACGATGGTGACCTTACAGTTAGCTGATCGATCCGTCAAGGCACCCCGTGGATTGCTCGAGGATGTGTTGGTAAAAGTAGATGAGTTCTACTTCCCAGTTGATTTTCTTGTTTTGGACATGGAATCTAGCGATAACCCTAGTCAGATACCCATCATCCTTGGAAGACCTTTCCTAGCTACCGCTAATGCTTGCATAAATTGCATAACATGGGTTATGGATGTTTCTTTTGGGAATAAGAAAATACGGTTGAATGTTTTTAATGCATGCCAAGGACCACCCTCTTATGATCATAACGAAGTAAACATGATAGAAGAAGTAGTAAATAGGAATCTTCCTGTTTTGCTTGATTCGGATCCCTTGCAAGCATGTTTGACACATTTTGGAACCGACGATTTTGATGTTGATGAATATGCAAATGAAGTGAATGCTTTTGTTAGAGCCACCCAAGTTTAGCACCATTCCTCCTTGGACTATGAAATATGAATCATTACCGACTCAATCAAGCCCTTTAGTGCCATCCTTAGAAGCACCAGCCACCTTTCAACAATGTATGTTGGCCTTATTTTCTGACATGGTTGGTCACTTCCTTGAAGTGTTTATGAATGATTTTTCTATCTTTGGATCTTCATTTGAGGACTGTCTCCATAATTTGGCTACGGTATTGAAACGCTGTATAGAAACCAACTTAGTCTTAAGTTTGGAGAAGAGCCATTTTATGGTTCGCGAGGGAATTGTGCTCGGATACATTGTTTCTGAGCGAGGGATTAGGGTAGACCTTTCTAGCGATAGAAAAATTTTTAAGCCCCCACCCCCACTCTCGGTCCAGTACACACGATTCCTTTCTAATCTAAACCAAATTGGTCTAGGATTTTTCAAGCTTGGTTTCGTACACTTACCTCCTGTATTTTCTGGATCAAGGATAATCGTCGTCGTAGGATACTTTACGAACGTTTTTCTGCCATGTTGACAAGGCCTCCTGATTGGCCTGTCTTCTAAAATTTTCTTGAGGGATGTGCCTAAATTCAATATCAGTAATACTCCCTCTTAGTGTCTGGATGAAGACGTTAAACTTAGTGCTCTTGGGAGGCAGCCCAGCTCTTTCCTTAGTTCTTGCTTTAAGTTTATATTTTAACTTCTAGTTCTTTATTTTTAGAATAAATGGAGTAATAAAAGAAGATTGCGGGAACATGGTGATTCAGGGACATCCAATTCCATACCCTACCAGGTTGTATCCTTCCATGCCATTATGTTTTTAGTATCCTCTTCCATTGGGGACAATGGAAATTAAGTTGGGGGGGTAATCTAATTAATTAAATCAAATCCTCGAGTAAAATTTTAATCAGTTTTTGTGTACAAAAATTTGTCTCGAATTGAAAAAAATCAAGCTCACTAAATGAGGAGTGATTAATGGTTTAGAAAATTTTAGAGATACTGAGGGATGATTTATCAAGAAAACCCTATAAGTGGTAGAGTGTAGTCCAAAAAATTTTAGAAGAGTAATTCCAGACCCTTCGGCCTATTGATCTTAATAATGAATCTTACTTATTTTGTTATAGGCATTATAAAAAGTCCCCAGTTAAAAAATTCCTGAGGTTAATAAAGATTTTTAGCATCTCTCATTCAGTATTCGGACCCCTTCGCCTAAGTAAGCGTTGTTGTTCGCGTCAAAAGGTGGGGATGTAACGAAATCTTTCGTAGAGTTAGTCTTGACTTAGCCTTACTAACTCGAGTTAGTAAGCCCGAGGGGTATTTTACACCTAATGCCCTAAAGCCAACTGGTTTGGGAGTCATTGGCTTAAAGCTCGCTACAAGGGTTAATTAGAAAGCAAGGTGTCAGGACATTGCACTGACTTTACATTAAAAAAAAAAAAAAAAAGGAAAGGAAGAAAAAGAAAAGAAAAAGTGGGACTAAATAAATATTTCGCCAAAACCAAAGTAAGTTGGAAGATTTAGAAAGTAAGACAGAAAGTTGGGAAAAGAAAAAAACTCTTAAAACTTCTATGGACTTTATTCTACTACTAAATGGGTGGAATTGGTAATCTAATGAAGTACCTGTTTAATAGTCTAACCATGTATCCTTTGATTTTAGGGTTAGTACGATAATTTTCATTTCATGTACCATCTTAGTACATAAGACTCATCCATTTCCTTTACTCGAGGACGAGCAAAGTTTAAGTTGGGGGGTGTGTTAGACATTAGAATAATGAAAATTAACCCAACTTTATTTGATTAAAATTGAAAATTTTTATGATACTTTACAGGAATTGACTCCATAAATGTATAGATCTTGATTTTAGGAGTCCAACGTCGCAAACGGAATGTAATTCGGACTTCGAACGGGCCCGAAATGGATTTTAGAAGATTTTAGCATGGATTTCAGAGCCACACAGTTTTTGGAGCATTGCCTTAAAATTTCAATGGCTCACGGTGGACCGGCTCAATGGTCCACCACACGACCTGCCAGTCCACGGCATCCATTGCTGCCGGTCCACGAGCAGAGCCGTGGACCACCATGCTCCGATCGCGCCGAAACTCGGCGAAGAGCTTCCCCCGGCACCGCCGGAGCCGCCGCCAACCTTCCCGTCGACCGGAGAGCTCCCGTTCGACCGGAAAAATGGCTGGAATGCATCCGCTGCAGCCGCGCACTCCACCCAGCCGCGTCTAGCCACATGCCGCCCGTCTCCGCCGCCGTCCGCCCCCGAAGCCGCCCGCACGCCATCCACCAACGAAGCCTCCCACGTCACGAGCCACGCCGCCCGTCTAAAGCCACGTCCGCCCACGGCCACGCCACCTGCAGCCGCTCTCCACCGCCGTCCGTGAGCCACACCGCCTGCAGCTGCCCAGCCGCGCATCTCCGCCCGTGAAGCCGCCTCCGCCGTCAACGCCGTCCATTTCAGCCTCGCTGCCCAGCCGTCTCCGCTGTGTGTCCGTCTCCGCCCAACCCGCAATGCCTCTCCACGCCACCTGCAGCCGCTCTCCGCCCCAGCCGAAGCCACGCTGTCCTCTACTGCCTTTTCTCCCGCGCGCCACGTCCACCATTCCGCTGTCGCCCAGGCTCGTGAGCCACCCCATCGCCTGCTGCCATGCCTGCTGTCGCCGTGTCCGCCCCATCTCGACGTCACCTCCGTTCCCAAGCTCCTGGAGCTGCTTGTCACTGCCCCTGTTGTTCAGACCGGGATGTCCGAAAACAAGGAAACATCAAAACGAGAAGAGATGTTGGATGATGCTGGATGGACGCAGGATTGTGTGATAGAATTTTTGAGTTTGATTTTTGAGATGGGGATGATCATAAAAAATCAGATAAGGAGATAGCGCAGAGTTTGAAAATCAGATTGAGATGAGGAAATCACCGCGCTTTCCACATGGACCCGACATGGTATTTTTCATCTATAAATACCTCGTTGATTCTCTTCTACAAAAAGAGGAATTTTTAGGGAGGTTCCACTTGCTGTCCGTAGTTCCACCTGTTGCTGTGACAGAGAGTTAGAGTTGGATAAAAAGGGAGAAAGGGACCCTTGTTCCCTTACTTTTCTTTTATTTTCTCTGTACCCCAATTTTTATGCAATAAATATTTATTTGCTTTATATTAATCCATGATTGCTTATTTTTATTTTGAAGTAATGCTGGAGTTATGTTGGATTAGCATTTAAGGTAAGTCGAAGTGAATTAATTTTGACTGACCTATACCACGGGTACGGGCCGTGATCCACGGGTACGGGCCGTACTCTTGAGATAGGTCATATCTGAATTATTTTCACAAATTTATTATTTCCAACTATTTCTTGCATTAGTTTTAGTTTATTTTAAATCAAAAGAAAATCTTTTTTCAAGATAACCCCAAAGTCTCTGTGGGATCGACCCTTACTCCCACTATTCTATCCTTTAGAGTAGTGAAATTGAGGTTCTAAATCGGTGCATTACGACACGCATCATGTGTCCCTCCGACCTGAGGTCATCACGGTAGCTTGCAAGCAACTCCCTATGCTTTGGTACCGGACTACCCGAATTTTTAATCCGGTGATGGAAGGTTTCTGGGTACAGGCAAGTACTTGTGGAGCAGTGATGGACCAAGATGGAATTGACATGTCCAAATAGTTTGGATTGAATGTCTCGCAGTATCTCAATTTAGCAAATCCTCGGTCGGGGTAGCCCTAGTGAAGAGTCACTGGGCTTGCGAGGTTGAGACACGTAGTCGACTGACTCAGTCTGGGTTGGCAGCCCAATCTCAGTCGTCCTGAGCATTAGAGGTCAAAGGGATGAATTATATGGTAACCATATGCCAGAGGTTTGATTGTTTGCTCCCGCATCTTCAACCTATCCGGATGCCGGGACCCATTGCTAGATGGTTTCCTGTGCTGGTACTAGAATTGTTCTAGTGCTACCATTTAGGTTCGAACCAATGAGGTCACACGCCACAGAGGATAACTCTCTGATCCGGATACCGATTACGATTGGGAATCGTCTCGGTTTTATGGTCACAGTATTTTTTGAGCACTCATTTTCCCATCTTGCCCTTGTCTGAGTCAACCAGAAATTATTTCGGGTTGACCAGGACTGCACCAGGATTTTTTTGAATCAGTTTTGAATTGATTCAGAGTTCATTTCGGCCTTCAATTGGTTGTGAACCAATTTAATCCCTTGAACCAATTTTAATTGGGTTTGAACTGGTTCAATTGGATTGAACCAAGAGGTTTAAATAGGGGTTGCGCTGGTTTTGGTTGAACCGGTATTTCCTTGGACCGTTTAACATGTTTTGACGTTGTTTTTTTTCCCAAGCGCTGGTTGGAATTCCTTACGTTTGTTGAAGTCCAAGCATCCAAACTTTGATCCCGCTGGGCATCTCTTCCTCTCCTCCACCGGCTGCCATTCCTCCTTGTTAATTGCTGGTTAATGATGTTAATGGCAGCAGCTGCCTCATGGCTTCCCAGCCTCTCCATCTCCCTCTTCCCTGCAGCCTATATAAACTCCAGCATATGCCCTGTTTCATCGTGTTGTTTTTCACCGTGTGAAGAGCTGAAAATCTGTAGTCCCCATTGAGTATTTGAGAGGCTTTGAGGCTTGATCCTTTCTCTATTTTAGAGTGCTCTTGAGGCTAAATTTTGGAGGGTGTGAGGGAGAGTTAAAAGGTCCATTTCATTATCCCTTAGAGTGCTCAAAGTCTGGACTGTAGCAAGGCCTGGTTGCTGCCATCCATTGTGATTGAGTCTCCTTCCAGCGGCTAGCACCGTGCGTGAAGGTGCATCAGAGGGCCCCCGGCGTGTCTCCCCTCTAGAGGGAGTATCCTTATACTCCTAGGAGCAAGCCACGCGAGCCGGGATCGCTCCAACTGCTTCAAAACGAAGGCCAAAGTCTGCTGCCCTGTTCTGCTACAGAAATTCTAGCAGCAGTTTTGGTGATTTTTTATATTTTTTTGGCTAAGTTTTTCTTGCAGATTTCAATTGGAGATCGAAGAGCACTTGTCCAAGTTGCTGCTGCTGAATTTTGGGAGCAAATAGAGGTCCGGAAGCCATCGTTCCAGCGAGGTTTTTCAACCCCAAAACAGAGTTTTCAGCAGTCCAAGGAAGAAGACGACTGGAATAAGTTTATCCCACTTATTCCAGCCTATTCCAGGTTTATCTCAGAGTTATTCCAGCAAAAATAAGGTATAAAAAAATTAATTTTTTATCATGCATGAATTGAATTTTTAATTCAACAATTTTATAAATATTTTATATCATTTTACATGCCTGTTTGCAACTAGAATTAGATTAGTTTCTGGGTGGAGCAGATTTCCGCTGCACGGATTTTTAAAAAGTTTTTAAAATCCAATCTGCTTCCGCAGTTGTTTGCATGCCTAGTGTAGGATCTTGTCCTTCCTCCTGCACCTTGTTTCTTTTAGTGGTATCAGAGCCAGGTTGCATGTGTAATCTAATCTAGTATGCATGTTTAATAGATTAAAATTGGTTTAATCTAAAAATGTATCTAAATTTCTTTTTGGAACCTAGTTGGGACCTTCACCATGACCGTGTATTTTTGACACGATGCGGATCGTCTGTGTTGGCCTCTTCAGAAGGATCCTTAAAGAATATTAAAAATTAAAAAAAAAATTTAATTTGGTGATACATGATTTTAGGCATGTTTAATATGAATATAAAATATGTGTAAAATATCTTGATGCATGATTTTTGGTTATGTAAAATTTTTTTACATAAAGACTTAATTAAAAATGTTTTAATTAAGAGTTTGGCTTATTAAAAAATTTTTTAGGTTTATGAAATCTAATCAAAATTTGCATAAGCCATTTTGGGTTAATTGGGTTAGCTGATTAGTTGGGTCCTTTACTGGGTTAGACCTATGTTTAGTTGAACCGAATTAAAAGAAGATTAAACAAAAGTTGTTTAAGGCCATTCTTTAGAACTATCTAATAGTTAGATTAGTTGATCCGTTCATCTAAAATGGATCCAATTAGTGGCTCAGTGGACGCCCGAGTCTTTAGGCTAATCTGATCGAGTCTGGTAAACCGACTGGTGTCGAGGTAGGTTTGGCATTGTGATCATGGTTGTATGAGGCTACCTCTTTCCTGGCCAACTTGGTTGGTGTCTAGGAAAGATGGTTAATGGCGGTTACTCACCCATGATCTCACCTACCTGGCTAGTCGAGTCGACCAGAACTGATTGGAAAAGCTCAATGACTCGAGTTAACCCATGTCACCCAGGTTGATCGGTCTGATTGATCTATAGGTGCCCATGGATCGTTTGTTGATTTAAATCAACCCTCCTGAAATCTGATTGATTCAGTGGGAGGATGATCCATGTCCTTGTCTTTTCTTCTGTCATAACTAAAAATCCTCTAAAATTATTAGGTCCTTAAAAAGACTAAGTCAAGGAGTTGACAGTGTCTTAGCCTCCCATTAAGTCAATTAGAAATGTATCCACTAGCTTGGTGTGCATCGGCAGTTCCAAAGAACGGGTGTACATCTGGTGACTGGAATTTCTATCTGATCGATGATGGTTCTGTGCAACCTCCTTAACGGGACCAGGTGGGCCGGCCAAAGTCGGGCTTGGTCTTTAGTTAGCTGGAAGCATTGGATTTGTCATATTAATGGTTGGACCTAACCAGAGACCCACAATAGGAGGCCCCAAGGCCGATTGGGGTGTTCTTTGGGGCAAAATGAAATACTGAAAATTGTTTAGGGAAGCAATTGGTTTACGAACCTACCTTTAGGCTCGTATGGGTGAGCCGGCCAAATTCGGGCTCATGCGAGGCTTATTGGATTTCAGTACCCACTTGAAAAAGTGTTTTCACGGATTGGAGTTAGAGGCTACCAATCTAAAAAATTAGTGGGAGAAACCTTTAAACTAAACTCCAAGTCTTTTGATTAAATTATTAATTCATACACTAATTTGGTCTTATTTTCTTTTCAGATGTCTTCTAATTTATCGCTCCAGTCACTTCTCGATAACGAGAAGTTAAAGGGTCACAACTTTCGATAGTTGGTATCGAAGGTTGAGAATTGTTCTGGAGCATGAACGGATCCTTTATGTGATAACGGATCCGGCACTTGAAATCCCTCCCACAAATGCACGGAGTGCGGTCAGAGACGCTTATCTGAAGTGGGTCTTTGATCAGACTACTGTCCGTTGCATTATGTTAGCGGCGATGAACGACGAGTTCAGTCGCAAATTCGAGGAGGCCCAACCTGATGAAATCCTTCAAAAGTTGAAGGAATCCTTCGGCAGCCCGGATGATGTAGAACGGTACAAAGTGTCTTGTGCCATCTATAACTCCAAGATGCCGAATGGTGGTTCAGTCACTGATCATGTATTGTACATGATCGAGCTGATTGAAATGTTGGGCAAACTCGGATGCCCCTTGCACGAGCAGCTCGGCAAGGATGCGATCATGAATTCTCTTCCCTCCTATCTTGACTTTCTTGATCATTATAGAATGAACAAGCCTGCAGTCAACTACCATGGTCTTTTGGGGTTGCTGCAGACTTTCGAGAAAGACCACCAACTGAATAAGGGGGTGGTGAATTTAGTGGGAGGAAGTAGAGGTCGTCGTCCCTTTAAGAAAGGGAAGAAGAAAACAAATAAAAAGGGAAAGAAGGTGCGGAATGCTCCTAGCCCTAGTCAGACCAGGAAGTATAAGGCTGATCAGTCTTCTACAGAGTGCTTCTACTGCAAGAAGAAGGGACACTGGAAGAGGAACTGTCCTCTTTATATTGCATCCCTTGATCCGAACAGGCCGAGGAAGCAGAAGTCTGCTGAACAAGGTATTTATATGATAAAACCTTGTAATTACTCAATTATTGATACTGCTAACTGGGTATTGGATACTGATAGTCTAATTCATGTTTGTAATTCGTTACAGGGACTTCAAGTTAGCAGAAGATTTGAAGATGGAGAACAGTTTCTGAGCGTCGGGAATGGAAATCGTGTTCCAGTACTGACGGTCGGAGTCCTGCGTCTAGTCTTTGAGTCTTGTACTGTCGAACTAGTCGACTGTCACTATTGTCCTAGTTTCATTATGAGCATAATCTCTGTAGGCCTTTGGCCAATTGTGGTTTTGAACTATCAATAAAGGGAGATTTTTGCAATGTTATTTTGAATAACTCTGTGATAATGAAAGCTAGATTAAATAATGGCATATATATACTATCAAGGCCTGTTAGTGTAATGTACACTTCTAGCAAACGCCCAAGATTAGATAATGTCAATGATTTGTATCTTTGGCACTGTAGGCTAGGTCATATTAACCAAAATAGGATAAACAAGTTACGAGGAGATGGACTCCTCCAGGTCAGTGATTCTGAATCACTGCCCACTTGTGAATCCTGTTTACTTGGTAAAATGACCAAGTCACCTTTTTCTGGAAAAGGTGAACGAGCTACAGAACTTCTAAGTCTAATACATACTGATGTATGTGGATCGATGACAGTTAGTGCCAGAGGAGGATACAAATATTTCATTACTTTTACAGACGACTTTTCAAGGTTCGGTTATGTCTTTCTAATGAGATATAAGTCTGAGTCATTTGAAATGTTCAAACGATACCGTAATGAAGTAGAAAAGCAAACTGGAAAAAGTATTAAAACTCTTCGATCTGATCGAGGTGGTGAATACTTATCTAGTGCTTTTCTGACATAACTTGAGGAGAATGGAATTCTCTCTCAATGGACTCCTCCAGGAACACCACAGATGAATGGTGTGTCCGAAAGGAGGAATCGAACCTTGTTGGACATGGTTCGATCCATGATGGGTTTTGCAACTTTGCCGCTATCCTTTTGGGGATATGCGCTTCAGACAGCCTGTTACTTATTAAATGATGTTCCAAGTAAGTCTGTTGTCTCCACTCCATATGAGATGTGGACTGGACGTAAACCCTCAATCTCACACCTTCGGGTCTGGGGTTGTCCGGCTTACGTAAAGCATTTAGACTCAGACAAACTTGGTCCTAGGTCTGATCGATGTTTATTCATTGGTTATCCTAAGGAAACCAAAGGGTATTTCTTCTATTTGGAGAATGAACAAAAGGTGTTCGTTGCTCTTAAAGCTATCTTTATGGAAAAGGAGTTCCTTGGAGAAGGAACTATAGCCTCTAAGATTGAACTTGATGAAGTTCAGCCAATAGAAGAACCTGCACACTCTAAGGACATTGTAGAACCGGCTGTGATTGAATCACACCCATAACCCATTAGGAGATCCGGTAGAATACCGCATCAGCCAGACAGATACTACGATTTCTTGGTCCGGGATGGAGATCCCATTGAGCTCAATGAGAACAATGAGGATCCGATCACCTATATGGATGCACTTCAGAGATCTGACTCTGAGGCATGGCTTAGAGCCATGCGATCCGAAATGGAGTCCATGGAAATCAACAATGTTTGGACATTGGTTGATCTGCCTGAAGGAATAAAACCCATCAGGTGTAAATGGATCTTCAAACCGGAAAGGGGCGCAGATGAGAAGGTAGAGACATATAAAGCCTGTCTGGTTGCAAAGGGGTATAGTCAACGATATGGTATCGATTATGATGAGACTTTCTTCCCTGTGGCAATGCTCAAATCCATTCGGATCATGCTTGCTTTGGCAGCATATTTTGATTACGAGATCTGGCAGATGGATGTCCGAACCGCTTTCCTAAATGGGGAGCTGGAAGAGGAGGTGTATATGATACAGCCTGAAGGGTTCACATCCACAGATGAATCAAAAGTATGCAAGTTGCAGAGGTCCATTTATGGACTCAAGCAAGTGTCTCAAAGTTGGAACTTACGGTTTGATAGCTGTATCAAATCGTATGGCTTCATTAGGAACGGAGAAGAATCGTGCATCTATAAATGGGTTAATGGTTCTGTGATTGTATTCCTAGTACTGTATGTTGACGACATTCTCTTAATCGGGAATGATGTCGCAGCATTACAAGGAATAAAGGTCTGGTTATCATCTCAGTTCTCCATGAAGGACTTGGGTGAAGCTTCTTACATACTAGGTATGAAGATCTATAGAGATAGATCTAAGAAGCTTTTGGGACTGTCCCAGTCTATGTACATTGACACCGTGCTGAAACGGTTCAGCATGGAAAATTCCAAGAAAGGCTATCTCCCGATAGGATCTGGAATTACTCTTTCCAAGAAGGATTGTGCGACAACTCCTGAGGAAAGAGAGCGCATGAGTAGAGTACCTTATGCTTCTGCAGTAGGCTCTATCATGTATGCTATGACTTGTACTAGACCTGACGTGGCATACTCACTAGGAGTAGTGAGCAGATACCAGTCTGACCCAGGTGAGGCACATTGGAAGGTAGTTAAGTCCATCCTTAAGTATTTGAGAAATACTAAAGATCAATGGCTGATATATGGAGAACCTGACTTGAAACTTGTGGGGTACTCTGACTCCAGTTTTTAGTCAGATAGATATGATAGCAAGAGTGTGTCAGGGTTTGTATTTACCCTGAACGGAGGAGCGATCTGCTGGAAAAGTTCCAAGCAGGCAACTATTGCAGACTCGGTATGCGAAGCAGAATACATTGTAGTATCAGATGCAGCAAAGGAAGCTATGTGGTTGTGGAAGTTCCTTAGAGAGCTAGGGGTGGCACCTTTCCTAGATGGTCCTATTCCGGTGTACTGTGACAACACTGGAGCCATTGCTCAAGCTAAGGAGCCTAAAGCTCATCACCGTACCAAGCACATTCTGCGGCGCTACCACCTCGTACGAGAAATCGTGGAACGAGGTGACATCAATCTTCTGAAGATCGATAGAAAAGAAAATCTAGCTGACTCGTTCACTAAAGCCCTCGGAATAAAAGAGTTCGACTATTGTAAATGGGAAATGGGTATTAGATACTCTTCTGATTGGCTTTAGTACAAGTGGGAGTTGTTGGGAATTGTGTTCCAAAGCCAATCGCCTGGATTGTAGATGGTTGAGCTAAATATTGTACTCTTTCTTTGAATTAATAAAATATTATTTTTTGGCAGCTCATCACATATTGTATTTCCCTGAAATGAACTCTTTCCATGTGATGAAGTCCTTAGGACTACACTGACTTCGATACAGAGAGGATGTATCGAGTGGTCCTTAAACACTGTTCACAACCAAAGGATATATTGTACTGGATGGCAATATATCAAGTATAGGTTGTTGTAGTTCACATCGTTTGGTTGTCCTCTTGACCAAATGAGTGTGGTGACACTGATGTGATCTACAAGTAGGATATGTGATATCTCATTGAACGTGACTCCGTGCAGCCCCTTTCTGCCAAAGAGAAACTCACGATTGGATATAGGTATATGTGTCCCTCTGACCTGAGGTCATCACGGTAGCTTGCAAGCAACTCCCTGTGCTTTGGTGCCGGACTACCCGGATTTTTAATCCGTTGACAGAAGGTTTCTGGGTACAGGCAAGTACTTGTGGAGCAGTGATGGACCAAGATGGAATTGACCTGTCCAAACAGTTTGGATTGAATGTCTCGCAGTATCTCAATTTAGCAAATCCTCGGCCGGGGTAGCCCTAGTGAAGAGTCACTGGGCTTGCGAGGTTGAGACACGTAGTCGACTGACTCAGTCTGGGTTGGCAGCCCAATCTCAGTCGTCCTGAGCATTAGAGGTCAAAGGGATGAATTATACGGTAACCATATGCCAGAGGTTCGATAGTTTGCTCCCGCATCTTCGACCTATCCGGATGCCGGGACCCATTGCTAGATGGTTTCCTGTGCTGATACTAGAATTGTTCTAGTGCTACCATTTAGGTTCGAACCTATGAGGTCACACGCCATAGAGGATAACTCTCTGATCCGGATACCGATTACGATTGGGAATCGTCTCGGTTTTATGGTCACAGTATTTTTTAAGCACTCTTTTTCCCATCTTGCCCTTGATTGAGTCAACCGAAAATTGTTCCGGGTTGACCAGGATTGCACCAGGATTTTTCTGAATCAGTTTTGAATTGATTCGGAGTTCGTTTCGGCCTTCAATTGGTTGTGAACCAATTTAATCCCTTGAACCAATTTTAATTGGGTTTGAACCGGTTCAATTGGATTGAACCAAGAGGTTTAAATAGGGGTTGCACTGGTTTTGGTTGAACCGGTATTTCCTTGGACCGTTTAACACATTTTGACATTGTTTTTTTTCCCAAGTGTTGGTTGGAATTCCTTGCGTTCATTGGAATTCCTTGCGTTCGTTGAAGGCCAAGCATCCAAACATTGATCCCGCTGGGCATCTCTTCCTCTCCTCCACCGGCTGCCATTCCTCCTTTTTAATTGCTGGTTAATGATGTTAATGGCAGCAGCTACCTCATGGCCTCCCAGCCTCTCCATCTCCCTCTTCCCTGCAGCCTATATAAACTCCAGCATATGCCCTGTTTCACCGTGTTGTTTTTCACCATGTGAAGAGCTGAAAATCTGTAGTCCCCATTGAGTGTTTGAGAGGCTTTGAGGCTTGATCTTTTCTCCATTTTAGAGTGCTCTTGAGGCTGAATATTGGAGGGTGTGAGGGAGAGTTACAAGGTCCATTTCATTGTCCCTTAGAGTGCTCAAATTCTGGACTGCAGCATGGCCTGGTTGCTGCCATCCATTGTGATTGAGTCTCCTTCCAGCGGCTAGCACCGCACGTGAAGGTGGATCGGAGGGCCCCCGGCGTGTCTCCCCTCTAGAGGGAGTATCCTTCTACTCCTAGGAGCAAGCCATGCGAGCCGGGATCGCTCCAGCTGCTTCAAAACGAAGGCCAAAGTCTGCTATCCTATTCTGCTACAGAAATTCTAGCAGCAGACTTTGGTGATTTTTTATATTTTTTTGGCTAAGTTTTTCTTATAGATTTCAATTGGAGATCGAAGAGCACTTGTCCAAGTTGCCATTGCTGAATTTTGGGAGCAAACGGAGGTCCGGAAGCCATCGTTCCGGCGAGGTTTTTCAACCCCAAAATAGAGTTTTCAGCAGTCCAAGGAAGAAGACGACTGGAATAAGTTTATCCCACTTATTCCAGCCTATTCCAGGTTTATCCCAGAGTTATTCCAGCCAGAATAAGGTATGGAAAAATTAATTTTTTATCATGCATGAATTGAATTTTTAATTCAACTATTTTATAAATATTTTATATCATTTTACATGCCTGTTTGCAACTCGAATTAGATTAGTTTCTGGGCGGAGCAGATTTCCGCTGCGCGGATTTTAAAAAAGTTTTTAAAATCTAATCTACTCCCGCAGTTGTTTGCATGCCTAGTGTAGGATCATGTCCTTCCTCCTGCACGTGGTTTCTTTCACATATAAACTCAAAGACCCTGTCCCTTATCTCCATGCCCAATTGGATGGGTGTTTACTAGTCAAAAGAAGAAGGAATTGGCATGGAATTATGGCACACATAATGAAGGGACGCTTCCCTTCATTTTAGCACAGATTTAAAATGCAGGAGTCCTATTTGAAGGCTTCTATTTTTTCTAATATACCTTTTGGGATCCCTTTCCTCTTAGCCTTTATCTGACTATTAAATTGCCATATGGCAAGTGGGGAAAATTACTAGAAAAATAAAGTGACACTTATATATCTCTTGGTGCATGAAATGATATATCATGATAAGCCTTTTCACCCAAAAGACTCCTTCTGCTTGAAGGGTCTTATCAAGGGCCGAGAAAAGGACTTATTAGGTGCCCCCTCTCTTTCAATAAATAAGCATCGATAATCTGATGCCAGATGAATCCAAAAATAATTTTATCCGAAAGAAGTCACTTTTTATTTTCTCTTCCTTGTCCTTTTATGACAATGCTTGTCCTTTTAAGACAAGACTTGTCATTTTAAGACAAGAGCCTTGGAAGAGATATAAGAGGGATAATCAAATTTTGAAAGAGGATTCAAAGAGGTCTCTGAGTGCCCTATAGGTTGGTAGGGGTTTCAACAAAGGAAAAGGAAGAAAGGCTGCCAAAAAGAGTCCTAGTCAAATAAGCAAGCTTGGTGGGAGTGCTTCCTTAGTTCGGTTCCTATGTGGATCACTTCTGAAGGGCATACACTTGTGTGCCTTATAGAAATTAAGGAGTATAGTGCTCCAAGTATTCCTTTATGATCCTAAAGTTATGATTTATTAGTTGTTATGGTCAAGTGGTCCTAGGGTTTAGGATTCCGGCCAATTAGGATTTTCACAATGAAAATTTTGAAACCCAGCCTTCTGCAGTGCTTGCCAAAAATCCAACAGTGGTATCAGAGCCATCTTGATGCATGCAATTAGTGGTCATCTTAGTGTTTATTGCTTGCTTTTCTATGATTGTTGCTTGATTAGTTCATATTATATATGTGATATGTTATGTTCCTATTAACTTCTTTGGATTGGGTTAGTCACCATGGTCGTCCGATCATAGGAGCTAAGTAGGGTTTAAAGGCCCTCACTTCTCATTCAATGGGGTCTCCTATGGCATGTTGGGGTGCTGCTATGGCCTTATCCCATGAACAAGTAAGGTGAACGGATTGTTGTTTGAATCATGCTATGGTTATGCATATTAGGGTTAATATGCTTACATGATGGAATAGTATCATGTTGGCAAGGTTAATTGTGATGTGTTTGAGACCATAAAAGCTCTCATAAAAATTATATTTAGTCATAGTGTAAGTTAATTGTGAAGCAAATCTGATTAGGGTTTGATTAGCTGGTTGGTGACTAGGCAAGTGGTTTTGGAAAGGCAAAGGGAATGAGGAGTTTTATTGGTTCTGTTGTCTGACCTGGCAAATTCATTTGGTGTCTAAGGAAAGCAATGGGGGACCCCCTCATCTCTTCCACTTACCTAGCCAATTTGGTCATATTTAGACCTTAAATTGGAAATGCTAATTGATTAAGCACACTACAAATTGCCTTCCTTCATGCCAAGCTAAATTTGTATCAAAACTATAGTAGGTTTGTTGAGCAAACTCAAGGCTTATTATTAGGGTTTGATATATAATTTGACATGGTGAATTTTATACTTTATAGCATATTTGATAATGTTACCTTGTTGAGCAAACTCAAGGATGACATTATTCAATCATGACTTAATAAAATGAAGGTCAGACTAAACTAAGACGTTAAGGTTTGTTGTGCAAACACAAGGCTGTAAGTGTCTTAGAGGCAAGTGTTATGTTGAGGATTTGCAAGGGATGCAATTGGAAAAGAAATTTCCTACCCTTGAACTTATAAATGTTTGTTATGCAAACACAAGGCATTTATAAGAAATTAGGATCTTAACCCCACTAAATAAACCAGATATTGGTTTCTCATTTACCATAGTAGAGGATTATGGCATTCATAGAAAATAATGGGAGACATAATTAGATTTAAAATCTTTATCTAATTATGGTTATCATCTTGAGTGGTCTAATTATGTATTGTTCTTGTTTGATTGTAGTTTTAAATTAATGGCTTCCACTCTTTCACTATGGGGCATATTAGATGCCAATAAATTGACTGGACCAAACTATGTGGACTGGTTGAGGAACCTGAGAATAGTACTTGCTTAGAAAAAAGTATCCTACATCCTTGATTCTTCAGATCCAGATCCGATCGAAGATGATGTGACAGAGAAGGAAAAGGCAACTTATAGAAAATGGTAGAATGATAGCTTAATTATTAAGTGCATTATGTTAGCCATGATGAGCAATGAGTTACAAAGGCAACATAAAGATATGGAACCTCGGTCCATACTCCTCAATCTCAAAGAGGTATATGGAGAGCATAGTAGGACTGCAAGATATAAAATATCGAAGCAGTTATTCTAGGCACGTTTAGTGAGGGCTCACCTATACAGGTCCATGTTCTCAAGATGATTGACATAATCACCCGATAAGGTCAATTAAGCTTTGTTATGGATGGAGAGCTCAATTAGGATTTGATCCTACAATCACTCCTAGATTCCTTCTCTCGATTTGTCATGAACTACCACAAGAACAAACTGAACCTTTCATTAACAGAGCTGCTTAACATGCTTAAGACAGCTGAGAGCCACTTCAAAGGTGATAAGGCTCATCATCTTTTTCTAGTTGATGAGAAGAAGAAAGGGGTAATGAAGAAGGATATAAAGCAAAAGCTGAACCCGGAAAAGAGCATCAAAAAGAGAATGAAGACAAAGAGGCTTTCAAATGATGGATCCTATTTCTTCTATGACAAGAAGGGACATTGGAAGAAGAACTGCAAGATGTATCTTGCAAGTCTGAAGCAAGATGTCAAAGGAGAATCAAGAGGTTTGTTTATGATACAAACAAACTTATCATTGAGTTCTTCAACTTTTGATTCATGGGTATTGGATACTGCAAGTGGGTCTCTCATTTGCAAGTCATTATAGGGGTTACAAAGACCTAGAAGTTCGAAGAAAGTTGACTTTATGCTTTATGGCATGAGTGGAGAGGCCATTTATGCTGAAGATGTTCGAATTTACATGTTATTAAGACTTTGGGCAAGATATTGGAATTAAAAGATTGTTATTACATTTTAGATATTGCTAAAAATATTATTTCTGTACCTTTGTTATTAAGACAAGGTTATGAAATAAAAGTTGAGAGAAATGGTTGCCCAAATTTTCATTCTAATGACTATTTTGGAATGAACAAATTTATGAATGGTTTTTTAATTTTATCACTAATTGATGAAGTATTGCTTGTAGAAAACAAAAAGAGAAAGAGTGATGATACCAATGAAACATTCCTTTGGCATTGCCGATTAGGTCATGTAAATGAGTCAAGGATTAACAAGTTATACAAATGATGCAAAACCTAGGATGCATGTAGGTGATTTCTTTTATTTTTATGTTTTAATGGATTTACTGATTCCCGAAATCAAATTAAGAATAAATCTAGAGATTTGTATAATAACAAGAAACTCTAGATGCAAACATGGACCCTAAATAGTGATAAAGAAGGACCCCGGGATTGAAAAACACTGATAGGACTTAGCTCTAAATCAATACCCGACTTAGAAGACTAGGGAGTGCAAACCTCTTGAAGCTCTGAAGCGCCCGATGCCTAGTTCGCTCACACTCATAGATGCAGCCTGGAAGATCAAGTCCTCGACCCCGCGGATTCGTCGGCTTTCCGTCAGATGGTCCTGGAGGCAAGGGGGACCGACTCCTTTGTCCGTGGTACCTAAAGGACTTGCGAGCAACCTTGAGACGAGTTAGAAAAAACAACAAGAAGGCATAAGTTGGTAAAGAAAGGAAGGGGAAAGAGGTTGAGGGTAGCAGTCAAGAGGGACTCTTCTTGTTGGGCATCCAAGAAGAGCTTCCAGTGGGGCATCCCAGCTTGGGTGGTGGATCGCTAGCTTGATTAGGATGAAGATACTCAGGTCCTCACACCCCTCGATGTCACGAAGGACAAAGGTACACTCTCTCATAGAGTTCCAAGTCTCAAAATAAGGGCTAGAGAAAAGAAAATTTTAGATTTTTTTTTCATTCATCAATAATCAATTACAAGACGGTTAGGGCCATTTTTATAAGTTCCAAAGCTCTTATTTGAATTCAAATGAAAGGAGTTACAAGACTTGATTTGAGGATGAATAAAAGGGGTGCCTAATTTTAAATTTGAAATTTTATTCCAAGGGGCATCCACTTGAAATTTGAACTCTCTTTTCATGATGCTTGGCCGACCATGGCTTGGCTTGATCTTGGTGGAATAGCTTGATTTGGGGGCATGGAGTGAGGATGTTGTTGGCTATGATCAAGGGAAGGTTAATGGGCGTCCACATGGCTTTTGAATTGGAAATTTTCTTCTTGAACTTGGCCGCCCAATGATGCTTGGTGAAGTGGTGCCTCCCATGCCATGTGGTATTGATGACATGGCATCTCATGAGTTTCCTTAGCATGGAGGAGAGGTGGCTTGACCCTTCTTCAATTGGGCTTGTCTTGATTGCCCACTTGTGGACCCATCTTCAAACTAGCTCGAACCCATCTTGAGTTTATGAATCAACTAGGTAAATTACAGGACCTAACTGACCACATTAACTCAATTTGGCCAAATTACAAGACTAAATCAAAATTGAAACCAACTAAATACTAATTACATGACTCAAATGCAAATTACTTAGGCTTTAAGCCTTATTACAGGACCCAAAAGATTTAGAACCCTAATCAAAAATTCACAGAGGGATGAAGAGTCTCTGTCTAATCCTGGTACCCGCACCAATTCTCCCGGGGTCGGAGGAACTCGACCCTATCGAGTAAGGGTTGATCTGGCTTTGGTATTTCTCAAGAAGATTAGGGTTGAGGTGCTGCAAGTCCTCTTGGGTTATCCACGAATCGTCGGATTTCGGTCGGCCTTGCCAATGGACCCGGTAATGTTGATAGCCTTTGCCCCGAGTTGTGATAGCTTGATTATCTAAGACACGCTCGATCCATTATCCTCTCTCAGGTAAAATTGGTGGTGGACACTTAGGGTCGGGTTCACTCTCAAAGGATAGGTTAGGCCCAAATGGCTCACTAGGTATTGTTGTTGGCTCTCTATGCTATACTAAGTCTGAGATATTAAAAGTCGAGCTAATGCCATAATCAGGGATTAGCTCAAGCACATAGGCATTAGGGCCAACTCTCCTAATCTCTCTAAAGGGGCTGGCTCCATAAGCATGTAGCTTCTTAATGGTTTCTGGTGGGAACCGTTCAGGCCTAAGCCTAATCATTATATAATCCCTTATTTCAAATTCTTTTGCTCGCTTTCAGGAATCAGCCAATTTCTTGTATGCATTATTATTTAGATTAATTTTTTAGCTAATCTTCTTATGTATGTCTCTAATATGCTATGCAAATGATTCTACGGATTCTGAGACTCATGCATGGATGGGTAGGGGAATCAAATTGAGAGGGTAATTGGTTTGTACTCACTGACAACCTCGAAAGGACTTTTACCTGTGGTCCTATTCATTGAGCTATTATAGGCAAATTTAGCTCGAGGTAAGAGAAGGTCCCAATTTCCAATATGCTCACCTATCAGGCATCTTAGCAGGTTCCCTAGGCTACGGTTGACTACCTCAATTTGGCCATCAATCTGTGGGTGGTAGGCGGTAGAAAATTTGAGCTTGGTTCCTAGTAAGTGCCAAAGGGTCTTTCAAAAATAACTAGTGAAACGGACATCCCTATCGGACACTATGGTTTTAGGAAGGCCATGTAACCTAACCACATGATCAAGGAATAGTTTGTCCACTTTGGAAGCATCTGAAGTCTGGGAGCAGGGTATGAAGTGAGCCATTTTAGAGAACCTATTGACCACTACAAAAATTGAATTTGGTCTCCTCAAGGTCTTAGGTAACCCTACCATAAAGTCCATGCTAAGGTCTTGCCAAGGGCGACTAGGTATAGGTAGAGGGGTGTACAGACTAGTGTTTTACTTCTACTGTTTGGCAACAGCACAAGTTCAACACCTGGAAACAATGTTGGCAACATCCCTTTTGAGGCTTGGCCAAAAGAACTGGTCTTCAACTACTAAAATGGTCTTTTCCCTACCAAAATGACCAGTTAGACCTCCTGCATGGGTTTCCTAAACTAAGAATTCCCTAACTGAAGTCCGGGGAATGCACAACCTATTTCCTTTGAAAAGGTAACCATCATGGAGGGTGTACTCACTATGGGCACTAGATGGTCCTTGTCTTATGGACTGGAAGATCTCACCGAAGTCAGGACAGGATTCGTATTGCTCTTTCAATTGGTCAAATCCTATAACTTCAGTTCTAACTATATTCAGAAGTAGGGTACGATGGCTAAGGGCATCAGCTACCTTATTTTCAGTACCAGCACGATGCTTTAGCATAAAGGTATAGGCTTGGATGTAATATACCCACTTAGATGTTGGGAAATGTGTCCCAAAGCCAATTTCTACTGTAGATAGTTGTACATTTGATGTAATTGTATATAAATTATATTATTGAATAAAATGTATATTCTGGCAGTTCATCACTATTTCATCTTTCTTTAATGAGTTCTTGAGTGATAAAGTCCTTAGGACTATTTGCATGTGATATAGAGAGGATATATCTTATAGTCCTAAAATTGTTCGCGACCAAATGATACACTTATTTCAGGATGATAGTATATCAAGTATAGGTCGATGTATACCATAGTCGTTGGTTGTCCTCTTAACCAAGGAGTGTGTAGACACTGGTATAGCATGCAGATGTTGTGTTTGACATTTCATCGAACGTGACCCATCTGTATTTTATTCTGCCTAGAGTTTTTGATATGGACGTAGTTATCCCTCAGACATGAGATCGTCATGGTAGCTTGCGAGCAACTCACTGTACTTTGGTACTGGACTATCTGGATTTCTAATCCAGGGACAGAAGGTTTCTGGGTACAGTTAAGTACTCGTGTAGCGGTGATCGGATCAAGATGGGATTGAACCCTCCAAAGTGTTTGGAGCAGATATCTTACTGTGTTTCAATTTAGCAAGACCTTGGCCAAGGTAGTCTCTGTAAAGTGTTACAGGACTTGTGAGATTGAGACACATTGTTGATGGACTTTATGTGTTGGACAGTTTAACCCTAATCTTCCTAAGCATTGAGGTCAAAGGGATTAATTACAAGGTTTCCATATCTAATGGTTCTTGATTGTTGCTTTGCAACTTTGACCTATCCGGACTTCGAGTGTCATTGCTAGATGGTGACTTTGACTGGTATTGGAAATGTTCCAGTGCTACCGGCTTAGTGTTCGAACCTATGGGGTCACACACCATAGGAATTTCTACTTGATCTAGTGATTAGAGAATGATTGGGAATCGTTCGTGGACTCATAGAGGAAAAGGGTTTTTCTTTATCTAAGTGTCGACACTTGATATTCTTGAAAGTGTTGACACTTGTGTAAGTGTTGACACTTGTTGATTTCGCAAGTGTAGACACTTGATGTCACAAAAAGTTGTGACATGAAATTTTCACTAATAATTGGTGATGCATGGAGGTGAATTAGGTAATGTGATTACTTGATAGCCCAATTTGATTGAGCTATAAAAATCTAGAACGAATCAAATAGGATTTGGTTCAAAATGGGTTTGGGTCCAATCGGGTTGAACCCAATGTATGCACACTTGGCCCAATTGATTTCAGTTATGAACTAAAATCAATTAACACATTTAATCTGAATTTAAATAAGTTTAAATTCATTTTTGGGGAGTCATGTAACTTCCCATGACCATAACTCCCCATAACTACCCATTACCATACCTATAACTCCCCACTTTCCCTCTCCCTCTCCATCTACTTAATGGGTTGAAATGGGAGGACGAAAATAAGAAAAAATTCAGCAAAGAAATGTTGGAAAAATCAAAGGGAAGAAAGGGAAGAAACTAGGAAAAGTTCTAGTTTTATAGGTGTGAGGTTTTTGGAGAAAAGTATGCATATTTGTACCTAGAGATCTAGGTCTTAGGATTGAGTGTTTGGGAAGGGTTCCAACCACTCATTCTCCACCTCTTGAGCTTCTTCATTCATTCGGAGAGTCCGGCATCGAAAGAAGAAAAGGAGTCCCGATCAAATCGTTCCACAACAAGCTACCACTTGGAGTGGAAGTAGATTTAGAAAGAGCCCTGGTGTGAACCACCTGTAGAGGCCGGACACGTGTGCGGCTAAGAAGAGCTCTTCCTCCTGCTCCTGGATCTTTCACAGTGGAGAGCGTCTCCATTTCATACAAGGTATGGTTTTACATATATAGATATGTTGCTCTGAAATGTTCATAGCATGAATTCATGATTTCATTGTTTATATTAATCATTCATGCAAGATCTTGGGACAAGTAGCATAGAAAAGTTTTAAAGCATGCTTAGATTAAATGTTAATCATTTTATCATGCTTCCGCTGCATGTTATTTTGAAAAAGTTTTAAAATATAAAGCATGCTCGCTACTAGTTTTCCTTTCAATTGGTATCAGAGCAACAAGGTTGCTCTAGCATGAATGTTTAGTATAAACATTATAAAATCAATTTAATTTCTTGCAAGTACTCAGATTGAGTGCCTCACTAGGCCGTCCGGTCATAGGAGATAAGTAGGGCTGCAAGACCCTCACTTCCCATTCAAAGGGATCTCCTATGGCGTGTAGGGGTGCCATTGTGAAGGACTCATGAAGAAGAAAAAGAAAAGAAAAAGTAAAGATTAAAATGTTTTGATCTTTATTATGTTCTAAATTTGAAGTCATAAAATGTTTTAGAAATGTCCTAAAGTTAGTTTATGATTGTTATGTTAAATAGTTTAACATAAAATTCAAGTTTAGAAAAGATAAAGTTTGGATTTCAGCATTTCTGTGCTCGGATTTGATCAAGTGTCGACACTTGGTTTACCTAGTGTCGACACTTGTGTGTCTATGTGTCGACACTTGGGCTTCTAGGTGTCGACTCATGAACAAAAACACAGAAATCGGTTCACTGTGTGTCAACTTGTCTCAGAATAGTGTCGACACCTAGTGTCGACACTTGCTACTGAAGTGTCGACACTTCACGGTGAACAGAAATTTAAAAATTGGATTTTCTTGTAAAAATGTTTTATAAAGTTTTTTGAAAATGTTTCAATCTGTTGTATGATTAACTTAATTATGAATTAAGTAAATCTAAGTGACTAAATGATCTAAGGATATGATTTTAAGATCTAAGTCATATTCATAACTTTGGTTTAAATGGGTTAGCTTGAATTAGGTCCTAATTGGGTTAGACCTAAGTTTAGATGAATTGGACATAATAGAGAATTAACTTAATCAAATGTTGAGTTAAGGTTCTTCTCTAGTATCTATCTAATAGTTAGATTGATTGGTCCATACATCTAAATGGACTTAATCTTGGCTTCGAGGTAGGACCCGATTCCTTAGGCTAGCCTAATCAAAATTGATGAACCAATTGGTGTCTAAGGTAAGTATGGCTTTTGATCTATGATTTTTGGGGCTACCTCTTTCCTGGCCAATGATATTGGTGTCTAAGGAAAGATGGTTAATGGCTTAACCCATAACCTTGATCTCACTTACCTGGCCAATATGGTCAACCAGATTTGATTAGTTAGCTCATTGATTCGAGTTAGCCCATGCCAATAAGGTTAATCAGCTTGACTGATTTAGGTGCCCATGGATTTTGTGGTTCATGTAACCCTTTCATTAACATATGAAGTTAGTGAAAGATAATCCATGACTTATCCTTTCTCTTCTGTCACAACATGTATAAAACCTCTAAATTATTAGGTCCTTAAAAAGATGGACATTATATGATAATTTTTTGTCTTAGCCTCCCATTAAGATGTTTGGTAATGAGTCCAGTAGTGGGGTGATTATCGACAGATCCATAGATCGGGTGGTCATCATACTATTGGAATTGTCATTCATTATATGATGACATAATGCAACTTTCTTAAACAGGTGGTCAGGTTAGCCGGCCAAAGTCGGGCTTGATCATTTGTTAGCTAAAAGCATTAAGATCAGTCATGTTAATGGTTGGACCTAACTGGGACCTTCTTTAGCAGGTAGCTCAAAGGCCAATTGAAGTGTTCCTAGGGCAAAATAAATTACTAAGAGTTGTTTGGAGAAACAACTGGTTATGAACCTACCTTTAGATGAACATGGGTTGGCCGACCATAGTTGGGCTCATGCATTGTCTATTGGATACTGGTACCCACTAAGGGATAAGTGTTATTCTTCGGATTGGAGGTAGAGGCTACCAGTCTGAATAAAATAATGGGAGGAGCTTTTAGACAAAAGTCCATGTCTTTAAGTTTTAAATAATTCATATACTAAATAGTCTTGGTTTTCTTTTTCAGATAATGTCTACTAATCTGTCACTCCGGTCATTATTAGATAATGACAAGCTCATGGGACCCAACTCGATAGCTGGTATCGAAGACTGAGAATTGTTCTCGAGCACGAATGGATCCTTTATGTATTAACGGATCCGGCACCTGAGGGGCCAGCCCCCACCGCACATACTGCAGTCAGAGATGCTTATCAAAAGTGGGTCTCTGACTGTACTACGGTGCGGTGCATTATGTTGGCGGCTATGAACGACGAGTTTAGTCGCAGATTCGAGGAGGCCCAACCGGAGGAAATCCTTTAAAAGTTGAAGGAATCTTTTGGTGCCCCAGACGATGTTGAAAGGTACAGGGTTTCCTCTACCATCTTCAATGCTCGAATGATTGAAGGGTCCTCGGTCACTGATCATGTATTGTACATGATCGAGATGATCGAGCGCTTGGCCAAACTCGGATATCCTTTCCATGAGCAGCTTGGGAAGGATGCGATTTTGAATTCTTTGCCTCCCTCCTACTTACCTTTTCTAGATCACTATAGATTAACAAGGCCTGTAGTCAACTACCATGGGTTGATGGGGTTACTACAGACTTATGAAAAGGATCACCAGCTCCAAAAGAGCTTGGTGAATTTAGTGGGAGGCAGTGCGGCAAGGTGTCGTCCCTTTAAGAAAGGGAAAAAGAAAAAGAATAAAAATAAAATGGTGCAAAGTGCTGGGCCCAGTCAGATTAAGAAGAAGGCTGACCAGAGTCAGGCAGAATGCTTCTACTGCAAGAAGCCGGGTCATTGGAAGAGGAATTGTTTCGCTTACCTAGCTACACTTGACCCGAACAGGCCGAAGAAGAAGAAGCAGCAAAAGGTTGCTGGACAAGGTATTTATATGATAAATCCTTGTTGTTTTTCTATTTGTGATACTACTAACTGGATATTAGATACTGGTAGTCCTTATCATATTTGCAATACGTTGCAGGGACTACAAGTTAGTAGAAGATTCGAGAATGGCGAGAGATTTCTGAATGTGGGGAATGGAAGTCAAGCTCCAGTCCTGGCGTTGGGAATTGTCAATCTATTTTTTGAGTCTTGTAAAGTTGTTCTTAGTGATTGTCACTATTGTCCATCATTCCTTGTAAATATTATCTCTGTAGTCTAGTTGGCCAGTAATGGTTATGAACTATTAATCAAGAGTGATTTTTGCAAAGTCATTATGAATGATATTGTGGTTATGACTGGACATATTAAGAATGGCATTTATGTTTTATCACAGCCTGTTGGTGTAATGTACATTTCTTGCAAATGCCCTAGATTAGATAATGTCAATGATACTTATCTCTGGCATTGTAGGCTAGGTCATATAAACAAGAATAGAATCAACAGGTCAGTGGGAGAAGGTATCCTAAACATTAGTAATTGTGAATCACTACCAACCTGTGAATCTTGTTTACTTGGTAAGATGACCAAGTCACCTTTTACTGGAAAAGGTGTACGAGCCGATGACATTTTGTGTCTAGTACATACTGATGTATGTGGACCAATGAATGTCGATGCCAAGGGTGGGTATAAATATTTCATTACATTTACAGACGACCTCTCAAGGTACGGTTATGTATTTTTGATGAGACATAAATCTAAATCATTTGAGATGTTCAAACGGTATCGTAATGAAGTTGAAAAACAAACCGGGAAGCTTATTAAAATCCTTCGATCAGATCGAGGTGGAGAATATCTTTTTGGGGAGTTTCTGACTTATCTCGAAGAGTATGGGATTCTCTCTCAATGGACACCTCCTGGGACGCCTCAGTTAAATGGTGTGTCTGAAAGGAGGAATCGGACTCTGTTAGACATGGTCAGATCCATGATGGGATTTGCAACT
Organism: Areca catechu; assembly: GCA_021397845.1. Classification (NCBI taxonomy): domain Eukaryota; kingdom Viridiplantae; phylum Streptophyta; class Magnoliopsida; order Arecales; family Arecaceae; genus Areca; species Areca catechu. The sequence goes on along the minus strand of CM038050.1, from coordinate 71,150,907 downwards.
CTGTCAACTTCCTTTTGGGGGTATGCTTTGGAGTCAGCATGCTATCTTCTAAATAGAGTTCCGAGTAAGTCTGTTAACAAAACTCCATATGAGATATGGAATGGGCATAAGCCGAGTCTTTCACACCTTCAGGTTTGGGGGTCTCCGGCTTATGTCAAACATTTGGAGACAGATAAACTTGGACCTAGGTTTGACAGGTGCCTCTTTGTTGGGTATCCTAAAGAGTCTAAGGGTTATTTCTTCTATATGCCTGGGGAACAAAAATTGTTTGTCAGTCTTAGAGCTACCTTTTTGGAAAGGGAGTACCTTACTGAAGGTGCTCAAGCTGCCAATGTTGAGCTTACTGAAGTTCAACAGATAGAAGAACCAAATCACTCAAGGACTGCTACAAAACCCATTATGATAAGATCAAACCTTGAGCCTATTGACCAATCATTAAGGAGATCCGGTAGAGTACCGCGTCAACCAGACAGATACTATGGTTTTCTGGTCCGAGATGGTGATCCAGTTGAGCTCGATGAGAACAACGAGGATCCAATCACCTATATGGACGCGATGCAAAGGTCTGATTCTGAGTTGTGGCTGGGAGCCATGAAATCTAAAATGGATTCCATGGAAATCAACAAAGTATGGACTTTGGTTGATCCACCTGAAGGGGTAAAACCCATTGGGTGCAAATGGGTCTTCAAAAGGAAACGGGGCGCAGATGGGCAGGTAGAGACCTATAAAGCCCGTCTGGTTCCCAAGGGTTATCGTCAACGTTATGGTATTGACTATGACGAGACGTTTTCCCCTGTGGCAATGCTCAAGTCTATTCGGATTATGCTTGCCTTAGCTGCATATCTGGACTATGAAATCTGGGAAATGGATGTCCAAACAGCTTTCCTAAATGGTGAGCTAGATGAGGAGGTGTATATGATGCAACCTGAAGGGTTCACATCCACAGATGAATCTAAGGTATGTAAGCTTAGTAGGTCCATCTATGGACTAAAGCAGGCCTCTCGGAGTTGGAACATGCATTTTGATAAGTGTGTCAAGACGTATGGTTTTGTTAGGAACAAAGAAGAACCCTGCATATATAAGTGGGCAAATGGTTCTGTAGTTGTATTTCTTGTACTGTATGTGGATGACATTCTCTTAATCGGGAATGATATCCCTGCATTACAGGGAATAAAGGTCTGGTTGTCGTCCCAGTTTTCTATGAAAGACCTGGGTGAAGCTTCTTTCATACTAGGTATGAAGATCTATATGGATAGATCAAGGAAGCTTCTGGGTTTGTCCCAATCTATGTACATTGATACCGTGTTGAAAAGGTTTAGCATGGAGAATTCCAAGAAAGGCTATCTTCCGATAGGCCATGGAATTTCTCTTTCCAAGAAGGATTGTCTGACAACTCCTGAGGAAAGAGAGCGTATGAGTAGGATTCCTTATGCTTCGGTAGTAGGGTCCATCATGTACGCCATGACATGTACTAGACCAGACGTGGCATACTCATTAGGAATAGTGAGTCGATACCAGTCTGACCCAGGTGAAGCACACTGGAAGGTTGCAAAGACCATCCCGAAGTATTTGTGAAATACCAAGGACCAGTGGCTTCTTTTTGGAGGACCTGACTTGAAACTTGTGGGGTATACTGACTCCAGTTTCCAGTCAGATAGGGATGATAGCAAGAGTATATATGGTTTTGTTTTTTCCCTGAATGGTGGAGCTATCTACTGGAAGAGTTCCAAGCAGCACACTGTAGCAGACTCTGTATGCGAAGCAGAATATATTACAGCATCTGATGCGGCAAAGGACGCTGTTTGGTTGCAAAAATTTCTTGGCGAGCTGGGAGTGGCACCTTCCCTGGATGGTCCTATTCCAGTGTACTGTGACAGCACTAGAGCCATTGCTCAAGCCAAAGAGCCGAAGTCCCATCAGCGTACCAAGCATATTCTGCACCGATTTAATCTTGTGCGAGAAATCGTGGAACGAGGTGATATCGACCTTCTGAAGATTGACGGAAAGGAGAACCTGGCTGACCCCTTCACTAAAGCCGTTGGAATTCAAGAACTCAATGATTGTAAATGGAAGATGGGTATACAATACTGTTCTGATTGGCTTTAGTCCAAGTGGGAGTTGTTGGGAAATGTGTCCCAAAGCTAATTTCTACTGTAGACAGTTATACATTTGATGTAATTGTATATGAATTATATTATTGAATAAAATGTTTATTCTGGCAGTTCATCACTATTTCATCTTTCTTTAATGAGTTCTTGAGTGATGAGGTCCTTAGGACTATTTGCATGTGATATAGAGAGGATATATCATATAGTCCTAAAATTGTTCGCGACCAAATGATACACTTATTTCAGGATGATAGTATATCAAGTATAGGTCGATGTGTGCCATAGTCATTGGTTGTCCTCTTAACTAAGGAGTGTGGAGACACTGGTATGACATGCAGATGTTGTGTTTGACATTTCATCGAACGTGACCCATCTGTATTTTATTCTGCCTAGAGTTTTTGATATGGACGTAGTCATCCCTCAGACATGAGATCGTCATGGTAGCTTGCGAGCAACTCACTGTACTTTGGTACTGGACTATCTGGATTTCTAATCCAGGGACAAAAGGTTTCTAGGTACAGTTAAGTACTCGTGTAGCGGTGATCGGATCAAGATGGGATTGAACCCTCCAAAGTGTTTGGAGCAGATATCTTACTGTGTTTCAATTTAGCAAGACCTTGGCCAAGGTAGTCTCTGTAAAGTGTTACAGGACTTGTGAGATTGAGACACATTGTTGATGGACTTTATGTGTTGGACAGTTTAACCCTAATCTTCCTAAGCATTGAGGTCAAAGGGATTAATTACAAGGTTTCCATATCTAATGGTTCTTGATTGTTGCTTTGCAACTTCGACCTATCCGGACGTCGGGTGTCATTGCTAGATGGTGACTTTGACTGGTATTGGAAATGTTCCAGTGCTATCGGCTTAGTGTTCGAACCTATGGGGTCACACACCATAGGGGTTTCTACTTGATCTAGTGATCAGAGAACGATTGGGAATCGTTCATGGACTCACAGAGGAAAAGGATTTTTCTTTATCCAAGTGTCGACACTTGATATTCTTGAAAGTGTCGACACTTGTGTAAGTGTTGACACTTGTTGATTTCGCAAGTGTAGACACTTGATGTCACAAAAAGCTATGACATGAAATTTTCACTAATAATTGGTGATGCATGGAGGTGAATTAAGTAATGTGATTACTTGATAGCCCAATTTGATTGAGCTATAAAAATCTAGAACGAATCAAATAGGATTTGGTTCAAAATGGGTTTGGGTCCAATCGGGTTGAACCCAATGTATGCACACTTGACCCAATTGATTTCAGTTATGAACTAAAATCAATTAACACATTTAATCTGAATTTAAATAAGTTTAAATTCATTTTTGGGGAGTTTTGTAACTTTCCATGACCATAACTCCCCAGAACTACCCATTACCACACCTATAACTCCCCACTTTCCCTCTCCCTCTCCATCTACTTAATGGGTTGAAATGGGAGGACGAAAATAAGAAAAAATTCAGCAAAGAAATGCTGGAAAAATCAAAGGGAAGAAAGGGAAGAAACTAGGAAAAGTTCTAGTTTTATAGGTGTGAGGTTTTTGGAGAAAAGTGTGTATATTTGTACCTAGAAATCTAGGTCTTAGGATTGAGTGTTTGGGAAGGGTTCCAACCACTCATTCTCCACCTCTTGAGCTTCTTCATTCATTCGGAGAGTCCGGCATCGAAAGAAGAAAAGGAGTCTTGATCAAATCGTTCCACAACAAGCTATCACTTGGAGTGGAAGTAGATTTAGAAAGAGCCCTGGTGTGAACCACCTGTAGAGGCCGGACACATGTGCGGCTAAGCAGAGTTCTTCCTCCTGCTCCTGGATCTTTCGCAGCGGAGAGCGTCTCCATTTCATACAAGGTATGGTTTTACATATATAGATATGTTGCTCTGAAATGTTCATAGCATGAATTCATGATTTCACTGTTTATATTAATCATTCATGCAAGATCTTGGGACAAGTAGCATAGAAAAGTTTTAAAGCATGCTTAGATTAAATGTTAATCATTTTATCATGCTTCCGCTGCATGTTATTTTGAAAAATTTTTAAAATATAAAGCATGCTCGCTACTAGTTTTCCTTTCATTAGCGTGCCTAGGATTTAATCTTTTCTAGGAGTTCAGGAACCGGAGTGCTTCATAGTCAGAAAAAAGGACAAATTCCTGGGGTAGTAGGTAATGTCTCCAGTACCTAAGGGCTTGTACGACTGCATAAAACTCCTTATCATAGGTTGAGTACTTAATTTTGGCCTCATTGAGTTTCTCGCTAAAGAATGCCACAGGATGATTTTCTTGACTAAGTACTCCAATGCCCACTCCCAAAGCATCACAAGCAACCTCAAAGACTTTAGAAAAATTATGCAATCTTAGGACAGGTGCTTGTATCATTTTATCCTTAATCTCTAGGAAGGCTTTACCGGTAGCTTTGGTCTATTGAAAGTTTCCCTTCCTAATACAGTCGGTGATGGTGCCACGATGGAACTAAATTCCCGAATAAATCTCCTATAGAAAGTGGCTAAGCTATTGAAACTATGAACGTCGCGGACATTAGTAGTGACTGGCCACTCAACTATGGATTTAATGTTTGCAGGATCAACTGAAACTCCATCAAGGGTGACTACAAAGCCTAGGAAGATAACCCTATGTGTCATGAACTCACACTTCTTGGGGTTGGCACAAAGGCTATTCTATCTAAGGGTTTGACAGACTATCTTGAGGTGGTTAAGGTGGTCTTCCTTAGTCCTGCTATATACCAAAATGTCATCAAAATACACCATTACAAATTTTCTAGTGAACTCTTTTAGGACTTGGGTCATGAACCTCATAAATATGCTAGGTGCATTTGAGAGCCCAAAAGGTGTTACTACCCATTTGAATAGACCATCCTTAGTCTTGAACGTGGTCTTCCACTCATCCCCGGGCCTGATCCTAATTTGATGATAGCCACTCTTAAGATCTATCTTGGAAAAGATTGTGGCACCGGCCATCATGTCTAGCATGTCATCCAAACGAGAGATGGGAAACCTATATTTCACTGTGATTTTGTTGATGGCTCTACTATCGATATACATTCTCTAGGTTCCATCTTTCTTTGGGTTAAAGAGTGCAGGGACTGCACAAGGACTTAAGCTCTCCCTATTCTCTAAGGAAACCTTTCCTATGCAACTCTCCCACTTGTTTCTGTAGTTCTTGGTGTTCGGTGGGGTTCATCCTATAGTGAGAAAGGTTTGGTAATGTGGCTCATGGGACCAAGTCTATAGCATGTTGGATGTCCCTAAGGGGTGGTAGTTGATCAGGTAACTCATCGGGAAAAATATCCTTAAATTCTTTCAGAGCCTCAACTACTTCTTGGGGGTGTTCTCTTTGGGTCGGCTCATGAATCTCTTTAGTGGCCAAGATCCAAATAGGGGTTCCCTTAGTAATTTGTTTTTCTAACTCCTTTGCCTTGATCAGGTTAACTCCTAGTTTCTTTTCTTTTAGGCTACTAGATCCTCTTTTAGCCAGATCTTTAGGTTGAGTTGGACTGATTACAAATTTCTTCATGTGGTGAGGTATTGGTCTGACCAAATAGGGTGGCATCATGATCGTAAAGCCAGGGTTGACCTAGGATAATGCTACTGACTCCCACGGGAAGGACATCACACCAAGTCTTTTCCTCATATGATTGTAATTTGATCAAGATTTGGCACCTAGACTTGATAGGTATGGAATTGAATCTATCCATGAGACCTTATAGGGGTTGGGATGGGGAACTGGGATCAACCCTAGGGACTTGACAGTACTCAATGAGATGACATTGACATAGCTTCCACTATCTACTATGATCTTGCACACCTTATCCCTTAATTTGACGAAGGTTTGTAGGATGTTAGTCCTATTCCAATCTTCTTGCACTATGTTATGGGTCAGGATGCACCTAACTACTCCTAACAGGTCATTATACTCGTGCAATTCCTCCTCTCCCTCATACTCTTCTACTAATTGATCCTCGGCTTCAAAAAATTCTCCTTCTAGCTCAGCGGTGGGTTATAACTCATCTTCAGCTGGCTCTTCTATAAGTAGGGCTTTGGATGTGCATTGGCTAGCATCATGCCCAGGTTTATGGCATCTAAAGCATGTGTTGTGAGGGTTGGGACTTCTCTGGACCTCAACTGACTTACCCTTGTCCTCTCTATTAAAACTGGGTCAACTTGGGTCGGGTCAGCTCGGACTGGGTTGGCTCGGGTTGGGTCGACTTGGGTAGGCTTGACTAGATCCAGGGGTTTGGCTAGGGTTTCTAAAGGGTTCAGGTCTGCGATAGGTGGGTGTCCTTTGAAACCGCTCATAATTCCTCGCAACTTGGTAAGCCTGCTCTAGGTCATAGACTTCTCTAAAATAAAGCTCTCTTTGGATATCCTCATGTAGGCTAGCCCTAAACCTAGACAAGGTCACAGATTCAGATTCGTTGATGTTACACCGCATGACATACTAATCAAACTTTGTGATGTACTCGACCATGCTCTTGTTCCCTTGCTTCAAATTTTGTCATTGATCTAATAACTTTTGTTGGAAAGAGTTTGGGAGGTACTTCTCTCTAAGCCTAATTTTCATGCCCCCCCAGGTTGCTACGGGTTCTTGTCCTCTTTGCCTGATCATCCTCTCAATACTATTCCAATATAACCTTGCTTGGTGAACCAATCTAAGTTTGGCAAATTTGAACTTTGTCTCTTCCGACATCATATATCACTCGAAGTATTGTTCCATGTCCTCCTCCCAGTTTATGTAAACTTTAGGATCTAAACTGCCATCGAAGGTAGGTGCCTCTAACTTGATGTTTCTGATGGCTCTCTCTTCCGGTCCATGAACTCCTGATTGGGTCTCCTAAGGTGAACCTCTTGGGCTGGGTTAGGATGTGGGACTCTTCTAGGCTTAGCCTCTAAGGAAGGATCATGTTAAGAGAATATCCTAGGGTGGGGAGGTGACTCAAACTCTAGTTCAGTGTGAGGCTCCTGGACCCTCTCTAGAGTTCCTAGCCTTGTTTCAAATCCTTCAAATCTTTGGGTCAAGTTGGCAATTTGCTCAATGAGGATCTTAATTTGATTTTCGAGGCTGTTCTCCATGGGTTCACCTGACTGAGAGTGATGTGGGTGATACTGAACTCCTAATCTAGTTGACATGCAACACACAAAGGAAGGTACTATAGTTTTGCTAGACCTATGAGTCTAAACATAATGGATTAACTTAGATTATACATAGCACAACAACTAGCCCTTTCAGTGGCTAGGTAAGAGGTGGGAGTGTGGGAGGCCCCCCCTGCTTTTGCAGGGACCCAATTAAATTAGGTTGTTTGACACTAAACCTCTTGCCTTAGACACCAGCTTCTAGTACTAATTGCAAGGTTGTATGCACCAGTTTTCCCACAATGGTTAAACCCGACTTGTTGATCTCCCTAAGCTATTAGATTGCTAATAGATTTTAAGTTAGGATTAGGTTCGAAATGTAAAGATGATGATTTTCGGGCCAAGAAAAGGTAATGACCTCCTTCCCTTATCTTATGATATTGTCGCCCTTAAAGTAAGTTATGCATATGATGGCATACACATAAAACCTAATGAAGTGCACTTAACTTTTTTTGTGTTTTAATGTGTATTGGCAGAAATATTGGTTGCTGAAAATTAAATGATATGAACCTAGAGTGCAAAAATTAAACTATGCAGAAATCATGTAATTAACTCCTAAGTATGCAGAAATGAAAACATGCTGAAATCTAATGAAGCTGAAAACTATATGCTGAATTCTAATCATTGCAGAAATTAACATGATGAAGAATTTAATGATGCTGAAATCTAATGATGCGGAACTTAGTTATGCAGAAATTTTTTTTAGAACCTAAAATACCTATCTCCTTGTTTTCTTCTTCAAGGGTTAATCACATCGGCACCCCTACACACCATAGAAAATCTCCTTTGAATGGGATGTGAGGGTCTTACAGCCCTACTTTTTCCTATGACCAGACGGCCTGGTGAAGCACCCGATCCAAGTACTTAAAGAGAAACTAAGTCCTAACCATGCTTTGATACCAAACATGATGCGGAACCTAGGATGCATGCAGGTGATTTCTTTTGTTTTTATATTTCAATGGATTTACTGATTCCTGAAATCAAACTAAAAATAGATCTAGAGATTTGTATAACAATAAGAAACTCTGGCATGCAAACATGGACCCTAAATAGTGATAAAAAAGGACCCCGAGACTGAGAAACCCCGGTAGCACTTAGCTCTAAATCAATACCCGACTTAGAAGACTAGGGAGTGCAAACCTCTCGAAGCTCTGAAGTGCCCGATGTCGAGTTTGCTCACACTCACGGATGCAGCCTAGAATATCAAGCCCTCAACCCCGTGAATTCGTCGACTTTTCATCAGATGATCCTGGAGGCAAGGGGTACTGAATCCTTTGTCCATGGTACCTGAAGGACCTGCAAGCAACCTAGAGACGAGTTAGAAAAAAATAACAAGAAGGCATAAGTTGGTAAAGAAAAGAAGGGGAAAGAGGTTGAGGGTGGCGGTCAAGAGGGACTCTTCTTGTTGGGCATCCAAAAAGAGCTTCTAGTGGGGCATCCCAGCTTGGGTGGTGGATTACTGGCTTGCGTAGGATGAAGATACTCAGGGCCTCACACCCCTGGATATCCCGATGGATAAAGACACTCTCTCACAGAGTTCCAAGTCTCAAGACAAGGGCTAGAAGAAAGAAAATTTTAGATTTTTTTTCATTCACAATAATCAATTACAAGAGGGTTAGAGCCATTTTTATAAACTCCAAAGCCCTCATTTGAATTCAAATGAAAGGAGTTACAAGTCTTGATTTGAGGATGAATGAAGGAGGTGCCTAATTTTAAATTTGAAATTTAATTCCAAGGGGCATCCACTTGAAATTTGAACTCTTTTTTCATGAAGCTTGGCCGACCATGGCTTGGCTTGATCTTGGTGCAATAGCTTGATTTGGGGGCGTGGAGTGAGGATGTTGTTGGCTAAGATCAAGGGGAGGTTAATGGGCATCCACATGGCTTTTGAATTTGAAATTTTCTTCTTGAACTTGGTCACCTAATGATGCTTGGTGAAGTGGTGCCTCCCATGCCATGCGGCATTGATGACATGGCATCTCATGAGTTGGCTCTCCTAGCTTGGCATGGAGGAGAGGTGGCTTGACCCTTCTTCAATTAGGCTTTATTTGATTTCCCACTTGTGGACCCATCTTCAAACTGGCTCGAACCCATCTTGAGTTTGTGAACCAACTAGATAAATTACAGGACCTATCTTGACCACATTAACTCAATCTGGCCAAATTACGAGACTAAATCAAAATTGAAACCAACTAAATACTAATTACATGACTCAAATACAAATTACTTAGGCTTTAAGCCTTATTACAGAACCCAAAAAATTTAGAACCCTAATAAAAAATCCATAGAGGGTTGAGAAGCCTCTATCTAATCCTGGTGCCCACACCAACAAAGATGATTTCTTTGGTCCTTATGAGTATAAATCATTAGAAACTTGTGAATCTTGCCTCATGGGTAAAATGACCAAGTCTCTATTCACTAGACATGGAAAAAGGGCAACTGAGTTGTTAGGGTTAATACATTTAGATGTATGTGGACCTATGCTAACTGAGGCTAGAGAAGGATACTCTTATTTCATCACATTTTTTGATGATTTATCTAGCTTCAGATATGTGTATCTCATGAAACACATATTCGGAGCCTTTGATAAATTTAAAGAGTATTAAAATATGGTTGAGAAATAAACTACAAAAAGTATTAAGGTCCTACATTTTGATCGAGGAGGGGAACACTTATCTAGTGAATTTCTTAATCATCTTAAGAAAAATGGTATTCTCTCTGAATGGACCCCTCCATATACACCACAATAAAATGGTGTAGCAGAAAGGAGGAAGCATACCTTGTTTGACTTGGTAAGGTCTATGATGTGCTTCACAGATCTTCCAGTATCATTCTAGGGATATGCCCTAGAAACTGCTTCATATATATTAAATAGGGTACCATCAAAATCAATACCTTGCACTTCATATGAATTATGGAATAGCAAGAAACCAAGTCTTAAGCATCTTAAGATTTGGGATTGACCAGCTTATGTTAAAAAGGAATTTGGATATAAGCTAAGTGCTAGGGCTGAGAAATGTAGGTTTATTGGTTATTCTTAAGAGGGTATTGGATACTTATTTTATCATCCTACTGAACAAAAGGTTTTTGTTAGTAGGCATGCCATTTTCTCGGATTAAGAATTTATCCAAGAAGAAGGTAATGATAGAATAACTAAATTGAGTGAAGTTCAAAATAAACAAACTCAAGTTCCTTAACTAGAAGTACCAGTTGATCAGGTATAACCATAACACACACCTCCTCTCCGTAGGTCAGAGAGAGTACAAAGTGCACCTCTAAGATATGGTTTTATGATCAGAAACAATAATGAAACCAGTATCATTGAAGATAATGATCCATTGACCTATACAGAAGCAATTATGATTAAGGACTTTGACAAATAGCTCACTGCCATGAAATCCGAAATGGACTCCATGTATGACAACTAGGTTTGGACCTTGGTTGACCCACCTAAGGGAGTTGTCCCAATAGGGTGCAAATGAATCTTCAAGAGGAAGATTGGAGTAGATGGGCAAATAGAAACCTACAAGGCTAGGTTAGTTGCAAAAAGGTTTCAAACAAAAGTGTTGCCCAGAAATGGAGCCCAAGAGCGGGGTGAATTAGATCTTTCAAAAAATTTAAACAATTATGTGCTGGACTTGAAGTGTTTGTAAAACAAAGTGATTTGGCTCTAAAAGATATGCAGTAGATAATAACAAATTAAATGCAAGGAATAAAGAGCAAGTAATAGAGTGAGCAATCACACACAAACATAAATGTTTAATTTATGCTTGCTGATTTCTGTATTAGGGTTTCATATGCTTGCCATCATTTGCATAAATCACTCTAAGGGCACTCTCAATATGTCAGATGGGGGGAGGATTTGATCACCTCTCCTTAGCTCAAAACAATAATCCTCGCATTCGGCCCATCCTAATTTAAAATCAACTAGAAACCTAAAGTGATTCTAGGGACACCAACAGGTCGGGTCCAACCCAAGCACCTACATCCACTCCCCAAGCCTCCCTTGAGAATTTCACTATAATCTCTTCAAGATTATAGCCGACTTGTTTTCCAAGGCTCACAAGTCAAAACCTAAGTTGATTTTGTCACCCAGGCTCACCAACAACCTTTACAACTTATTTTATCTTTGGGATCACAAGTCAAACCCTAGTTGGTTTTATCCCTTTGGCTCACCAACAACCTTTATAACCTGGTTTCAAAAATCTTGAAAGCTAGGTCAATAAAGAATAAAGTCAAAGATACAAGAATAAACTCATAATCAAACTCTCTTATAGAGTGGAATATGGAAGCTTTGAGGCTCTTGATGATTGCTTGACTTGTCTCCTCTTTGGAATCACTTCAAAGATACTTTTGGAATACTGAAATGAAGGCTTGTAAGCTTTTTTAGTGGAATCTTTTCTTTTTGACTTTGGAAGTGAAGTTCTCAAGGAATGTCTTATTTCTTGTACGTTCAATGCTTCATGAATAAGTTGGGTGAAGCTTAAAAACTTCAAAAACTTTCAAAAAATTGTTTGAGACCATTGGTGGAGCAAAACTAGCCGTTGGGAGCTTGTAGGGATCAATTCTGTCTCTCAAAAAATATAGCCATTATAGCTGTCAGAACTCGTGAGTCGATACTTGACTTCTGTGTGTTGACACTTGAGTCTTCATGAGTCGACACTTGGGTTAACATGAGTCGACTCAAGGTATAAACACTTAAAAAAAATAGGGTTCTGTCTTTTTTTTTTTCTCAGGCTATGAGTCGACACTTGAACCATGTGAGTCGACACTTGAATCTCCTGAGTTGACACTTGCATTCCTTAAGTCAACACTTGGCACAAAAACCTCCAAATGGCATAATTCTGTATCATCAAAAATCTTAGGCCATGAGTCGATACTTTGTTTCTGTGAGTCGACACCTGACTTTTGTGAGTCGACTCTTGATTCTTATAAGTCGATACTTGGCATGCCAAAGGGATTTTTTGCATGCCAGTTTCTGAAGTGTCGACACTTAGTGTGCTATGAGTCGACACATGACTTTGCAACTTGTCAAAAACTTGTGCCAACCTTGAAAATTCAAAAAGTTCTTCAATAAAACTTTAATACACTTTCTGTAAAGCTCTGATTGATCTATTTTGAGGCCTTTTTTAGTTGAGAAGACTTCTTAAGATATGAAAATTGCTCAGCTTCCAATGAGTGCCATGATACTTTTATATTGAGAATTTGAGATGCCTATATCCTGAAACACATAACTACAATTGAAACATTAGTATAAAACATATTATCAACATTTTGTTAGTCATCAAAATCAGGGGCTAAAGCCAACAATCTTTTCCTTTTTGATGATGACAAAACCTTGAATATATAAGTATTTAAATTCAATTAAAGATACGGAACACTTATTCAAAAGAGTATACACTTTAAATTCAACATATCAAGGTTTATACAACATAGTTTCATGGAGGAGAAGTATCATTTGATGGGAATTCTCCCAGGGTGTTAGGAATCATGCAGCATGCGGAAGTGAATTTCAAAACAAAATTCTAAGCATGAAACCCTAATATGGCTAGAAAACCTTAATTCCCAGGAACCCCTTATGCAATACCAATCAACGAAACATAAATGAAGTCAGAATACATACCTGGATCGCTGAAATCCAATCTTTTCCATGAGGCTCACAAGTGCAAGCCCTCCAACGGTGATCCACACGAGAATGGTACCAAGGAAGAATCCCTACCGGGGTTGCTTGCTTCAACAGAACTCTTTTTTCAGCCTTTTGACCTTTGACCACTGTAGGACACCTTAACCTACAGTAGGGCTTTCTGGACACAGTCCTAAACCACTCTTGGTTTTAGGACAACCCTTTTCTAGGACCCCTTAAGCTTATGTTCTAAAACTAAGCCTTGTCCTAGCAAAAAAGACCTTGTCTTAACAAGACAAGTCTTGTCCCTATTTAAGGAGGGTGTAGAAGAACACTCAGACTGAAAGACTCTCGAGAAAATGGGATTCCTGTTTTCTGATGACCGAAATACTATATCTCTCATTTCACCGTATCCCTTTTATATAATATTTCAAGGGGCATGAAAACCATCCCGACATCTCTTACCAGATATGTTATTTCATATCTAATAAGACTCTTCAGGATTGAATAGTCTTATATGTGTTCTTTCCCTTTCCAGATTAAAACCCCATGTGCCATGTGGCATTTGCCGATTAAGAAGAATGGAAGGAGGCATCATTTCAGATTTAAAAATCATGGGAAGAGTAGAGTCCTAAGAGTAGAAGGACTCTGCCTCAGAACCGTGCGCAGATGAAGAGACGTGACTCTTCATCTGCGCATGCTACTCTTTTTCCCATTTCATGCCGCCCTCTTATTCCCTTTGACCGATCATTTAAATCCAAAGGGCATGGGGATAAGATGAGAAGGCGCCCCTTGATGAAACACTGGAGTGTTTCATTTGCAGAAGGACTTTTGTCCTTCTGTGCACACCTTCATTTCCCGTGCATGCCAAGAAGCGCCAAGAGTCCTTTTATGGTCAACTTTATCTACACCCCATGCAACCTTTGACTAGTCAAAGCAGATGAAATATGGGTGTCAAAAGAAAGAACATTAAGTCTTCTTTCCATCCATATAAATATATTTTATATCAGAGGACTATAGACTCTTCTAGGCCTTTTTGAATGCCAAGGTATCATTTTGGCATCTAGAGTCCCAACTCAAATGGACTCTTCAATAAAATGTCCAAAAGTCTAAAATAAAATTAGATCAAGCTCTGATTTGGCTGTCCCCACTTAGGACTCAACCTAATTTAGGTTTTCTTTAATTAGGTTAGCCTAATTAGCAAGCAACCGGACCCAATCCAATTGGGTTAGGAATTGGGTTAGCCTAGATATGCTAGTATGCAATCTAGCTAACAAATTAGGATCCCATGATCCTAATTAAACCATGAGTAACTTCCTTGGCCTACTCTCTATTGTGTGTGACCCATTGGGTTCCACATCTAGCCAGCAGTAGGTTTAGGTTTGAGCCGATTCGATCTGATCGAACCCGATTGACCTAATTAGGTCAAATCAGCTCACCTAATTGTCCAATTCGAATCACACATCGAATTGACTCAAGAAACCAATCCAATTAGTTCATGAAAACCTACAAGATAAGATTGACATCTAGCAACATGTCATGCCTACCCGAAAGATAAGGAATTTGATCGAAATTACTAAAATACTATTTAGTAGTAAGTTACCGTGTAATTCAATCTTTTGATCTCCCATTATCCCGATTAAGTGATGGATATAGATAAATGTCAAACCCTAACACTTAATCATATTGAATCTCAACTCGATCATGAGGACTCAGCTGATGATTAATTAGAACCCACTTCTAATCTCATCCCACTTTGCAAAGATTCCTTGAGTCACTCATCGAAGAGATTATATGGGATAACATATCCTCTTACCAGGATTGATCAATTCCTTATTGGTGCACTCACATCCTTCGTACACCTTCCACCATACCCAGAACACCCCATACATATCGCAATGCCATGAATGAGTATGAACCAAAGTATGGCTTAGTGTGCACAAGGAACCATGGTGACCTCAGGTCTGAAGATCACATGCACAACTTCTACTCTGGGACCTATCTTTTGACAAGGAGTAAGATTTCCATAAGATAGTCCCGGTGCGGATAAGTTCAGTGTATTCATAACCTAATGAGCATCCTTATCCTTGTATTAGTGTCTCTACACAAGTGGCTGTGAGACCAACCACCCTCATCAACTGAGCATACATAGGATAAGCTAGTCTTACCGGATTCATCGATCCTCGAATCGATGGTCCAATGACTAGAAACATTCTAGATTAGGGTTTATAGGAATTAGGTCTCCCTGTTATTTTATCATAACCCTAATTCCATTGCCCTACTCTATGGGGTTCATCATAGTCAAAAATATGACACAGTGGTATATGATGAATCAAATGCCTTTATTATAAATAATGATGTCATGCATGAGTTGGAAGTTTACAAAAAAGGCCCAAACAATGATTGGCTCTTAGGGCATTTTTCTATCACCATTTCCTTTTCTTTCTCTCTTTCTTTGTCCTTGTCCTTACTATGTTCTCTTTTCTTATGAAATTTTCTAAAGTATCTTCTTGTCTTCTTTCCTATAAATCTTCTAAATCTTCTCATGACCATTGCGATGTCTTCGTCTTCTAAGTCATCTTCGGAGGAGCTGCAGTCATCTTTTAATTCTTCATCCTGTTTCTTTGAATCCAATACAGCTTTAAAGGCAATTGTTTTCTTCTTCTTTCGATCATCATCAATCCTATGTTGCATGGCTAGTTTATGTGTGATGAAAGAACCTATCAGTTCATCCAGAGGTAAAGTGCTTAGATCTTTCGCTTCCTGGATGGCAGTCACTTTGGGGTCCCACTTGTTCGGAAGTGAACTAAGGATCTTTTGTACTAAGCCGGCATTTGAATAGACCCTGCCAAGACTTTTCAAATCATTAATAATATCTGTAAAGCTAGAAAATATGGCAGAGATAGATTCATTTTGTTCCATTTTAAATAACTCATAATTATGTACTAAAAGATTAATTTTTGAAGTCTTCACTTGGGAAGTTCTTTCATGGTTCACTTTGAGTTTATCCCAAATTTCCTTTGCAAAAAGCAAGTAGAAATTCAATTGAACTCGTTAGCATTCAAAGCATAAAATAATAAGTTCATGGCTTTGGCATTCAATTCCCTTATTTTCATGTCGTGTTCATCCCAATCCTTTTCAGGCTTTGGGACATCCATGCCATCAATTTTTATCATGGATATTTGTGGAACCTTAAGAATGACCTTCCATGATTGAAAATCAATAGCTTGAATGTATATCTTCATTCTAGCTTTCCAATATGAGTAATTCATGCTAGTGAACAGTGGAGGTCTATTAGTAGATTGGCCTTTGGCCAAAGAAGTACTCATGGGATGAGCCATCAATCTTTACTCTAATTATATTCAGAGGCACTGCTCTGATACCAGTTGTATTCAGAGCCAACAATCTCTCCCTTCTTTGAAGTGTTAGGTGCTGTGATTTAGATAATATAAGCAGAAGTAGAAGCAAGTAGAAAATTCATAATGCAAACACAGTGATTTATAGTGGTTCGAAGCACCCCAGCTCCTATGTCCATTATCCAAGATACCACTTGGGATTTTCACTATATTCTACCAAGAATACAATAGGATTGTTTTACCCAGATCACAATCCAAACCCAACACCCTTTGGTTTTTAAACCGGGCTCACCAAAAAAACTAAACACTTGGTTTTAGCAAGATTGTTGACTCCGTTATTGATTTTGATAATAAAAAAAATGTTTAAGTATAAGTTGAGGACTAATGATTTCTTTGAAGTGTGTTTTTGTTAAAAAAAGTGCTCACAAATTTGAAGAAGCTTATTTATTTGAAGAAGCCAAGTTTGAATGAAAAGGATTACTTAAATAGAACTTGGAAACTCAAGAATTGCTTGATTAGATGGTTAAGTTAAAGTGGAAATGTGTTTCAGCTCAAGTTCAGCCTTTTCTGTGAAGTTTTCAATGAGGTGTCGACTCAAAGTGTCGATACATGATACCAAGTGTCGACACATGGAAGTGAAGTGTCGACTCAAAGTGTCGACACATGGATCAACACATCACCTGAGATTTTCAAGCCATAGAACTTGCTGAAAATGAAAAACAGCTGAAGTGTCGACACATGGAAGCAAGGTGTCGACTCAAGGTGTCGACTCAACTAAGTAAGTGTCGACACATATGAGATTTCAAGAGAATTAGATTGGAAATATTTGAATTGGGTGTTAACTCAAGAAGTTCAAGTGTCGACCTTATATGTCGACTCACAGTCTGAAGTGTCGACACATGAAGTTCTGACAATAGTAACGGCTAGTTTTTCAAGCACAAAACTTGCCCATTTTGCCCTCCAACGGCTAGTTTTTCAAGTCTAACGGCTAGAAATGGGATTTGAGGCCTTGAAGAAGTATTTATATGCTCCTAATCAAATCAAATGAACAACTATTGAATATTATTGAAGACCATTAAAGAGTTTTGAGAAGAGAGAAGAAAAGAGAGCTTTAACTCCTATTCATTGAAGTTTCAACTACTCTCAAGCAAAAGCAAGCCTCCAAGCATTCAAGAGCCTACAAGAGCTTTGAAGATCATCCATTCTTAAGCATTCAAGAGGCTTCAACAAGTTCAAAGCATCTCTATATCAAACTTCAAAGAGATACCGGCTTTGTTTTAGAAAGCTTACTTTGTTCTTTACTTCTAAACTTTATTTGTTGTAAGGGTTCTTGGTTAGCCTATTGTAAAACCAAGTAAGGTTATTGGTGAACCTTTGAAAATCAATTAGGTTGGTGGTTATCCCACAAAATCACTTAGATTCTTGGTTAGCCCGGAAAACCAAGGGAGGTTATTGGTTAGCCTTTGAAAACCAATTAGGTTCTTGGTTAGCCTGTAAAACCAAGTGAGGTTTTGACTGCCTTGTAAAAACAAGTAGGATTTTTGATTAGTAAGACCGCAAAACTAATCAACTGTAATCGGGTATGATTATAGTGAATTTCCAAGGGGATCTTAGGGAGTGGATGTAGGTGCATTGGATAGCACCAAACCACTATATCTCTTGGTCTTTATGGTTGATTGATCTCTCTTCTTGCTTTTTATTTTTGCTGTACTTTAATTTTAAAGCATTATAAATGAATTCTTAGTACCTTGCTTATTTATTTGTTGAATTGGATTGCATTGCATTATTTTAAGTTAAATAATTTTAATTTTTAGAGACCCAATTCACCCTCCCTCTTGGATTGCTTACTGGGCAACAAGTGGTATCAGAGCCCTGCTCTCAGTGTATAGGTTTTACTGCCTTGAGTAAAGATCTATGGCAGCCCCAATTGGTACTAGCATAGTTGAGGGTCAAGCCTCAAATAGACCTCCATTTTTCAATGGATCAAATTACACTTATTGGAAAACTAGGATGAGAATTTATATGCATTCTATTGATTATAGTTTTTGAAAAGTTGTAGATAAGGGTCCTCATATTCCTTCAGTAGTGGTTAATGGAGTTTCCATCCCAAAGCTTGAAGAGGATTTGGATGAAAATGATATTAAGCAATCTGAGATTAATGCCAAGGTAATGAATCTCTTCTATTGTGCATTAGATCCTAGTGAAGTCAATAGGATATCTACATGCATGTCTGCTAAAGAAATATGGGACACAGTTGAAGTTACCCATAAGGGTACCGATCAAGTAAAAAATACTAAAGTAAATATGTTAGTGCATAGTTATGAGATGTTCCAAATGGAACCTAATGAATCAATCACTAACATGTACACAAGATTCACTAATATTGTAAATGGAATGAGAAGTCTTGGAAAGGTTATGTCTAACATTGATCTTGTGAATAAAATCCTCAGGTCACTTCCAACATCATGGGATCCGAAGGTGACCACAATCCAAGAAGCCAAGGACGTTGACAAATTACCTCTTGAGCAGCTAGTTGGATCGTTCATGACTTATGAGCTTAATTTGAAACAAAAATCAATAGACATGGATAAGAAGAAGAAGGGGATTGCTTTCAAATCAAACATTCAAGAAGAATCCTCATAGATGAGTCTGAGAAGAAGATGAAGGTGAAGAAGCCCTCCTTGAACGGAAATTCAGAAGATTCATGAAGAGAAAAAAATTTCCTTACAAAAAGAAATATCAATCAAAAGAAAAAAGAAAAGAGAAAGAGAAGGAAAAAGAAGGAAAAGGAGAAGAAAATACCTACATGCTTCGAATGCAAGAAGCTGAGATACTACAAGTTTGATTATCCTCTCCTTAAGAAGTCTAGGAAGAAATTAAGGAAGAAAGCAATGATGGCCACCTGGAATAATAGCGAAGACTCTAGTTCTAAGGAAGAGTAGACCGAAGTTGCAAATCTCTACTTAATGGCACATCAAGACAATGATGAGGTAAATTTTGATACCGAGATCAATTTTATATTTGATGAATTTAGAAATGCCTTTGATGAACTCATGCATGATTATAAAGTAATTTTAAGTGAAAATAAAAAGTTGAAAAATCATGCAAATAGTTTTTCTTTTGAAAACAATTCTTTACTAAGTTAAGTTAGTGATTTAAAATCTAAAGTGGATGTTTTAGAAAAGAAAAACAATGCTTTATCTATGAAAAATAAAGTTTTGAAAAGACCTAAGAATGTTATTTCAAACAATGATCTTTTAAAAAAAATAAAGATTTAGAACTTGAAAATACTAAGTACAAAAATGAACTTGAAAAGATAAAGCCTTTTGTTGAAAAATTTACTTATAGTTCAGAAAATTAAACCTACTTTTAAATAGTTAAAGAGCAATTTTCAATAAAGTAGGTTTAGGTTTTTGACCACAAAACAAACAAAAGTAATTCAAAAATTTTTTTGTACCTGCATCATCTAGCATTAGTTATTTTTCTTGCAAAAAATTAGGTCATAAATCATTTCAATGCAATTTAAGAAAAATCAATTCTTTTGGTAAAGTGTGAGTTCCAAAAGGAACCATTTTGAATGCTAACCCTAAAGGATCCAAGTTGGCTTGGGTACCTAAAATAAAATCTTGATTTTATTGCAGGTGTGTCTTGCAACCAAGGAGAACAAAAGACTTTGGTATTTGATAGTGGTTGCTTAAGGCACATGACTGAAGATGTAAAACAATTCACTTCTCTTGAAGCTTTGAATGGGAGGAGTGTGACCTTCGATGATAATGGTAAAGGAAAAATCATTGGTATTGGTAAGGTTCACATAACTCCTTCTAATTGTATTAGTAATGTACTTCTAGTCGATGGTTTGAAACATAATCTTTTAAGCGTTAGTTAGTTTTGTGATAAAGGTTTTCAAGTAATTTTTAAATCATCATATTGCATGTTTGCTAGTCCATATAAATGGAGTACAATTCATTGGAAAAAGGCATGAAAATATTTATTTGGTAGACCTA
Organism: Areca catechu; assembly: GCA_021397845.1. Lineage (NCBI taxonomy): Eukaryota > Viridiplantae > Streptophyta > Magnoliopsida > Arecales > Arecaceae > Areca > Areca catechu. The sequence continues at coordinate 71,130,674 of CM038050.1, read as the reverse complement.
GATGATCTATCTTTGCCTAATGGAGAATGCTTTGTTGCAATGAATTCTACTAAGGATGAGACTAGTTGGCTTTAGCATAGAAGATTAGGGCATGCTAGTATGTATCTTCTTTCAAAACTTTGTAAAAAGAATTTAGTTAGAGATTTATCTGAACTTTGTTTTGAAAAAGATAGAATTTGCCAAGCATGTCAATTTGGTAAGCAAGTTAAAACTTCTTTTAAACCAAAAGGTTTTGTAACTACTAGTAGGCCACCTGAACTACTTCATATGGATCTCTTTGGACCAACTAGAACATCAAGTCTAGGAGGCAAGAGATATGGATTAGTCATAGTGGATGATTTTTCGAGATTTACATGGGTTTTCTTTTTAGCACAAAAAGATGAATCATTTTCTACTTTCAAAAAGTTTTATCGAAAAGTCTCAAATGAAAAAGGTGTTTCAGTTGTTTGCATTCATAGTGATCATGGAACTGAATTTGAAAATCAAGATTTTGAAAACTTTTATAATGAAAAAGGAATAAAACACAATTTTTTTGTACCTAGAACACCTCAGCAGAATGGGATAGTTGAAAGGAAAAATCATACTTTGGAAGAAATGGCATGCACTATGCTTTGTGAAAACGATTTATCGAGATATTTTTGGGCTGAAGCCATTAATACTACATGTTCATTTTAAATCGAGTTTTAATCCAGCCTATTTTGAAGAAAACTCCATATGAACTTTGGAACCAAAGAATACCTACTTTGAAATATTTTTATGTTTGTGGTTGCAAATATTTTGTTTTAAATAATGGAAAAGATAATCTTGGAAAGTTTGATGCCAAGCTTGATGAAGCTATCTTTTTAGGATACTCCACATCAAGTAGGGCGTACAGAGTTTTCAATAAAAGAACTTTGGTTATAGAAGAGTCAGTACACATTATTTTTGAGAATCTAGTAACAAATCCTCCAGAAAAGATGATACATTTGATGAATGTGCAGGTGCTGACAAGCTTCAAAAGTTGATCCTGAATGATCAACCTCAGCCAAGTGAAGAAGTTCAAGACAAGAATGAGAAAGGTGATGACACTCCAAAGCATCAAGATTTACCTAAAGAGTGGAGGTATGCTCATAGACATCCTAAGGAATTAATCCTAGGTGATCTATCAAAAGGGATAAGAACTCGAGCCTCAATTAGAAATGAATGTGATTATATAGCTTTTGTATTGCAAGTAGAGCCTAAATATTATGAAAAAGCTAAAAAAAACCCTAACTGGATTAATGCCATGTAAGAAGAACTAATTCAATTTGATAGAAATAATGTTTGGACATTAATAGAAAGATCATCTAATGTTTCTATTATTGGCACTAAATGGGTATTTAGGAATAAATTAGATGAAAATGGAATTGTTGTTAGGAATAAAGCTAGGCTAGTTGCTAAAGGCTACAATCAGGAAGAAGGGATTGATTTTGATGAAACTTTTGCTCCTGTTGCTAGACTTGAAGCAATTAGACTTCTATTAGCATTTGCTTGTTTTATGAATTTTAAACTATTTCAAATAAATGTTAAGAGTGCTTTCTTAAATGGTTTTGTAACTGAAAAGGTTTTTGTTAAATAACCACCTAGATTTGAAAATCATGCACATCCTGATCATATTTTTAAATTACACAAAGCACTTTATGGATTAAAGCAAGCACCTCGAGCCTAGTATGAAAGACTCAGCAAATTTCTGATAAAAAATGAATTTTCTAAAGGAAATATTGATAAAACACTATTTTTAAAAAAGAAAGATAATGATTTATTAGTAGTACAAATATATGTTGATGATATCATTTTCGATGCTACTAATGAAATTCTTTGTCAAGTGTTTGCTAAGCTAATACAGGGTGAGTTCGAGATGAGCATGATAGGAGAACTCAATTTCTTTCTTGGACTCCAGATCAAGCAAACTGTAGATGGTATCTTCATCAACCAAGCTAAGTATACAAGAGAAATTATCAAGAAGTTTGGGATGGAGACTACTAAAGCAATAGGTACGCCTATGAGCCCCTCTTGTAGACTTGATAAAGATGAACATGGTAAATCAGTAGATCAAATGTTATACAGAGGTATGATTGGCTCTTTACTGTATCTAACTGCTAGTAGACCAGATATAATATTCAGTGTATGCATGTGTGCTAGATATCAGTCTGAACCTAAAGAATCACATCTTTTAGATGTTAAGCGCATTATTAGATATCCATCTGGTACTATTGATATTGGTTTATGGTATTCTAGAAATTCATTTACTGAATTGATTGGATAATATGATGTGGATTTTGCTGGTTGTAAATTGGATAGAAAGAGTACTAGTGGTACTTGCCAATTTCTTAGAGTTAACTTAATCTTCTAGTTTAGCAAGAAGCAAATTTCAGTTGCACTATTCACAGTTGAGGCTGAGTATATTGCAACAGGAAGTTGTGGTGCTCAAATCTTATAGATTAAGCAACAACTTGAAGATTTTGGAATCAAGTTGGCTAGTACACCTATTAAATGTGATAATACTAGTGCTATATGCTTGACTAAAAATCCTGTTCAACACTCTATGAGTAAACACATTGAAATTAGATATCATTTTATTAGAGATCATGTAAAAAATAATGATGTTATGCTTGAATTTATTAGTACTGAGTTTCAATTAGCTGATATTTTGACTAAATCTCTTCTGGAAAATCGATTTTGTATGATTAGAAAGGAGCTCAGGATCATTAATCCTTTTGATTAAATTTTTTCTATATTTGACTCAAATTAGATCAATTCAACCATAATTATGATCAATCTTACTCAATCATTGTTGTTCTTCATTGAATTTAATCATATTTCGAGTAATTTTGATCTGCCCTTGGAACTCTAAATTTTTGGTTTTTAAGTCGATGTGTCGACACATTGATGTGTCAACACCTGAATGTGTCGACACATTCATGAGTCGACACTTGAACGACAGTGGAATAAGAATAAAGGGTTTCTGAATATTTCTCCCCATTTCTTTCTCTTCTTCGAGCCAACACAAGATTTCATGGTACTCTCACTGTTCTTCCCACTATTTCTTGCTTTATACCCATTGTTTCCTTGATTTGGACATTCGATAGTTTGAATTTCGTTGGATTTCTCCTCGTATTTGGATTCTAAGCCTTAGAAACCCTAGGTTTCTACCCAAACCTTGCCCAAATCTTTAATCCAAGCAATGGGACCTTGCAAGCAAGTTGTCCGTCGACCTCATCAGTCAAATCAGGAAGAAGAGCAAAGGATGAAGGCCAGACATGAGGCTAGAGCTCCTGATCCGCCCGCTCGACCACTTTTTGTACCTTCTATCTGAATGAGCTTGAAGACCGTCATTGGAGGATGACGAGTGGACTTTACTTTTGTCGACCAGCAGCACTTTAGTATCGAAGAGTGGATTCGACAGGCTGGTCTGACTTCATTTTGCTCACTCAGCAAAAGATATTATCCCGGGCTTATGTGAGAGTTTTATGGATCACTTGCCCGTGGATCTGATGGATGGTTAACGTAGGTGAGAGGCCGGGATATCCTTGTTTCATCAGAGATTCTGTGTAGAGTATGGGACATTCCGATGACTAGATCTATTATGGACAGCCTGATGGATAGAGTCAGTGGACTTCAGTGCATCTTTGAGTATGACGTACTGCCTGAGGGAGCCACCATACCAGCATCCCGATTATCTACAGAGATGAGACTGTTGCATCATATTGTCACTCAGATACTTCTATCAAAGATCGGATGCTTCGATTACATCACTGAGCAGCAGTTGCTAGTGATGGTCTCATTGGTTCAGTGCACACCTATCTACCTTCCAGTGCTTATGGTTCACCAGATAATGGAGGCGTCGACTAGCTAGCGACTCTGCCTACCTTATGGGATGGGACTAACAGTTTTATTCAGAGAGTATGGCATCAGCTTTGAGGATGAGCCATACCGCACACTACTTCATACTGATGTGTATGACATCAAGTCATTACACCGAATGGGCTATCATATGTTCCAAGGCCAATGGACTCGCAGGATATCTGGTCAGGCCGAGGATAGAGCTGATGACGACGATGCAGCAAAGGAGGAGCGCATCCTCTCTAACAAGGCAGGACCTAGCGAGAGTCAGCCTGAGACCGCAGCACAGCCAGCCGTTGCATCTCAGTCTGATCCTACTGCTTCAGCATAGCCTCAGCCAGCTCAGACGGAGACTCCAGATGTTCCTGACAGCTTATTAGACTGAGTCAGATGCATTGAGATCGATGTTTTTATCATGAGACAATGCCTAGACTATTTCATAGCTGAGACCATAAAGAGCCATATTGGACTTAGTGATGGCATCTCAACTATATTAACTGCACTATCTAGACCTTCAGCGAGTGCTCTGGTTGTTGATACTGCTCCACCTGCCCCTACAACTATTGATGATGTTATTGGAGATGTTGATGGAGATCGTGATGATGGAGATGATGAGGTGACTGACTCTAGTGGATTTGATTTCCTAGATCTTATTACAGAGCTAGTAGTGGAGGTGATGGCAGACTTGCCTAGGAGTCCTGTTCTAACCCTTCTAGTTCACCTACCTAAACTTCAGCTCCATCTTCTCCTTCTAGATCTGATGATCGCATTCCTGTTCTCATTCCTATTCTGACACCTATTGTTGATACTCCCATTGTCGATACACCTATTGACACCCCTACTATTGATACACCGATTACAGACCTACCAGTTGATTCTATAGCTGATACTTCTATTTTTGATACACCTATCATATCATCAGCTAATACCTCTATCTTTAACACACTGATTGTTGATACTCCCACTATTCACACATCTTCTCTTATCCGAGAGCTTGGGTTTTATACACCTGGCTTTCAGTATCTTGACTCAGGTCCTTCCTTTGATTGCATACCTCTTCCGGCAGTCGCAGAGACTGTCGATCCGATTAGCTCTATTCCTGCGGAAGACATTGCTTCTACCTCTACTGCTCCAGCCAGAGGTCGGACATATGCTCGTCGTAGAGGACATGGTCGTCGTACCCCTCCACGGCCAACCAGGACCCATCTCAGAGATCTCAGATCGATGTGGCCACGAGCTCGATCTTTTATTGATACAGGACCGATTGAGATCGGTTCGTCTTCTGATGATACTGATGATTTGGATGAGGATTAGGACATTTATGTATTTTTAGATAGTTTGTTTTTATGCTTCTATGTATTTTTGTCTTTGTTGTTCACTCTTATGTATCCTTTATATGTCTTATTGTTGTGCAAGTTATGAAAAACTATGTTGCTCTTCATCTTTATGCCTTTGATGGAAATGAATGAAATATCTTCAATTGTTCTTAGTTCTTCATTGTGTTCATTCTTTGATGGGAATGAATGAATTTTTAAATTCAATGCAATATATTTTTGAGAGAGTAGTGGCAATTCAATGCAATATCTTGACTATTCAGCCTATTTATCTTCCTACCTTTTTAATGATAACAAAAAAGGGGAGTAGAATGTAATATTTAAGTATAAATGTGATTTATATTTATGTATTTGTGATATGCAAGGGGTAAACAAAATTTGAAAATTATTTTGAAAACTTGAATTGAAAAATGTTTACAAATTCCTTAAGAAAGTGGGAGCTATACCTTATTTTCATTGAAAATCTTTTTAAAGTGAATTTTATCTTAAAACCCCTCTTTAATTGTTTGAAAAGATATTTACAAACTATTTTATGGATCGTCAATTCAGGGGGGGCTTTGTTCATTACTAAAATCTTCTTGTAGAGTATCATAATACTTGTTTTCTATGTCTTAAATGTATCCCAAAGATCTGATACTCTCAATCATCAAAACAAATTCTGACACTATTAATCTTGAAATTATTTTTGTTCTGTAATATTATATCAATATTGCAAATTATATTGATACACTCAAATCATCTAGTTCTATGCACTTTGATGAATTATTTCAAAAGCTTTTTAAGCAATTTAAATTTAAGGGTTTTGTCATCATCAAAAAGGGAAAGATTGTTGACTTCATTATTGATTTTGATGATAAGCAAAATGGTTAAGTATAAGTTGAGAACTAATGATTTCTTTGAAGTATGTTTTTATTAAAAAATGTGCTCACAAATTTGAAGAAGCTTATTTGTTTGATGAAGCCAAGTTTGAATGAAAAGGATTACTCATAGAGGACTTGGAAACTCAATGCTTAATTGGATGGTTAAGTTAAAGTGGAAATATGTTTTATCTCAAGTTCATCCTTTTTTGTAAAGTTTTCAATGAGGTGTCGACTCAAAGTATTGACACATGATACCAAGTATCGACACATGGAAGTGAAGTGTCGACTCAAGCCGGTACGCAATGATATTTCAAATGGCATGGCTTAAGTGTCAACACATGGATCTTAAGTATCGACTCAAAGTGTCGACACATGGATCAACACATCACCTAAGATTTTCTTGCCACAAAACTTGCTGAAAATGAAGAACAGCTGAAGTGTCGACACATGGAAGCAAGGTGTTGACTCAAGGTGTCGACTCAATTGAGTAAGTGTCGACACATCTGAGATTTCCAGAGAATCAGATTGGAGATATTTGAATTTGGTGTCAACTCAAGAAATTCAAGTGTCGACCTTATGTGTCGACTCACAGTCTGAAGTATCGACACATGAAGTTCTGACAATAGTAATGGCTAGTTTTTCAAGCGCAGAACTCGTCCATTTTGCCCTCCAACGGCTAGTTTTTCAAGTCTAACGATTAGAAACGGGATTTGAGGCCTTGGGGAAGTATTTATATGCTCCTAATCAGATCAAATGAACAACTATTGAATATTATTGAAGACCATTAAAGAGTTTTGAGAAGAGAGAGGAAAAGAGAGCTTTAACTCCTATTCATTGAAGTTTCAACTACTCTCAAGCAAAAGCAAGCCTCCAAGCATTCAAGAGCCTACAAGAGCTTTGAAGATCATCCATTCTTAAGCATTCAAGAGGCTTCAACAAGTTCAAAGCATCTCTACATCGAACTTCAAAGAGATACCTGCTTTGTTTTAGAAAGCTTACTTTGTTCTTTACTTCTAAACTTTATTTGTTGTAAGGGTTCTTGGTTAGCCTATTGTAAAACCAAGTGAGGTTATTGGTGAGCCTTTGAAAACCAATTAGGTTGGTGGTTAGCCCGTAAAACCACTTAGGTTCTTGGTTAGCTCGAAAAACCAAGGGAGGTTATTGATTAGCCTTTGAAAACCAATTAGGTTCTTGGTTAGCCCGTAAAACCAAGTGAGGTTTTAACTTGTTGGCCTTGTGAAAACTAGTTGAGTTTTTGATTAGTGAGCCCGCAAAACTAATCAACTATAATCGAGTGTGATTATAGTGAATTTCCAAGAGGATCTTAGGGAGTGGATGTAGGTGCATTGGATAGCACCGAACCACTATATCTCTTGGTCTTTGTGGTTGATTAATCTATCTTCTTGCTTTTTATTTATTGCTCTTTATTTTTGCTGCACTTTTATTTTAGAGCATTACAATTGAATTCTTAGTGCCTTGCTTATTTATTTGTTGAATTAGATTGCATTGCATTATTTCAAGTAAAGTAATTTTAATTTTTAGAGACCCAATTCACCCCCCTCTTAGGTTGCTTACTGGGCAACAAGGATCACCAAGAACCCAACACTTGGTTTTATAAAGGCTAACCAAGAACCTAACACTTGGTTTTACACAAGCTAACCAAGAACCTATTTGGTTTTTAAATCGAGCTCACCAATAACCCAATAATTCAGAAAAAGAATTGAAAAGAACAAGCAACAAAATGATAAACAAATGTTGTTTGATGGTTACCGATGTAGCTCGAGAGAAGCATTCTTAATTGCACTTCAATGCACTTCAATGGCTTCTTCAACTTCTTCAAAGTATGCTTCAAGCTTCAAATAGGAGTTGGTGAAGACTTGAAGACTGTCTTGAATGCTCTTTTTAGTGCACTTTTGTTCACAAGCTCAATAAATGTTCAACTAAGCATTAACCAATCAAAAGTTGTCCCAATCCCTCTTTTATAAAGTCTTGTACTCTTCCCAGATGGTTTTAGTCATTGTAGACCACTAGGATGTGATATTTGACCATTGGAGCACTTTTTAAATTCAAAAATGAAGTTCTGGAACTAGCCATTACCTGCCTGGAATCGACCTTCGAGTCGGCTCGGATCCTTAGAGATGTTCTGGTCAAGTCGCCTCACTTCATTCGGGTCGACTCAGTTATACAGTGTTCTGGTTTCTTGCTCTGGAAGAGTCAGTTTGCCTTAGTTTGAGTTGGCTTGAATTCACAGGTCTTCAAAACTGCACTCTGGAAGAGTCGACTCTTCTTATTAGAGTCGGCTAGCTTGGCTGTTCTTTTAGAACTATTCTTTTTGGATTCTGGAGGTGTCGGCTCGAACTTTTGAAGAGTTGACTCAGATGTGATGGGAATTCTCCCAGGGTTCCGAGAATCATGCAATATGTAGAAGTGAATTTCAAAACAAAATTCTAAGCATGAAACCCTAATATGGCTAGGAAACCCTAATTCTAAGGAACCCTTATGTGATACCAATTAATGAAAGATAAATGGAGTCAAAAAAACATACCTGGATTATTGAAATCCAATCCTTTCTATGAGGCTCACAAGTGCAAGCCCTCTAACGGTGATCCACATGAGAATGGTACCAAGGAAGAATCCCTACCGGGGTTGCTTGCTTCAACAAAACTCCTATAGCAGCCTTTTGACCTTTGACCACTTAGGCACCATGTCCTACTGTAGGGCTCTCTAGACACAGTCCTAAACCACTATTGGTTTTAGGATAACCCTCCTCTAGGACCCCTTAGGCTTGTGTCCTAAAACTAAGCCTTGTCCTAGTAGAAAAGACTTTGTCTTAACAAGACAAGTCTTGTCCTAAAGTAAGGAGGGAGGGAGCAGTAGAAGAACACTCAGACTGATAGACTCTCAGGAAAATGGGATTCCTGTTTTCTGATGACCGAAAACTCTCTTTCTCATTTCACCGTACCCCCTTTAAATAATATTTCAAGGGGCATAAAAACCATCCCGACATCTCTTATCAGATATGTTATTTTAAATCTGATAAGACTCTTCAAGATTGAATAGTCTTATCTGTGTTCTTTCCCTTTCCAGATTAAATCCCCATGTGCCATGTGGCATTTATCGATTAAGAAGAATGGAAGGAGGTGTCATTTCAGATTTAAAAACCATGGGAAGTGTAGAGTCTGGAGAGCAGAAGGACTCTGCCTCAGAACCGTGTGCAGATGAAGAGACGCGACTCTTCATCTGCACGCGCTATTCATTTTCCCATTTCACGCAACCCTCTTATTCCCTTTGATCGGTCATTTAAATCCAAAAGGCATGGGGATAAGATGAGAAGGCTCCCCTTGATGTGAAACACTCTAGTGTTTTATCTGCAAAAGGACATTTGTTTTTCTGCGTGCACCTTCATTTCCCACGCGTGCCAAGAGGCGCCAAGAGTCCCTGGCCCTAGGGACTCTTTCATAAATCGGTCAAAAAGTCAAGACAAAAATAGATAAAGCTTTGATTTAATTATCCCCACTTTGGACTCAGTCTAATTAAGGTTTCCCTTAATTAGGTTATCCCAATTAGCAAGCAACCGGACCCAAACCAATTGGGTTAGGAATTGGGTTAGCCTGCACATGCTAGTATGCAATCTAGCTAACCAATTAGGATGCCATGACCCTAATTAAATCACAAATGACTTCTTTGGCAAACTCTCTATTGTGTGTAACTTATTGGGTTCCACATCTAGTCGCAGTAGGTTTAGGTTTGAGTCGATACGATCCAATCGAACCCGATTAACCGAATTAGGTCAAATTGGCTCACCTAATTGTCCAATTCGAATCACACATCGAATTGACTCATGAAACCAAATAAACTGGTTCATGAAAACCTAAAAGACAAGATTGATGTCTAGCAACGTGTCATTCCTACCCAAAAGATAAGAAATTTGGTGGAAATTACCAAAGTACCCTTCAGTAGTAAGTTACCGTACAATTCAATCTTTCGATCTCCCATTATCCCGATTAAGTGATAGGTATGGATATATGTCAAACTCAAACACTTAATCATATCAAATCTCATCTCGATCACGAGGACTTAGCTGATGACTGATTAGAAACCAATTCTAATCTCATCCTACTTTGATCAAATGCTCCTTGAGTCACTCATCGAAGAGATTGCATAGGATAACAATTTCTCTTACTAGGAAAGATCGATTCCTTATTGGTCCACTCATATCCTTCATACACCTTCCACCATACCCAGAACACCCCGTACATGTCGCAGTGGCATGAATGAGTATGAACCAAAGTATGGCTTAGTATGCACAAGGAACCATGGTGACCTCAGGTCTATTGATCACATGCATAACTACTCTGCGATCTACCTTTTGACAAGTAGTAAGACTTCCATAAGATAGTCTCGGTATTGATCAATCCAGTGTACTCATACCCTGATGAGCACCCTTATCCTTGTATTAGTGTCTCTGCACAAGTGGTTGTGAGATCAACCACCCTCATCAACTGAGCATACATAGGATAAGCTAGTCTTTTTGGATTTATCGATCCCTGAATCGATGGTCCAATGACTAAGAACATTCTAGATTAGGGTTTATAGGAATTAGGTCTCACTATTATTTTATCATAACCCTAATTCCATTGCCCTACTCTATGAGGTTCATCATAATCAACAAAAAATATGACACAGCAGTATATGATGAATCAAATGCTTTTCATAAGAGATCATGTATTGAATAATGATATTGTACTTGAATTCGTGCCAACTAAAAACCAACTTACTAATATTTTTACTAAACCTTTAAGTTATGATAGATTTGCAATGATTAGATGTGAACTAGGTTTGTGTGACCCTCTTTAGAAACCTCAACCTAAGTTCCTACAAAATTAAGGAAACATTATCTAAATAACCTCCACATCCCATTTTTTTTGTGTGTAAAAATTTTGAGTAAAGGCTTCAATTCATTTTTGTGCTCCCTCTGCTCGAGCCGACTCGAGCAGATGACTTGTTTGTCGAGCCGACTCGGATGTCAGGCCGACTCTTTCTTAAGTCGAGCTGTAGGGTTATTTCCTTTCAACTCTTTCTTCGGCTCTTCGGTCCTTCCCTCCGAATCACTTTTTCCAAAAAAATCCTACCCTTCCAAATCCCTTGGAACACTGCATTTTGTGGGAATGGCTCCAAGAAAGGTAGTTGGTAAAAGACCTTGTCAAGATGTTGAACAAGCTCTGTAGGAGAGGCATTCAAAATTTCAGGAAGAAAACTCTTCAAGGGTTCCAGTTCAAATAGTTGAAGAACCAAGCATTCCCTTTCCTCGTCTGCAGATTTCCTTAGCAATGCGACCCGTCACTACAGGTAGACGGATCTTATTTCAGTTTCTCAAGGAGATAGGTTTAATTGTCGGTGACCTAATTGAGAACCAGGGCTAAGAGTTTATGTGCTCATTGAATATTAATACTTATCCCAACCTAGTTAGAATGTTTTATGAGAATTTAAGATTTGGAGAACAGCACATAGAATCTGTGGTAAAAGGAAAAAAAATCATTATTTCTACAGAAAGTCTGGGCAGTATATTAGAAATGCCTATTGATGGAATAGAACACCTAGTTCTAAAGGACAGAACAAGGGCACTTCAAACTGTTTTAGAATAAGAGAATGTAAATGAGATTGGAATTCTGAAAGCTAGCTCACTATCCTTGGAAATGAGACTTCTTCACAACTTTATAAGTAGAATCTTCCTACCCAAAATAGGTCGTTTTGATTGGGTTAGTGAAAGAGATATGTGTTTTATGGAATTGGTGATACATGGAGATAAAATTAACCTTCCAGCTATAATGTTATCTCAAATGAAGGAGGCTATAAGGAAAGTGAAAGCCTGTTTGCCTTATGGAATGATCTTGACTTTATTCTTCCAAGCTGCACATGTGGACTTAACAGATGAAGACAGTAGACCTCTACAACACACGGATACTTACACTACAAAAACCTTACAAAGGATGGGTTATCTGTTTTCTGATGGTATTTGGAAAAAGAAATCTGATAATGCTGTAGACATTGAAGAACATAATGAAGAAGGTGAGATGGAAGGTGGTGAAGACATTTCTATGCCTATTCTTGAGCCACAGCCTCAGCCAGGCTCACCTAATCTGACAGGTTTTGATGTTCCTGTTCATGATGCTTTAGTACCTGACTTGACTCCTACTGCACCTGATTTTGTTCAGACAGCTACTGATATTCCTGTACCTAGACTACTCCTCCTGCACCTACCATTGATACATCAGCTTTGCAGGACTTCATTTCATAACAAATGGGTAATCTAACTGACTCAATCACTTCTACAACAGCTACAATGTTTGGTGAATCTCGCCAGTCATTTGAAACTAGACTAGATCAATTTGGTGGACAAATTAATGATCTGCATAGCAGAGTAAATGTTCTTGAAGCCTCCAATAGTGCAAACTATACAACTGAGCCAAACCTTCAACCTATTCTTCAATTGATCTCATCCAGCTCTGAAACTCTTAAAAATTCTGTCAGTCAAGCACTTAAGACATTTAGGACTGAAATGGATAATCTGAGAGTTAGAATGGGCTCAGTGGAAGAAGGTAGAAGGATGGAAGAGGATTATACCAAATGGATTGGAATATTGAGAGCTGAATTTGGAAGATTGAGGGGTTCTGCCGAAGCATTTGCTAATGAGCAAGCATCTAAATTGGTCCAACTACATAAAGATCTAAAGAAGATGGATGAAGAAGTGGACACAGTTCAATTCAAGTTAGATCAGCTATCAAGTCAAGTCATTGCTGCATTTGCTGTTCCTCAATCTAGAACTAGGCCACAATCTTCAACCTTTGCTGGTCAGTCTACCCATCCTAGACAGCCAGCTCCACATCTTAGGCCTCAGGGATCCCATTCTACTCCTTCACCATCCGATATATTAGATCCATACCCCATTGCTTCTATGCCTCCTGGCATTCAAATTCTGGGTCATTCAAAAAACATTAGAGTAGATATAGACACTGATTGAATGTACTCTCTCCTTTATATATTATACTTTGCATTGAAAATCTCTAAATGAAATGAAAGTTATCTTTTGTCATGAACTATTCTTGTACTTATGCAATGTCCTTAATGCAACTGTAATGAATTTTAATTAGAACACCCAATGGAATTTGAGAAAGTGAAATTATCTCAAACAAATATTAACATCTTTCTCAATCTATTTCAAAAGATAAGTTTTAATGACTTCACCTTTTCGATTTATGAAAAAAAGGGGGAGAAAGTTATGTATTTGCATGAAAAGGAAACTACATGAAAAGGATAAGATTTCTTTTACTCTAATACATAAAGCTTGGAAAGGATAAAATCTATTTGCTTATGCTCTGATACATGAAACATAATATGCTTTGATGTATAAAGATCCTTTTAAGCTCTGATACATAATGTTTTAAGCTCTAATATATAAATTTCTTTTAGAAACTTTGATACATGGGCTCTGATCAATGAAATTTTTAAGTTGTGAACAATGAAATTTTCATGAAATGCTTTAGAAAAACATTGTCTTGAATGGAAAGTTTGTTAAAACATGGAGTATCTTATTAAGGGGGAGATTACCTCTCACTGCTCTAATTATCCTTCCATGGTTTGACATTAATGAAAGCTGAGCATATCATAAATATGTATTGCTAAAAATTAGAGTCAATTCTTTCTACTTGTTTATATTTTCTTGCAAATATAATTATACAAGTAAATCTGTAAATGTAAAGTTTTATCTTACTTTTTCATGCCCAGTGTTTTGTCATCATCAAAAAGAGGGAGATTGTTGACCCCATAAGTGATTTTGATGATAACCAAACATTGGAGCATGCACATATTTTACTAACAACTCTTCAAGTGGTTAACAAGTTTTTGTAGGATGAATTCTTTGTTCAAACTTCAACTCCTACATTTATACTTCTTGTTTTGAGTTGTATTGTAATCAAATTTTGTAAAGAAGAACCCAAAGAAAAAGTTAAGAAAGATCATGTAAATGGGTTACTTCTATGTGTGTTGTCCTTTAAATTTATTTTAAGTTGGTTAACATTGAATATTGAAGAGTGTTGGTGAGAGTGTTCTTGAGTTTAATTATAAAAATCCTGAAGAAGTCACTCGAGCCGACCCAGTCTGATGAAGAGCCAACTCTACCTCATGGCATGCACCAAGGATTTTGGCACGCAGCAATCCGAGCCGACTCAAGTAGAACCGAGCCGACTCGTCCAGAGTCCATTCCTAATATTTTCTGAGAACAGCCAAGCGAGTCAACCCCAACTAGATTGAGCCGACTCTACCAGAACAAATTTTGAAGACCTGAGAAAGCGAGCTGACCCGATCTACAACGAGCCGACTCCTCCAAAGTGAAGTTTTCTGATTCTGAGAAGAAGAGTCGACCCAAGTAGAAGCAAGCCAACTCCTCGAGTTCAATAATTTCAATGATGGAAGTTCGAGCCGACCCAAACTGTCAAGAGCTGACTCATCCAGAGTGAAGTTTTTGCATCCTGAGACAAAGAGCCGACCCTGCTGAAGAAATGGCAACTCGACCTACTGACTCAAAGGATCCGAGCTGACTCGAGTGTCGTTTCCAGGTACACAACAGCTAGTTCCAGAATTCTTTTTTGAATGCAAAAAGGTGCTCCAATGGTCAAATGTCACATCCCAATGGTCTACAATGACTAAAACTGTCTTAGAATGATGAAAGGCCATATATTTAAGGGATTTGAACTTCCTTGAAGTAAGAGTAAGAAAGTTTCTCAAAGTTTTAAGGTTTTATTGAATATCCAACCAACCAACAAGCAATAGAGCACTAAGAGCATTCAAGTCAGTCTTCAAGTCTTCACCAACGATCATCTGAAGCTTGAAGCACTTTGAAAAGAAGCCACTGAAGCCATTAAAGTGTATTGAAGTACATTCAAGTGGGCTTCTCTCAAGCTGCATCGGCAACTATCCGATAACTAGAGTTTGTCATTTATTATTGCATTTTCTTTCAATTCATTCTTGAATTGTTAGGTTCTTGGTGAGCCTTGGATAAAAACCAAGTGTTGGGTTCTTGGTGATCCTATTAAAACCAAGTTGGATTTTTTTGGTGATCCTGTTTAAAACCAAAGGGTGTAGGGTTTCTTTGGTGATCCTGATAAAACCAAAGTGTAGAGGTTTTGAATTGTGAGCTTGTAAAACAATCCTACTGTATTCGATTGTGAATATAGTGGAAATCCCAAGTCATATCTTGGGTAGTGGACATAGGAGCGGGCTTGCTCTGAACCACTATAATCTTTGGTCTTTGCATTGATGCTCTTGTCTTTCTTTCTAACTTGTGCTTTACATTCATAACCACAGCACCTTTCACTAAGATAAGTAAATTTCTGAAAGCACGTATTTGCAGTAATAATTTTTGAAATCCCAATTCATCCCCCTCTTGGGTAGCCACCTGGGCAACACAACTCATTCAAAGATAGAACTTGAGACAATTAAACTTAGAAGTACATAGAAGCAGCCCTCTTATAGGAGTAGACAATTGATCTTTCTATGGAGCTCTTCTTTACATGAACTTTTAACAAAAATAGACTTAACATACTACATGTTGTAGGAAGTAAGGTTGATCAATGAAATTATCCTACAAAAACTTTAAGAACACTTGAAATGGAGTTAGTAAACAAATACATGCTCCAATTTTTGGTTATCATCAAAATCATTCCAGGGGTCAATAAAAGGCAAATTATAGTGTGTTTAAAATCAATTTGCATTTCCAATTATAAGGTCTAAATTAATCGAATTGGCCAAGTAAGTGGAAGAGGTGTGGGAGTCCCCCCATTCTTGCCTTAGATACCAAATAATTTTGTCCAGGTAAGAAATGGAACCAATTAAAAACCACATTCTCTTTACCTTCCCAGAACCACTTAGATACCAATCGATCAATCAAACCTGAAAAAGTATTTGCATCAAGATTTTATATAACACTATGACTAAATATAATTTTGAGGAGAGCTTTTACCGTCTCGTGCACATCCTAATGTTTCAATCTATCATTACATAGGAATATTTCTTTTTATGTGCTAAGTGTGTCATCATTCTAGGGTATCTTTACAATAGAATGATGACTGACAACATCTATACATATCATTATTCGATTAGGGCTTTAGTAAAAGAATCCTAATCAGTGGCATACAACATATTCCAGCAAATTAGCATATTAACCCTTGTATGCATAACAATATCATGATTAAAATAATAATATGTTCACCTCACTTGTTCATGAAATAAGGCTACAGCGGCATCCCAACACATCATAGCAGATCCCATTGAATTGGAAGAGAGAGCCTTTAAACCCTACTTAGCTCCTATAACCGGACGGCCATGGTGAGTAATCCAATCCAAAGCAGTTACTAGGATCATAACATATTAATAAACTAATCATGCAAGAGTTATAGCAAAACAAGCAATGACTACTTATTTGATCATTTATAATCATTTTGATTACTAATTGAATGCATGAAGGATGCTCTAATACCACTGTTGGGAATTCTTGGTGTGGTATGTAATCATGGATTACAAAACTTTGATCATTATGAAACCCAAAGACACCAAAAAACCATAATCCAGGATCTCCTTTATGTATTTCAAAAGCAAATCAACCAAATAAACATAAATAAATGATCATGTGACATATCTGGATTTCTAAAATCAAGAATTTCCACTAGGCACACAAATGTATAACCTCCAAAGGTGATCCACACAAAAATTTATCCAAAGAAGTATTCCTTGATTGCTTGATTCTTCCTAACAGCCTTTTCTTCAAGTGCAGCCTTTTCCTTCTCTATTTGGACCTTTCCCTCTTCAAGAACACTCCAAATGCTCTCTAATGACATCCTTTTTCCTCATAAAACATTTTTTCTATCTCTCTTTATTCCCTTGTCTTAAAGTATAGGACTTGTCCTATTGGATGGACCTTGTCCTGATAAGGAAGCAGAGTAATCAGAAGGCTTCGGTATTTATTTCTCGCACTCTCTAAAACCCATGATGTCCCCTTTAAATAGAGAATGAGGGGGCATGAATATGGAGCACCATATGAAGAGGAGAGGCACCATCAAAGGGTGCATTCATTGATGAAAGGGCATGATGAGATGAGGCACGATGAAGAGTTGTGTTCTCTTCTCTAAAGAAAAATGCTATGTTCAAACCCCAACTAGCCCATAAATTAATTAATTATTTAAATAACAAATTTATAATAAATTTAAAATAAATAAAATTTAATCAATTTTAAACTCAAATAAATTTGTCCAAAAGAGACTATGAGCCTGGGTCAACCCAAACTTGCCAAATCAGGCTGAATTCGAATCCAATTCGAATTAGAATACCTAGAAAAATCTGATAAAATTCTATAAAATCAGAATCAATTCCAGATAGGCTACCTAACACATGGATAATCTTAATTTAAGTCCATCTTAAATTAATTAGCCTCATTAGCAAGCAATCGAACCTAAACCGATTAGGTCAGGAGTTCTGGTTAACCCACATATGCTAGTATGTGAACCTGGCTAACCAACTAAGGATCTAAAATCCTAATATATTAAAATTAACTTCTTCAGTGAGTTGTCTAATGTGTGTGACCCTCTAGGTTCTTTATCTCATCAACAGCAGGTTTATGTTTAGCTTGAATTGATTTAATTTGGCAATTGACTAGCCAAATTAAGTCAAATTGAGCTAACCCAAAGTGTCAATTTGAAACAACTTTTAAATTAACATTGAATCCATCCAATTTGATTTATGAAAACCTACAAGACATGATTGACGTCTAGCAATGTGTTATGCCTACCCAGAAGATGAGAAATTTGGTAAAAATTATCAAAATATCCTTTAGTAGCAAGTTATCGTGCAATTCAATCTTTCGATCTTCCTTTATCCTGATTAAGTGATGGGCATGGATAAATGTCAAACCCTTACACTTAATCTATTCAAATCTCTAATCACTAATGAAGACTCAATCGATGATAAATTAGAATACCATTTCTAATTTTATTATGCTTTGATCAAAGACTTCTTGAGTTATCATTCGATGAGATCACATAGGATAACTTCTCCCTTTACTAGGAGTGATCAATTCCTTGTTGACCTACTCATTACCTTCATACACAATCCACCATATCTAGAAGCACCCTGTACATGACTTAATTGCCATGAATGAGTATGCACCAAAACATAGGTTCATGTGCACAAGATACTATGGTGATCTCATGTCTAAGGATCACATGCACAACTCCTACTAAGAGAACATTCTTTTTGACAAGTAAGACTTCCATTAGATGTTCTCTTATTGGATCAATTCAGTGAACTCATAACCTAATGAACACTCACATCCTGGTATTAGTGTCATAACATAAGTGGTCGTGAGACCAACCTCCCTCTCCATCGAGCATATATAGGATGTGCTAATCTATCTAGATTCATCGATCCCCGAATTGATGATCTTATGACTAGGAAAATTCTAGATTAGGGTTTATAGGTTTTAGGTCTAACTGTTATCCATATAACATTGAAACCATTTCCCTAGTCTTCGGGTTCATCATAATCTTATAACTAAAAATACAAGACATAGTATATGATGAATCAAAAAATTACCTTTATTAATATCAATCTTGAGTTGGGAGATACAAAAATGCCATTGATACAATAACTGTGATTGGCTTTCAAGGCATAATTTTTCAATCTCCCACTTGTACTAAAGCCAATCACCCTTGTATTTAATACCCATACAATCTATATGGCAATCTAACTGCTAATGTGGTAGTGCTTTAGTGAATGGGTTTGCTATATTATTCTTTGTATCTACTCGTTCGACCACCACATCATTTCTCTCAATGATTTCTTGAAGAGGTGTAAGGATCTTAGGATGTGCTTGGATTTATGGTGAGACCTTGGTTCCTTTGCTTATGCAATAGCTCTACTATTATCACAATATAATGGCACTAATTGCTATACAGTAGGAACCACGTCAAATTCTATGATGAACTTCTTCATCCAGATATCTTCTTTACCTGCTTCACTAGCAGCTATATACTCTGCCTCAGTAACTGAGTTAGCTATTATTGGCTACTTGGTACCCTTCCAACTCATTGCTACTCCATTCAGAGTAAAGACAAACCCTGATATGGATTTCTTGTCATATGGATCATATTGGAAACTAGAATCTATATAGCCTTTTAGTTTCAACTCCAATCCATCATATATTAGAAAAACATCTTTAGTCCATCTTAGGTACTTAAGAATGTTTTTCATAACTTTCCAATGATCCTCTCCTGGATCAGCCTAGAACTTGCTTACTATGCCTAAGGTATAAGCAACATCAGGCCTGGTACATAGCATTGCATACATTATTGATCCTACTACTGAAGCATAAGGGATCTTATTCATCCTATCTCTTTTTTCTAGAGTCTTAAGTGACATCCTTTTAGATAGGTGTATGCCTTGACTCATGGGCAAGTAACCCTTCTTACTTTCCTCTATATTAAATCTCTTCAATATCAAGTCTATGTACCTGGATTGGGATAACCCTCACATCTTTTTAGATCTATCTATATAGATCTTTATTCCTAGAATATAGGATGCTTCTCCCAAATCCTTCATGAAAAACCATTTTGATAGCCATGTTTTAACAGACTGCATCATTGGAATATCATTTTCAATGATAAGTATGTCATCGACATACAAGACAAGAAGATAATGGCCCTCCCACTTTCTTCTTATACACACATGGCTCATTCGTATTCTTGATGAAAACAAATTTCTTAATTATTCCATCAAAATGAATGTTCCAACTCCTTGATGCATGCTTTAATCCATAAATCGATTTCCTGAGCTTGCATACTAGGTTTGGTCTCCCACTTGAGACAAAACCCTCTGGCTATGACATGTAGACTTCTTTTTCAAGATTCCCAATGAGGAATGCTATCTTAACACCCATCTGCCAGATCTCATAATCATCGTATTTAGCAATGGTGATGCGGGACAAAATATGAAAACTAATCTACTGATTATTAAACTAATTAACTGAGATTAATAGTGATTAATTTTTCTAGATTTTCAGATTAAAGACTCAAAGCAATCAAAATAAACAAGACTAGTCAACCGGTATATGCCAGCAATATTGAACTAACAAATCTAGTTAGGAAAAAAGGATTTGGTGATTAAGAAATCACCTTAAACTAGGGTTTTACTTCTCAAAAGATTAGAAAATAAAGAGTTAGAGAAGGTTTTTACTTTACCAACAAAGATTATAACCCTCTTGTTGTAGATTTGATTGGACTCTCTGGGATCTTGTAGTAGGACTTTCAGATAGTCGATCTTCGGCTTCGATTTTCAACTCAACTGGTTCCAAGGAAAAGAACACCACTGCTTCCAATCTCGATCACCTGCAATCAGTCATAAATGCTCACAAAAGCCAAGTTAAAGGCATGAAAGGAAGAATAAAAATTGAAAGGTAAAAAGTTGGAAGGGGAAGAAGATGGAAGTGGCAACTAGGGTTTTTGATAGTGGGATAAATAGGGCCTCACACCCCGTGATGCTCTGAAGAACAAAGGAAATAGGGCCTCACACCCCCCGATGCTCTTAAAGAATAAAGGAATTTGGGAGAAACTCTTACTATTATTTCATGAATTGAATGAATGAATACAAAGGGATGATGGTGCTATTTATAGACCATCTACAAGTAAAGTAAGGGCAAGAAACTCCATTGATTGTTTTCCTTGGACATCAAAGACTATGAAATCCTTCCTTTAGCATCTTGGAGTCTTGGATTTGAGGTGTTCTTGAACTCCCTTCATGTTGGGCGACAACAAGAGATAGGCTTCTTTAAAGTGGGCGACAACATGGTATCTTCATCCATTTTGGGCTCCAAGATGTGGACGGGTGATGTGTGATGATGAGTGGCCAAGATTGTTTCTTGAATGGCCATGAGAGGTGGACTCTAGAGTATGAATGATGAGGGCTCTTGCATGTTAGAGGACTCTCCAATCTGGATAAGAAAAAGTCAAGAGTTCTTGTGGGATTCTTGAGTTCTTGGATCTTGATTGCCTTGAACTATTGAAGTAAGAAACCCCTTGAATCTTCTCCTTGATGGGCATCCACTTGGAATAGAAGTCTCTTGTGATGGCTTGGCCGACTCTTCTTGGATTTGGCGACAAAAAAATGAAAAGGATGGGTGACCAAAACTCCTTCTTTGTGCTAGCTATGGCTTGGACTACTCCTCTACTCTTAAAATGTGACAACTTATCCTTCATGTGGCCGACCATGTGGGATGGGTGAAGTGGCGTGTGACATGGTGAAGTGGCTTGGGCATCCTTGACTTGATGATGTGGCACATGAAGAGTTGGCATGTGTTGTTGGTGGTGCCAAGAATTGGTTAGGTTGGCACATGGTGTGTTAGGTTGGCGCATGGAGTCACATGGGTCTTGACTTGGATCCCCTCTTGTATTACATGACTCAATTACTAATCACATGACTCAATTACTAATCACATGACTCAATAACTAATTAAAATCAACTAACTAATTATAAAGACTCAATTGTAACTAACTTCAAGCCTAACTTGATCAATTGGAACCCAATTTGATCAAAAGGTATAACAAAAATTAAATACGGGCTCAAGCTGGTAAATAGGATTTGTCTGTATATATACATGACTCAACTTAGTAAATAGGGTTTGGGCTAAATCCAACTAGACTAAATGATGCGGGCACCAGACTCAGAAGAAGACTTCAGAGCTCCATCTGGATCTCTGATTAACCTTGCCCGAAGAATTAGGGTTTTTTTGGTTTTTAATAAGAGTTGACTAGATCAACTTAATTTAGCTTGAGTCTACATTACCTGCATTTTATTTTGTTGAGTCATGTTGACTCAGTAGTGGACTAGGGTTTCAAAATGGGATGTTACACTTTCTTCCAAGACCAGGCAAGTGGACACCACACTCCCAGCCACACTCCCAGTCCAGGGGGCGCCATATCCACATCCAGCAGCTTTTGGTCCCCACTCCACAGATGGCAACCTCCTTCTCTCATGCGCCAGATAAGGAGAAGTCCACCAAGAGACCACCAATCAAGGGGGCGGCCAAGACTTTCCCAAGAATTCCAAAACAAAGAAGGGAAGAAATTCTCTTGGAAGAGAACTTCAAGGGGGCGCCCACTACCTGCCAAAAATAATCAAAACAAAGATGGGAAGGACCTTGACTTAGGGAGGAAGAAAAGGAGGAGTCCAAAAGAGTTGATCCAGGGAAGGAAGAAATTTTTTCTTGAAAATCCAAGCAAGGTGGCGCCATCTACCTGCCATTTATAACCCAAATCCTATTTTTTTGGTATTTTGGCCGACCATATGTAAGGGATTTGCCCTAATTTGGAGATCCCCTCCTTTAGTCCCACATGGGAAGATGTGAAACCCTCCTCCCTTGTAATGCCTTATAAATTAAATCCCTCTTGTAAGTTTACAACAATGAGATGAATGAAAGAAATTTTTCTTGAGCAAACTTGTGTTTTCTCTTGTCCGCACTTGCTTCCAGGTGTTGAGCTCCGTGAGGGAGTAAATCTGGGTTCCCCTCGAACCTTGAGGAGGTGAGAGATCTCCAAAATCTTAAACCCTAGGTTAGCCACTCAATTCCCAAACCCTAGCCGCTATCACCCTTCTCTTTCCACCAAGCACTAGTCTTTTCCTCTTCTCACGGCCACCTTCGCCAAGTCCTGGCCGACCACCAGCATCCGACTCCAGTCCAGATACTGCAGATCTATAGCAATTCTAAGAGGAAGTCAGATCGGCCTCCAGGAGAATTCGATTTCAGCAACTTCAGCTTTCAAGTTCTTCAACCTGGTAAGATCTTTTCTTGAGTTTCTGAATTCCATCATTTGTTCCTCTTCTTTTCCAGATCTTGAGTCCAGGAGAAGCCAACCAAACCACGAGACCAGTATTGGAGGATCCATTACGAAGATAGCCGACTCCGAGGATCCCACAATCTGTTCGAGAGAGTTCTTCCACCAGAATCCTGAGAAGATCACTGTCTGGTGAGTAAACCGTCCCTCCTCTCTATTTCTGTTATGTTGAAAGTTCAGAGCGAAACCCTAGGTCTGGAAGTTTCTCAACCCCCCAGTGATCCGTTACTTCTGAACTACTCTGATAATTTGGTTCCTTCTAAACTGTGCTTTCAATCTTTACTTAGTTTCCTTCAACGTAGTTTAGCTTTACTTTGAGTCAAAGCAAATTTCTGAAATATATATATAAAAAAAAAATTTAATCTTAATTTTACTTCCGCATACGCTTCTTTGTTCTTTGTTCTGCATCATTTTTGGTATCAGAGCCCTGTCTAGGGTTTCTGTTTGATTGCTTGTTTGAGTCCCTCTCTTTTTACTTTGTCTGCTCGAAGTAGACTCCCCAGGACGTTCGGTCCTAGGAACGAAGCGAGGTGCAAACCTCCTCTTCCCATTCCATGGGGTGTTCTTAGGGCGTGTAGGGGATCCGTTGGGTTACAACTTCGTAGCAGAAATTGTAAACGGGGAAGTGCTCTATTTTTAGCCCGTAATTTCCATGTTGCAGGAATTATTTCTCACTACAGGTAACTCTAAATTTAGTAATTTTTGTTTTGCTGACACCAGTATAATTGAAACTAATCTGCATAATTTTCTCATGATTTATTGGTTTCCGTGCAATTTCTGAGAATTAAATTACTGCAACTCTATTTTTGTATTCTGCAATCCATTTATTTTTGAGTGTTCATCTCTTAATTCAACTTAAGGGCATTTGAGCATCTAAGATAAGGGGAGGAGTTGATAACCTCTCCTTAGCCCAAAACCACCACCCCTTCATTCGAACCTAAGCCTTTAATCTAAAATTGATTAGACCTAATTTGCCCAAGTGGGCTAGGGACATCAACCAGTCGGGTCAAGGCTAGTGTTGAGTCAGTTTGTCTGGTTACTCTGTGTGTGCTTTGTACTCAGTGTCTAGAACGGTGGTTCAGGGATTCCATCCCGAAGGGCTTGTGTGCTGGTCCGCCTACCTGGCCAATATCTGATTGGTGTCTAGGATTGGCATTCAGGGACCTAACACTCCCCTTACACCTTCCTGGCTGAGTCCTGAGCTACTACAGGCTAGCTTGCCACTCTGATTGGGCATCTAGTTTGGGCTCTAGGTCTAGTTAGCCCGTAGTCGTTCAGTTGAGTCTCATTTTGTGTGTTTGCTTGCATCATGTCTACCCGGAATGGAGTACCCTACCAACCTGGTCAAACCCAACCTGATTTAGAAGCCATGGTTAGAGCTCTTACAGAGAGTATGAACAAATTAAGTCAGGATATGAATGAGAATTTTGCCCAGCTTAGGGATCGAGTCCAAGTACTTGAGGAACCTAGGCATCGGAATTGGACTCCTGACCCAGATTTTAATGTGCCTCAACCTCACCCACACCAAGAGCCTAGAAGACCTTTATACCGAGATCCTGAACCTAATCATAGGAGGCCTGACCCAGAACCTGAGGATAGAGATGATAGGTTCATTCGAAACATCAAGTTAGATGCACCCACTTTTGATGGTAGCCTAAATCCTAAGGTGTATTCTGATTGGGAGGGTGAGATGGACCAGTACTTTAAGTGGTATGCCATGTCTGAGGAGAGAAAATTCAAGTTTGCCAAGATGAAATTAATACGTCAAGCTAGGTTATACTGGGGGAACATTGAGCTGACCACTAGAAGACGAAATGTAGAGCCCATAACCACTTGGCAGGGTATGAAAGAGAAACTTAGAGACAAGTACCTACCCATTTCATACCAGCAAAATCTGTTAGACCAATGGCAGACTTTGAAGCAAGGGAACCGATCTGTTTCAGACTACATAACCACCTTTGATGAATACCTGATGAGATGTGATGTGAGTGAAGCCCATGAGGTCACTTTGTCTAGATTTAGGGCTGGACTTAGGGAAGATATTAAGAGAGAGTTGTTTCTGAGAGAGGTTACTGACCTAGACCAAGCTTATCAGATTGCACTGAACATTGAGAAATTTCAGAGAGGACCCATGCCTTCTAGGATTAGTGCCCCAATCCCAAGAAATGGACCTAGCCAGATTACCCCTAGCAAGCCTAATCAGGGTATTCCCACCCCTAGGCCCATGGACAAAGGTAAGGCACCTAACACCTAGAGAATCCCTGGTATCGTCTGTTTTAAGTGTCAGAAACCTGGTCATATCTCCACTCAGTGCACAGCCATAGCTTGTTTTAAGTGTCATAAGGTAGGTCATGTTTCTAGCCAGTGCCCTCTTAGATCCCTATATATAGAAGAGGGAGGAGAAGAGGGTTCCGAGCCTAATGAGGAGTTTGAAGAGGAAGTTTATGAGGCCGGAATGAATTTGGTTGATGAGTATGAAGGAGAGGAAGAATCCACTGAATCTGACCACTTAGGGGTTGTAAGATGCATCCTGTCCCAGACTAAAGTTCAGGAAGATTGGCGTAGGACCAACATCCTACAGACTTTCCTTAAACTAGGGGATAAGGTTTGTAAAATCATCATAGATAGTGGGAGCTGTGTGAATGCCATTTCTACTAGCACTGTCAAAATGTTAGGCTTAACCCCAGTTCCCCACCCCAACCCCTATAAGGTTTCTTGGGTAGACTCTACCTCTATACCCATCCAGTCTAGATGTCAGGTCCAAATCCAAATGCAATCCTATCAAGAAAAGATTTGGTGTGATGTCTTGCCCATGGGGGTGAGCAGTATAATTCTTGGAAGACCTTGGTTGTATGATCATGATGCCACCCTCTTAGGAAAATCCAACACCTGTGTCTTTAGTTTCAATGGGAAGAAAATCACAATCCATTCAGTCCCTCCTAAGGACAAGGTAGCTAAAGGAACTAGTAAGGTCAGAGAAATGAAGACTGGAGTGAACCTAATTAGTGCCAAGGATCTAGAACAAGAAATTCATAGTGGTTCACCCATTTGGATGTTGACTGCTAAGGAACTTAGGACTCCTACACCCTCAGAGCCTCCTCAGGAAGTTAAGCCTTTATTAGAAAAATTTGAGGATGTTTTTCTCGAGGATCTGCCAGACCACCTTCCACCTCTTAGGGATATTCAGCATTCCATAGATTTAGTCCCAGGAGCTACTTTACCCAACTTGCCCCATTATAGGATGAATCCATCGGAGCATAAAGAACTACAGAAGCAGGTTGGCGAATTGTTGAGGAAGGGGTTCATTAGAGAGAGTCTTAGCCCTTGTGCAGTCCCTGCACTTCTAACCCCGAAGAAGGATGGCACGTGGAGGATGTGTGTTGACAGTCGTGCCATCAATAAAATCACAATCAAGTATAGGTTCCCCATCCCTAGACTAGATGACATGCTTGATATGATGGCCGGTGCCATGGTTTTTTCTAAAATTGATCTCAAGAGCGGCTATCATCAGGTTAGGATTAGACCAGGGGATGAGTGGAAAACAGCCTTCAAAACTAAGGATGGTCTCTTTGAATGGGTTGTTATGCCTTTTGGGTTGTCCAATGCCCCTAGTACTTTCATGAGGATTATGACCCAAGTACTTAGAGCTTTCATAGGGAAGTTTGTAGTGGTCTATTTTGATGATATCCTGATCTATAGTAAGACCCCTGCAGATCACCTAGGCCACCTTAGACAAGTCTGTCAAGTTTTGAGGAATGATAGTCTCTACGATAATCTCAAAAAGTGTGAATTTATGACCAGTAGGATTATCTTCCTTGGATTTGTTGTAACCCCTGACGGCGTGGCTGCCGATCCTGAAAAGATTAGGTCCATAGTAGAATGGCCAAAGCCGACCAGTGTGCATGAAGTCAAAAGTTTCCATGGCTTGGCTACCTTCTATAGGCGATTCATCAAGGGGTTTAGTACCGTAGTTGCTCCTATCACAGACTGCATCAGGAAGGGAGAATTTCAGTGGACCAAAGCAGCCCATAAAGCCTTCCTAGATCTTAAGGATAGGATGACCCAGGCACCCATTTTGAGACTACCAGACTTTTCAAAGGTATTTGAGGTTGCCTGTGATGCTTCAGGAGTAGGTATAGGTGGAGTCCTAAGCCAAGAGAACCATCCCGTAGCATTCTTTAGTGAAAAACTTAATGATGCTAAGCTTAAGTATTCTACCTATGATAAGGAATTTTACGCGGTAGTGCAAGCTTTGCGTTACTGGAGACATTATTTACTACCGCAAGAATTTGTGCTGTTTTCGGACCATGAGGCTCTTAGATTCTTGAATTCTCAAAAGAAGCTTAACCCTAGACATGCTAAGTGGGTAGAGTATATCCAGTCCTATACTTTTGTTTTGAAGCATAAGGCTGGGTCTGAAAATAAGGTAGCTGATGCCCTTAGTTGTCGATCTTTGTTGTTGAATTCTGTTAGGGCTGAAGTCATAGGGTTTGAGCAAATCAAAGAAGAATATGAGTCGTGTCCGGATTTCAAGACTGTATACCAGGATCTAACTCAAGGACCATCTAGTGAACATAAGGATTATTCCCTTATAGATGGCTTTCTGTTCTTTAAGAATAGGCTTTGCATCCCTAGAACCTCTCTTAGGGAATTCTTGATTTGGGAAACTCATGCTGGAGGTTTAGCTGGCCATTTCGGAAAAGATAAGACCACCCTGGCTATTGAAGACCACTTTTTCTGGCCTAGCTTAAAAAGAGATGTAGCACACATTGTGGCTAGGTGCCGGACCTGCGCTGTTGCCAAACAGCAAAAACAGAACACCGGCCTTTATACCCCACTCCCTGTCCCAGATTGTCCTTGGCAAGATGTGAGCATGGACTTTGTGTTAGGTTTGCCTAAGACCCAGAGGAGGCATGACTTTATCTGTGTTGTAGTAGACCGATTTTCCAAGATGGCCCATTTCTTGCCTTGTTCCCAAACTTTTGATGCGTCTAAGGTAGCCACCCTGTTCTTTAATGAGATAGTTCGACTCCATGGCCTACCCAAGACCATTGTTTCCGATAGGGATGTTCGGTTCACCAGCTATTTCTGGAAAACCCTTTGGCATAAGTTAGGGACGAAACTTAAGTTTTCAACTGCCTATCATCCCCAGACTGACGGCCAAACCAAAGTAGTGAACCGTAGTTTAGGCAATCTGCTAAGGTGTCTTGTTGGTGAAAACATTAGGAACTGGGATTTGTACTTACCTAGAGCTGAATTTGCATATAATGACTCGGTCAATAGGTCTACGGGTAAGAGTCCATTTGAAATTGTGCATGGTTACAAACCCCACACACCTCTTGACCTAGCTCCTTTACCAGTCCACACACGGGTCTCTGAGTCTGCCGAAGTTTTTGCACAGCATATAAAAGACTTGCATAAAGAAATTCAAGCCAAAATAAATTTAAGTAACGAAACTTATAAGAAATTGGCTGATTCTCAAAGGCGAGTCAAAACTTTTGACGAAGGAGACTATGTAATGATTAGGTTAAGGCCTGAACGGTTTCCTCCTGGAACCGTTAGAAAGTTACATGCTAGGGGAGCTGGACCATTTAGAGTGGTAAAGAGAGTAGGATCCAATGCCTATGTGCTCGAGTAGCCTCCAGAACTAGGCATTAGCTCCACTTTCAACATTACAGACCTAGTAGAGTATAGGGAGCCAGCTGTGATTCCCAGTGAGGCTTTTGAACCTAATCCTGCTCTTGAGAGTGAACCTGACCCTGTGTGTCCACCAACAAATTGGCCTGTGAGGAAAGAGCAGATTAAAAAGATCCTGGATGATCAGGTTATCTCTACTCGTAATCGAGGATACCAAAGATACCTGGTCCGCTGGCTAGGAAGGCCAGATTCTGATGACTCTTGGATCTCCCGAGAAGAGTTACAAGAGCTGGACCCAGACCTCTTGGAGAGATACCAGAGCCAACTTGATCCTTACTCGACAGGGTCTAGTTCCTCCCACCCTAGGAGAATTGGTGCGAGCACTAGACTCAGAAGAAGACTTCAGAGCTCCATCTGGATCTCTGATTAACCTTGCCCGAAGAATTAGGGTTTTTTTGGTTTTTAATAAGAGTTGACTAGATCAACTTAATTTAGCTTGAGTCTACATTACCTGCATTTTATTTTGTTGAGTCATGTTGACTCAGTAGTGGACTAGGGTTTCAAAATGGGATGTTACACTTTCTTCCAAGACCAGGCAAGTGGACACCACACTCCCAGCCACACTCCCAGTCCAGGGGGCGCCATATCCACATCCAGCAGCTTTTGGTCCCCACTCCACAGATGGCAACCTCCTTCTCTCATGCGCCAGATAAGGAGAAGTCCACCAAGAGACCACCAATCAAGGGGGCGGCCAAGACTTTCCCAAGAATTCCAAAACAAAGAAGGGAAGAAATTCTCTTGGAAGAGAACTTCAAGGGGGCGCCCACTACCTGCCAAAAACAATCAAAACAAAGATGGGAAGGACCTTGACTTAGGGAGGAAGAAAAGGAGGAGTCCAAAAGAGTTGATCCAGGGAAGGAAGAAAGTTTTTCTTGAAAATCCAAGCAAGGTGGCGCCATCTACCTGCCATTTATAACCCAAATCCTATTTTTTTGGTATTTTGGCCGACCATATGTAAGGGATTTGCCCTAATTTGGAGATCCCCTCCTTTAGTCCCACATGGGAAGATGTGAAACCCTCCTCCCTTGTAATGCCTTATAAATTAAATCCCTCTTGTAAGTTTACAACAATGAGATGAATGAAAGAAATTTTTCTTGAGCAAACTTGTGTTTTCTCTTGTCCGCACTTGCTTCCAGGTGTTGAGCTCCGTGAGGGAGTAAATCCGGGTTCCCCTGGAACCTTGAGGAGGTGAGAGATCTCCAAAATCCTAAACCCTAGGTTAGCCACTCAATTCCCAAACCCTAGCCGCCATCACCATTCTCTTTCCACCAAGCCCTAGTCTTTTCCTCTTCTCACGGCCACCTTCGCCAAGTCCTGGCCGACCACCAGCATCCGACTCCAGTCCAGATACTGCAGATCTACAGCAATTCTAAGAGGAAGTCAGATCGGCCTCCAGGAGAATTCGATTTCAGCAACTTCAGCTTTCAAGTTCTTCAACCTGGTAAGATCTTTTCTTGAGTTTCTGAATTCCATCATTTGTTCCTCTTCTTTTCCAGATCTTGAGTCCAGGAGAAGCCAACCAAACCATGAGACCAGTATTGGAGGATCCATTGCGAAGATAGCCGACTCCGAGGATCCCACAATCTGTTCGAGCGAGTTCTTCCACCAGAATCCTGAGAAGATCACTGTCTGGTGAGTAAACCGTCCCTCCTCTCTATTTCTGTTCTGTTGAAAGTTCAGAGCGAAACCCTAGGTCTGGGAGTTTCTCAACCCCCCAGCGATCCGTTACTTCTGAACTACTCTGATAATTTGGTTCCTTCTAAACTGTGCTTTCAATCTTTACTTAGTTTCCTTCAACGTAGTTTAGCTTTACTTTGAGTCAAAGCTAATTTCTGAAATATATATATATATATAAAAAAAAAAAAAATTTAATCTTAATTTTACTTCCGCATATGCTTCTTTGTTCTTTGTTCTGCATCACTAAAATAACAGAATTTTAAAAAAATGATTAAGCCCCAAATTGAAATTATGGTTTTAAAATTAGGCTTAGGGCTTATTTTATAAGTGATTCGGGCTTGATCTTAGGGCTTTATTCACATGTGATCCACAGGGATGTGGGTTCGACCTATCGATTTCTCCTAGCCCTGGTGTTAGCCCTGGTGTCTGCACCAATTCTTCTCGGGTGGGAGGAACTTGACCCTATCGAGTATGGGTCAACTCTACTGTGATAGTGTTCTAGTAAGTCGGGATCAATCCTTTGCAAATTCTCTCTGGTAATCCAAGAATTGTCAGTTTCGGGTCATCCTTACCAATGAAACAGATATCGTTGATAGTCATTGCTCCGAGTAACGATAATCTTGTCATCCAAGATCTGCTCAATCCTGTCTCTAAGGGCTGGTAGTATGGCAGGTGGACACATGGGTTGGCTCACTCTCAAGGATGGAATTAGGCCCAAAAGGCTCACTAGGTATCAATGTTGGCACTCTATACTTTATAAGGTCTGAAATGTTGAAATTAGGACTAATACCTAGCTCAGGTAGTAACTTAAGCACGTAGGCATTAGGTCCAATTTTCCTAATTACTTTGTATGGTCTACTACTACGAGCATGTAACTTCTTCATGGTTCCTGGTGGGAACCATTTAGGTCGTAGCCTAACCACGATAATGTCTCCTTCATTGAATTCTTTAAGTCTTTTTCTTGAACCAGCCATATGTTTATAAGATTCATTTCTTTCAATAATTTTTTTTTTACCTAATGACATGCATGTAAATGACTAATAACAATACCTAATGGACTATAGACTCGACTAAACCCTAAACTATAACTGAGTTGGACCCTTGGTGGATGACATGCAGATGAGAATGGTGCATGGACTCCTACTAAATGCCACAGAGTCAGCCAGAAATAGGTTGTAAACCTAACACGCTCAATGGGCTTTGCGACATGCTAACCTCTACAAAATGTAATCTAATGGTCGTAGAAACATAGGAAGCTTTAGGAAAAGGTAGAAAGTAAGAATTGGATTCGGGGGTGACTTGGTAGGGTAGGAAATAAGAAAAGGGTTCTGGAATTTGTCATAGACTAATAGGGTTGACCTTAAGGTTTGGACATTGGGTTACATGAAGAGGTAAATGAAGGTCAACCTTATGGAAGGATGAGTCAGTGATTTCAGGAAAAAGATCTTCAATTCGGACCATAGGGGTGAAATCTTCCTGAGGGTAATGGACTAAATAAGCCAAGTCCTCACTAATTTCCTCTAGTTCCATAATTTTAGGACTAGGCTCTATGACTTGAGTCCCTTTTAGTGTTTCCTCAAATAAAGTCTCAATAGTAGGGTCAAGCTCCTCATGGGTCTCTTTTTCTACTTGTCCTTTCAATACAGCTTCAGTCTGGGTAGGGTCAGGGTCAACTAACTCTGGGTTTACCTCCTGTATCTCCTCATCTTCATACTCATCTACTAAGCTCTTCATAGCTTCATACACTTCCACTGCAATGGCATCTTGGTGAACCAATGGGGTAGTAGAGGTGGGTCGACTAAGGGGAGGTGGATTGATTCCGAGGTTCTGACTAGGTGTACTGATCCTAGTAGGTTCAGGTCGATGGGTTAAGGGGCCAAGGAGAGTTAGTCTAGGTGAACCAGGGTTAGTACAAGTCTTATGGATTCTCTCTAGGTTTTCAAATCGCTTATCAAGTCGGTCACATTTATTGTTAATCAGGACAAACTGATCATTCATGAACCTCGGAAAGGTTTCAAGGTTGTACTCCATGGTCACACTAGATTAGGGTGAGACTACTGGTTGGGTTAGACTCCTAATCTAATGGTTATGCAATGCAGACACAAAATCGAACTAGGGTCTCCTAGACCCAGAGCTCAAGTAGAATGGATCAGCTCAATTTACAGCCAATTCAGCAATTACCCTATCCACTGGCCAGGTAAGAGGTGGGGTCGTGGGAGGCTCCCCCTGCTTTCACGAGGTCCTAATTAAAATCCATGAGTTCACTTAGGGTGTTTGCCTCTGTACCTTTAGCCTTAGATACCATATTCAAGAGATAATCAAAGGATTGGGTGCACTAGCTTTCACACAATACTTGGAACCCAACCTTGTTGGTGTCCCTAAGCTACTTTAGATTTCTAATTAATTTTAATTGGGATTAGGATCGATGCAAAGGTGGTTGTTTTGGGTCCAGGATAGGTGATGAAATCCTACCCTGATATGAGATAGTAGAATGCCCTTAAGATTAGGTTAAGTATGATGCATGCACACAAGATGAAACCCTAATTTGCGCAATGAAACTAAAATAATAAAAAATAATAGAAAATAATTATTAATTTTTTTTCTCCAAGATTTAATTTTAGATCTAATTAAATTTTCAGATCTCCGATCTCGGGATATCACATCCGGTTGTAGCTCATTCTCCTATGGGTCGTGATAGTATACTTACGTATACCCGCTCAGGAGGTGTGATTTCCTTCCACCAGAAAAATAATGTAATAAAAAATTTTTTTTATGAGATTAGATAGTATACTAGTAGAGGATTAACAGCAAATTAATTAATAATTTTTTTATATTTTTTATAATGGTTTTTATGCAGTTTAATTTTAGCATAAACCTAGATGTGCAGAAATTTTAGAACTAATAGTTAAACCCTAGTTTTAACTCGCTCTGATACCAAAGATGATGCAGGACAAAATATGAAAACTAATCTACTGATTATTAAACTAATTAACAGAGATTATCAATGATTAATTCTTCTAGATTTTCATATTAAAGACTCAAAGCAATCAAAATAAACAAGACTAGTCAATTAGTATATGCCCGCAGTATTGGACTAACAAATCTAGTTAGGAAAAAAAGATTTGGTGATTAAGAAATCACCTTAAACTAGGGTTCTACTTCTCAAAAGATCAAAAAAAAAAGAGTTAGAGAAGGTTTTTACTTTACCAATGAAGATTATAACCCTCTTGTTGTAGATCTAATTGGACTCTCTAGGATCTTGCGGTAGGACTTCCAGATAGTCGATCTTTGGGCTCCAATTTTCAACTCAACTGGTTCCAAGGCAAAGAACACCATCTCTTCTGATCTTAATCATCGGCAATCAATCACAAATGCTCACAAAATGTCAGGTTAAAGGCACGGAAAGAAGAATAAAAATTGAAAGGAAAAAAGTTGGAAGGAGAAGAAGATGGAAGTGGCGGCTAGGGTTTCTGATGGTGGGATAAATAGGGCTTCACACCCCATGATGCTTCGAAGAACAAAAGAAATAGGGCCTCACACACCGCGATGCTCTCAAAGAACAAAAGAATTTGGGAGAAACTCTCACTTTTTTTTCATGAATTAAATGAATGAATACAAAGGGGTGATGGTGCTATTTATAGACCATCTACAAGTAGAGTAAGGGCAAGAAACTCCATTGATTGTTTTCCTTGGACATCAAAGACTATGGAATCCTTCCTTTGGCATCTTGGAGTCTTGGATTTGAGGTGTTCTTGAACTCCCTTCATGTTGGGTGACAACAAGAGATAGGCTTCTTCAATGTGGGCGACAACATGGTATCTACATCCATTTTGGTGCAGGCACCAAGGTTAAAAGAAGACTTCAATCAAACCAAGTCAACACGAATTCCTTATGGATTGCAAATTGAGTTCCAACCTTGTTAGCTTGTTACTAGTTTGAGTCTTGAGTCTAGCCTTGTTCCTAATCTAAGTCTTAAGTCTTCTTGAGTCATGATTTTTAGGTTTTGAGTTTTGTTAAGTCTTGGGTCAAATTGAGTTGTAAGAGTCAAATGTACCTAAGTCCAAATTGAGTTGTAATTTTTTTTGAGTTTGAGTCAAGTCCAACCAAGAGAGCATACAGTTCGACCAAGGGATGAACCAAAGCCACATCAAGTAAATCTTCAAGTCAAGGGCATATGGAATATGAGCCATTGGATGAAATGAAGCTTTGATTGAAGCCACCTCACCAAGGCACCTTATTCAAGAAGTTGGGTCGCATTTGCCACATCATCTCCTTGCCAACAGGACTACCATGTCAATGCCACATCACCCTTTACGCCACCTAAGCTTGGGAGGGAAGAGTACTTCAAATTCAAATGGGGTGACCACCTTTTTCGCCATGAATCAAGCAAAGGTCAAATTCAAGATGGGGCGGCCACCAAAGTCTCCTTGAATCAAGCAACCTCTCACACTCATCATGGTTAAAGCCACTCCTTGTATCTTGCTATGGTTGCACATTTTTCTCCATGAAATTAGTGATTTCAAAATTCTTGGGAGGTTTATAAATACCTCTCCAAGTCTTCTTGTAAAGGTTTATGTTTGGATGATTAAAATTCTGAAATCTTTTTCTACCATTTGTGTTTGCAAATGCCCTCTGTGAGAGAGTGAGTGTGAGGCTCAAATTAGTTCCCTAACCACCAAATTCCTATCAAGAAGTTCCTGTTCATGGATGCCAACCTTACCTCCAAGGGAGCCGGCCATCTTCATCCAAATCATCCATAGCTTTCTACTCCCTCTCCTCCATTAGGTTTTCTTATTATGACTTTCATTTTCCTCCATGCCACTAATGGGTATTCTTGTAGGATCCTAAGGAGTATCTAGTTAGAGGTGAGGTCTTCCTTGCCTTCAACTCAGCAGCAGGAGCCTCTACTTCCAATGGGTGGTTTAGCTTGATCAATCATTCGCCAATCTTGAGGGTCCCTGTAGTGAATCTAGTGTAAGGTCTTTGAAAGTTCATTATTGGTATCTAAACCCTATCCTTCCCTCTTGAGGTCTGAAATTCTGATAGGGTATAGTCCTAATTATATGGTTCTTCTAGCCACGTAGGTCCTAGTTTATTGGCTTAATTCAGATATGCACTGCGAAGCATATGAGCCTTCTAGTTTAGTCTTCTTTAATGCATCTAAATGACTCATCTATGATTGAATTCTGATAATATGTTTTAGAGTTTTAATTAGCTCATTTGTTTTAGTCATTCATGCCATATTTTCCATAAGTATGTTGCATCATATTTGGTATCACAGCATGGTTGCATTGGTAGCATAGTCTTCATACTTGCTATGTATTTTTTTCCTTTTAAATCCAATCCGGATCTAAGATTCATGTCTCCTGAGTGGGTGTATACCAGTACACTATCATGGCCCATGGGAATAATGAACTATGGTCAGACATGAATCCTTCGGTTGAAGTTTTGGTATTTGAATTCCCTTGCATGTTTAATTTCTGTTTGCTGATTTCTGTGTTAGGGACTGAAACATAGGACTATTTCCCTATCAAGCTTTCACTGTTTTATCTTTATTTTTTGCATCAGTTGATCTCCACTTAATCCACTATTTAATGTAATTTTCTAAGATTTTTACTGATTCGAAAACAGAGTGATATTTGCCTAAGAAAACAACCCTAACTAAGTTTCTGATTACTAAATCTGTAGTGATAGTCTGAACTTAACTTTGATTCACCAATCAATCTCTACTGTTTTCATCTAATTTTTGGACTGTTTATTCTCTGATTAGTTCTCTTAATTTCTATTATTTTTTCATGATTTTATAAATTCAAAAAATAAAAAAATTTTGCAAACAAAACAGGCCTGCTGAAAATTCTGTATGTATTGTTGGGCTGAAATTAAAATCACTTACAAACCCACCAATCCCAAGCCATTTTGTTTGATCATTAACCAACTAAAATTTAAATCTGTCACTTCATAAAGTACAAAAAGCAATTGCATTCATTTTAAACTACTTAAAGGCATCAATATCATAAGATAAGGGGAGGAGGTCATTACCTTTCCTTAGTCCAAAAACAACCAACCATATTTTGCATCGAACCCAAACCTTTTAATAAAATTGAGTAGCAACCTAATTAGAATTAGGGACACCAACAAGTCAAGCTCAATTAGTGTGTTGAGACTAGTGTGAATCATTTCTTCATCTATTCCTGGAAAGTGGTGTCTAAGGCTAGGGGTCCAAAAGCAAATGCCTTAAGAGGATTTGTGGTTTTTAATTGGATCCTCATGAAAGCAGGGGGGGCCTCCCATAATCCCACCTCTTACCTGGCCATTTGAAAGGATATTTGTAGTCTTGGTCTATACTAAGTCAATTTATACTATGTTGAACTTCTAGGTCTACAAAACCCTAGAGCGAATCTTTGTATTAAATGACTACTAGATAGGAACTCCCTATCAACATTCACAAGACCAACATGGTTCTACCATGGATCCCAATCTAGAAACCCTAATGAAAACTATGACTGAGCAGTTCCAACAATTGAACACTAGGTTTGATCAAATGGAAGAAAGGATAGGAACCCTTGAAGAGACTCGTTTGACCCCTATTGAGCCACAATCACCCAGATTGCCACCTGTCCATCCTAGAGTCCAACGCCAGGAATATACTCCGGACCCATATCCAAGGAGAGTTCACCATGATTATGTTGACCAAGATGAGAGAGCCCTTAGAAACATTCATCAAGATGCACCCATATTTGATGGAAACTTGGACTCTAAGGTGTATATAGACTAGGAGGGTGATATGGACCAATATTTTGATTGGTATAAAATATCAGAAGATAGAAAATTTAAGTTTGCCAAACTTAGATTGGTCCGTCAGGCTAGATTGTATTGGGGTAATGTTGAGTGCATGAGTCGACAGAGGGGTGACATACCTATAGCCACTTGGAGAGCAATGAAGGTGAAGCTTAGGGAGAAGTATTTACCAATGTCCTATGAGCAAAGACTCTTAGATCAATGGCAATGATTAACTCAAGGGAATAAGACAGTGTCCGAATATGTTGCCAAGTTTGATGAGTTCATGATGAGATACAACGTGGTTAAGTCTGATGCAGCAACCTTGTCTAGGTTTAGGGCAGGTCTACATGAGGTGATCCAGAGAGAATTATTTTTGAGAAAAGTCCATGACCTAGGCCAAGCTTACCAAGTTTCTAAGGACTGTGAGAGATTCCAGAGGAGACCTTTATTTCACCGACCTGAGCCCACTAGGATTAATCCTCCTAGAAATAGACCGATTTCAAGCCCAAGTACAGCAAATAGACCCAATCCTGCTACTCCATTAGTTTGAAGAGAAGATAAAAGAAAAAGTCCTGAGGTTCGAAGAGAAGGAAATGTGCATTGTTTTAGGTGCCACAAGATAGGTCACTACGCAAGCCATTGTCCTACTAGAGCATTACACATAGGGGAAGTAGAAGAAGAAGTTACTAAACCCATAGAAAACTATGAGGAAGAAGAAGTATATGACACAGGTGTGAGTTTAGCTGATGAGTATGAAAGGGATGAAGAGATCATAGACTCATCTAAAATTTATGCGGGACAAGGGGGGCTAGGGAGCTAGGATTGATGGTG
Source organism: Areca catechu (assembly GCA_021397845.1). Lineage (NCBI taxonomy): Eukaryota > Viridiplantae > Streptophyta > Magnoliopsida > Arecales > Arecaceae > Areca > Areca catechu. Next base: position 71,092,700 of record CM038050.1, on the reverse strand, counting down.
AGCCTAGAAGTTACCTAGATTAGGGTATTCTAATTTTTTTGTTTTTGGATTTTCTAATTTGATGGAACAAGGGGGATGGAGGGTAGGAAAATTGGACACTCTAGGATAGGGGACTTATATTCACGAAGAGACCTCACACCTTTAGGGCAACTCACCCATCCCACTACATGTAGCCTAGGGCATCCCACCCATCTCACTACATGCGGAGCCTAGGGCATCCATCCAAATCGCTACCTGGGGACATAAAGGAAAGTCCCTATGACCTAGAGGGGGACTCGATGGGAAACCAAAATTGATGGTGAAGGAATAATGGGATGAAGATAGGGGTCTGGATCTCATGGACTTTGGGACTCACTCTAACAAAGAGTCCTCTCACCTCTAAGGCATTACACCCTCCTCGATACTTGGAGGTGCTAGGATGGATCTCAAAGGCCATGAGGAGATAGAGAAGATGGAATGGGAAGGGGGATAACTGGGCATGACCTCACATCATGTCCTTGGGTTGGGCCTCACACCCTCTCCTCACAGAGTGAAGAAGAATCACTCTTCTCTAAAACAAAAAATTTCATTCGTCAATTGAATTTTTACAAGAATGATTGGAGCCTATTTTATAGACACCAAACCATTTTGAAACTCAAAATTCAAAAAAATAATAAAATAAGGAAAGAAGAGGGGTGGCATTTATGGGGGAAATTATGGACCCATTCAAATTTGAATTCAAAATATGAGATCTACGCAGGCATGATGACCTTGCATGAAAAAACTCCTACTATGAGAAATGTGCTGCCCTAAGATTCGTGTAAAGTGTTTTGCCCTGAGATTCATGCAAACTCATGTGACCGTGGAAAAGAGGTGACAAACGGGGAAGAGGGGCCGAAGGTCTGAAAGCCTTCAATCCCTCCCGAAGTTCTCCTTCCTGAGAGACCCTATTTTCCGGCCGGGCAGCAGAGGCTTGGATCCTGTGATAGTCTCTTTGTCTGGAGTGATCTGAGTCACTGTGGAAGCCGACAGTGGAGATTGTAGTGCCAGGGCACCATTGGCCGGTGCACCACTGCTACTTCCACTGGCGCCACCATGCTTGTTTGATTTCTGACGAAGAGGAGGAGCGACTTGCTTTTCTCAGCAAGCATATATGGTGATAAGGTTGTGTTTGGCGATCTTGTGCGAATCCCAACAGTTGACATCAAAAATGCTGCTTCTCTTTATTCCATGCAATATGATACCGTGGAGGGAGAACTTGTCGCTGCCCTTGAGCCAGTAGAGGTTAGAGCAGAGCTGGATGCCATCGGTCTTGAAACTGAGGTTGGAGGGGATCTTGGAGGCGGCAGAGAGGAACCATGTGGCGGAGGATGGGCGACGGCAGGTGGAGGCAAAGTCATGGCAGCAGGGTAGTGGGACAACACAGACGGGGTGGCACAGAAGCTTGGAAAGGCTTCCAGCGGTTGGGCGGAATGGCGGTGGAGGTCGGCGGCATGGCGAAGAGGAGTGCGGCATGGTTGGAGCAGCAGGGGGCAGACGACCATGGGAGGAGCCACAGGGGTGCATGGCTGAGGGCGGTTATGTGGGATTCGCTAGCGTTCCCACGAGAAAATTGATGCCGGGGAGGAGGTGGACGGCCGTTGGGGTCGCCGGAGGTCAGGCATGGCAAATTCAGGATGAACAGGAAGAAAAAATGAAGAAAAATGGAGGTTTTGGGAGATTCTGGGAGGAAGAAGATGACAGGGATAAACATAGAATACATTGGGAATAAACATGGAATAAAGTGAGGATAACAGGAATAGGAGGAATAGCTGGATAAATATTTTTAAATTAAAAATAAAAAAAATCTGAAAAAAGAAAAGGAAAACCCGGATGGGTTTTGATGTCCCCATCATTCCCTTGAGGAGGGAAAAACTCAACTCCCTCGAGTCAGGCTTGCCGCAAATTTTTTTTTTTTCTCTTTTTTTTTCTCTATTCTTTTTTTTTCAACTTTTTTTTTTCAACCTTAATCCTAACCCGCTTTGATACCAAAATTGATGCGGGACAAAGGGGGCTAGGGAGCTATGATCGATGGTGAGCCTAGAAGTTACATAGATTAGGGTATTCTATTTTTTTTTTTTTGGATTTTCTAATTTGATGGAATAATGGGGATGGAGGGTAGGAAAATTGGATACTCTAGGACTAGGGACTTACATTCATGGAGAGACCTCATACCACTTGGGCATCTCACCCATCCCACTACATGTAGCCTAGAGCATCCCACCCATCTCACTACATGCGGAGCCTAGGGCATCCCACCCAAATCGCTACCTGGGGTCGTAAAGGAAAGTCTGTATGACCTAGAAAGGGACTCGACGGGAAACCAAAATTGATGGCGAAGGAATAATGGGATGAAAGATAGGGGTCTGGATCTCATAGACTTTGGGACTCACCCTAACGAAGAGACCACTCACCTCTAAGGCATTACACCCTCCTCGATACTTAGAGGCGTTAGGATGGATCTCAAAGGCCATAATGGGATAGAGAAGATGGAATGGGAAGGGGGATAACTGGGCATGACCTCACATCATGTCCTGGGATTGGGCTTCACACCCTCTCCTCATGGAGTGAAGAAGAATCACTCTTCTCTAAAACAAAAAATTTCATTCATCAATTGAATTTTTACAAGAATGATTGGAGCCTATTTTATAGACACCAAGTCATTTTGAAATTCGAAATTCAAAAAAATAATAAAAAAAGGAAAGAAGAGGGGTGGCATTTGTGGAGGAAATTGTGGACCCATTCAAATTCGAATTCAAATTCAAATTCAAAATATGAGATATGTGCAGGCATGATGACCTTGCATGAAAAAAACTCCTGCTCTAAGAAATGTGCTGCCCTGAGATCCATGCAAAGTGTTTTGCACTGAGATCCATGCAAACTCATGTGACCATGGAAAAGAGGCGATGAATGAGGAAGAGGGGCCGGAGGTCTGAAAGCCTTCAATCCCTTCCGAAGTTCTCCTTCCCCAGAGACCCTGTTTTTCGACCGGGCTGTGGAGGCTTGGATCCTGTAATAGTCTCTTTGTCTGAAGTGATCTGAGTCACTATGGAAGCCGGCGGTGGAGATTGTAGTGCCAGGGCACCATTGGCCGGTGCACCACTACTACTTCCACCGGCGCCGCCATGCTTGTTTGATTTATGATGAAGAGGAGCGATGTGGTTTTATCAGTAAGCATATATGGTGATAAGGTTGTGTTTAGCGGTCTTGTTCATATCCCAATAGTTGACATCATAAATGCTACTTCTCTTTATTCCCTGCAATATGATACCATGGAGGGAGAACTTGCCGCTGCCCTTGAGCCAGTAGAGGTTGGAGCAGAGCTGGATGCCGTCAGTCTTGAAACCAAGGTTGGAGGGGATCTTGGAGACGGCAGAGAGGAACCGTGTGGTGGAGGACGGGCAGCGGCAGGCGGAGCCGACGGTAGAGGCGAAGTCATGGCAGCAGGGCAGTGGGATGGCATGGATGGGGCGGCACAAAAGCTTGGAAAGGCTTCCGGCGGTTGGGCGGAATGGCGGTAGAGGTCGGCGGCGCGGTGGAGAGGAGCGCATCATGGGCAGAGCAACAGGGGGCGGACGGCCATGGGAGGAGCCGCAAGGGCGCACGGCCGAGGGCGGTTCCATGGGATTTGCCAGCGTTCGCACAAGGAGATCGATGCTGGGGAGGAGGTGGATGGCTGTTGGGGTCGCCGGTGGTCAGGCATGGCAGATTCAGGACAAACGAGAAGAAAAAATGAAGAAAAATGGAGGTTCTGGGAGATTCTGGGAGGAAGAAGATGACAGGGATAAACATGGAATATGTCAGGAAAAAACATGGAATAAAGTGAGGATAACGGGAATAGGTGAAATAGCTGGGAAAAATATTTTTAAATTAAAAATTAAAAAAATCTGAATAAAGAAAAGGAAAACTCGGATGGGTTTTGATGTCCCCATTAGAAATCCTAGGAGTTGTGAGATGTATCTTGACCCAGGCCAAGAAGCAAGAAGATTGGCATAGGACTAGTATCCTATAAACCTTTATCAAGATATGAGAAAAGGTGTGCAAGGTCATCTTAGATAGTGGTAGTTGCATCAAAGCCATATCAACCAATACAGTTAAGAACCTAGGATTACCCACTGTGCCCTATCCTAATCCATATAAGGTATCCTAGATAGATTCAATCTCAATTCTCATAAAATCTTGGTGTCAAGTCACAATCCAGTTCCAGTCATACCAAGAAAAGGTTTTGTGCGATGTTCTTCTGATGGGAGTTAGTAGCATTATATTAGGCCGATCATGGTTGTATGATCATGATGCTATACTCTATGGTCATTCTAATTCATGTTCTTTCGCCCATAATGGTAAGAAGATTGTAATCAATTCCTCACCACCTAAGGATTAAGTTAAGAGAGGATCAAGTCACTTGAGGGAAAAGAAATAGGGAATAAACATGATCAGTGCTAAAGAATTGGGGACACTATTTACTACCACAGGAATTTGTTCTTTATTTCGATCATGAAGCTTTACGAATCCTTAATTCCCAAAAGAAATTGAACCCTAGGCACAGAAAATGGGTAGAATTCATTCAGGCATATACCTTTATTCTGAAATACTGTGCTGGCACTGAAAATAGGGTTGCAGATGCATTAAGCTGACGATCCATGCTTTTGACCTTAGTTAGCATTGAGGTTGTAGGGTTTGATAGATTGAAAGAGGAATACCCTAAGTGTCCAGACTTTAGTGAAATATATCAATCCCTCCAATAAAGACCATCTAGTGTACATAATGACTATACCTCCTAGATGGATTCCATTTTAAAGGAAATCAACTGTGTGTTCCCTGAACTTCTATTAGAGAGTTTTTGATTTGGGAAGTTCATGCTGGAGGCCTAGCAGGTCATTTTGGTAGAAACAAGACCATCCTAGCAGTAGAAGACCAATTCTTTTGGCCTGGCCTCAAAAGGAATGTGGCCCAAGTTGTAGCTCAATGTCGGACATGTGTTATTGCCAAATAGCAAAGGCAAAACACCGGTTTATACACTCCCTTACCAGTCCCTGATTATCCATGGTAGGATCTTAGTATGGACTTTGTACTAGGACTCCCAAAGACCTTAAGAAAACATGATTCCATCTATGTTGTAGTTGATCGATTTTCTAAGATGGCTCACTTCATCCCATGTTCTCAAACCCTAGATGCTTCAAGAATGGCCAAACTTTTTCTTGACGAGGAGGTTAGACTACATGTTTTACCCAAACCCATTGTATCAGATAGAGATGTTAGGTTCACTAGCTATTTTTGGAAGACCCTTTGGCATATGCTAGGAACCAAATTGAAATTCTCCACTGCCTATCATCCTCAAACTGATGGCCAAACTGAAGTAGTCAACCGGAGTCTAGGAAACCTGCTGAGATGTCTAGTTGGTGATAGTATGGGTAATTGGGATCTCTTACTCCCTCGTACTGAATTTGTTTACAACAGCTCAGTCAATATATCTACTAAAAGGAGTCCCCTTGAGGTGGTCCATGGTTACAAACCTAGGAAGCCCTTAGATCTTATCCCTTTATCCACACAAGCATGAATTTTTGAATTAGCTAAATCATATGCACAGCATATTAGGAATATACATAAAAAATTAACAAAAAAATCCAATTGAGCAATGAAACTTATAGGCATATGGCAAATTCACATAAGAGAGTCAAAGAATTCACTGAAAGAGATTATGTTATGATAAGGCTTAGACCAGAATGGTTCCCACCAGAAACCACACAAAAGTTGCATGCTCGCAGTGTAGGTCCATTTAAAGTTATAAAAAAAATAGGATATAATGCATATGTACTAGACTTACCATCTAATTTAGGTATCAGTTCGACTTTTAATGTTTCAGACCTAGTAGAGTATAAAGAGCCAATAATGATACCTAGCGAGCCATTTGAGCCTGAGTCGATTATTTAGAGTGAATCTATCCCTGAGTGTCCACCAACAATTCTTCCAGAACAGCGAGATAAGATTGAGCGTATTCTGGATGACCAAGCTATTACCACCCGGAATAAAGGTTACCAATGCTATTTAGTACGTTGGCAAGGTCAACCAGAATTCGAGGATTCATGGATCACTTGAGAGGATCTACAAAGAATCAACCCTGACTTATTAGAGTACTACCAGAGTCAAATAGATTTCTACTCGATAGGGTCGAGTTCTTCCCACCTCGGGGGAATTGGTGCGGGCACCAAGGTTAAAAGAAGACTTCAATCAAACCAAGTTAACACGAATTCTTTATGGATTGCAAATTGAGTTTCAACCTTGTTAACTTGTTCCTAGTCTGAGTCTTGAGTCTAGCCTTGTTCCTAATCTAAGTCTTAAGTCTTCTTGAGTCATGAATTTTATGTTTTGAGTTTTGTTAAGTCTTAGGTCAAATTGAGTTGTAAGAGTCAAATATACTTAAGTCCAAATTGAGTTGTAATTTCTTTTTGAGCTTGAGTCAAGTCCAACCAAGGGAGCATACAATTGGACCAAGGGATGAACCAAAGCCACATCAAGTAAATCTTCAAGTCAAGGGTGCATGGAATATGAGCCATTGGATGGAATGAAGCTTTGATTGAAGCCACCTCACCAAGGTTCCTTATCCAAGAAGTTGGGTCCCATTTGCCACATCATCTCCTCGACAACAAGGATTTCCATGTCAATGCCACATAACCCTCCATGCCACCTAAGCTTGGGAGGGAAGAGTACCTCAAATTCAAATGGGGTGACCACCTTTTTCTCCAAGAATCAAGCAAAGGTCAAATTCAAGATGGGGCGGCCACCAAAGTCTCCTTGAATCAAGCAACCTCTCACACTCATCATGGTTAAAGCCACTCATTGTATCTTGCTATGGTTGCACATTTTTCTCCATGAAATTAGTGATTTCAAAATGCTTGGGAGGTTTATAAATACCTCTCCAAGTCTTCTTGTAAAGGTTTATGTTTGGATGAATAAAATTCTGAAATTTCTTTCTACCATTTGTGTTTGCAAATGCCCTCTGTGAGAGAGTGAGTGTGAGGCTCAAATTAGTTCCCTAGCGACCAAATTCCTATCAAGAAGTTCCTCTTCATGGATGCCAACCTTAACTCCAAGGGAGCCGGCCATCTTCATCCAAATCTTCCATAACTTTCTACTCCCTCTCTTCCATTAGGTTTTCTTATTATGACTTTCATTTTCCTCCATGCCACTAATGGGTATTCTTCCAGGATCCTAAGGAGTATCCAGTCCGAGGTGAAGTATTCCTTGTCTTCAACTCAGCAACAGGAGCCTCTACTTTCAATGAGTGGTTTAGCTTGATCAATCAGTCGCCAATCTTGAGGGTCCCTGTAGTGAATCTAGCGTAAGGTCTGTAAAAGTTCATTATTGGTATCTAAACCCTATCCTTCCCTCTTGAGGTCTGAAATTCTGAATAAAGTATAGTCCTAAATAGATGGTTCTTCTAGCCACGTAGGTCCTAGTTTATTGGCTTAATTCAAATTTGCACTGTGAAGCATATGAGCCTTCTAGTTTAGTCTTCTTTAATGCATCTAATTGACTTATCTATGATTGAATTCTGATCATATGTTTTAGAGTTTTAATTAGCTTAATTGTTTTAGTCATTCATGCCATATTTTCCATAAGTATGCTGCATCACTATGGAATCCTTCCTTTGGCATCTTGGTGTCTAGGATTTGAGGTGTTCTTGAACTCCCTTTATGTTGGGTGACAACAAGAGATAGGCTTCTTCAAAGTGGGTGACAACATGGTATCTTCATCCATTTTGGGTGCCAAGATGTGGATGGGTGATGTGTGATGATGAGTGGCCAAGATTGTTTCATGAGAGGTGGACACTAGAGTATGAATGATGAGGGCTCTTGCATGTTAGAGGACTCTCCAATCTAGATAAGAAAAACTCAAGAGTTCTTGTGGGATTCTTGAGTTCTTGGATCTTGATTGCCTTGAACTCTTGAAGTAAGAAAACCCTTGAATCTTTTCCTTAATGGGCAACCACTTGGAATAGAAGTCTCTTGTGATGGCTTGGCCGACTATTTTTGGATTTGGCAACAAAAAAATGAGAAGGATGGGAGACCAAAACTCCTTCTTGGTGCTAGCTATGGCTTGGACTCCTCCTTTACTCCTCTTAAAATGTGATAACTTTTCTTTCATGTGGCCGACCATGCGGGATGGGTGAAGTGGCATGTGACATGGTGAAGTGGCTTGGGCATCCTTGACTTGATGATGTGGAATATGAAGAGTTGGCATGTGTTGTTGGTGGTGCCAAGAATTGGTTATGTTGGCACATGGTATGTTGGGTTGGCAAATGGAGTCACATGGGTCTTGACTTGGGTCCCCTCTTGTATTACAGGACTCAATTACTAATCACATGACTCAATAACTAATTAAAACTAACTAACTAATGACAAGGACTCAATTGTAACTAACTTCAAGCCCAACTTGATCAATTGGAATCCAATTTGATCAAAAGGCATAACAAAAATAAATATGGACTCAAGCTGGTAAATAGGGTTTGTCTATATATATACATGACTCAACTTGGTAAATAAGATTTGGGCTAAATCCAACTAGACCAAAATAACATAACTTAAAAAAAATGACTAAGCCCCAAATTGAAATTAGGTTTTTAAAATTGGGGCTTAGGGCTTATTTTACAAGTGGTTCGGTCTTGGACTTAGGGATTTATTCACAAGTGATCCATAGGGATGTGGGTTCGACCTGTCAATTTCTCCTGGCCCTGGTGTCCGCACCAATTCTCACTGGGTGGGAGGAAGTCGACCATGTTGAGTATATAGTGTTCTAGTAAGTCGGGATCAATCTTTTGCAAATCCTCTTGGGTGATCCAAGAATTGTCGATCTCGGGTCACCTTGCCAACAAACTAGATATCATTGATAGTTTTTATCCCGAGTAGCGATAATCTTGTCATCCAAGATCTGCTCGATCCTATCTCTCCGGGCTGGTAGTATGGCAGGTAGACACAAATGGGTTGGCTCACTCTCAAAGATGGGATCGGGCCCAAAAGGCTCACTAGGTATCAATGTTGGCTCCCTATACTCTATAAGGTCTGAAACATTGAAAGTAGGACTAATACCAAGCTCAGGTGGTAACTCAAGCATGTAGGCATTAGGTCCAGTTTTCCTAATTACTTTGTATGGTCCACTATTATGGGTATATAACTTCTTCATGGTTCAAGGTGGGAGCCGTTCAGGTCATAGCCTAACCATGACAGAGTCTCCTTCGTTGAATTCTTTGAGTCTTTTTCTTGAACCAGCCATATGTTTATAAGATTCATTTCTTTCATTAATTTTTTTTTAACCTAATGACATGCTTGTAAATGACTAATAACAAAACCTAATGAACTATAGACTCGACTAAACCCTAAACTACAACTGAGTTTGACCCTTGGTTGGTGGGTGACATGCAGATGAGAATGGTGCATGGACTCCTACTAAATGTCACAGAGTCTGCCAGAAATAGGTTGTAAACCTAACATGCTCAACGAGCTTATGCAACATGCTAACCTCTATAAAATGTAATCTAATGGTCCTAGAAACATGGGAAGCTTCAGGAAAAGGTAGGAAGTAAGAAGTGGATTCGGGAGGGTTTGTGGATTTGTCCTAGACTAATGGGGTTGACCTTAAGGTTTGGACATTGGGTTACATGAACAGGTAAATAAAGGTCAGCTGATGCGGGACAATATGAAAAAAATAAATTACTGAATATTAAACTAATTAACAAAAATTAACAGAGATTAATTTTCTAGATTTTTTTAGGTTAAACACTCAAAGCAATCATAATAATCAAGACTAGTCAACTCGTATATGCCCGCAATATCGAACTAACAGATCTAGCTAGGAAAGATGGATCTGGTGATTAAGAAATCACATTAAACCAGGGTTTCTACCTTTCAAAGAATCAAATATTAAAGAGTTAGAGAAGGTTTTGATTTTTACCAATGAAGATTATACCCTCTAGTTGTGGATCTGATTGGACTCTCTAGGATCTTGCAGCAAGACTTCCAGATTTTGATTTTTGGGCTCTAATCTTTAGCTCTACTGGTTCCAAAGCAAGAACCACCATCACGTCCGATCTCGATCACCTGTAATCAGCCACAAACTCTATAAGAAAGAGTGGAAGGAAAAAAATAGAGTTTTAATGGAAAAAGAAAGAGGAGGAAGAAGCTAAAAGGTGGCTAGGGTTTTTTGATGGTGGGATAAATAGGATAACTAGGGCCTCACACCCCGCGATGCTCTGAAGAACAAAGAAATAGGGTATCACACCCCACGATGCTTGACACAGCAAAGGATTGGCAGAATGACATCTTTATTTGATGAATAATAGAATGAATAATATAAAGGCGGTTGATGGGATATTTATAGACCAACAACTAGAATTATATGGGTTACAAAGTCTTGACTTGGCTTCCCTTGGGCTTCAATGACTGATGAATTTCTTCTTGGGCATCTTGGACTCCTATCTTTGAGATCTCCTTGGCTTCATCCATAATGGGTGCCAACATTGGATCAGGTTCATTAAAGTGGGTGACAACATTGGCATTTCATTCCATTTGGGCGACAAGAAGGATGTGAAATGAGCAGTCCTTCTCTTTTACTCCTCTTAAATTGGTGACAAAATTTTGAAGGGGCGTCGAATGAAGGAAAAAAAACTTGTGACCTATTCTTCACTTTGAATTGGGCGACAAATGTAGACAAATGTAGATAAATATGGCATCCGATCTCCTCCTTCTTGGCGCCTAGTTTCTTTGGACTCCTTGCTTTTCAAATTTGAAAGGTAGATAAGAGAGAGGATAGAGATGAACTCTATCTCTTATTGGATTGGATTGGATGAAGACATCCTTGAAACTCTTCTTGATGGGTGTCCCTTTGAGATACACTTCTTGGGTGATGAGAAATGAGAAGAAATGTGGTGCTCTTTCTTTTGATCAACTCTTTAAGATTGGCGCTAAAAACAACTCCCTTGTGGCCGACCAAAAATAAGTGACATGGCATGTGATGATGTCCAAAATGAGGTGGCAAGTGATGTCCAAAACATAAGTGACATGTCATGTGACGATGTCCCAGATGATGTGGCAAGTGATGTCCAAAATGTGAGGAGGTGGTGCCAAGAGGTGGTTGCCATGTGGCACCAAGAATGGGTTGACTTGGGTTGACACATGGTGTCACATGGGGTCTTTAATCGGGTCCCATCTTGTATTACGGGACTTAACTAATAATTACAAGACTCAACCAACTAAATAACTAATAGCCCAACTTGATCAAATTGATCAAAAGGCATAACCAATTCATAACTAAACCATACCATACTTAATTAGGCTTGCAAATACAAAATCTAATTAAAGTTAGTAAAAAGGGCTAAATAACACTGGACCATTATAACAGAATTTATGATCCAATTGAAATTGAGATTTTTTTACAGACTTAATTTTGGATCCAGGGTTTTTACAGATAACTCAATTTTGGGGTTTAGGACTAAACCTAACTAAGCTAAAATAACTGAATTTAAGATAACTATTTACAAGTAATCTGGGATTTGGGCTTAGGGCTTCATTCACAGGTGATCCACAGGGATATGGATTTGACCTGGCATTTTTTTCTGGCCCTGGTGTCCGCACCATCAGCCTTATGGAAGGATGAGTCAGTGATTTCAAGAAAAAGATCTTCAATTGGGACCATAGGGATGAAGTCTTCCTGAGGGTACTGGACTAAATAAGCCAAGTACTCACCAATTTCCTCTGGTTCTTGAATTTTAGGACTAAGCTCTATGACTTGAGTCTTCTCTAGTGTTTCCTCAGGTAAAGACTCAGTAGTAGGGTTATGCTCCTCATGGGTCTCTTTTTCTACTTATCCTTCTAATACAACTTCATTCTGGGTAGGGTCAGGGTCAACTAACTCTAGGTTTACCTTCTGTATCTCCTTATCTTCATACTTATCTACAAAGCTCTTCTCAGCTTCATACACTTCCACTACAATGGCATCTTGGTGAACCAATAAGGTAGTTGAGGTGGGTCGACTAAGGGGAAGTGGACATATTTTGAGGTTCTGACTAGGTGTACTGATCCTAGTGGGTTTGGGTCGATGGGTTAAGGAGCCAAGGAGAGTTGGTCTAGGTGAACCATGGTTAGTACGGGTCTTATGGATTCTCTCTAGGTTTTCGAATCGCTTATCTAGTCGGTCACATTTATTATTCATCAGGGCAAACTGATCATTCATGAACCTCAGAAAGGTTTCAAGGTTGTACTCCATGGTCACACTAGATTGGGGTGAGACTACTGGTTGGGTTAGACTCCTAATCTAATGGTTATGCAATGCAGACACACAAAATCAAACTAGGGTCTCCTAAATCTAGAGCTCAAGTAGAGTAGGTCAGCTCAATTTATAGCCAATTACCCTATTCACTGGCCAGGTAAGAGGTGGGGTTGTGGGAGGCTCTCCCTACTTTCATAGAGTCCTAATTAAAAATCATGAGTCTACTTAGGACGTTTGCCTCTGAAGCTCTAGCCTTAGACACCATATTCAAGAGACAATCAAAGGATTGGGTGCACTAGCTTTCACATAACTCCCTCAAGTGGGTCAACCAAGGTCCAAACCTGGTTGTCATACATGGAGTCCATTTTGGATTTTATGCCACTATGCCATTTGTCAGAGTCCTTACTCATGACTGCTTCCATATAAGTCAGTGGATCATTATCTTCAATAATGCTAGTTTCATTATTATTTCCAATCATAAAACCATATCTTAGAGATGCACTTCTCACTCTCTCTGACCTATGGAAAAGAGGTGTGTGTTGTGGTTGTACTTGATCAACTGGTACTTCTGGTTGAGGAACTTGAGTTTGTTCATTTTGAACTTCACTTAATTCGATAATTCTCTCATTACCTTCTTGGATAAATTATTTTTCCTAGAAAATGGCATGCCTACTAACAAAAACTTTTTGTTCAGTAGGATGATAAAATAGGTATCCAATACCCTCTTAAGAATAACCAATAGACCTACATTTCTCAGCCCTAGCATTTAGCTTATGTCCAAATTCCTTTTTAACATAAGTTGAACAAGCCCAAATCTTAAGATGTTTAAGACTTAGTTTCTTGCCATTCTATTATTCATATGGAGTGCTGGGTACTAATTTTGATGGTATTCTATTTAATACATATGCATCTATTTCTAGGGCATATCCCTAGAAAGATATTGAAAGATTTGTGAAGCACATCATGGACCTTACCATGTCAAACAAGGTACGATTCCTCCTTTTTGCTACACCATTTAATTGTGGTATATATGGAGAGGTCCATTTAGAGAGAATACCATTTTCCTTAAGATGATTAAGAAACTTACTAGATAAGTATTCTCCTCCCTGATCAGATCGAAGGACCTTAATACTTTTTCTAGTTTATTTCTCAATCATATTTTGATACTCTTTAATTTATCAAAGGCTTCGAATTTATATTTCATGAGATACACATATCCGAACTTAGATATATCATCAATAAATGTGATAAAATAAGACTATCCTCCTCTAGCCTAAGTTGACATAGGTCCACATACATTTGAATGTATTAACCCTAATAACTCAGTTGCCCTTTCTCCATGTCCAGTGAATGGAGACTTGGTCATTTTATCCATGAGGGAAGATTCACATGTTCCTAATGATTTATAATCATAAGGGCCAAAGACATCATCTTTGTATAACTTGTTAATCCTTGACTCGCATATATAACCTAATCGACATTGCCAAAGGAATGTTTTATTAGTATCATCTCTCTTTCTCTTTTATTTTCTACAAGCAATACTTCATCATTGAGCGATAGAATTAAAAGGCCATTCACAAATTTGCCCATTCCAAAATAGTGATTAGAATGAAAAATGGAGCAACTATTTCTTTCAACTTTTATTTCATGACCTTATCTTAATAACAAAGTTACAAAAATAATATTTCTAACAATATTTGGAATGTAATAACAATCTTTTAATTCCAATATCTTGCTTGAAGGCAACAATAACATGTAGATTCTAATAGCTTTGGTATGAATGGCCTCTCTATTCATGCCATAAAGCTCGAAGTCACCTTTCTTTAAACTTCTAGGTCTCTGTAATATCTGCAATGACTTACAGATATGAGACCCACATGCGATATCCAATATCCATGAATCGAAAGTCGGAGAACTCAATGAAAAGTTTGTTTGTATCATAAACAAACTTCTTGATGCTCCACTAGCATCTTGCTTCAGACTTGCAAAGTATGTCTTGCAATTCTTCTTCCAATATCTCTTCTTGCTATAGAAGAAATAGGATCCATCATTTGAAGGCCTCTTTGCCATCTTCCTCTTTTTGATGCTCTTTTTTGGGTTCAGCTTTTGCTTTATACCCTTCTTTATTATCCATTTCTTCTTCCCATCAACTAGAAGAAGATGATAAGCCTTATCACCTTTGAAGTGGCTCTTAGCTATCTTAAGCATGTTATGCGGTTCTGGTAATGAAAGGTTCAGTATGTTCATGTGGTAGTTCATGACAAACTGAGAGAAGGAATCTAGAAGTGATTACAGGATCAAATCCTAATTGAGCTCCCTGTCCATGACAAAGTCTAATTGACCTAATCGGGTGATTATGTCAATCATCTTGAGAACATAGACCTGTATGGGCGAGCCCTCACTCATACGTGCCTGGAATAACTACTTTGATATTTTATATCTAGCAATCCTACTATGCTCTCTATACAACTCTTTGAGATTGAGCAGTATGGACTAAGGTTCTATATCTTCATGTTGCCTCTGTAGCTCATTGCTCATCAAGGAAACATGATGCACCTGATAGTCAAGCTGTCATTCTGCCACATTCTATAAGTAGCCTTTTTCTCCCCTATTGCATCATCTCTGATCGAATATGGATCTGGAGAATTGAGAATGTAGGATACTTTTTCCTGAGCAACTACTATTATCATGTTTCTCAACCGGTCCACATAGTTTGGTCCAATCAATTTATTGGCATCTAATATGCACTACAGTAAAAGAGTAGAAGTCATTAACTTAAAACTATAATCAAATAAGAACAATACATAAGGCGACCACTCAATATGATGACCATAATTAGATAAGGACTTTATATCTAATTATGTCTTTGATTATTTTTTATGAATACTGTAACCCTCTACTATGGTAAATGATAAACTAATATCCAGTTTTTTTAGTGGGGTTGAGATCCGAATTTCTTATAGATGCCTTGTGTTTGCACAATAAACATTTATAAGTTCAAGGATAGGAAATTCCTTTTCTAATTGCATCCCTTGCAATTCTCAACATAACACTTACCTCTAAGATACTTACAGCCTTATGTTTGTACAACAAACCATAATGTCTTTGTTTAGTCTAACTCTTTATTTTATATAGTCATGATTGAATAATGTCACCTTTGAGTTTGCTTAGCAAAGTAAAATTATCAAACATACTATAAAGCATAAAATGCACCATGTCAAATTATATATCAAACCCTAATAGTAAGCCTTGAGTTTGCTCAACAAACCTACTATAGTTTTGATACAAAATTGGCTTGGCATGAAGGAAGGCAATTTATAGTATGCTAATCAATTAGCATTTCCAATTTGAGGTCTAGATATAACCAAATTGGCCAGGTAAGTGGAAGAGATGAGGGGGTCCCCCCATTGCTTTCCTTAAACACCAAATGAATTGGCCAGGTCAGACAACAAAACCAATTAAAAACCTTATTCCCTTTACCTTCCTAGAACCGTTTGCCTAGTCACCAATCGACTAATTAAATCCTAAACATATTTGCATCATTATTAACTTACACCATAACTAAATATAATTTTTAAGAGGGCTTTGATGGTCTCAAACACATCCTAATCAACCAAGCCAACATGGCCCATGTTCCATCAAATAAGCATATTAACCCTAATATGCATAACAAGAGCATGATTCAAACAACAATCCGTTCACCTTACTTGTTCATAGGATAAGGCCACACAGCACCCTAACATGCCATAGGAGATCCTATTGAATGGAAGAGAGGGCCTTTAAACCCTAATTAGCTCCTATGACTAAATGGCCATGGTGACTAACCCAATCCAAAGCCGTTACTAGGAACATAACATATCACATATATAATATGAACTAATCAAGCAAGAGTCATAGCAAAGAAAGCAATTAATACTAAGATGACCACTAATTGCATGCATCAAGATGGCTTTGATACCTCTGTTAGGTTCTTGGCACGCGCAGTGGAAGGCTAGGTTTCAAAATTTTTATTATTTAAATCCTAATCGGCCGGAACCCTAAACCCTAGGACCACTTGACCATAATAACTAATAAATCATAACTTTAGGATTATAGAGGAATACCTGGAGCTCTATACTCCTTAATTTCTATAAGGGACATAAGTGTATACCCTCCAGAGGTGATCCATAGAGGAACCAGACCAAGAAAGCACTCCCATCAAGCTTGCTTATTTGACTAGGACTCTTCCCGATAGCCATTCTTCCTTTCTCTTTGCTGGAACCCCTACCCTCCTGTAGGGCACTCAGAGATCTTTTTGAATTGTCTCTCAGAATTTGATTATCCCTCCTATATCTTTTTCTAGGTTCTTGTCTTAAAAGGATAAGCTTTGTCATAAAAGGACAAGGAAGAGAAAATAGAAAGTGGCTTCTTTCGGATTAGAATTCAATCTATTGGCATCAGATTACTGATGCCTATATATAGAGAGAGGGGGCACCTAATAAGTCCTTTTCTTAACCCTTGATAAGACCATTCAAGAAGGAGTCCCTTAGGTGAGAAGACTTATCATGAAATGTCATTTCATGCCCCGAGAGACAAATAGGTGTCTCTTTATTTTTCCAGCCATTTACCCCACTTACAATGTGACAAGTTACCGGTTAGATAAAGGATAATAAGTGTGGGATCCCAAGAGGTGTATCAGAGAAAACAGAAGCTTTCAAATAGAAGGGCTCTTGTATTTTAAATCTATACCAAAATGAAGGGACATGTCCCTTCATTATGCGCACCACAATTTCATGCCAATTCCTTCTTTTTTTGACCGGTCAACATCCTAATTGGGCATGGAGATAAGGGAGAGGGTCCTTGAGTTTATCTCGTATTTGTGATTAAGTGGCAGGACTCTTGGTCCTTCTGCGCACCTTATTCTTGGTGCACACCAATATGGTGCCAAGAGTCCTTTCCTACTTGGACTGTATTATAAATAAAAGATAAAGCTCTAAATAAATCTAGATAGATATTGATTAAGGCTGCCCCAATTAGGACTCAACCCAATTTAAGTAGAACTTAAATTGGTTAGCCCAAATAGCAAGCTAATTAATCAAATCCAATTGGGTTAGTAGTTGAGCTAGCCAACATATGCTAGTATGTTAATTAACAACCAATTAGGATCCCATGCTCCTAATTAAAATCCAAATGACTTCCTTGGCCAATTCCCTAATGTGTATGACCCTTTGAGTTTCATATCTAGCTAGCAATAGGTTCAGGTCCAAGCTATTGCCCAGCAAGGTAGCCCAAGAGGGGGGTGAATTGGGTATTTTTATAAAATTTAGATAGTTACTTGTGTTACATGCGCACACCAATGCACACTGCCTCATGCCTCGCTGCTTACTGCATACCATCTTGCTAGTCTGCTAGCACCATAGACATACACCAACATGCCTTTTCTGGGCTTGGCACTATCCAACCAAGCCTTCATGCACCATAGACATGCACCAACATGCCTTGTCTAGGCTTGGCACCAACCAACCAAGCTGTCATGCCCAGCATTTCCCTATGCCAAGCTTTGAGGGTCTAACAAACCCCCGGCACTTAAGATAGACGATGTCCTCATCGTGTCACCAGCCAAATAAGTTGCCTCCCCTTTCTTCAGCCCCTTATCAAGCTGTGTTGCTGAAATAACATCCCCATTGCCTCTACCATACTTGTGAGTTCCACAATCTATCTTCATGAAACATGGGTTCTCTTCATCCCCAATCACAATGCCTTTAAGGTTCAGCATCACCATTACCTTGGCCTTCAAGAAGAATTCTATTCCAAGAATGAGGTCAAAATCATCAAGAGGAACCACCATCATGCAACATTTCCCATGCCAATTGCTCACTTTCAGAATTGTTTCAGCTGCCCCATGAACTGGCATAGCACCCGAGTTTACTGCTTTGATTTTGCTGGTGCTGTCCAACAAGTTTAATCCCAACCTATTTGCCTCTCTTTGAGCCACAAAATTGTTAGTTGCCCCGGTATCTAACATGGCTCTTACATCCATCCCATTGACCTGCACAACACAATACATGAGATTTTTGAAATCAGCCTGCCTTTCACCTGAAATTGCATTAAGCAATTGCAATGGGTTGACACGAGAGGGTCCAGCATCAGCATCCACAGCATCCTCACTGATAATAGTAGCAACCTTCTCCTTCCGGCAATCTCTTGCATGATGAGGACTGCCACAAATGAAACAACCCTGCTGTGACTTGGGTTTGTTCTGGTTTTGGTCCTTCACATGCTCCTCAGCCATCAGAGTCAATTCAAGGCAGACCACACTAACCAGAATTGGAAACCTAAATCAGTGACACACGAGACTCAAAAGAGAAGAGTCTGCTAACCCATTCACAAGAGTCGACGAAAGAGGCTAATTGTGGTACCATGGACTTGGGAAGACACGAGCTCGTTCATCAACGAATTGTTCAACCGAAGAAGCGAGTTCCCAAAGAGCAGAGCAGACCAGGGCATTTCCTTTTTTTTTATCTTTCTAAAGATACATGCAGAGTATCTTGGATCTTCAAATACTGGTATTCTCTCTACTGTATTACCTTTGCCATTTTTCTTTAGGGGAGTGGTTAAAAAGTTTATCAATGCCAACTCTTCTTTCGCTTTTCTTTGGATCTCAATAAGATAGAATTCATTGATACAAAAATTTCCATTTTCCTTGCAATAAGAACAGTAATTTTCACAATATCTTAAGTCATTGTGCTTTAATTTAATAATAGATTTATACCCATTGTATGAGTGGTAAACTCCATATTTACTTGCTTTTTTCTGCTAAGTGTTATATTCTGCTGGTGGCTGAAATCTGCTGTTTTTGTGTGAGGCCTGCTGGAATCCAGAGAGGGGGTTGCTGCTGGAATCCAGAGAAGGGCTGTTGCTGAAATCTGCTGTTACTCTTGTGTATTGTATCCTGATTTGAGAAGGAATGAAATCAAAGGGGCTTGCCTGTTGGCTCAATTAGTGGCAGCAAGGGGCTTGCATGTTGGTTCAATTAATGGCAGCAAGGGACCTTGCATGAAGGCCAATTTGGTGGCAGCAAGGAAATGTGGTCTGGCTCACTTAGTGCAAGTGGTGGACCCACATACACGCTCATTTGGGGCTAGGCGGTTGCTACTCGGCAGTTGCTGCTGGACGGTTGCTATTTGGGGCAGTTTATGGCTGAGTTTAGTGGGTAGTTTGGTAAGTACCCTTGCTGACATGTTGTGGGCTGGTTGGTGCCGGCTAAGCCATGCAGTTGGGCTTGTTAATTGCTGGGAAAAGTGCCATCGTTGTAGGGGAAAAATGCTGGAATCGGTGGGGGCTGAATTCTGCTGTTGCTGTAACTAGAGAAAGAGGCCTTTGCTGTAACTTGTGAGTGACCTTGGGTGGGTTGCTGGTTGCTGTTGCTGGAATCCAGAAAAGAGGGCTTTTGCTAAAATCTAGAGAGAGGGCTGCTGGAAACCAGAGAGAGATTGCTGCATGGAAAAAAACTCTGGGAGAGGGGGATCAATTAGAGAGAGAGAGCCTTTGCTGTAATCTGAAAGTAACCTTGGGAGGTTGCTGAATTTTGCTGGTGCTGAATTCTGCTGGTGGCTGAAATCTGTTGTTTTTGTGTGAGGCCTGCTAGAATCCAGAGAGGAGGTTTCTGCTGGAATCCAGAGAAGGGCTGTTGCTGAAATCTGCTGTTACTCTTGTATATTGTGTTGGCGTGGAGTCCCTTTTCCAACCGGGCAAAGCTACTGGATCGCGGACCTGCTCCCTGGTTCATCTGCAAAACAAATCCCTAGTCGGAGTTGTTCCGGCAGGGGACACTCCGATGCCTAAGTCAGAGGTGAGCTCCAGCCACAGAATCGGGAAGATTTTGAGAAGGATCAGATGAAGAGGGAAAAGACTCTAAGATTTTTAAGAGTATCTTGTGCCTTACCTGGAGCATCCCCTCTTACCGTTATTTATAATGAGCTGCTCGGCCTACGATTCTGTCCTTCCTCTAGCGATTACGATGGGAGAGTTAACTCCTTCCCCACAATTCGTAATCGTGGACGGTTATTAAACTGTTCCGGACAGACCGGGGGCGTTGCTGCTGGAGTCATGCTCCATGACTGTGCTCTTGAAGATAGTCGATAGTAACCGTTATTCATCATATTTATAGAGACCTAAGATAGATCGGAGGTATGTCTTCAGGTTTTCCTCTTGGAAAAATACCTGTAGTCGAATTGGATAACTGTCTTCATCTTCAAACTCTTCCGAGACAGATCGGAGATTAAGTCCTCAGTAAAGATCGAAGACTTTGTTTGGGACGTAGGCCGAAGTCGATGTCTTGGTCGTAATCCGAAGACTGTGTCTTCGGTTGACAACGAAGATCACACTTCGATTTGGACCGGGGGCCCTGTCTTCGACAGGGGCCGTAGACTTGCTTTTCAGATGGAGTTAAGCACTTCGATTTCGACTTGCCCATCAGTTGCCCAGTTTCCTCCGAACACCTTGGTTTAAAATGCATGGTTCGGGAAAGTGTCTTCTGCCGGTCGAGTCGACGATTGGCATGTACTTAGACCGACATATCCCAACAGTTAACCCCTACTTTCAATTTTTGAAGTGAAGATTTGCCTCGAAGAGTGAGAGTATTAATGGTTTGTTGTTTTCCTCCTGGGGGATGGTACAGTGGATGATTACAAAATCTCTGATTGGATCATCTACCATAAATGCCAGCTGATCTGAGAATTAGGTGATGGACAGCTGTCATTCCTTGATTGGGGTGTGAAAAAGGAGCGGGCGAACCTGGGACTATCTCTCCTTTTTTTTTTGTTGTGCGACGATTCAACCAATCTTTTGGTTGGGATTTGAGCGTCGGTCGTGGCTTTTCCCTGTCCCTTGGATGAGAAGTGCGCTCCACCTTGGCCATTGATTTATACGGATTATGACCTTTGGTCTATTCCGTGTCAAATCAGCTTAGGGCCATTTTGGTGTTGCGCAACCATCTCGAGCATCCGTGGCAGGTTTAGGAAGATGATTTCGTTTATCGAGATGTCGCCTTGAAGCCTCTTTGTCTTTTTATGAGAAGGAGAAAAAGGTCTAGCTGAAGAAGCTTCTTCAACCTCGCACTTTTAGTTTTAGCTCAGCTTTTCCCGTTCTTAGCCATCGTCCCTTCCATAGGTAGAATCTTCTTTTTGTTTCTTTGCCTCGTTCTTTTATCATGGCTGAGACTGTAGGATTCCAAAAGGAAAAGGTTGGGTCCTCGAGGGCTGATGATGTGATGAGTCCGGAGTTAGTTCCCAGCTCCGTTTCACTAGGAAAGGTTGCCCACCTTCGATAATGCTATCACATTCCCGAAGGGTTCCGTTTAATCCTTCACACATCTGAGGAACGGGTGAACAAACCTCCTGCTGGGTGTCTAGCTATATACGAAGACCATTTGAAGGCTGGCCTTCAATTTCCTCTACATCCCTTCTTTATCAAGATTTTTCACCTGTACCAAGTAGTGCCTGCATAGTTGACTCCGAATAGCATTCAGAACATCTATGGGTTTTTGGTCCGGTGTCACATAGCCAATGTGAACCCCAGGACCAATTTGTTTACTGCCCTTTTTGTTCTCAAGAGGGATTTTCACGATCGTGGATGGTGGGTGATCGATCCTCGGCCTGGTCACAAGATCATCAAGGATATGCCCAGCGCCATCCATGGGTGGAAGTCCAACTTTGTTTTTGTATTATCTATCGATCCGTGGGGTTTCAGCAGCGAGTGGAAGGAGCTGCGCTTAACTGCCAATGATGGAGAAAAGGATTTGGTGGCCGATCAGTCTGATTATGACTTACTGACTGATTCGGAGGTCATTCCTATCTGCAAATTATTGGAGGAGAGGAATCTCCATCATGCAGGGATCAGCGAATTCCCTGCATTAGGTATAAATGGTGAAAGTTTTTCACCTCTTCTCCTTCATCTCTTTTATAGTCCAGTCGACTCAGAGGGGTTTTTCTTTTTGCAGGCGATGGAATGAAGCCTAACTTGGGCTGGCTCCGCCAATCCTCCGAGAAAAGGATAGCTCGGGCTCCTTCTTCAAGGTCAGAGGCTCGGAAGAAGACTCGAAGGGATGATCCTGAGAGGGGTATAAGCACTTTGTCTTCCAGAGGAACCTCTAGGAGAAACGGGATGCCGATGATGGAGGCCCCAATAGGGCCTCAGCTAGTTGAACTTTTGCCAGTGGCTATCTCTCCAGTTCAAATTAGGGAGAGTCCATCTCCGATGGTTGACATGCCACCGCCTTGCCCTCCTGCGGTGGATAGGGGCAAGGCACCGCAAGTCGAGAAGGAGCCCGTTTGGGAGGCTTCTCTAGCTGGGAACCATCCCGCGGACTCTTCAGAGCTTTCCCGCATAGGGGATTTGTTGGTCCCTACCATGGCTAGGCGGGTGCTGAAGGACACTTTGTTGCCTCATGATCTGGCAGTCATTCGAGGTCGAAGCCTCACTAGAATATCTGATTCTTCCTTCTCCTCCCTGCAATAGGTGAGATCTTCATTGTCTTTTCTTTGTCCAAAGGGTTGTTCGGTCTGTGATCTCATTTTGCTGACGTAGCTGGTCTACGACATCACTTTCATGGAGGAGGGCCTGGAAAATTGGTGCTGGATAGAAACGAAGAAACCCATGGTTATTGTGAAAGGAGAAAATATAAAGCAACTAAGGACCGTGAGAGGGCTAAGAAGCCTCCCGGGATTAGGATAAAACGATGCCTGAAAATCCCTTAAACAGCTTGACTCTTTTGGTTTTCACTTTTTTTGATGGGGATGATGAAGGAAGGATGGAAATATGGAGGGGGAACGAGAATGAAACTCGAACCTAAGATCCAGATCTGACGAGAAACAGAGAGATGGAGGGGAATGGAGATACCTGCGGCCTCACATCCCTCTGTTGGGAATTGTGTCACAAAGCCAATCGCCTGGGTTGTAGGCGGTTGTGCTAGGTATTGTACTCATTTTATGAATTAATAAAATATTATTTTTTGGCAGCTCATCACATACTTAATTTTCCTGAAATGAACTCTTTCCATGTGATGAAGTCCTTAGGACTACACTGACTTCGATACAGAGAGGATGTATCGAGTGGTCCTTAAACCCTGTTCACACCCAAAGGATATATTATACTGGACAGCAATATATCAAGTATAGGTTGTTGTAGTTCACATCGTTTGGTTGTCCTCTTGACCAAATGAGTGTGGTGACACTGATGTGATCTGCAAGTGGGATATGTGATATCTCATTGAACGTGACTCCGTGCAGCCCCTTTCTGCCAAAGGGATACTCACGATTGGATATGGGTATATGTATCCCTCTGACCTGAGGTCATCACGGTAGCTTGCAAGCAACTCCCTGTGTTTTGGTGCCAGACTACCCGGATTTTTAATCCGGTGACGGAAGGTTTCTGGGTACAAGCAAGTACTTGTGGAGCAGTGATGGACCAAGATGGAATTGACCTGTCCAAACAGTTTGGATTGAATGTCTCGCAGTATCTCAATTTAGCAAATCCTCGGCCGGGGTAGTCCTAGTGAAGAGTCACTGGGCTTGCGAGGTTGAGACACGTAGTCGACTAACTCAATCTGGGTTGGCAGCCCGATCTCAGTCGTCCTGAGCATTAGAGGTCAAAGGGATGAATTATACGGTAACCATATGCCAGAGGTTCAATAGTTTGCTCCCGCATCTTCGACCTATCCGGACGCCGGGATCCATTGCTAGATGGTTTCCTGTGCTGGTACTAGAAATTGTTCTAGTGCTACCATTTAGGTTCGAACCTATCAGATCACATGCCACAGAGGATAACTCTCTGATCCGAATACCGATTACGATTGGGAATTGTCTCGGTTTTATGGTCACAGTATTTTTGAGCAATTTTTTTCCTGTCTTACCCTTGTCTGTGTCAACCGAAAAATGTTCCGGGTTGACCAGCACTATGCCAAGATTTTTCTGAATCAGTTTTGAACTGATTCAGAGTTCGTTTCGGCCTCCAATTGGTTGTAAACCAATTGAACCAATTTTATTGGGCTTGAACCAGGTTCAATTGGATTGAACCACCGTTGGTTAATTGAACCAATGGGTTGGTTTAAAAGGCTTGGACCGGTTTTGGTTGAACCGGTTTTCACGTTTTTCTCCCAGCTATTTTACACGGTGTTTCTCGCTGGAAAGAACTCCAAGCGATGGAAAGCCAAACGACCGAAACTCCCAAACCTTGGCGTTTCTTCTCCCTTCACTCGCTGCCTCTTCTCCTCCCTCCACCGCTGGAATTAAATCCCTGTTAATGGCTGTTAAATGGGAGTATTTGCATCCGCTGCCTCTTGGCCTCCCTCTCCCTGCTGTTTATAAATTTCAGCACCCCTATTTCAGCAAAAGAGACTTACCGTGTGAAAAAAAAAAAACAGTGGTTGAGTTTTCACCATGTGAGAACCAAGAAAAAGCAACAAAATTCCTTGTTCTTTGAGAGGCTTAAGGAGAGAACATCTGGGGCTGGATTTAGGAGCTATAGAGGGAGAGAAACAAGGGTTTAATCCATTGTTTTGAAGTGCTCAAGTTCTGCCCAGTGCTGCAGAATTCTATGACCGGGAAGCCCTCTTCCGGCGGCTAGCACCGTGCGTGGAGGCGGATCCGAGAGTCCCGGGCGTGTCTCCCCTCTAGAAGGAGTACCATTCTACTCCTAGGAGCAAACCACGCAAGCCGGGATCGCCCCAGCTGCTCCGAAACGAAGGCCAAAGTCTGCTATCCAGTTCTGTTGCAGAAATCTAGCAGCAGACTTTGGTGATTTATTTAATTTTTTTGGCTTAGATTTGATTACAGCAACTGGTGGCAAATCGAAGAAGACTTATCCAAGAAGCCGCTACTCAAATTTGGGAGCAAACGGAGGTCCGGAAGGCGGTGTTCCGACAACGTTTTGCAAGCCAAAAACAGGGTCCCAAGGAGGAAGACGACTGGAATAACTTTATTCCAGTTATTCCAGTCTATTCTAGGTTTATTCCAGAGTTATTCCAAGTAGAATAAAAGGTATCAAAAATTATTTTTTAATCATGCATGGATAGATTAAATTGTTTAATATTTTATAAATATTTTATATGATTATGCATGCCTAAATGCAACTAGATTTAGATTAATTCCTGGCGGAGCAGATACCCGCTGCGTGAATTTTAAAAATTATTTTAAAATCCAATCTGCTCCCGCAGATGTTTGCATGCCTAGTGTAGGATTTTGTCAAACCACCTGCATTAGTATACTTTCATTGGTATCAGAGCCAGGTTGAATTTGTAATCTAATCTAGTATGCATGCTTATAGATTAAAATTTGTTTAATCTTAAAGATGTATTAAGTTTTTTTTTTGGAACCTAGTTGAGACCTTCACTATGACCGTGTGTCTTTGACACGATGCGGATCGTCTGTGTTGGCCTCTTCAGAAGGATCCTTAAAGAATATTAAAAAAAATTAAAAATTATTTTAATTTAGATATACATGTTTTAGGCATGTTTTATAAAAATATTTGTAAAATATTTTTTGATGCATGATTTTTGGTACGTAAAATTGTTTTACATAGAGACTTAATTAAAAAATTATTTTAATTAATTGTTTGGCTTATTAGAAAAGTTTTTAGGTTTATGAAATCTAATACAATTTGCATAAGCCATTTTTGGGTTAATTGGGTTAGCTGACTAGTTGGGTCCAATACTGGGTTAGACCTAAGTTTAGTTGAACTGGATAATAAGAAGAAGATTAAACAAAAGTTGTTTAAGGTCCTTCTTTAGAACTATCTAATAGTTAGATTAGTTGATCCGTTCATCTAAAATGGATCCAATTAGTGGCTCAGTGGATGCCCGAGTCTTTAGGCTAGTCTGATCGAGTCTGGTAAACCGACTGGTGTCGAGGTAGGTTTGGCATTGTGATCATGGCTGTATGAGGCTACCTCTTTCCTGGCCAACTTGGTTGGTGTCTAGGAAAGATGGTTAATGGTGGATACTCATCCATGATCTCACCTACCTGGCTAGTCGAGTCGACCAGAACTGATTGGAAAAGCTCAATGACTCGAGTTAACCCATGTCACCAAGGTTGATCAGTCTGACTGATCTATAGGTGCCCATGGATCATTTGTTGATTTATTTCAACCCTCCTGGAATCTGATTGATTCAGTGGGAGGATGATCTATGTCCTTGTCTCTTTTCTTCTATCATAATTAAAAAATCCTCTAAAATTATTAGGTCCCTAAAAAGACTAAGTCAAGGAGTTGATAGTGTCTTAGCCTCCCATTAAGTTGGATAGAAATGTGTCCACTAGCTTGGTGTGCATCGGCAGTTCCATAGAACGGGTGTACATCCGGCGACTGGAATTTCTAACTGATCAATGATGGTTCAGTGCAACCTCCTTAACGGGACCAGGTGAGCCGGCCATAGTCAGGCTTGGTCTTTAGTTAGCTGGAAGCATTGAATTTATCATTTTAATGGTTGGACCTAACCAGAGACCCGCAATAGGAGGCCCCTAGGCCGATTGGGGTGCTCTCTGGGGCAAAATAAATTGCTGAAAATTGTTTAGGGAAATAATTGGTTTACGAACCTACCTTTAGGCTTGTATGGATGAGCCGACCATAGTCGGGCTCATGCGAGGCCTATTGGATTTTAGTACCCACTTGAAAAAGCATGTTTTCATGAATTGGAGTTAGAGGCTACCAATCTGAAAAATTAGTGGGAGAAACCTTTAGACTAAAGTCCAAGTCTTTTGGTTAAGTTATTAATTCATAAACTAATTTGGTCTTATTTTCTTTTCAGATGTCTTCAAATTTATCACTCCGGTCACTTCTCGATAACGAGAAGTTAAAGGATCACAACTTCGATAGTTGGTATCGAAGGTTGAGAATTGTTCTGGAGCATGAACGGATCCTTTATGTGATAACGGATCCGGCACCTGAAATCCCTCCCACAAATGCACGGAGTGCGGTCAGAGACGCTTATCTGAAGTGGGTCTCTGATCGGACAACTGTCCGTTGCATTATGTTAGCGGCGATGAATGACGAGTTCAGTCACAAATTCGAGGAGGCCCAACCTGATGAAATCCTTCAAAAGTTGAAGGAATCCTTCGGCACCCCGGATGATGTAGAACGGTACAAAGTGTCTTGTGCCATCTACAACTCCAAGATGCCGAATGGCGGTTCAGTCACTGATCATGTATTGTACATGATCGAGCTTATTGAAAAACTGGGCAAACTCGGATGCCCCTTGTACGAGCAGCTCGGCAAGGATGCGATCCTGAATTCTCTTCCCTCCTCCTATCTTGATTTTCTCGATCATTACAGAATGAACAAGCCTGCAATCAACTACCATGGTCTTTTGGGGTTACTGCAGACTTTCGAGAAAGACCACCAACTGAATAAGGGGGTGGTGAATTTAGTGGGAGGAAGTAGAGGCCGTCGTCCCTTTAAGAAAGGGAAGAAGAAAATAAATAAAAAGGGAAAGAAGGTACAGAATGTTCCTGGCCTTAGTCAGACCAGGAAGTATAAGGCTGATCAGTCTTCTGCAGAGTGTTTCAACTGCAAGAAGAAGGGACACTGGAAGAGGAACTATCCTCTTTATATTGCGTCCCTTGATCCGAACAGGCCGAGGAAGCAGAAGTCTGCTGAACAAGGTATTTATATGATAAAACCTTGTAATTACTCAATTGTTGATACTGCTAACTGGGTATTGGATACTGGTAGTCCAATTCATGTTTGTAATTCGTTACAGGGACTTCAAGTTAGCAGAAGATTTGAAGATGGAGAACAGTTTCTGAGCGTCGGGAATGGAAATCGTGTTCCAGTATTGGCGATCGGAGTCCTGTGTCTTGTCTTTGTGTCTTGTACTGTCGAACTAGTCGACTATCACTATTGTCCTAGTTTCATTATGAGCATAATCTCTGTAGGCCTTTAAGCCAATTGTGGTTTTGAACTTTCAATAAAAGGAGATTTTTGCAATGTTATTTTGAATAACTCTATTATAATGAAAGCTAGATTAAATAATGGCATATACGTACTATCAAGGCCTGTTAGTGTAATGTACACTTCTAGCAAACGCCCAAGGTTAGATAATGTCAATAATTTGTATCTTTGGCACTGTAGGCTAGGTCATATTAACCAAAATAGGATAAACAAGATGCGAGGAGATGGACTCCTCGAGGTCAGTGATTCTGAATCACTGCCCACTTGTGAATCCTGTTTACTTGGTAAAATGACCAAGTCACCTTTTACTGGAAAAGGTGAACGAGCTACAGAACTTCTAAGTCTAATACATACTGATGTATATGGACCGATGACAGTTAGTGCCAGAGAAGGATACAAATATTTCATTACTTTTACAGACGACTTTTCATGATTCGGTTATGTTTTTTTAATGAGACATAAGTCTGAATCGTTTGAAATGTTCAAACGATATCGTAATGAAGTAGAAAAGCAAACTGAAAAAAGTATTAAAACCCTTCAATCTGATCGAGGTGGTGAATACTTATCTGGTGCTTTTTTGACATATCTTGAGGAGAATGGAATTCTCTCTCAGTGGACTCCTCCAGGAACACCACAGTTGAATGGTGTATCCGAAAGGAGGAATCGAACCTTGTTGGACATGGTTCGATCCATGATGGGCTTTGCAACTATGCCGCTATCCTTTTGGGGATATGCGCTTCAGACAGCCTGTTACTTATTAAATAATGTTCCAAGTAAATCTGTTGTCTCCACTCCGTATGAGATGTGGAATGGGCGTAAACCCTCAATCTCACACCTTCGGGTCTGGAGTTGACTGGCTTACGTAAAGCATTTAGACTCAGACAAACTTGGTCCTAAGTCTGACAGGTGTTTATTCATTGGTTATCCTAAGGAAACCAAAGGGTATTTCTTCTACTTGGAGAATGAACAAACGGTGTTCATTGCTCTTAGAGCTATCTTTTTGGAAAAAGGAGTTCCTTGGAGAAGGAACTATAGCATCTAAGATTGAACTTGATGAAGTTCAGCCAATAGAAGAACCTACACACTCTAAGGACATCGTAGAACCGGCTGTGATTGAATCACACCCAGAACCCATTAGGAGATCCGGTAGAATACCGCGTCACCCGGACAGATACTACGGTTTCTTGGTCCGGGACGGTGATCCCATTGAACTCGATGAGAACAATGAGGATCCGATCCACTCAAATGTACCCTTCCTAATGCAATCAGTGATAGGGGCGATGACTGTACTAAAACCCCTAATAAATCTCCTGTAAAATGTTTCTAAGCCATGGAAACTACGCACATCGTGGACACTAGAGGGTGTAGGCCACTCAACAATTGCCCTAACCTTTTTAGGATCTGCAGAAACTCCCTCATGGGTGACAACAAAACCTAGGAAGATAATCCTATGTGTCATGAAATCACACTTCTTAAAGTTGGCATAGAGGCTATTCTCACTAAGGGTCTGGCATACTAGTCTTAGATGACTAAGGTGGTCCTTCTTGGTCCTGCTATAGATCAGAATATCATCAAAGTAGACCACAACAAATTTTCCTGTAAACTCTTTCAGGACCTAGGTCATAATCCTCATAAAAGTACTTGGTGCATTGGAAAGTCCGAAAGGCATTACAACCCACTCAAATAGGCCATCCTTAGTCTTGAAAGCAGTTTTCCACTCATCCCCAGGTCTAATCCTAACCTAATGATAGCCACTCTTAAGGTCTATCTTAGAGAAAACTCTGGCTCCGGCCATCATGTCTAACATATCATCCAATCGGGGGATGGGAAATCTATACTTCACAGTTATCTTGTTGATAGCTCTATTATCTACACACATCCTCCAGGTACCATCCTTCTTAGGGGTCAGTAGAGCAGGGACTGTACATGGACTCAGGCTCTCCCAAATGAAACCCTTCCTAAGCAATTCTCCCACTTGTTTATGTAATTCTTGATGTTCACTGGGATTCAGTCTATAGTGAGGAAGGTTTGGTAAAGTGGCTCCTGGAACTAAGTCTATTGCATGCTGGATGTCTCTAAGGGGTGGTAGTTGATCAGGTAAATCCTTAGGGAAGACATCCTCAAATTCTTTCAGAGCTTCAACAATTTCTTTAGGGTGTTCCTTTTGGGTTGGTTCGAGTATTTCCTTGGAGGTCAAGATCCAAACAGGGTTACCCTCAACAATCTCCTTTTCTAACTCCCTAGCCTTAATCAGGTTAACTCCAGGTTTCTTGTCCTTAAGGCTACTAGAACCCCTCTTAACTGGGTCCCTAGGGGGGGCTGGATTGATAACAAACTTATTCCCATGGTAGTTAAAAGAACAAACATTGGTTCGACCATACAGGGTTGAATCATGATCAAAAAGCCAAGGTCGACCTAGAATGATACTACTTACTTCCATGGGGATGACATCAACCAAATCTTTTCCTCATAGGTCTGCAATCTAATTAAGATTTGGCACCTAACTTGAATCTAGATGGAGGTGGAATCTACCCAAGAAACTTTGTACGGACTAGGATGGGGAACTGTGATCAACCCTAAAGATTTAACTGTCTTGGCAGAGACGGCATTGACACAGCTCCCACTATCTATGATGATCTTAAGAACCTTACCCCTTACCTTAAAAAAGTCTGTAGGATGCTAGTCCTACGCCAATCTTCCTTAACTGGGGTTTGGGCTAAGATGCACCTAACCACTCCTAATTGGTTCTCAAGCTCAGGTTCCTCCTCCTCACCTTCATATTCATCTATTAACTGATCATCAGCCTCATAAACTTCTCCCTCAGGTTCGACTATGGATTCAGGCTCTTCTTCCTGCAGTTCACCTAGGTGTAAGGCACTAACTGGACATTGGCTCATAAAGTGGCCTGGTTTATTACATCTAAAACATGTCTTCTGGGGAGTGTAACTCTTATTGACCTCTACATATTTTCCTCGATCATCCTTACAGGTCAAAGGATTACTAGGCTGGGATCGACTCAGGCCTGACTAACAGGACTGGGTCGATTCGGGCTTGGCTGACTAGGACTGGGTCGACTCGGGCTAGGTCGGCTAGGCAAGGGTCGACTCTGATTGGGCTGGCTAGCTCCTGGATACTGACTAGGGTATCTAGTTGGCTTAGGTCTACGGAAAACGGGTCCTCTTTGAAAATGCTCATTATCCCTAACAATCTGGTAAGCATGGTCCAGGTCTCTAACCTCTCTCATATAGAGCTCTTTCTTAATGTCATCTCTCAGTCCAGCTATAAACCTAGATAAGACAACATCCTCAGACTCCCTCAAATCATATTGCATGGAATACTCATCAAATTTTGCGATGTACTCATCTATACTCCTGTTACCCTGTTTAAACGTTGCCATTGATCTAGTAACCCACTACGATATGAAGCTGGAACGTATCTTATCCTAAGCTTACCCTTCATGGCCCACCAAGTGGTTATAGGATCACACCCTCCTAGACTAAGGGTTCTCTCAACACTAGCCCAATGTAACCTGGCTTCCCGAACCAACTTAAGCTTAGCAAACCTAAATTTATGCTCCTCCGTCATATCATGCCACTCAAAACATTGATCCATCTCTCCCTCCCAATCTATATAGACCTTAGGATCTAGACAACCATCAAAAGTTGGGGCATCAAGCTTAACATGTCTATAGGATCGGTCCTCTTGGTCTACAAAATCCTGATTGGGCCTTCTAAAACGAACCTCAGGGATTGGGTCAGGGCGATGGTCTCTTCTAGGTTCAACCTCAAGATATGGATTAGGGTTTGGGGCCCTCCTAGGCTCAGGATTATAGTATGGGTCAGGCTGAGGGGCTCTCCTAGGTTCGACCTCTCGGTATAGATCAGGGTTTAGTGTCCTCCTAAGTTGAGGATTATAGTATGGGTCAGGATGAGGGGCTCTCCTAGGTTCGACCTCATAGTATGGATCAGGGTTTAGGGTCCTCCTAGGTTGAAGATTATAGTATGGGTCAGGATGAGGGGCTCTCCTAGGTTCGACCTCATGGTATGGATCAGGGTTTGGGGTCCTCCTAGGTTGAGGGGACTTAGGATCTAGCTCAGACTATGACCCACGGGTTCTTTCTATGGTCTCTACACAGCCTTCTAACTGGTCAAACCTATTGGCAAGATGGTCAATTCTATTGTTGGTTTGGGTACCAGACTGAGTTAACTGGGTAGTCAACTGGGTAGTTATTTGTGTAGCCATCTGGGCCATGGATTGGGTTAGTTGCTCAGTGAGTGCTTTCATTTGGGCTTGCAAATTTTCTATGGGTTCAGACATTTGTGAAGGAGGTGGGTGATATGAAACCCCTGATCTAGTGCTCATGCAAGACTCGATCAGACCGACTACAGCTGACAAGACCTAGAGTCCAAACTAAGAGCTCAATCAGGGTGGCAACTAGCATAGCCCTTCGGGATTGAATCCCTGAACCACTATTCTAGACACCAAGCACAAGGCACACACAGGTTAGCTTGACACATTGATCTGACACTTAGCCTGGACCTGACCAGTTGGTGTCCCTAGCCCACTAGGGCAAATTAAGTCTAATCGATTTTAGGGTAGGCTTGGGATCGAATGCAAGGGAGGTGGTTTTGGGCTAAGGAAAGGTAATGACATCCTTCCCTTGTCTGGCATAAAGAGAGTGCCCTTAAAGTAAATTATGCAATGATGGCAAGCATATGAGGATGCAAATTAGGGTTTAGATATTTTTTGATATTTTTTTTTGGAGAATATGTATTTTTTTTAATATTTTGGTATTTTTTTAAATATAAGAAAACTTGCAAATTATGGCCTAATATGCAGGAAATATACTAAAATTAAAAGATATGCAAAAGATGCTAAGCAAAACCCTAAAACTTCCAAACTTGTCTTGTTGAAAAAAAAATAGAGCTGAAGATTTACAGGCTGTATTTCGGCTTGAAGAAAATTCACATACCGAAATAAAATCTTAGGAAATTTTGAAAAATACTTTGAATTATGATGAATTCAAAAAAATAGATTTTAGAATTTTTAGAGTTCAGTAAAGGGAGAAATAACTAAATTAATAGAGCATATACAGACTAAAAAATTGTAGAAAACAAGCCCTAATCTAAGCTCTGATACCAAATGATGCGGGACTAATATGCATGCAATTCTTTTTGTATGTTTTATATGTTGGGTTAGGTGATTAATTCCCAAATTTCAGATTAAAGTTAATTATAGGAAATTTTGTATGAAATTTTGAAGCCAAGCATGCAGATAAGAACCTAGAAAAGTACTAAAGAAGGATCACCGGTGCTGAGAAGCCTCGGTTAGGGCAAGTTCTCCTACAATATAAAGACTGGAGGTAGAGGGGGTGTACCTGACAATGTCTGAAGCACCCAGTGAAGATCACAGCGAAGGGATCTCTCATTCCTCAATGGATGCGGCATGGAAAACCGAGCCAAAGACCCACGGATACCTGGCTTTTTGCTTGATGGTCTGATTGAGGCTTGGCTGGAGTCGTTGGATTCGTAGGAACTCGGGGACCTACAAACGACCTATCAGGGATTAGAAAACTTAGAGAAAATCAAGAAAACAAAGAAAAATAGCAAAGGAAAGAAAGTTTTGGAGGGGGGCTGGAAGGATGGTAGGCGGCAAGAAGATGGTAGCAAACACCGGGAAGAAGAACTCTCAAACCCCTTTATGCACACAGCGGGATAATCACACAAAACAATATAAGAACTCAAGGTTTATTTCATATCAAAAATCAAGCTTCATACAAGAGGCTAGGGTCCCTTAAATAGACCCTTAACCTTGGGCCCTAAGTAAGGGTTCTTTAGACTTTACATAGGACTCCTTCTCCATTTCAAACCCTAAATAGGAATACAAGGCAACCTAAGTAGAAATCCCTAAAGAACTTGGGCTCCCTCTCCTTGTCTTGGTTGGCCAAAGGGGTGACCATAAGTGGCCGACCAAGAGGAGGGTAATCCTAAGAAGTGGCGCCCTAATTCCTCTTCCTGGACCTGGGCTGGCCCAGTTTGCTTCTGGCTGGATCAGGGCTTCAGGTTGTTCCTGTTTTCATTTTCTCCTCCTGGAATCTTCAGGTCTTCAAGTTGGGTTGGATTTGAGCTCAACTTCCATGTCTTCAATTAGGTTGGACTTGGTCTTCACTTGTACGATGTGGTCTTGAGTCTTTGATATGCTTGGACAGGACTCAAAAAAAATAAAATTAGCTCGACATGAGCTGACTAATACTGAACTGAAGTAGCTCAACATGAGCTGACTAATTACAAGAATCAAATAAAAACAACTCAGCTGGACTAAGCTTTGTTACAGTGGACTCAAATGTCAATTAAGTAATCCACAGAGGGTTGAGAAGCCTCTGCCTTATTCTGGTGCCTTTGGTGTCCGCACCAGTTAGCTAACCCTGACCATACCCAGGCTGAAGCCATATTGGAAGGACAAGTGGAAAAAGAGATCCATGAGGAACCTAACCCTACTGCTGAGACTTTACCTGAAGAAACACTAAAAGAGACACAAGTCATAGAGCCTAGTCCTGAAATTTCAAAACCTGAAGTAATTGGTGAGGACTTGATCTTTTCATTCTAGCACCCTCAAGTTGAATACCCTCAAGTTGAATTCACTCCTTTTGATTCGGCATTCTTATGGGAAATATGGCATGAATGACTAAAGTAATTAAGCTAATTAAAACTCTAAAATATATGATCTAATTTTAGCCATAGTAGAATCATAAAGATGCATTAAAGAAGACTAAACTAGAAGGCTTATATGCAGCTGAATTAAGTTAATGAACTAGTGGTGTGGGCACCAGAATCCGACAGAGGCTCCGCAACCCTCTATGGATGTCCAATTAGGGTTCCATTTTTTTCAGGTCTTGAAATAAGGCTTCAAGCCTAAAACTTATAATTTCCTTAGTTTTGAATTGAGTCTCTTATATCTATGTCTAGTCTTGTATTTTGACCAAGTTGGTCAAGGCGAGTCCTGTACTGAGTCCAGTCCCGTAATGAGTCCAGTCTGAGTCTGTTTGAAGCAAGATTGGTCTTAAAGTCTAATCACTTTTTGAGCCAAGCCATGAAGGAAGCCAACTCAGCTCAGGGGACCACCTCTTCATCCTACATGCCGCCACTTCACCACGCCATGTGGGTGGCACACAATTCAGATTTTGGATGCCAAAAAGGGGGGGATACAAAGCTAGAGGAAGGTCAAAGAGAGTTAAAGTTTGGAGAATTCAAATCCCTTGCTTCAAGCCTCCTATCAAGCTTTCTTCCCAAACTACTTGAACAACTTTGGAAGGAATAGCATGATCAATGGGCGCCTCCACTTCCCACTTTCCATATCATGCCTTGTACCAAAGGTGGAAGCACAACCAAGGAAAGGAGGAGGACACAAGCCTTTCTCCAAGCCTCACATCAAACCACATTCATGGTCGACCAAGAAGGAAGAATTTTTTGAATTTTTGGGCGCCCCATCAAGAAAAGATTTGTAATTTTCATTTGAAATTTAAATGGGGTCCTAAGGTGCCTATAAAAGGGACCTTACCCCTCCTTTGTAAAGCTAATTTTTGATGAATGAAAAACCAAGTTTCTTGAGATCCAATCTCTCTTTAGTTGCCTTCGTTCACTAGGAACGTCGATCTCCATGAGGGAGCGCCTTCGCCTTCGGGCATCGAGAGGTGTCAGGCCTCAAGTTACCGTCACTTCCGCAACTCCATTCTCCAACTTCGAGTCAAGAAGAACTCTGCCATCACCATAACAACTCTCTTTCCTTCTTCTATTGCTTTCATCCGATTGAAACCTAACCCTTCTTTGAATGCTCGTAGGTCCTCCAGGTGACATGAGTATGGAGTCGGTTGCCCTTGCCATCGAGATCTTCGGATAGCCAGCCGGTGCATCCGTAGGGTTGATGGCTCGATCATCCAGGCCGCATCCGCCAAAGTGAGTGACCTCGGCATCGGGCACTTCAGATCTTTGAGATTTACCCCCTGACTCCTAAGTAGGTATTGATCCAAGAGCTAAGTCCTACGGGGTTTCTCAGTCCCAGGGTCCTCTCTTTATCATTGCTTAGGGACTACTTGCTTGCTTGATAGTTCTTATTATTACTGAATCCCTAGAATTACTCTCTCTCATCTTCGGGAATTCTCAACCTAATTTAAAACCTTAAAAATCACCTGCATCATCCTAGCATCTAGTTAGTCTCCCATCATTTCTGGTATCAGAGCATGGTTAGGACTTAGCACTTCTTAAAGTACTTGGATTAGGTGCTTCACCAAGCCATCCGGTCTTAGAAGAAAAGTAGGGTTTCAAGACCCTCTCCTCCCATTCCACGAGGATCTCCTAAGGCATGTAGGGGTGCCACTGTGATAGGCCTTTGAAGAGGAACAAAAGAAGATAAGTGTTTAAAAAAAAAAAAAAATTTCATCTTAGATCTCATCTTTCAATTTCTGCATTTCTTCCTTTCCGAATATGGTCTGTTTTTTTTCATGTTTCTGTTTGTAGGAATCTCTAAATTGTCTGGTTCTTATTTTGTTAGATCACTCATAATTGAAATTATCTTTTTTAATTTTCTCAGATTTTATTTCAACTTGAAGAATTTCTACAAACTGGAATACTACCTTAGAAGAAGTTCTGTTCTGAGAATTTCAGCAATTGCATTTTCTTACATTTTCATTTGTCATATAGTTTAATCTTGCATTTAGGGTCATATCATTTTATTTCCTTCATATTATCTCTATTATCATACATCAAAAAATCCAAAAATATAATTTAGAGACATCTCATTAGATCATTTGCTTGCAATTATCTTCATAAATCACTTTAAGGGTGGCAATTTAACATAGGGTCAGGATTTCATTATCTGTCCCTAGCCCAAAAATCACTAACTTGCATCACGAACCCAGGCTCTAATTAAAATTGAGTAGACATTAATTTTTTTCTAGAGAGCTTAGAGACACCAACTGGTCAAGACTAAGTGTCTATTCTTGGCGTCAGCCCATTCTGTGTGTGTTGCTGCTCTTGGTGTCTAGGCTTGGTGATTCAGGGCTTGTGAGTTTGGTCCGCCTACCTGGCCAATCCCAAATTGGTGTCTAAGGTTGGCGTTCAGGGACCTCCACTCCCCTACACCTACCTGGCCAAGCACAGAGTTACTACAGACTGGTTTGCCACCCTGACTTAGGCAACTAGTTGAGATACAAGGTCTAGTAGATCATCGATGATTTTGCATGCTTGACTCATGTTGACTAGATCTAGAGTCCCTTATCACCCTCATCTTTCTCAGTCAAGTGAACCCATGAAGAACAATTGCGAGGATCAATTAAAGCTCATCATTGAACAGTTAACTAGGATAAACAATAGGTTTGATAAGCTTGGTACAAGGCTAGAAACTCTGGAGAGTACCTGGAAGCCTCACCCTAAACCAGAGTTTGAATCACCTCCCCACCCTAGGAGATCCAATCAGGAGTTCATGGACCAGGTTAAAAGAGAATCAAGTAGCCTTAAGGAAAAGAAACCTGTAGTCAACATGATTAGTGACAAGGAGTTAGAGAAGGGGAATACTGAGGCAACCCCTACCATGATGCGGGACAGAGATTGGACTGGATTGCTGGTGAGCATGAAAGTCACCAGGGATTAGGATTTGCAAAGAAGGAGGAAAGAAGAGGGTGCATGGTTAAGAAAAAATACTGGGGTTCACATAGATTCCCCAAGAAGAACAAGCACATAGCAAAGGGGCTCACACAGATGCCCAAAAAGAAAGATTGAATTCAAAATGTTGGTTGGCCACCCTCTTCCACAAATCAAGCATCAAGGCCTACAAATCCTCTAACTCTCCTTGTAATCCTCTACATTTTAGGGATTTTCAAATTTTAAAGATTTGTAAGGCTCCTATTAAAGGCTTTGGGACGCCCCATTGTAAAAAAAGATGGATGAATAAAATTTTTGGCTTGGATTATTCTTTCTATGTGATTGTCTTTGTGTCTATGTGGTTTAGTCTTTCTCCTCTTCCACGCCCACTCTAGTTCCTCCCTTCTTCCATCTCCAACGCCCAAAGACTCCTTTCTTCTTCTCCAATCTCAAGTGAGCCTTCGACATGCAATGGTGAATCAAGAGGATCAGCACAAGGAGACCAACCTGTTCCATTTCAAGCACTCCACCATGGCGCCAAGAAGGATCCCCATCAATGCTTCATCCACCTCTCTTTCCTTTCTCCATTTCATGTTTTGTTAAGTTCTTTCATCTTTGGGATTTCTTTGTTGCAGGGTTCTCTGGGATTCCGACTTTAAGAGGAAGGATCTCTTGCCACCAATCCATAAAGCAAGAAGAGTCTCCAACCTGTAGCATGGCCTGGTCATCTGGAAGATCCCCTCAAGAGTGATCTTATTCTTATTGGAAAATCAATGCCAGGTAAGTCAGTATCAATTAGGTCTGACACATTAATCTGACTAGCATGACTGGTGGTTTTAATTCTGTCCTATTTCTTTATTATTTCGAAGTCTCGGTAATTAGGGTTATGCATGATCATTCAAGTTTCCTTCATTAACTTATCTTTGATAAATTATGCTGAACTCTTCATATGTCGATAAAACTTGCCAATTAATCTTCGTTAATCTCCTTTAGAGTTGCATGGTTTCATCTTCACTTTGCATTCCCTACCAATCTTGGTATCAGAGCATAGTTGCATTAGGGTAGAATAGTTTTCTCTTAGATCCAAACTAGATCAAAAACTCACGCCTCCTGAGCGGGTGTACTCCAGTACACTGTCACGACCCATGGGAGTAATGAGCCTCTGGGCTGGACGTGAAGTTTTAGATTAGAGTTTGGTAAAGCATCGCAATTCCTTTAATTTCTTTTTTTTCTATGAATCTGAATATGCTGGCTGTGATCAAAAAAAAAAAAAATCAAAAGAAAAAAAAAATAGTACATTTTGCATTGCCATAATTTTTTTTTGATTCCATATAAGGTTAGTTATAATCACACAGTTTTAGCATCAGAAGAAATTCACGGAAAATACTAAAATTCCTACTTCAATCTTCTGTCCTGCTGAAATAGTCTGCAATACATGGTATGTTGTTTTTATTGTTTTTCTATATATACAGATCAAACTTTTCTGATTTTTATTTTGCTGGGATCCTCATAATTCATATTATTTCTCAAAAAAAATTCAGATTTTATTTCGATTGTTAGAATTTCTAGCATTCGAAATACTCTCTGAGATTCAATCTGAACTAAAATTCTAGCAAGAACCAATCTAAGAAAATTTTTGAATTTGAAGTTCAAGTTTTTAATTTTAAAATTTTGAATTTTGACATTATAGAATCTGAAACTTGGAGTTTGAAATTTAAATTTTAAAATTTAAGTTTGAATTTGAAATTGTTTGAAAATTAATCAAGTCAAATAATTAAGTTAGCTCATAAAACACAAAAAAAAAAAAATTTTTG
This sequence comes from Areca catechu, assembly GCA_021397845.1. NCBI lineage: Eukaryota > Viridiplantae > Streptophyta > Magnoliopsida > Arecales > Arecaceae > Areca > Areca catechu. Next base: position 71,053,051 of record CM038050.1, on the reverse strand, counting down.
CATTCATTTGAAAACATCTTAAGGGCATCAATATGACATGGGGGCAAGAGTTCATCACTTGTCCTTAGCCCAAAACCACAACCCATCATCTCGATCCCAATCCTTAATTAAAACCAATTAGACCTAATCACCCTAGTGGGTTAGGGACACCAACGAGTCGGGTTCGGATTAGGGTCAAGTTGATTGTGTCCACTAATTGGTGTATGCTTACGGGCTTGGTGTCTAGGATTGGTGTATTAGGGCTTGTGGGTTGGTCCGCCTACCTGGCCAATCACAGATTGGTGTCTAAGGTTGGCAGAACAGGGACCTCCACTCCCCTTCCCACCTACCTGGCTAAGTCACGTAAGTTACTACTAGCTAGTTGGTCCTTTTAATTAGATCTCTAATTCGTACTCTAGGTCTAGAAATCCTTAGCCCGAGTTTGAGTCTAATTGTATGCATGACAACTAGACCAGGAACTCCTTACCACCCTTCACAAGACCAACCAAGTTCATCCATGGACACTAGTATGGAAACCCTTATGAGATCTATGATTGAGCGACTTGAACGTTTGGATTCTAGGTTTGATCAATTCGAGGAAAGGATAGGAAACCTAGAGGAATCTAGGTTGACCCCAACTGAACCACCTTCACCCAGATTACCTTCAGTTCACCCTAGAGCCCAACGACAGGAACATACACCTTATCCAATTCATAGAAGGCCACATCAGGATTATGCTGATCACACTCCAGAGCCATATCCTAGAAGACCTTGCCATGATACTTTTGATCAGGAAGATCGGGCCTTAAGGAATATCCGTCTAGATGCACCAACCTTTGAGGGAAGCCTAGATCCTAAGGTGTACATAGACTGGGAGGCTGACATGGACCAATATTTTGACTGGTATGATATGTCTGAAGAGAGAAGATTCAAGTTTGCCAAAATCAGACTAGTCTGTCAGGCTAGGTTGTATTGGGGAAATGTCGAACGCACAGCTAGGCAGAGGGGAGACTTACCTATAGTGACCTGGAGAGACATGAAGAGAAAGCTTAGAGAGAAATATTTGCCTATGTCTTATCAGCAAAGGTTGTTAGATCAGTGGCAACGATTGACATAAGGAAATAAGACCGTTTCTGAATACGTTGCTAAATTTGATGAGTTTGTAATGCGATGCAATGTAGTTGAGTCTGAGGCAACCACTTTATCGAGGTTTAGATCAGGATTGAATGAAGATATAAAAGGGGAATTATTTTTGAGAGAAGTCCATGATTTAGAACAGGCATACCAAGTTGCCATGGACTATGAGAGCATTCAGAGGAGAGCTTCATTTAGGCGACCAGAGCCCACTGTAGTGCTTGGCACAGGAGATTTATTTTATTTTTAATCTTTTGTACTCCTTTTCTATGAAATAAAAATAAAAATTTCTTGTCAATATTTTTATGAATCATTTCATTCTTATTAGGCATAGTTTATATTCTTGGAATAAGCTATGATCAATAGGTACAGTTTGTGCTCTTGGAATAAACTATCTCTAGGAGGAAATTTCATAATTTGCTATGTGCTGGTTCTTTTAGGGCATCTGTGTGAGCCCCTTTGCTATGTGCTTGTTCTTCTTGGGGAATCTATGTGAACCCCAGTATTTTTTCTTAACCCTGCACCCTCTTCTTTCCTCCTTCTTTGCAAATCCTAATCCCTTGTGACTTTCATGCTCACCAACGATCCAGTCCAATCTCAAGTGAGCCTTCAACATGCAATGGTGAATCAAGAGGATCAACACAAGGAGACCAACCTGTTCTATTTCAAGCATTCCACCATGGCGCCAAGAAGGATCCCCATCAATGCTTCATCCACCTCTCTTTCCTTTCTCCATTTCATGTTTTGTTAAGTTCTTTCATTTTTAGGGATTTCTTTATTGCAGGGTTCTCTGGGATTCCGACTTTAAGAGGAAGGATCTCTTTCCACCAATCCAGAAAGCAAGAAGAGTCTCCAACCTGTAGCATGGCCAGGTCATCTGGAAGATCCCCTCAAGAGTGATCTTATTCTTATTGGAAAATCAATGCCAGGAAAGTCAGTATCAATTAGGTCTGAGACATTAATCTGACTAGCATGACTGGTGGTTTTAATTCTATCCTATTTCTTTATTATTTCGAAGTCTCGGTAATTAGGGTTATGCATGATCATTCAAGTTTGCTTCATTAACTTATCTTTGATAAATTATGCTGAACTCTTCATATGCCGATAAAACTTGCCAATTAATCTTCGCTAATCTCCTTTAGAGTTGCATAGTTTCATCTTCACTTTGCATTTCCCTACCATACCACTATTGAAATTCATGATTCGACCTAGAGAGAAGAACCTTTTGAGGAACTTCAGGGAGAAAAGATTGAGCTCACTGAAAATCTAAGTAAAGAAACCCCTGAGCCTAGTGAGGAATCCAAAGAAGACATCTCTGAATCAAGCCTAGTGGAGAAGTGTGATGTAGATGAACCCAAGGTTGAAATCATCAAGGAATCAAAGGATAATAATCTTGAACCCACCAGTGAGCCTGGAGTAGAAGCATATGAAGCTGAAGCACACTTAGTGGATGAATATGAAGAACAGTCAGAGGGAGGAAGCTATGATACTGATACTATAATGACTTTACCTGAGGAGACTATAGAAGAGAGTCCAATTATCAAGCCTAGTCCTAAAATCCCAGAGGAAATTATTGAGGATATGGTCTCTTTAGTTCGGTACCTCAGGAGGAGCTCATCCCCTCAATTCCAATTCAAGATCTCTTTCCAGAAATTGTTGGCCCATCCTTCCATAACATGGACCTTTTCTTGCCCAAAGATATAGATTAATGTCCAAATTTTAAGATCACCCTAAATAACCAAGATCTGTTTCATGCTTCACATAGTTTGCCCCAAGACTCTGATTCCTATTTCCTACCCTTCCCTAAGTCTTCTCATGTTTCTAGAGCCATAGGGTTACATTTCGTAGAGATTACCAGGTTGCATAAACCCTTAGAGACTGTCCCATTTGCTACCTACTTTTGGTATACTTTATGGAATCTGCTAGGGATTCATGGTAATTTTTCTTGTGCATACCAGGCCAGGGTCAAACCTAGTGAGTCTATAATCTATTAGGTTTAGACCCTAGAGAGTCCAATAAAATTTTGCTTTATAGGAATGCATAGTTAAGTCTGCTCAGCTTAGGGGACCACCTCAGCTTAGGGGACCACCTCAGCTTAGGGGACCACCTCAGCTTAGGTTTTAAAATAATTTGGCTGATTCCCAGAAATGAGCCAAAGAGTTTGAAATTAGAGATTCTGTAATGATTAGGCTTAGACCTGAATGGTTTCCACCTGGAACCATTAAGAAACTTCATGCTCGTGGAGCTGGCCCCTTTAGAGTGATAAGGAGAGTTGGCCCGAATGCCTACGTTCTTGAGCTACCCCCAAATTATGGCATAAGCTCGACTTTCAATATCTCAAACTTAGTCGAGTACAGGGAACCAGCAAACATACCTAGCGAGCCATTTGGGCCTGACCATTCTTTTGAGAGTGAACCCGAACCTGAATGACCACCTCCAATTATACCTGAGAGAGGAGAGCGGATCGAGCATGTCCTGGATGACCAAGCTATCACTACCTGGGGCAAAGGTTATCAACGTTTCTTAGTCCGATGGCAAGGCCGACCTGAGTCAGATGACTCGTGGGTTACCCGGGAGGACTTACGGCACCTCAATCCTAACCTTCTGGAGGAGTACCTAAGCCAACTCAACTCTTACTCGATAAGGTCGAGTTCCTCCCATCCCGGGAGAATTGGTGTGGGCACCAAAATCTGATAGAGGCTCCTCAACCCTCTATGGATGTCCAATTAGGGTTCCATTTTTTTCGGGTCTTGAAATAAGGCTTCAAGCCTAAAACTTATAATTTCTTTAGTTTTGAATTGAGTCTCTTATGTCTGTGTCTAGTCCTGTATTTTGACCAAGTTGGTCAAGTCAAGTCCTATACTGAGTCCAGTCCCATAATGAGTCCGGTCTGAGTCTGTTTGAAGCAAGATTGGTCTTGAAGTCTAGTCACTTTTTGAGCCAAGCCATGAAGGAAGCCAACTCAGCTTAGGGGACCACCTCTTCATCCTACATGGTGCAACATCACCATGCCATGTGGGCGGCACACAATTCCGATTTTGGATGCCAAAAGGGGGGGACACATCACTTGATACACTCCCTTTTTCCCTCCCCCCTATCAAGCTATTTTCCAAACATGGGTGGCCAGCCAAGGAAGGTCAAAGGGAGTTAAAGTTTGGAGAATTCAAATCCCTTGCTTCAAGCCTCCTATCAAGCTTTGTTCCCAAACTACTTGAACAACTTTGGAAGGAATAGCAAGATCCATGGGCGCCTCCACTTCCCACTCCCCATATCATGCCTTGTACCAAAGGTGGAAGCACAACCAAGGAAAGGAGGAGGACACAATCCTTGATCCAAGCCTCACATCAAGCCACATTCATGGTCGACCAAGAAGGAAGAATTTTTTGAATTTTTGGGCGCCCCATCAAGAAAAGATTTGTAATTTTCATTTGAAATTTAAATGGGTCCTAAGGTGCCTATAAAAGGGACCTTACCCCTTCTTTGTAAAGCTAATTTTTGATGAATGAAAAACCAAGTTTCTTGAGATCCAATCTCTCTTTAGTTGCCTTCGTTCACTAGGAACATCGATCTCCGTGAGGGAGCGCCTTCGCCTTCGGGCGTCGAGAGGTGTGAGGCCTCAAGTTACCATCACTTCTGCAACTCCATCCTCCAACTTCGAGTCAAGAATAACTCTACCATCACCACAACAACTCTCTTTCCTTCTTCTATTGCTTTCATCTGATTGAAACCTAACCCTTCTTTAAATGCTCGCAGGTCCTCCAGGTAACACAAGTATGGAGTCGGTTGCCCTTGCCATCAAGATCTTCAGACAGCCAGCTGGCGCATCCATAGGGTTGACAGCTCGATCATCAGGCCGCATCTGCCAGAGTGAGTGACCTCGGTATCGTGCACTTCAGATCTTTGAGGTTTGCCCCCTGACTCCTAAGTAGGTATTGATCCAAGAGCTAAGTGTCCTACGGAGTTTTTCAATCCCGGGGTCCTCTCTTTATCATTGCTTAGGGACTACTTGCTTGCTTGATAGTTCTTATTATTACTGAATCCCTAGAATTACTCTCTCTTGTCTTTGGGAATCCCCAACCTAATTTAAAACCCTAAAAATCACCTGCGTCATCCTAGCATCTAGTTAGTCCCCCATTAACTAGGACCTATGTAGCTAGAAGAACCATCAATTAGGATTATACCCTATTCAAAAGTTCAAACCACAAGAGGAAAAGAAAGGGTTTAGATACCAATAATGACTCTCCAATAACCTTACACTAGGTTCACTCCTTCACACTTAGGATTGGTGACTAACTGATCAAGCTAACCCACCCGTTGGAAGTAGAGGTTCCTGCTGCTGAGTTGAAGGCAAGGAGGACTTCATTCTGGACTGGATACTCCTTAGGATCCTGTAAGAACACCATTAGTATTATGGAGGAGATGGAAGATAGTATGGAATAAAAATAATGGAAGGGAGGGAAGTAGATGATTGTTGGTGATCTTGGTGGAGTGTGGCCGACTGCTCTTGAAGATGAGGTAAGCGTCAATGGAAGAAGAACCTTTGCTGGAATTTAAGAATTAAAGCACTTGGTTGAGCCTCTCACTTATCCCTTACGGATGGCATTTGCAAACACAAATGGAGATAAGAAAATTCTGGATTTCATTCATTCAAAAGCATCCTTTTACAAAGAGATTAGGGGCCTATTTATAACCTCCTAAGCCCCATTTGAAATTTAGATTTTACATAAAAAGAGGGGGAAATGTAGTTACAAATTTGAATTTCAAAATTCATGAAAAGGGGGGCACCAAATCTGAAAATCTGCATGCATGGGTGCCAAGTATCTAAATCTGAAAAACTTCATATTTGGGTGCCAAGTGTCCAAATTTGAAAATTTGTATGCATGGGTGCCGAGTGTCCGAATCTGAAAATCTTCATGTATGAGTGCCAAGTATCCAAATCTAAAAATCTTCATGTATGAGTGCCAAGTGTCCATTCTCTTGGATAAGGTGCCTTGGTGAGGTAGCTTCAATCAAAGCTTCATTCCATCCAATGGCTCTTATTTCAAGCACTCTTGATTTGAAGATTTACTTGATGTAGCTTTTGTTCATCCCTTGGTCCAATTATATGCTCCCTTGGTTGGACTTGACTCAAGCTCAAAAGAAAAGTTACAACTCAATTTGGACTTGAGTACATTTGACTCTTATAACTCAATTGACCCAAGGCTTCAAGACCTAATACTTAGCAAGACTCAAACATAAAATTCAGGATACAAGAAGACTTAACTAGACTCAAGACTCGGACTAGGAACAAGTTAACAAGGTTGGAACTCAATTTGCAATCCATAAGGAATTGGTGTTGACTAGGTTTGATTGAAGTCTTCTTTTAACCTTGGTGCCCACACTAATTCCCCCGAGGTGGGAAGAACTTGACTCTATCGAGTAGGGATCTGTTTTACTCAGGTAGTACTCTAATGAGTCTAGATTGATTATTTGTAGATCCTCTCGAGTAATCCACAAGTCTTCGGACTCAGGTTGACCTTACCAACGAACTAAATAGTGTTGGTAACCTTTATTTCAGGTGGTGATGGCTTGGTATGCTCAATCTTATCTCGCCGTTCTGGTAGAATTATTGGTGGACACTTAGGGATGGATTCACTCTTAATAATTGGCTCAGGCTCAAATGGGTCACTAGGTATCATTATTGGCTCCTTATACTTTACTAGGTCCGAAACATTGAAAGTCGAGCTGATACCTAAATCAGATGGTAAGTCTAGTACATACGCATTAGATCCTATTTTCTTTATTACTTTAAACAGACCTGCACTACGAGCATGCAATTTTTTTAAGGTTCCTGGTAGGAACTGTTTTGATCTAAGCCTTATCGTAACATAATCTCCTTCAGTGAATTCTTTGACTCTTCTATGTGAATTTGCCATATGCTTATAAGTTTCATTGCTTAATTGGATCTTTTTGTTAATTTCTTTATGTATATCCCTAATATGCTGTGCATATGACTCAGCTGATTCAGAAACTCATGCTTGTGTAGGTAAAGGGATAAGATCTAAGGGCTTTCCAGGTTTGTAACCATAGACCACTTCAAATGGACTCTTCCCAGTAGATCTATTGACTAAGCTATTGTAAGAAAATTCAGCACGAGGGAGTAAGAGATCCCAATTTTCTATAATGTCACCAACTAGACATCTAAGTAGATTTCTTAGACTCTGATTGACTACTTCAGTTTGGCCATCAGTCTTAGGATGATAGGCAGTAGAGAATTTTAGTTTGGTTCCTAGCATATGCTAAAGGGTCTTCCAAAAATAGCTAGTGAACCTAACATCTCTATCATATACAATGGTTTTGGGTAAACCATGTAGTCTAACCACCTCGTCGAGAAAAAGTTTGGCCATTCTAGAAGCATCTAGTGTTTGAGAACATGGGATGAAGTGAGCCATCTTAGAAAATCGATCAACTACAACATAGATGGAATCATGTCTTCTTGAGGTCTTTGGGAGTCCTAGTACAAAGTCCATACTAAGATCCTGTCATGGACAATCAGGGACTGGTAAGGGAGTGTATAGACTGGTATTTTGCCTTTGCTATTTGGCAACAGCACATGTTCGACATTGAGCTATAACTTGGGCCACATTCCTTTTGAGGCCAGGCCAAAAGAATTGGTCTTCTACCGTTAAGATGGTCTTGTTTCTACCAAAATGACCTGCCAAGCCTCCAACATGAACTTCCTAAATCAAAAACTCTCTAATAGAAGTTCGGGGAACACACAGTTGATTTTCTTTGAAAAGGAATCCATCTAGGAAAGTATAGTCACTATGTACACTAGATGGTCCTTGTTGGAGGGATTGATAGATAACACCAAAGTCTGGACACTTTGGATAATCTTCTTTCAGTCTATCAAACCCTACAACCTCGGTACTAACTGAGGACAAAAGCATGGATCATCGGCTTAATGCATCGACAACCTTATTTTCAGAGCCAGCACGGTGTTTCAAAACAAAGGTGTATGCCTGAATGAATTCTACCCATTTCCTGTGCCTAAGGTTCAATTTCTTTGGGGAATTAAGGAATCGTAAGGCTTCATGATCGGAATAAAGAACAAATTCCTACGGTAGTAAATAGTGTCTCCAATACCTCAAAGCCTGAACTACCGCATACAATTCCCTATCGTATGTCGATTATCTCATCCTTGCCTCATTCAATTTCTCACTAAAGAATGCCACTGGATGACTCTCTTGACTCAAAACTCCTCCAATTCCTACTCCAAAGGCATCACAAGCAACCTCAAATACCTTTGAAAAATTGGGTAACCTCAAAATAAGTGCTTGTGTTATTTTCTTCTTTATTTCTAGGAAGGCTCTATCAGCAGATTTTGTCCATTCAAAGGTTCCCTTCCTAATGCAGTCAGTAATGGGTACTACTATTGTGCTGAATCCTCTAATGAATCTCCTATAGAAGGTGGCTAAACCATGGAAACTACGGACATCATTGATGCTTTTGGGTACAGGCCACTCGACTATAGACTTGACCTTTCGGGGTCGGCAGACACCCCTTCAATGGTGACAACAAATCCTAAAAAGATAACTCTATGGGTCATAAAGTCACATTTTTTGAGGTTGGCATAGAGACTATCTGTCTAAGGGCTTGACAAACCTGTTTCAGATGTTTCAAAAGGTCTTCCTTAGTTTTACTGTAAATGAGAATATCATCAAAGTAGACCACTACGAACTTTCCAATGAATGTCCTTAAAACCTGGGTCATGATCCTCATGAAGGTACTAGGTGCATTGGATAGGCCAAAAGGCATCACTACCCACTCATACAAGCCATCTTTGGTTTTGAAGGTAGTTTTCCATTCGTCCCCGGGCCTGATTCTTACTTGATGATAGCCACTCTTAAGATCAATTTTGGAGAAAATCTTTGCTCCAGCCATCGTATCCAACATGTCGTCTAAACGGGGAATAGGAAAATGGTACTTAATGGTAATTTTATTTATGGCCCTGCTATCTACACACATTCTCCATGTGCCATCTTTCTTAGGGATCAGAAGGGATGGTACTGCACATGAGCTTAGGCTCTCTCTAACAAATCCCTTTTGGAGAAGCTCTCCAACTTGATGTTGTAACTCAAAGTGTTCTGTAGGGTTCATTCTATAATGGGGGAGGTTTGGTAATGTCGATCCTGGGATCAAATCTATTACATGTTGAATGTCTCTCAAGGGTGGAAGGTGATTAGGAAGGTCCTTTGGAAATATGTCTTGAAACTCCTCTAGAAACCTTAACACTTCCTACGGTTTTTCCTTATGGGGCTGGTCTTGATTTTCCTTAGTTGCTAAAACCCAAACAGGTGAACCATTACTATGCTCTTGCTCTAATTCTTTAGCAGTGATCATTTTTATCCCTTGTTTCTTATCCCTCAAGTGACTTGATCCCCTCTTAACTTGGTCCTTAGGTGGTAAGGAATTGATTACAATCTTCTTCCCATTATGGATGAAAGAACATGAATTAGATCGACCATGAAGTATAGCATCATGATCATACAACCATGGTCGGCCTAATATGATGCTGCTAACTCCCATTAGAAGAACATCGCACCAAACCTTTTCTTGGTATGATTGGAACTGGATTGTGACCTGGCATGTTGCCCAGAAATGGAGCCCAAGAGGGGGGGTGAATTAGATCTTTTAAAAATTTAAAGCAATAATGTGCAGGTCTTGTGGTGTTTGTGAACAATGTGATTAATGCACTAGATTATATGCAGCAAAAAATAATAAGTAGAGTGCAAGAAATAAAGTGCAAGTAAGTAGAAGAGAAAATCACACACAAACATAAGGTTTATAGTGGTTCGGTGCAAACCTAGCACCTACATCCACTCTCCAAGCCATCCTTGGGAATTCCATTATAATCTCTCCAAGATTACAGCCGACTTATTTTTCCAAAGGCTCACAAGTCAAAACCTAACTTGGTTTTATCACCTAGGCTCACCAACAAACCTTTATACTTGTTTTGGCTTTGGGCTCACAAGTCAACCCTAGTTGGTTTTGGCTCACCAACAGCCTTATAACCTACTTTCAAGAACCTTGAAAGCTAGGTCAAAACAGTAATAAATTCAGAATACAAGAACTTAACACAAACAAACTCTCTTCTTAGAGTGGATGAGAAATCTTTGAAGCTCTTGAATGATTGCTTGACGTGACTTGACTTGGAATCTTCTTAAGAACATTTTTGGAAAGATGAATTGAAAGGCTTTTCAGAAGAATCTCTCCTTTTTTGCTTTTGGAAGTGGAGTTCTTGAAAAAAGGCTTTAACTCTTGGATATTTCTTTGTTTTCAACTTTTCTCTTACTTCATAAGTGAGTTTGGTGAAGCTTAAATACATGAAAAACATCCAAAAAACCATTTTAGATAGTTAGGGATCAAAAACTAGCCATTTAGAGTTAAAAATAATAATTTTAGGCTATCAGAAAATAGATCCGTTAAGGCTGTCAGAACCCGAGTGTCGACACTTGGCTGTCAGGTGTCAATACTTGGCTGTCATGTGTCGACACTTGACTTCCAGGTGTCGACACTTGATACAAAAAACTCTCCATGGCCAAGTTCTGGATTTTCAAAAAGTCTCAGGCCTTGAGTCGACACTTGGGAACTTAAGTGTCGACACTTGAATTTCAGGTATCGACACTTGAATTATGGGTGTCGACACTTGGCATACCATGGAAATTTTCTGAAGTGTCGATACTTGGGCTTCCAGGTGTCGACACTTGGTTCTGTAATTTTCAGAAATAAATACTAATCGTGCCAAAAACATAAATATTGTTCATGAAACTTAAATCCAAAATATGTAAATAATAATTGAACTTATTTAAGCCCTTTTTGCATGGAAAAGACTCCTCAAATCATGAAAAATGCTTTGTGCCAAAGCATGCCATGATACTCTAATTTTTAAGAATTTGAAGTGCTTGTTTCCTGAAAAACTCATAACTAAGAATAATCATTAGTACAAGATATGTACTCAACATTTTGTTATTCATCAAAATCATAGGATAGAGCCAACAATCTCCCCCTTTTTGATGATGACAAAACCTTGAGTATATAAATATTTAAATTCAAATTTTACATATGATACTTCATAAATATGATCTCAAGCTTATATAATCACAACTTAAATAGATGAGAGGGATGAATTAAGCAAGTAAACTATATTTTCTCTCCCCCTTAGTGAAACAATTCGTATTAGAACAAGTTGAAGAGCAAGTTGAAGTATGAAATATCAAATTTGAAATTAAACTAACCATTAATATCCTACTCCCCCTTTTTGTCAATCATTAAATAAGAAAAGGAGTAAGCTCCCCTTCAGTAAGTGCATTTAGACAGAAAAGTATGAGAGCTGATACAAGATTTAGTTTTTCAAAAGTAAACAGGTATCAGAGCCGAAGAGTAGGGTATCAAATTCAAGATTGTCAAAGCCAAAATCAAACACAATGAGTTTAATGAGTGTAAGCATCAAGGTGAGATGTATATATATATCAAATAATGTTTTCAGTTCAAAATTTGCTGACTCACTCAGCAACACTGAAACATATATCAGAGTACATAAACAAGAGTACATAAGCATGAAGCATAAATCATAGATAGCATACAATAGAATGAACATCTGTGAGGCTAATCCTCATCAGATGGAATCTCAAAAGATATAGGACCTATGATCCTGGACCTATGAGCTAGACCTCTAGGAGTCTTCAAAATACTATGGCTCCTAGTCCTAGTAGAGGATCCTATGCAGGGTACTACCCTAGAGGATCGAGTAGAAGGAGGTGGAAGAGCCTCAGCGGGTGTGACGAACACAGGATCAATAGAGATCGGCGTGTCGCTCGGATTAATGAAGGAATAACGGGAGTCTGTGGCTCTCGGCTGACCATCTCATATCCATCTGTGCCACCATCACTACCGCTGTCACTGTCATCACCAATAATATCAGTCGCTCTATCATCATTCCTATCATCTCGAATACCACCACTGACTGTATCATCGAGTCCATCCTGGTGGTCATCATCATCAGCATCATCATCATCATGTTGGGCAGTAGGAGCTGCTAGAGGAAGAAGGGATCTAAGCAAATCCTCGATACGAGCAAATCCCTCCTCCAAGGTGTGACACAACTCAGTGTGCTCGGAGGCCCTCAATCTCGATCCGCAACTGAGTCATCCTGACACCCAGACCAACCATCTCGCTCCTCAGCTCAGAGAACTGCTACCTGGCATGCTCCTCAAAAGATACATCACTAGTAGGCAGAGGAGGAGCCGAAGGGGAAGCTGCAGGAGTCACTAGCTCTGTCTCTGAAGTAGGTCCAACACGGGGAGGTGTACCAACTGGCCCTAATGGCCCAACCTCAGCCTCTCTGATCTCATCCTCCTCGTCTAGCTCTTGACCAGACTCTCTCATAATCCAACACCCTGCGACCAGTCGATAACCCATCCGATGAAGGGACCGCTCGTCATACACATCAATATGAAGAATCTCCTTGGAGGTCTCCCCCTCTAAAGGAACTCGATAGGCTCAGAATAGATGAGTCAATGACATCCCGTATGGCAAACAATGCCTCCTCTGGGTCGCCGCATCTCGCATCTGTACCAACAATAGTGAAGGTAGATCAATCTAAATCCTCTGAGTCAATCTCACCATGAGCATCAGCTCCCTCTCTGTAATGAAATCAAACCAGCCTATCTTCAGAAGTAGAATCTGTACCGTGATGTGATGGAGTAGACACATCTCGATCGATAGCTGGTTCGTGGTGACCACCGTCACTCCACGAACATCCTCTCTCTCAAGTATACATCAAAATGCTGCCTCTCTATCCTCAACAGAAAAGGTGCAAATACCTCTATGAGGGATCTCCTAAACTCGACTCAACACCTCCTCAGACAAAGGAATCTGAAGTCCTCTGACAGTAGTGCTCCATATCAAATGATGGCAATCCAATCCTTCATAAAACTCCCGCACCAAATAAGGATAGTACTTCTCCTACATGGTACAGAAGGGTACTAGTCCAACATCTGAGAGCGTCTGCCTAATCTGAAAATGCTGTCGATCGAAGAAATCTAGATCAATCCATCTGCCGGCCACCACAGCATTCCCTGCCATCCTATCTGCAGGGGGTGAAACAGGGGCGCCGGCCTCTACTTCCTTGTTTTCATTCCTTCTTCTTGTTTCAATTCCAATTTTGAATTCTCCTTCCATGCCTAATTTCTGATTTGATGCAGGTTTTCTCTGATTTTTCAAGTCCAGGATGAAGGTCTCTAAGCCAAGGATCATGGCCAAGGTGAGTCCTAAACATAGGGAGTGCTAGTCTTATGGTTTAGACCTCAATCCTTGAGTGATGAGAGCTCCTTCTTCCACCAAATAATTAGCCATCATTGTTGGTAGGAAAACTCTTCCTAAGCTTCATTAGATCTAATCATTTGAAGGTTAACGTGCCCTAGTAGTGATGGTTTCCTTGCCATGAAGATCCTAATCTCTATTTTGAACTAGATCTACATTATGGATATTGTAACTTAGATCAACTAGTCTCCTTATGAAGATTCTTTTCTTGGATTAATTTAGTCTATTTATTTGATAATTAATTACTCAAGTTTGCTTGCTGGTTAGCTTGCTAAAACTCTCCATTCATCATTTTATTTTCGTCCCCCATTAAACTTGGAGGGCAATGAAACTTGTGATTAGAGAGAAATACCTTCCCATGTCCTCCCACTAAAGACTTCTAGACCAATGGCAGAAATTAACCCAGGGAACCAAGAGTGTAGCTGAATACATTACAAAATTTGATGAGTTTGTGATGAGATGCAATGTTGATGAGTCTGAATCAATTACTTTGTCTAGATTTAGGGCCGGATTAACATAAGAGATTCAGAAAGAGTTGTTTATGAGAGAAGTTCAAGATTTAGAGTTAGCCTATTAGGTAGCACGAGATGCTGAGAGATTTCATAGGGGACCAATTTATCATAGACCAGAACCCCCTAGAACTAGTGCACCTAGTCAGTAGCCAAGATCAAGTTAGATGCGAGACCCAATCGACCCAACCCTAATACACCTCTGACCCATAAAGATGATAGGGATAAAGCACCAGAAGTTCAGAGAACCCCAAACCCTAATACTCTTTGCTTCAGATGTCACAAATTAGGCCATTATGCTAGCAATTGTCCAACTAGAGCCTTGCACATAGGAGAATTAGAAGAGAATGAGTCTGAACCCATAGAGCCCCTAGGTGATAGCGTTGAGGAGGTATATTAGGCTGAGGATAATTTGGTAGATGAGTATGAAGGTGACGAGGATCATGTAGAGCCTGACTTTTTGGGAGTAATTAGATGCATCCTTACCTAGACTGTGACACGGGAAGATTGGCATAGGACTAACATCCTACAAACATTTATCAAGTTATAGGATAAGGTATGTAAGATAATCATCGATAGTGGGAGTTGTATGAATGCCATATCCACTAGTTGATGCAGGACTAACTAGATGCAAGATGAGAGGAATGATGCAAGTGATTTTGTTCTTTGTGATTTTTAGTTTTTTTAGGATTTAGGATTCCCGAAGATAGACAAAAAGTAGATCTAGGGTTCTACAATAATAAGAAATTCAAGCAAGCAAGTAAGTCCCTAAACAGGATAGAAAGAGGATCTTGGGATTGAGAAACCCTGTAGGACTTAGCTCTCGGATCAATATCAACTTAGGAGTTTTAGGGTTGCAAACCTTAAAAGCTCTGAAGCGTCCGATAACGAGTTCACTCGCTCTCACGGATGCGGCCTGGATGATCGAGCCTTCAACCCTCGTGGATGCACCGGCTTTCCGTCTGAAGGTCTCGAAGGCAAGGGAGACCAACTCCATGTTCGTGGTACCTGGAGGACCTGTGAGCAATCAAGGGAAGGATTAGGAATCAACAAGTAGCAGGAAGAAATTAAAGAAGAAAGGTTGAAGATGATGTTGATTGTGGGTCTTCTTGCTGGGCGCCTAGATGGATCATTTAGTTGGCCTCCGAACTCGAAGATGGAAGATGGATTGGTGGATGAGAAGGTAACTTGAGGCCTCACACCTCTCGATGCCCGAAGGTGAAGGCGCTCCCTCACGGAGATCGACGTTCTTAAGGATTGAAGGCAACTAAGAAGAGTAGCACTCAATTATTTTCTTTTCATTCATCAACATTAAAACTTTACAAGGGAGGGGTAAGGCCCTTATATAGGCACCTTAAAACCCATTCAAATTTCAAAAAAAAACAAAGCTTCATGAAGAGGGCACCCAAATTCAAATTTCTTCTTCCATTGGCCGACCAAGGTCTTGTGGCTTGATTTATGGCTTGAAAGAAGGGAGTTGTCTTCTTGATTTGAGGGTCAATGCTTTTCTTCCATAGCCGACCAAGCACTTTGGAAATATGGCTTGATATGGGGCTTGAAACAAGGGAGTTGTCTCCTTGATTTGAGGGTCAATGCTTTTCTTTCATAGCCGACCAAGCACTTTGGGAAGAAGTCTTAATATGGGGCTTGAAACAAGGATCATGCCTTCATTACCCATTGACCTTCCTTGGCTGTCCATAGCTTCTTTGGAAAGAGGCTTGATAGGGGGAGAAAAGGGAGGAAAGAATCAAGGAATGGCACCCAAAAATTCTAGCATTCCCTTCTTGCCTTGGCCGCCCATATATCATGGTGATGTGGTGCCACATGGGATGGATGAGGTGGTGCCAAGTGGCATCTTTCATGGCTTGGAAGATGGCTTGACCCATTACAAATTGGCCTAGACAAGAAGACCACTCTGGCTTGGGCCCAGTCTTCAAACAGACTTGGATTGGAATCATTACAGGACCTATAGACATAACTTGACCAAATTGGTCAAGGTATAAGACTAAAACAAAAATACATGACTTAAATTAAAAATTGCTTAGGCTTAAAGCCTTATTACAAGACCCAAAAAATTGAAACCCTAGTTAGAGATCCTCAGAGGGTTGAGGAGCCTCTATCAAATCCTGGTGCCCACACCATTTGTACAGTCAAGACTTTAGGATTAGTCACAACCCCCCATCCAAATCCCTATAAGGTTTCTTGGATAGACTCTGTTGCCCAGTAAGCAACCCAAGAGGGGGGGTGAATTGGGTCTCTAACAATTAAAATAACTTTACTTGATACAATGCAATGCAATCCAATTCAACAATTAATTATGCAAGGTACTATTAATTCAAATATAATTATCTTAAATAAAAGTGCAGCAGAAATAAAGAGCAATAAAAAAAAAAAGCAGTAGAGAGATCAATCAACCAGAAAGACCAAGAAATATAGTGGTTTGGTGCTATCCAATGCACCTACATCCACTCTCCAAGATCTCCTTGAGAATTTACTATAATTACACCGATTACAGTTGATTAGTTATGTGGGCTCACTAATCAAAAACCTAACTTGTTTTCACAAGGCCAACAAGTCAAAACCTTGGTTTTACGGGCTAACAAAGAACCTAATTAGTTTTCAAAGGCTAACTAATAACCTTCCTTGGTATTCTGGGCTAACCAAGAACCTAAGTGGTTTTGCGTGCTAACCACCAACCTAATTGGTTTTCAAAGGCTCACCAATAACCTCACTTGATTTTATAATAGGCTAACCAAGAACCCTTATAACAAATAAAGTTTAGAAGTAATGAAACAAAGTAAACTTTTTAAAACAAAGCGGGTATCTCTTTGAAGTTCGATGTAGAAGTGCTTTGAACTTGTTGAAGCCTCTTGAATGCTCAAGAATGGTTGATCTTTAATGCTCTTCAAGGATCTTGAATGCTTGGAGGCTTGCTTTTGCTTGAGAGTGGTTAAATCTTCAATGAATATGAGTTAAAGCTCTCTTTTCTTCTCTCTTCTCAAAACTCTTAATGGTCTTCAATAATATTGCTTTTGATTTGATATGGAGCATATAAATACTTTTCCAAGGCCTCAAATCCAATTTCTAGATATTAGATTTGAAAAACTAGCCATTGGAGGGCAAAATGGATGAGTTCTGTGTTTGAAAAACTAGCTGTTACTGCTCTCGGAACTTCATGTGTCGACATTTCAGACTGTGAGTCGACACATAAGGTCGACACTTGAACTTCTTGAGTCAACACCCAATTCAAATATCTCCAATATGATTCTCTAGAAATCTCACATGTATCGACACTTACTCAGTTGAGTCGACACCTTGCTTCCATATGTCGACACTTCAGTTGTTCTTCATTTTCAGCAAGTTCTGTGGCTTAAAAATCTCAAGCGATTTGTTGATCCATGTGTCGACACTTTGAGTCGACACTTCAGGTCCATGTGTTGACACTTCAGCCGTGCCATTTGAAACATCACTGCATACCAGCTTGAGTCGACACTTCACTTCCATGTGTCGACACTTGATGTCATGTGTCGATACTTTGAATCAACACTTCACTGAATTCTTCATAGAAAAGGTTGAACTTGAGCTGAAACACATTTCTACTTTAACTTAACCATCCAATCAAGCAATTCTTGAGTTTCTAAGTCCTCTTTGAGCAATCTTTTTCATTCAAACTTGGCTTTTTCAAATAAATAAGCTTCTTCAAATTTGTGAGCACCTTTTTCAACAAAAACACACTTCAAGAAAATCATTAGTCCTCAACTTATACTTAACCGTTTTGCTTATCATCAAAATCAATAACGGAGTCAACAATCTCCTCCTTTTTGATGATGACAAAACCCTTAAGTATAAATTGCTTAAAAAGGCTTTTAAAAGAAATCATCAAGGTGTATAAAACTGAAAGCATTAAGTATATCAATATAATTTACACTAATGATATGACATTTCAGAATGAAAGTGATGTCAAGATTAATAGTGTTAAGCTTGTTATAATGATTGAGAGTATCAGATCTTTGGGATACATTTAAGACATAGAAAACATATATCATAATACTCTACAAGAGAATTTCAGCAATGAACAAAGCTCCCCCTGAATTGATGATCCATAACATAGCTTGTAAATATATTTTCAAATATTTAAAGAGGGGTTTTAAGATGAAATTCACTTTGAAAGGATTTTCAAATGAAAATAAAGTAAAGCTCCCCCTTTCTTAAGGAATTTTGTATACATTTTTTAATTCAAGTTTTCAAAAATTTGTTTACCCCTTGCACATCACAAATATAAATCACCAAAAATATATTGCATTTATACTTATATCTCACTAAACTACTCCCCCTTTTTATTATCATTAAAAAGGTAGGAGACAAATAGGCTGAATATTCAAGATATTGCATTGAATTATCACTATACTACTCCCAAAAAAATATATATTGCATTGAATTTAAAATTCAATCATTTTCATCAAAGAGTGAAGACAATGAAGAACTAAGAATAATTTAAGATATTTCATTCATTTCCATCAAAGGCATAAAGATGAAGAACAACATAGTTTTTCATTTAAAGTTAGAACTTGTACAACAGCAAGACATACAAAGGATACATAAGAGTGAACAACAAAAACAAAAATACATAGAAGCATAAAAACAAACTATCTAAAAATACATAAGTGTCCTAATCCTCATCCATATCATCAGTATCATCAGAAGATGAACCGATCTCAATCGGTCCAGTATCAATAAAAGATCGAGCTCACGACCACATCGACCTAAGATCTCGGAGTCAGGTTCTGGTCGGCCATGGAGGGATACGATGACCATGTCCTCTATGACGAGCATATGTCTGACCTTTAGCTAGAGCAGTAGAGGTAGAAACAATGTCCTCCACAGGAACGGAACTAATTGGGTCAACAGTCTCTGCGACTGCCGGAAGAGGTATGCGATCAAAGGAAGGACCCGAGTCAAGATACAGAAAGCCAGGTGTATAAAACCCAAGCTCTCGGATAAGCGAGGATGTGTAAATAGTAGGAACATTAACAATCGGTGTGTCAAAGATAGAGGTATCAGCTGATGATATGATAGGTGTATCAGGAATAGAAGTATCAGCTGAAGAATGAACTAGTAACTCTGTAATCGATGTATGAATGATAAGGGTGTCAATAATAGGTAAATCAACAACAGGTGAATGTACAACTAGAGTATCAACAACTAGGGAATCAATAATAGGTGTATGTATAATAGGAGTATCAATAACTAGAGAGAGAATAGGAATAGGAATGTGATCATCCGATCTAGAAGGAGACGATGGGACTGGAGTCTGGGTAGGTGAACTAGAAGGGTCATAAACAGGACTCCTGTGCAAGTCTGCCATCACCTCCACTACTGGCTCTGAAGTAAGATCTAGAAAATCAAATCTATCAGAGTCAGTCTCCTCATCATCTCCATCACCATCATCATCAATATCTCCAACAATATCATCACCAATAGGTGCAAGAGCAGGTGGAGCAGTATCAGCAACCGGAGCACTCGCTGAAGGTCTGGACAGTGCAGTAAGTATAGCTGAGATGCCATCACTAAGTCCAATATGGCTCTCTCTGGTCTTAGCTATGAAACAGTCAAGACAATATCTCATGATAAAAATGTCAATCTCAATGCATCTGACTTTATCCAATAAGCTATCAGAAGCATCTGGAGTCTCCGTCTAAGCTGGCTGAGGCTGTGCTGAAGTAGTAGGATCGGACTGAGATGCAAATGCTAGCTATGCCGCTATCTCAGGTTGACTCTCGCTGGGTCTTGCCTTGCCGGAGAGGATGCACTCCTCCTCTGCTGCATCATCATCATCAGCTCTATCCTCGGCCTAACTAGATATCCTGCGAGTCCACTGGCCTTGAAACCGATGATAGCCCATCCGGTGTAATGACCTGATGTCATATACATCAGTATGAAGTAGCATATGGTAGGGCTCGTCCTCATAGCTGATGCCGTACTCTCTGAACAGAACAGTCAATCCCATACCATAGGGCAGGCAGAGTTGCTGGCTAGTCGACGCCTCCATCATCTGGTGAATCATAAGCACTGGAATGCAGACGGGCGTGCACTGAACCAAAGAGACCATCACTAGCAACTCCCACTCAATGATGTAATCGAAGGATCCGATCTTCGACAGGAGTATCCGGGCGATAATGTGATGTAACAGTCTCATCTTTGTAGATAGTCGGGATGCTGGTACAGTGGCTCCCTCAGGCAGTATATCAAATTCAAAGATGCAATGAAGTCCACTGACTCTGTCCATCAAGCTGTCCACCACAGATCCAGTCATCAGAATGTCCCATACTCTGCTTAGTATCTCTAATGAAACTGGGATATCCCGACCTCTCACCTGTTCTAACCATCCATCAGAACCACAGGCGAGTGATCCATAAAACTCTCGCATAAGTCCGGGATAGTACCTCTCGCTGAGTGAGCAAAATGAAGTCAGACTAGCCTATCGAATCCACTCTCCGATCCTAAAGTGCTGCTGGTCAACAAAAGTAAAGTCCACTCATCATCCCCCAACGACAATCTTCAAGCTCATCCGGCTAGAAGGTACAAAAAGTGATCGTGCAGGTGGATCAGGAGCTCTAGCCTCATGTCTGGCCTTCGTCCTTCGTTCTTCTTCTTGATTTGACTAACGAGGTTGACGGACTACTTGCTTTCGAGGTCCCATTGCTTGGATTAAAGATTTGGGCAAGGTTTTGGTTGAAACCTAGGGTTTCTAAAGCTTAGAATCCAAATGCGAGTAGAAATCCAACAAAATTTGAATAACTGAATGTCCAAAATGAAGAATCAACGAGCTTAAAACGTGAAACTTAGAATAGGAATAATGAGGAGTATCTTAGAACTTGTGTCGACTCAAAAGAGAAAAAGAAATGGAAAAAAAATATTTGGAAAACCCTTTATTCTCGGTCTGCTGCCGTTCAAGTGTCGACTCACGAATGTGTCAACACATTCAAGTGTTGACACATCAATGTATCGACACATTGACTTAAAAACCAAAAATTAAGAGTTCCAAGCATTGATCAAAATCACTAGACATATGATAAATTTAAAGAAAAATCAACAATGATTGAGTAAGATTGATCATGATTGGTGTCGAATTGATCTAATTTGAGTCAAATATAGGAAGAATTTAATCAAACGGATTAATAATCATGAGCTCTTCTAATCATACAAAATTGATCTTCTAGAAGAGGTTTAGTCAAAATATCAGCTAATTGAACTCAGTACTAATAAATTCAAGCATAACATCATTATTTTCTACATGATCTCTAATAAAATGATGTCTAATTTCAATATGTTTACTCCTAGAATGTTGAACAGGATTTTTTGTCAAGCAAATAGCAATGGTATTATCACATTTAATAGGTGTACTAGCCAAATTGATTCCGAAATCTTCAAGTTGTTACTTAATCAATAAGATTTGAGCACAACAACTTCCTGCTACAATATACTCAGCCTCAGCTATGGATAGTGCAACTAAAGTTTATTTCTTGCTAAACCAGGAGATTAAGTTAACTCCAAAAAATTGGCAAGTACCACTAGTACTCTTTCTATCCAATTTACAACCGGCAAAATTAGTATCAGAATATCCAATCAATTCAGTAGATGAATTTCTAGAATACCATAAACCAATATAAATAGTACCAAATAGATATCTAAAAATGCGCTTAACAGCCATCAAATGTGATTCTTTAGGTTCAAACTGATATTTAGCACACATGCATATACTGAATATTATATATGGTTTACTAGCAGTTAGATATAGTAAAGAGCCAATCATACCTCTATATAACTTTTGATCTACTGATTTACCATGTTCATCTTTTTCAAGTCTACAAGAGGGGCTCATAGGTGTACCTATTGCTTTAGTAGTCTCCATCCCAAACTTCTTGATAATTTCTCTTATATACTTAGCTTGGTTGATGAAGATACCATCTGTAGTTTGCTTGATCTGGAGTCCGAGAAAGAAATTGAGTTCTCCCATCATGCTCATCTCGAAAATTTATTTTCAATCAAAAATTTACTGAGTCTTTCATACCAGGCTCGAGGTGCTTGCTTTAATCCATAAAGTGCTTTATGCAATTTAAAAACATGATCAGGATGTGCATGATTTTCAAATCCATGTAGTTGTTCAACAAAAACCTTTTCAATTATAAAATCATTTAGAAAAGCACTCTTAACATCCATTTGAAATAGTTTGAAATTCATAAAACAAGCAAATGCTAATAATAATCTAATTACTTCAAGTCTAGCAACAGGAACAAAAGCTTCATCAAAATCAATCCCTTCCTCCTAGTTGTAGCCTTTAGCAACTAGCCTAACTTTATTTCTAACAACAATTCCATTTTATCTAATTTATTCCTAAATACCCATTTAGTGCCAATAATAGAAACATTAGATGGTCTTTCTATTAATGTCCAAACATTATTTCGATCAAATTGAATTAGTTCATCTTGCATGGCATTAATCCAGTTAGGATCTTTTTTAGCTTCTTCAAAACATTTTGGCTCTACTTGCGATACAAAAGCTATATAATCACATTCATTTCTAATTGAGGCTCGAGTTCTTACCCCTTTAGATGGATCACCTAGGATTAATTCCTTAGGATGTCCATAAGCATACCTCCACTCCTTAGGAAGATCTTGATGCTTTAGAGTGTCATAACCTTTCTCATCCTTGTCTTGATCTTCTTCACTTGGCTGAGGTTGATCATTTAGTGTCAGCTTTCGAAGCTTGTCAGCACCTGCACATTCATCAGATATATCCTCTTTTCTAGAGGATTTGTTAGTAGATTCTTCGGAAATAATATGTACTGACTCTTCTATAACCAAGGTTCTTTTATTGAAAATGATGTATGCCCTGCTTGATGTGGAGTATCCTAAAAAGATACCTTCATCAGACATGGCATCAAACTTTTCATTATATTTTTCATTATTTAAAATAAAACATTTGAAACCAAAAACTCGAAAATATTTTAAAGTTGGTTTTTTTTAGTTCCAAAGTTTATATGGAGTTTTCTTCAAAATAGGGCGGATTAAAACTTGATTTAAAATGTAACATGCAGTATTAATAGCTTCAGCCCAAAAATATCTCGGTAAATCATTTTCACAAAGCATAGTGTGTGCTATTTCTTCCAAAGTATGATTTTTTCTTTCTACTCTCCCATTCTGTTGAGATGTCCTAGGTGCAGAAAAATTATGTTCTATTCCTTTTTCATTACAAAAGTTTTCAAAATCTTGATTTTCAATTTTAGTTCCATGATCACTACGAATGCAAACAACTGAAACACCTTTTTTGTTTGAAACTTTTTGATAAAACTTTATGAATGCAAAAAATGATTCATCTTTATGTGCTAAAAAGAAAACCCATGTAAATCTCAAAAAATCATTCCCTATGACTAATCCATATCTCTTGCTTCCTAGACTTGATGTTCTAGTTGGTTCAAAGAGATCCATATGAAGTAGTTCTAGTGGCCTACTAGTAGTTACAAAACCCTTTGGTTTGAAAGAAGTTCTAGTATCCCACTACGACGACCACATCTTCTGCGTCGAGCATATGTCTGACCTCTAGCTGAAGCAAAAGAGGTAGAGGCAATGTCATCAGCAAGAACAGAGCAAATCAGAGCGATAGTCTCTACAACTGTCGAATGTGGTGTATGATCAAATGATGGACCAGAATCAAGATAATGAAAGCTAGGTGTGTAAAAACCTAGCTCTCGGATAAGAGAGGATGTATGAATGGTAGGTGTATCAACTGCGGGTGTGCCAAAACTGGAGTATCAGCTGAAGAAATGATAGGCATATCAACGATAGGCGTATCGACAATAGGCATATCAACTGGAAAATCAATGGGTGTGTCTGTAATCGGTGAGTCAACAATAGGAGTGTCAATAATGGGGGTATCAATCACAGGTGAATCAACAACAGGTGAAAGAATAGAAATAAGAGCATGATAATCTGATCCGGATGGTGGAGTAGAGAGAACAGGAGTTTGAGTGGGTGAACTGGAAGGGTCACGAATGGGACTCCTAGGCAAGTCTACTGTCACCTCTATCACTGGCTCTAAAATTGGGTCTGGGAAGTCGAAACTGTCAGAGTCTGTCTCCTTATCATCATCATCATTATCATCAGTAACTAGTGCAGGGGCAGGTGGAGCTGGAGCAGAAAATGGAGTACTCCCTGTAGTAGGTCTGGACAGTGCAGTCAAAATAGCTGAGATGCCATCACTCAATCCTTTGTGGCTCTCTTTGGTCTCCATAATAAAGCTGTCAAGTCGCTATCGAATAATCAAGATGTCTATCTCTATATGACTGACTCTATCCAATAGACTCTCTAAAACTCCTAGAGCATTCAACTGAACTGGCTGAGGCTGTGATATAGGCTCAAACTGAGAAACAGACTCTGGCTGTGCTGCTAGCTCAGGCTGACTCTCTAGAAGAGGTGCCTTTATAGGTCTTGCCTCACCAAAAAAGAACATGCTCCTCCTCTGCAGTAGCATCATCATCTCTGTCATCAACCTGACTAGATACTCTGCGTCTCCACTGGCCTTTAAAAAACTGATAACCTATCCGATGTAAAGACCTGATGTCATAGACATCAGTATGTAGGAGCATCCGGAAGGGCTCATCCTTAAAAGTCACACCATACTCTTTGAACAATAGAGTCAACCCCATCCCATAGGGTAAGCAGAGTTGCTGACTCGTCGATGCCTCCATCATCTGATGTATCATGAGCACCGAAAGGCAAACAGGTGTGTGCTGAACCAATGAGACCATCAAGAGCAACTCTCTCTCAGTGATGTAATCAAAATGGCCGATCTTTAGTAGAAGAATCCAGGCAATAATGTGATGCAGAAGTCTCATCTCAATAGACAAACAGGATGCAGGCATAGTGGCTTCCTTAGGAAAAATGTCTGACTCAAATATGCATTGGAGTCCACTCACTCTGTAAATCAGACTGTCAACAACTGAACCAGTCATAGGAATATCCCACACTCTGCTCAATATCTCTGAAGTAATAGGGATATCCCTGCCTCTGACCTGAGCTAGCCAACCATCACTCCCATGGGCTAATGATCCATAGAACTCTCGTATGAGCCCTGGGTAGTATCTCTCACTCAGAGGACAGAATGATGTCAGACCAGCATCTCTAATCCACTGACCGATCCTGAAGTGCTGCTGGTCGACAAAACTAAAATCCACATGGCATCCTCCGACAACCGTCTTCAAGCTCATCCGACTAGAAGCAGTGAACAGGGGTCAAATAGGTGGATCTGGAGCTCTAGCTTCATGTCTTGCTTTGGTTCTTCCCTCTTCTTCCTGATTGGATGGCCGAGGGCGATGGACAACTTGTTTTCGGGATTCCATTGCACAGAATAAAGGTTTGAACAAGATTGGAGGAGAAACCTAGGGTTTCTAGGGTTCAAAGTGGAAATGGGAGAGGAAATGTCACTCAATCCAGACCAAAAAGCCGTCCAAAATGAAGAATCGAGAGATTTTGAGCTAAAATTGGAGGGAAGGAACTATTGGGAAGAGTTAGTGTACGTGTCGACTCGAGTGGGGAGGAGAAAAAATACTTTGGATTGCCCTTAACCTTGGTTTGTTGCCGTTCATGTGTCGACACACGAATGTGTCGACACATTCAGGTGTTGACACATACATGTGTCGACACATCGACTTAAAACCAAAAATGAAAGGCTGATCAAAATCACTGGAAATTCAATAAAATTAACAATAATTAAATATGATTGATGTCAAATTTGATCGCTTTGAGTCAAAGATAGAAAAATTTTAATCAAAAGGATTAATGATCCTGAGTTCTCTTCTAATCATGCTGAACCGATCTTCTTGGAGAGGTTTAGTCAAAATATCAGCTAATTGCAATTCAGTACAAATAAATTCAAGCACAATATCATTATTTTCAACATGATCTCTAATGAAATGATGCCTAATTTCAATATGTTTACTTCTAGAATGTTGAACAGGATTTTTAGTCAAGCAAATAGCATTGGTATTATCACATTTTATAAGTGTACTAGTTAACTTGTTTCCAAAATCTTCAAGTTGTTGCTTAATCCACAAGATTTGAGCACAACAACTTCCTACTGCAATATACTCAGCTTCAGCTATGGATGGTGCAACTGAAGTTTGTCTCTTGCTAAACCAGGAGATTAGGTTAACTCCATGAAATTGGCAAGTTCCACTAGTACTCTTTCTATCTATTTTACAACCAGCAAAATCAGCATCAGAATATCTAATTAATTTAGCAGATGGATCTCTAGAATACCATAAGCCAATATCAATTGTACCAGATAGATATCTAATAATGCGCTTAACAGTCAATAGATATGATTCTTTAGGTTCAGACTGATATCTAACACATATGCATACACTGAATATTATATCTGGTCTGCTAGCAGTTAAGTACAATAAAGAGGCAATCATACCTCTGTTTAATTTTTGATCTATAGATTTACTATGCTCATCTTTATCAAGTTTACAAGAGGGGCTCATAGGTGTACCTATTGACTTATTAGTCTCCATCCCAAACTTCTTTAGAATTTTTCTTGTATACTTAGCTTGGTTGATGAAGATTCCATCTTTAGTTTGCTTGATTTGGAGTCCGAGAAAGAAATTGAGTTCTCCCATCATGCTCATCTCGAACTCACCCTACATTAGCTTAGCAAACTCTCGACAAAGAATTTCATTAGTAGCACCGAAAATAATATCATCAACATAGATTTGCACTACTAATAAATCATCATCTTTCTTCTTTAGAAACAAAGTTTTATCAACATAGCCTCTAGAGAATTCATTTTCAATCAAAAATTTGCTAAGTCTTTCATACCATGCTCGGGGTGCTTGCTTTAAATCATAAAGTGCCTTATGCAATTTAAAAACATAATCAGGATGTGCGTGATTTTCAAATCCAGGTGGTTGTTCAATAAAAACTTTTTTTGTTATAAAACTATTCAGAAAAGCACTTTTAACATCTATTTGAAAGAGTTTGAAATTCATAAAACAAGCAAATGTTAATAGTAGTCTCATTGCTTCAAGTCTAGCAATAGGAGCAAAAGTTTCATCAAAATCAATTCATTCCTCCTGATTGTAGCCTTTAGCAACTAGCCTAGCTTTATTTCTAACAACAATTCCATTTTTATCTAACTTATTCCTAAATACCCATTTTGTACCAATAATAGAAATATTAGATGGTCTTTCTATTAATGCCAGACATTATTTCTATCAAACTAAATTAATTCATCTTGCATAGCATTTATCCAGTTAAGGTCTTTTTCAGTATCTTCAAAATATTTAGGCTCTACTTAAGAAATAAAAGCTATATAGTCACATTCATTTCTAATTGAGGCTCAAGTTCTAACCCTTTTAGATGGATCACCTAGGATTAATTCCTTAGAATGTCCATGAGCATACCTCCACTCCTTATGTAAATCTTGGTGTTTTGGAGTGTCTTCACCTTTCTCATTTTTGTCTTGATCTTCTTCACTTGGCTGAGAGGGTTGATCATTCAATGTCAACTTTTGAAGCTTATCAACACCTGCACATGCATTAGAAGTATCCTCTTTTCTAGAGGATTTGTTAGTAGACTCTTCAAAAGCAACATGTACAGACTCCTCTACAACTAAGGTTCTTTTATTAAAAACTCTGTATACCCTGCTTAATGTAAAGTATCCTAAAAAGATAACTTCATCAGACTTGGCATCAAATTTTCCAAGATTGTCTTTGCCATTATTTAAGATAAAATATTGACAACCAAAAACTCAAAAATATTTTAAAGTTAGTTTTCTTTGATTCCAAAATTCATAAAGAGTTTTCTTTAAAATAGGACGGATTAAAACTCGATTCAAAATATAACATGTTGTATTAATAGCTTCAGCCCAAAAATATCTTAGTAAATCATTTTCACAAAGCATAGTGCATACCATTTCTTCTAAAGTATGATTTTTTCTTTCTACTACCCCATTCTGCTGAGGTATCCTAGGTACAGAAAAATTATGTTCTATATCTTTTTCATTACAAAAACTTTCAAAATCTTGATTTTTAAATTCAGAACCATGATCACTATGTATGCAAATAACTGAAACACCCTTTTTATTTAAAACTTTTTAGTAAAACTTTATAAATGCAGAAAATGATTCATCTTTATGAGCTAGAAAGAGAACCCAAGTAAATCTTGAAAAATCATCCACTATAACCAATCCATATCTCTTGCCTCCTAGACTGGATATTCTAATTGGTTCAAAGAGATCCATATAGAGTAGTTCTAGTGGCCTACTAATAGTAACAAAATCTTTAGTTTTGAAAAAGGTTTTAACTTGTTTTCTAAATTGACATGCTTGACAAACTCTATCTTTTTCAAAACTAAGTTCTGGTAAATCTTTAACTAAATTCTTTTTGCAAAGTTTTAAAAGTAGATATATACTAGCATGCCCTAATCTTCTATGCTAAATCCAACTAGTCTCATCTTTAGTAGAATTCATTACAATAAGATACTCTCCATTAGGCAAAGATAGATCATCTAAATCTACCAAATAAATATTACCATGCTTTTTTCTAATGAATTGTACTCCATTTTTATCCAGACTAGCAATCATGCAATAAGATGATTTAAAAATAACTTGAAAACCTTTATCACAAAATTGACTAATACTTAAAAGATTATGCTTTAAACATTCAACTAAAAGTACATTGCTAATACAACTAAAAGGAGTAATGTGAACCTTACCAATACCAATGATTTTTCCTTTATCATTATCCTCGAAGGTCACACTACCTACATTTATTACTTCAAGAGAGGTGAATTGCTTAATATCTCCCATCATATGCCTTGAGCAACCACTATCAATATACCATAGTCTTTTGTTCTCCTTGGTTGCAAAACACACCTGCAATACAAATCCGGCTTTATTTCTAGGTACCCAAGCCAACTTGGGTCCTTTAGGGTTAGCATTTAAGATAGTTCCATTTGAAACCCAAACTTTCCCAAAAGAATTAATTTTTCTCAAATTACATTGAAAAGATTTATGACCTTGTTTTTTACATGAAAAGCATGTTATGCTAGATGATGCAGGTACAAAAAAGTTTTTGAAATACTTTTGTTGTCTTTGGGGTCTATAACCTAATCATGCTTTATTAAAAACTACCCTTTGGCTATTTAAAAGTAGGTTTAGTTTTTTTGAACTATAGATAAATTTTCAACAAAAAGCTTCATTTTATCAAGCTCATTTTTGTACTTTTCATTTTCCAATTCTAAATCCTTATTTTTTTAAAAAGATCAAAATTTGAAATAATAGTTTTGGATCTTTTTAAAACTTCATTTTTCATTGTTAAAGCATTGTTTTTCTTTTCTAAAATATATGTTTAGTTTTCAAATCACTAACTTCATTTAATAAAGAATTATTTTCATGAGAAAAATTGTTTGCATGCTTTTTCAATATTTTGTTTTCAGATAAAATTAACTTATAATCATGCATTAGTTCATCAAAAACATTTCTTAATTCATCAAAAGTAAAATCTACTTCTGTATCAGAATTTATCTCTTCTTGCTCTTGATGTGCCATGAGACAAAGATTTGCAATTTTAGCTTGCTCTTCTTCTAAACTGGAGTCTTCGCTATCACTCCAAGTGGCTATCATTGCCTTCTTCCTTAGCTTCTTTCTTGACTTCTTTAGGAGAGGGCAGTCGAATTTATAGTGTTCCAGCTTCTTACACTCAAAGCATGTAGGTATTTCCTTCACCTTTTTCTTGTCCTTTTCTTTTTCTTTCTCTTTTCCATTTTCTTTAGTTGATTGGAACTCCTTCTTATAAGGGAACTTTCTTCTCTTCATGAACCTACTAAACTTCCTTGCAAGGAGAGCTTCTTCACCTTCATCTTCTTCTTCTTCTTCTTCGGACTCATCAATTGAGGATTATTCTTGTATAGTTGATTTGTATGCAATCCCCTTTTTCTTCTTATCCATGTCCATAGATTTTTGCTTCAAATTCAGCTCATAAGTCATGAGCGATCCTACTAACTGCTCAAATGGTAGCTTGTCAACGTCTTTAGCTTCTTAAATGGCGGTCACCTTTGGATCTCATGATGTTAGAAGTGACCCGAGGATTTTGTTCACAAGATCAATATTAGACATTACTTTTCTTAAGCTTTTCATTCCATTTACAATATTTGTAAACCTACTGTACATATCAGTGATAGATTCATTAGGTTTCATTCAGAACATTTCATATGTATGCACTAACATGTTCACTTTTATATTTTTTATTTGATCGGTACCCTCATGGGTAACTTCAAGTGTGTCCCATATTTCTTTGGTTGATGTGAAAGTAGATATCCTATTGAATTCACTATGATCTAATGCATAATAAAAGAGATTCATTGCTTTCGCATTGATCTCGGATTTTTTAATGTCATTTTCATCCCAATCCTCTTCGAGCTTTGGGATGGAAACACCATTAACCACAACCAAAGGAATATGCGAACCTTTATCAACTACTTTCTACAAGTTATAATCAATTGAATGCATATATATTCTCATTCTAGTTTTCTAATAAGTATAATTTGATCCATTGAAAAATAGAGGTCTATTTGAGGCTTGTCCCTCAACTATACAAGTACCAATAAGGGCTGCCACAGATCTTTACTCAAGGCGGTAAAACCTATAAACTGAGAACAGGGCTCTGATACCACTTGTTGCCCAGTAAACAACCCAAGAGGGGGGGTGAATTGGGTCTCTAAAAAATTATTTGATAAAATGCAATAGTGTGTGATCCAATCCAACAATTAAACAAAGTACTAAGAATGCAAATGAAGTGCTCTTAAGTAAATATACAGTGGAAATATAAAGCAATAAAAATAAGAGCAAGTAGAGGAGACAAACAACTACAAACACAAAGAAGTATAGTGGTTCGGTGCTATCCAATGCACCTACATCCACTCTCTAAGATTCTCTTGGGAATTCACTATAATCTCAACCGATTACAGTCAATTAGTTTTTCGGGCTCACTAATCAAAACCTGACTTATTTTCACAAGGCTCGCAAGTCAAAACCTCACTTGGTTTTATGGGCTAACCAAGAACCTAATTAGTTTTCAAAGGCTCACTAATAACCTTCCTTGATTTTCTGGGCTAACAAAGAACCTAATTGGTTTTCAAAGGCTTACCAATAATCTCCTTTGGTTTTTCGGGCTAACCAAGAACCTAATTGGTTTTCAAAGGCTCACCAACAACCTCCCTTGGTGATGTGGGATGACTCTGATGTATCCTAGATTATTTGGAAAAGGGAAATACCTAAATAAACTAGGACCATGGGAGGGCTAAGAAGCCTCCCGGGACTAAGGCGATACTGAAACTAAAACCCTAAAACAGCTAATTTCTTTTGTTTTCAATTTTCTTGGTGGAGGACAATGGGATGGAGGGTAGGAAGAATGGACACCCTAGGACTGGGGACCTACCTTCACGGAGATACGTCGCACCTCTAGGGAATCTCACCCACCCTACTACATGTAATCCAGGGCATTCCACCCATCTTACTACATGCGGAGCCTAGGGCGTCCCACCCAAATCGCTACCTGGGGTCGTAAAGGAAAATCCCAAAGACCTAGAGGGGGACTCGATGGGAAAGGGGATAACTAGGGCCTTGCGCCCCTCGACGCTCGCATGGAGCGAAGGAAGTGGGGTCTCACACCCCTCGACACCCACTGGTAGAGGAAAGATGGGCCTCAACCTAAAACCAGAACCAGTGAAAAAACCCAAAAATTTATATTCAATTAACTAAAACAGGAGGGGAGGGGGCCTTTTTATAAGCAAACTAAAACCCCTCACTTACTCAACCTACAAGCAAACCAAAAATGAAAAATAAATTACATCAAAATCCATGCTGCATCAAAATGGGTGCTGATCTGCTCTGAGAAGCATGGTGGCATGATGAAGTGCTCTGAAAAGTATGCTGCTCTGAAAACTGGACTGCTCCGAAATCCATGCGGACTCAACTCACGGTCGTGCACAGAGGGAGGATCAATCTCTGCTGAGACCCGACGGATGGCTGGTGGCCGGGAAGCGGGCAGCGGACGGGGCCGGCAAATGGCGAGCAGCGGACGGCGGGCAGGGTGGCGGCACAGGCATGGGCACGGCATGCCCTGTGCATGCCGTTTGGCCTTCTCATGGCCTTGGGGTCCCTGGGCACCGACGAGGACCTCCGGCGGGATGGCGGACGGTCAGATGGTGGCTCCGGCGGGACGGCGGCTCGGCGGGATGGCGGCTCCGGCGGGACAGCGGCAGGTGGGCGGCGAACAAGAGACGGAGCGGTGGCACGGCATGCACAGGCAGACCGTTCATCTCCCCTCGACCATGGGGCCCCTGGGCACTAGCGAGGGCCTCCGGCGGCCAAGCGTGAGCCGGCAGATGGCGGGCGAGCGGCCGGTGGCAGGCCGGTGGTGGTAGGCGACGGCAACGACTGTGGACGATGATTGGTCTTCCAACGGGTGTCTCTTCATCTTCCCATAATCGTGAGCAGTGGACGACCGGTTTTTCGGCGAGAGCGGGGCTGGCAAGCACCGGCTGTGGGCCGGCGGAGGCGATCAAAGGTCGGGCACCCCAGATCTGGAGGCGGTAAGGTGGTGGGCTAGGGTTTGGGAATTTTTCAAAATCATGGGAGAAAGATGGAGGAAGATGGAATAAGGTTGGGATAAAGTTGGAATAAGTTGGGGATAAAGTTGGGATAGTGCAGATAGGTGGAATAGCTGGAATAGGAAAAATAAAAAAAAATATGAGAAAATATGAAAAAATATGAAAAAAATCTGGACCTACCCTGGATCCCCATCACTTGGTTTTGCAATAGGCTAACCAAGAACCCTTACAACAAATAATAGTTTGAAGTAAAGACAATAAAAGCATTCTAATAAAAAGCGGGTATCTCTTTGAAGCTCGTTGTTGTGAAGCTTTCAACGTGATGAAACCTCTTTGATTGCTCAAGAAGGATTTATCTTCAATGCTCTTGAATGCTTAGAGGCTTGCTTTTGCTTGAAAGTGGTTGAACTCAATGAATAGAAGTGAATGCTCTTCTTTTCTTCTCTCTTGGTTATTCCTTTTTTATCCTCTTGATATCTATCCATTTTGATTTGATTTGAACCATATAATTCCTTCCCAAGTTCTCAAATCCAGTTTCTAGCTTTTAGATACGAAAAACTAGCCATTGGGAGCCAAGAGGGATGAGTTCTACGTTTGAAAAACTAGCCATTATTGTCCCCAGAACTCCATGTATCGACACTTCAAGCTGTGAGTCAATACTTTAGATCGATACTTGAACTTCTTGAGTCAATACCTAGTTCAAAAATCTTCAATATAGCTTTCTAGAAATCTTAGATGTGTCGACACTTCTTCAGATGAGTCGATACTTTGAGTCGATACTTAGCATCCATGTATCGACACTTCACAAGATCTTCATCTTCAGTAAGTTCTATGACCAAAAAATTTCAGGCGATGAGCTGATCCATGTGTCGACACTTTGAGTCGACACTTCAAGTCCATGTATTGACACTTCAGTCGTGCCATCTGAAACATTCTTTGCGTTCCGGCTTGAGTCGACACTTCACTGTCATGTGTCGACACTTGGTATCATGTGTCAACACTTTGAGCCGACACTTCACTGAGATCTTCATATAAATAACTGAACTTGCACTGAATCAAGTCTATATTGAAATTAAGTATCCATTCAAGCAAACTTCAACTATCCATGTCTTCTTTGAGCAAATCTTTCATCTAAAACTTTGACTTCTTCATTCAAACAATATTTGTCAAATTAATGAGCACCTTTTTCTATAAAAACATACTTCAAAGAAATCATTAGTACTCAACTTATACTTAAACATTTTGCTTATCATCAAAATCAATAACGGAGTCAACACAAGGTATATATTTTCACAAGATGATGCCCTTCGATCTTAAGAATGTAGGGGCCACCTACCAGTGCTTGGTCAGCATAGTCTTCAAGGACCAGATTGACCGTAACATGCAAGTGTACATGGATGACATGCTTGTCATGAGCGGCCCGAAGGGAGACTATATCGTCGACTTGGTAGAGGCTTTTGATAACCTCCTTCACTATCAAATGAAGTTGAACCCTGCCAAGTGTGCCTTAGGTGTGGCGATGAAAAAGTTCTTGGGATTCATGGTGACCTAGAGGGGGATAGAGGCTAACCCTGAGAAAATCCAGGCGATCACAGACATAAGGCATCCTGCCTGCAAGAAGGAAGTCCAGTGTCTGACAGGGCGCATTGCGGCTTTGAGCCGCTTCATCTCATGCTCTGCCGAGCGTTGCCAGCCATTCTTCAAGGTCCTCCAGAAGATGAATGACTTCTCTTGGATGGAAGAATGCCAAGAAGCATTCAAGGGATTGAAGAAACTCCTCGCCTCATCGCCATTACTATCAAGATAGGAGCCCGAAGAAGAGCTCCTCCTGTACCTAGCTATCTCACCAGAGGTAGTCAGCTCCGTGCTGGTTCGTGCTAACAAGGATAGCTTTCAGTGGCCAGTCTACTATACCAGCAAGCTACTCCGTGATGTCAAAACAAGGTACACCCGACCCGAGAAAATTATTTTTGCACTAATAATGTCTGTGCAGCATCTTAGGCCTTACTTTCAAGTGCACCCCATCATCGTCCTTACTGATCAGACAATGAGGGCTATCCTGAGCCATCCTAACACTTCCGGGTTCTTGGCCAAGTGGGCATTGAAGCTCAGTGAATTTGACATCACCTATCCCCTGTGGCAGGTGTAGAAGGCCCAGGTCCTAGCTGGTTTTTTGGTGGAATGCACCTGGGCCGAGGGAAGTTCAGAGGAGGTGGACCAACAAGCCGAGCTCGGGTAGGACCCGACCCTGGGGGACGAGACGTGGATACTCCACATGGACGGCACGTCCAATGTGGGAGGAAGCGGAGCTGGCCTCATCATTGCCAATCTTGATGGGGTCATCATGGAATGCGCACTGCATTTCCTCTTCAAGGTGACCAACAACCAGGCGGAATATGAAGCGCTTCTTGCGAGGCTAAGAACAGGGCTCTGATACCACTTGTTGCCTAGTAAGCAACCCAAGAGGAGGGGTGAATTGGGTCTATAAAAATTATTTGATGGAATGCAAGAGTGTATGATCCAATCCAACAATTAAATAAAGTACTATTAATACAAATGAAGTGCTCTCAAATAAATGTACATTAGAAATATAAAGCAATAAAAGTAAGAGCAAATATAAGAGACAAGCAATCACAAACACAAGAAAGTATAGTGGTTCGGTGCTATCCAATGCACCTACATCCACTCTCCAAGATCTCCTAGGGAATTCACTATAATCTCAATCAATTATAGCCAAATAATTTTTCGAGCTCACTAATCAAAACCCGACTTGTTTTCACAAGGCTCACAAGTCAAAACCTCACTTGATTTTACGGGCTAACCAAGAACCTAAATGGTTTTAAGGCTGTCCACTAACCTTGATGCGGGACGAACTTGATGTACCCTGGGTTATTTGGAAAAGGGGAACACCTAAATAAACTAGGACTGTGGGAGGGCTAAGAAGCCTCCCGGGACTAGGGTGATGCTAAAACTAAAATCCTAAAATAGCTAATCTCTTTTATTTTCAATTTTCTTGGTGAAGGACAATGGGATGGAGGGTAGGAAAAATGGACACTCTAAGATTGGAGACTCACCTTCACGGAGAGACATCGCACCTCTAGGACATCTCACCCACCCCACTACATGTAGTTTAGGGTGTCCCACCCATCTCACTACATGCAGAGCCTTGGGTGTCCCACCCAAATCACTACCTGGGGCCGTAAAGAAAAATTCCTAAGACCTAGAGGGGGACTCGATGGGAAAGGGGATAACTAGGGCCTCGCGCCCCTCGATACTCGCATGGAGCAAAGGAAGTGGGGTCTCATACCCCTCGACACCAGCAGGTGAAGGAAAGACGGGCCTCAGCCTAGAACCAGAACCAGTGGAAAAATCCAAAAATTTCTATTCAATTAACTAATACGGGAGGGGAGGGGGCCTTTTTATAGGCAAACTAAAACCTCTCACTTACTTAGCCTACAAGCAAACCAAAAATAGAAACTAAATTACATCAAAATTCATGCTACATCAAAATGGGTGCTGATCTGCTCTGAGAAGCATGTTGGCTTGATGAAGTGCTCTGAAAAATGTGCTGCTCTGAAAACTGGACTGCTCCAAAATTTGTGCGGACTCAACTCACGGTCGTGCACAGAGGGAGGATCGATCTCCGTCGAGCATCGGTAGACGGTCGACGGTCGGGAAGCGGGCGGCGGACGATCGACGATCGGGAAGCGGGTGGCGGACAGGGCCGGCAGATGGCAAGCGGTGGATGGCGGGCGGTGGGCTGCAGACAAGGTGGCAGCATAGGGGTTGCACGGCACACCCTGTGCATGTCGTTTGGCCTTCCCATGGCCATGGGGTCCCTGGTCATCGGCGAGGACCTCCGGCGGGATGGTGGATGGCCGGACGATGGCTTCGGCGGGATGGCAACAGGCAGGCGGCAGAGAGGTGATGGAGCGGCAGCACGACACACGCGGGTGGAGAGTTCATCTCCCCTCGATCGTGGGGCCCCTAGGCACCGGCAAGGGCCTTTGACCGTCCGGCGTGAGCCGGCGGATGGTGGGCGGGCAATCGATGGCAGGTCGGCGGTGGTGGCCGTGGGCGATGATTGGTCTTCCCACTGGCGTCTCTTCGTCTTCCCACAATAGTGAGTGGCAGATGGCCAGTTTTCCAGCCAGAGTGATGCCGGCGAGCACCGACGACGGGCCGGCAGAGGCGATCGGGGGTCGGGCAGCCCGGATCTGGGGTAGTGGGGCAGTGGGCTAGGGTTTGGGAATTTTTCAAATTCACGGGAGAAAGATGGAGGAAGATGGAATAAGGCTGAGATAAAGTGGGGATAAGTTAGGGATAAAGCTGGAATAGTAGTGATAGATGGAATAGTGAGAATAGGAAAAATAAAAAATGCAAGAAAATAAGAAAAAAATATGAAAAAAATCCAGACCTGCCATGGATCCCCATCATTCTCTTCTACCACGAGAACTCGACTCCATTGAGTTCGAAATAAGGAGCACACCCTAATCCACAACTCGCTCTGATACCAAATTAATGCGGGATGAACTCGATGTACCCTGGGTTATTTGGAAAAGGGGAACGCCTAAACAAACTAGGACTGTGGGAGGGCTAAGAAGCCTCCCGGGACTAGGGCGATGCTGAAACTAAAATCCTAAAATAGCTGATCTCTTTTGTTTTCAATTTTCTTGGTGGAGGATAATGGGATGGAGGGTAGGAAAAATGGACACTCTAAGACTGGGGACTCATCTTCACGGAGAGACGTCGCATCTCTAGGGCATCTCACCCACCCCACTATCCACTACATGTAGTCTAAGGCATCCCACCTATCTCACTACATGCGGAGCCTAGGGCTTCCCACCTAAATCGCTACCATGGAGCGTAAAGGAAAATCCCTAAGACCTAGAGGGGGACTCGATGGGAAAGGGGATAACTAGGGCCTCGCGCCCCTCGATGCTCATATGGAGCGAAGTAAGTGGGGTCTCACACCCCTCGACACCTACAGGTGAAGGAAAGGCGGGCCTCAGTCCAGAACCAGAACCAATGGAAAAACCCAAAAATTTCTATTCAATTAACTAATACAGGAGGGGAGGGGGCCTTTTTGTGGGAAAACTAAAACCCCCCACTTAGCCTACAAGCAAACCAAAAATAGAAAATAAATTACATCAAAATTCATGCTGCATCAAAATCGGTGCTGATCTCCTTTAAGAAGCGTGTTGGTGATGAAGTGCTCTGAAAAGTGTGCTACTCTGAAAATTGGATTGCTCCAAAATCCGTGTAGACTCAATTCACGGTCGTGCACAGAGGGAGGATCGATCTCCGCCGAGCACTGGTAGACGGTCAACAACCGAGAAGCAGGCAGTAGACAGGGCCGATGGACGGCGAGCGACGGACGGCGGGCGACGGGCTGCAGGCGGGGTGGCGGCACAGGGGTGGCACGGCATGCCCTATGCATGCCGTTTGGCCTTCCCATTGCCATGGGATCCCTGGGTGCCGATGAGGACCTTCGGCAGAATGGTGGACGGCCGGACGGTGGCTCCGGCAGGATGGCGGCAGGCTGGCAGTGGACAGGTGGTGGAGCGGCGGCACGGCATGCATGGGCAGA
The DNA here is from genome assembly GCA_021397845.1 of Areca catechu. Lineage (NCBI taxonomy): Eukaryota > Viridiplantae > Streptophyta > Magnoliopsida > Arecales > Arecaceae > Areca > Areca catechu. Next base: position 71,014,805 of record CM038050.1, on the reverse strand, counting down.
CCGTTCATCTCCCCTCGATCGTGGGGCCCCTAGGCACCAGCGAGGGAGTCCAGCGATCGGGCGTGAGACGACGAACGGCGGGCAGGCGGCCGGTGGCAGGCCGACGGCAGGCCGACGGTGACCTTGGGCGATGGTTCATCTTCCCACGAGCATCTCTTCATCTTCCCATGGTCGTGAGCAGCAAATGGTCGGTTTTCTAGCGAGAGCGGGGCCGGCGGAGGTGGCCAAGGGTCGGGCAACTCGGATATGGGGGCGGTGGGCTAGGGTTTGGGAATTTTTCAAAATCACGAGAGAAAGATGAAAGAAGATGGAATAAGGCTGGGATAAAGCGGGGATAAGTTAGGGATAAAGCTGGAATAGTGGTGATAGGTGGAATAGCGAGAATAGGAAAAATAAAAAATATGAGAAAATAAGAAAAAAATATGAAAAAAATTTGAACCTGCCATGGATCCCCATCATTCTCCTTGACCGCGAAGAACTCGACTCCGTCGAGTTTGAAAAAAGGAGCACACCCTAATCCACAACTCGCTCTGATACCAAATTGATGCAGGATGAACTCGATGTACCCTGGGTTATTTGGAAAAGGTAAAAACCTAAACAAACTATGACCATGGGAGGGCTAAGAAGTCTTCCGGGACTAGGGCGATGCTGAAACTAAAATCCTAAAATAGCTGATCTCTTTTGTTTTCAATTTTCTTGGTGGAGGACAATGGGATCGAGGGTAGGAAAAATGGACACTCTAGGACTGGGGACTCACCTTCACGGAGAGACGTCGCACTCTAAGGGCATCTCACCTACCCCACTACATGTAGTCTGGGGCATCCCACCTATCTCACTGCATGCGGAGCCAAGGGCTTCCCTCCTAAATCGCTACCTGGGACCGTAAAGAAAAATTCCTAAGACCTAGAGGGCGACTCGATGGGAAAGGGGATAACTAGGGCCTCGCACCCCTCGACGCTCGCATGGAGCGAAGGAAGTGGGGTCTCACACCCCTCGACACCCGCAGGTGAAGGAAAGGCGGGCCTTAGTCCAGAACCAGAACCAGTGGAAAAACCCAAAAATTTCTATTCAATTAACTAATACAGGAGGGGAGGGGGCCTTTTTGTAGGCAAACTAAAACCCCTCACTTAGCCTACAAGCAAACCAAAAATAGAAAATAAATTACATCAAAATCCATGCTGCATCAAAATGGGTGTTGATCTCCTTTAAGAAGCGTGTTGCCTTGATGAAGTGCCCTGAAAAGTGTGCAGCTCTGAAAATTGGATTGCTCCAAAATCCGTGCAGACTGTATTCACGGTCATGCACAGAGGGAGGATCGATCTCCACCGAGCACCGGCAGATGGCCGACAGCCGGGAAGCAGGCAGCAGACGGGGCCGGTGGACGGCGAGCGGTGGATGGCGAGCGACGGGCTGCAGGCAGGGTGGCGGCACAGGGGTGGCACGGCATGCCCTATGCATGTCGTTTGGCCTTCCCATGGCCATGGGATCCCTGGGTGCCGACGAGGACCTTTAGCAGAACGGTGGATGGCCGGATAGTGGCTCCGACAGGACGGCGGCAGGCTAGCAGTGGACAGGCAGTGGAGCGGTGGCACGGCATGCATGGGCGGGCCGTTCATCTCCCCTCGACCGTGGGGCCCCTAGGCACCGGTGAGGGCATCCAGCGGCCGGGCGTGAGCCGGCAAACGGCGGGCGGGCGGCCAGTGGCAGGTCGGCAGTGACCTTGGGCGATGGTTGGTCTTCCCACGAGCGTCTCTTCATCTTTCCACGATCGTGAGTGGCAAACAGTCGGTTTTCTAGCGAGAGCAGGGCCGGCGGAGGTGGCTGAGGGTCGGGCATCCCGGATCTAGGGGCGGTGGGCTAGGGTTTGGGAATTTTTCAAAATCATGAGAGAAAGATGGAGGAAGATGGAATAAGGCTGGGATAAAGCAGGGATAAGTTAGGGATAAAGCTGGAATAGTGGTGATAGGTAGAATAGCGAGAATAGGAAAAATAAAAAATCTGAGAAAATAAGAAAAAAATATGAAAAAAATTCGAACCTGCCATGGATCCCCATCATTCTCCTCGACCGTGAAGAACTCGACTCTGTCGAGTTTGAAAAAAGGAGCACACCCTAATCCACAACTCGCTCTGATACCAAATTGATACGGGATGAACTCGATGTACCCTGGGTTATTTGGAAAAGGGGAACACCTAAACAAACTATGACCATGGGAGGGCTAAGAAGCCTTCAGGTACTAGGGCGATGCTGAAAATAAAATCCTAAAATAGCTAATCTCTTTTGTTTTCAATTTTCTTGGTGGAGGACAATGGGATGGAGGGTAGGAAAAATGGACACTCTAGGACTGGGGACTCACCTTCACGAATAGACATCGCACTCTAAGGGCATCTCACCTACCCCACTACATGTAGTCTGGGGCATCCCACCATCTCACTACATGCGGAGCAAAGGGCTTCCCACCTAAATCGCTACCTAGGACCGTAAAGAAAAATTTCTAAGACCTAGAGGGGGACTCGATGGGAAAGGGGATAACTAGGGCCTCGCGCCCCTCGATGCTCGCATGGAGCGAAGGAAGTGGGGTCTCACACCCCTCAACACCCGCAGGTGAAGGAAAGGCGTGCCTCAGTCCAGAACCAGAACTAGTGGAAAAACCCAAAAATTTCTATTCAATTAACTAATACAGGAGGGGAGGGGGCCTTTCTGGAGGCAAACTAAAACCCCTCACTTAGCCTACAAGCAAACCAAAAATAGAAAATAAATTACATCAAAATCCATGCTGCATCAAAATGGGTGCTGATCTCCTTTAAGAAGCATGTTGGCTTGATGAAGTGCTCTGAAAAGTGTGTTGCTCTGAAAATTGGATTGATCCAAAATCTGTGCAGACTGTATTCACGGTCATGCACAGAGGGAGGATCGATCTCCACCGAGCATCGGCAGACGGTCGACAGCCGGGAAGCAAGCAGCAGACGGGGCCGGTGGACGGTGAGCGACGGATGGCGGGCGATGGGCTACTGGCAGGGTGGCGGCACAGGGGTGGCACGACATGCCCTATGCATGTCGTTTGGCCTTCCAATGGCCATGGGATCCCTGGGTGCTGACGAAGACCTTTAGCAGAATGGTGGACGGCCGGACGGTAGCTCCGGCAGGACGGTGGTAGGCTGGTGGTGGACAGGCAGTGGAGCGGCGGCACGGCATGCATGGGCGGGCCGTTCATCTCCCCTCGACCGTGGGGCCCCTAGGCACCGGCGATGGCATCCAGCGGCAGGGCGTGAGCTGGCAAATGGCGGGCGGGTGGCCGGTGGCAGGCTAGCGGCGACCTTGGGTGACGGTTGGTCTTCCCACAAGCATCTCTTCATCTTCCCACGGTCATGAGTGGCAAATGGTCGGTTTTCTAGCGAGAGCGGGGCCGGCGGAGGTGGCCGAGGGTCGGGCAGCCCGTATCTGGGGGCCGTGGGGCGATGGGCTAGGGTTTGGGAATTTTTCAAAATCACGAGAGAAAGATGGAGGAAGATGGAATAAGGTTGGGATAAAGCGGGGATAAGTTAGGGATAAAGCTGGAATAGTGGTGATAGGTGGAATAGCGAGAATAGGAAAAATAAAAAATGTGAGAAAATAAGAAAAAAATATGAAAAAAATTTGAACCTGCCATGGATCCCCATCATTCTCCTCGACCGCGAAGAACTCGACTCCGTCGAGTTTGAAAAAAGGAGCACACCCTAATCACAACTCGTTCTAATACCAAATTGATGCGGGATGAACTCGATGTACCCTGGGTTATTTGAAAAAGGGGAACACCTAAACAAACTATAACCGTAGGAGGGCTAAGAAGCCTTCCGGGACTAGGGCGATGCTGAAACTAAAATCCTAAAATAGCTGATCTCTTTTGTTTTCAATTTTCTTGGTGGAGGACAATGGGATGGAGGGTAGGAAAAATGGACACTCTAGGACTGGGGACTCACCTTCATGGAGAGACGTCGCACTCTAAGGACATCTCACCTACCCCACTGCATGTAGTCTGGGCATCCCACCTATCTCACTACATGCAGAGCCTAGGGCTTCCCACCTAAATTGCTACCTAGGACTGTAAAGGAAAATTCCTAAGACCTAGAGGGGGACTCGATGGGAAAGGGGATAACTAGGGCCTTGCACCCCTTGACGCTCGCATGGAGCGAAGGAAGTGGGGTCTCACACCCCTCGACACCCGCAGGTGAAGGAAAGGTGGGCCTCAATCTAGAACCAGAACCAGTGGAAAAACCCAAAAATTTCTATTCAATTAACTAATACAAGAGGGGAGTTACTTAGCCTACAAGCAAACCAAAAATGGAAAATAAATTACATCAAAATCCATGCTACATCAAAATGAGTGCTGATCTGCTTTGAGAAGCGTGTTGGCTTGATGAAGTGCTCTGAAAAGTATGCTGCTTTGAAAACTGGACTACTTCAAAATCCATGCAGACTCAACTCATGATCGTGCATAGAGGGATGATCGATCTCCGCCGAGCACTGGTAGATGGCCGACGGTCGGGAAGCGGGCGGTGGACGGGGCCAGTGGACGGCGAGAGGTGAACGGCGGGCTGCAGGCGGGGTGGTAGCACAGGGGTGGCACGGCATGCCCTGTGCGTGCCGTTTGGCCTTCCCATGGCCGTGGGATCCATAGGCACCGGCGAGGACCTCCGGCGGGATGGCGGCAAACTGGCGGCGGATAGAAGGTGGAGCGACGGCACGGCATGCGCGAGCGGACCATTCATCTCCCCTCGACCATGGGGCCCCTGGGTGCCGACGAGGGCCTCCAACTGCCGGGCATGAGCCGGCGGACGATAGGCGGGCGGCCGATGGCGGGCGGGCGGCGACAGGCAGCGGTGGTGGCCGTGGGCGATGGTTGGTCTTCCCACGGACATTTCTTCGTCTTCCCATGGTCGTGAGCAGTGGACGGCCAGTTTTCCGACGAGAACGAGGCCAGCGGAGGCGGCCGGGAATCGGGCAGCCCGGATCTGTTGGGTTTGGTGACCAGGGCGGAAGTGTGGATTTCAAAATTTTATTATGAAACCACTACCAAACCCTTAACCCAAGACCTCCTTACTAGGAATTAAAACATATAAACATGCATATATGATATAAACTAGAGTTTAGGCACCAACCTGAACCGCTAGTATCCAATTCGATGAAGAAAACCCTTATTCAGCCTTCTTCTCCACCAGGAGCCCAAACGTTCGCCCTCCAACGGTGATCCACACGGGGCTTGACCAAGACACCAGCACCTTCAAAGAACTTGGTTCCACCAACTAGACTTTCAAACTTAAGCCTAATAGGATTTGGGCAAATTCCAATCCAATTGGACTAACTCTTCTTTGAATCAACCTTTCTACTCCTTCCCTTCTTCTTCCTCTTCTTTACTTTTCCCTAATTCTTCTCCTGATTTGAACACTCCTAGGCCTTCCAAAGACCTTGTCCTAAAAGGGCTAGAGTGTTTAGGACAAGAGGATAGGATGTAATAAAAATAAGAAAGAAAGAAGTCTTCGGGATCAAATCTATTTAACACCCCGAGAGGCTACGCTATTTATAGCGCACCAAGGGGCTTCTGAGATATCCATTCATGCCAGAAGACATGACTCTTCTGTTAGGACATGAAGCTTTGCAAGTATTGCGATCCTTGGATTCAAAACTTCCGAGAAAAAGAAGCAGAGTGACTCTTTAAATCAAGAGTCGCTTCTCTTCTTAAATCAAAATGCCATACTTTATACCAAGCGACTTCTGGATTTTTAATCTACACCCAAGAGGTGTTAGGACATGCACCAAAGGAGTCCAAGCCATTTATCTTTCTCAAAATGAGCATGAAAAAGTGGGGACGCCACGCTTAGCGCCAAGAGTCCCAAGGGGCATGGACTCTTCTTTTTTTGGCATGAAGATGTGTCCAAAGGGGTGTGGAAGACTCCAAGAGGCATGAAAGTGTGTTTGACTTGGTCCTCTACTTAATGCAGAAGGACTCTTGGCTAGGGGGTGCCTCTGGATTATTTTCTCACGCAATTTCTACGTAGAAAACTTGTTGGCACCCAAGAGTCCCACTTTGTCCAAACATTTCACACGCCCAACTTAGCCCAATTGCTAAATGGATAATCTTAGGTTAATTAATCCAAATTGGTTGACTTAAACCTTGGTCTTCTAGCAAAAGACTGACCCAACACTTGAGCCAAATTTAATTCGACTTTAATTAATCCAAATTAGCCCAAATCGGAACCTAATTCGAAATCGATTCGAATCTAGGTGCTAGGGTTTGCAACACGTGCTAGCATGTTCACTTGCAAACATGGTTTAATCCAATTAAACCCTTGATCAAAACCCTTTGAGTGTGACCCATTGGGTTCCACATCTAGCCAGCAATGAGTCTGGGTGTAACTTGACCTGATTCGATTGGATCACATCCAAACCGATTTTGGCCCGACTAGGTCAATTAGAATCCAATTCTAATTAACTGATTGAATTACCATAATTCAATCAAATCCCCACAAGATAAGATTGATGTCTAGCAACGTATCATGCCTACCCAGAAGATATGGAATTTTGGTGGCATTACCAAAATACCCTTCAGTGGTGAGTTACCGGGCAATTCAGTCCTTCAATCAACTTGCACCCTAAATATTATTATGGATATGGATACTTGTCAAATCCAATTTCATATTCATTCCTAGCTCAATCTGATAATGATGATTCATTAATGAACCATTAGAAACTATTTCTAATGTTCATACTTTGATCAAAGATTTTTCGAATCTTTATTTGATCGAAATCAGCTGGATGCGATTCCCTCTTACTAGGGTTGATCGATTCCTTTTTGACCTACTCACAACCTCCATATGCAATCCACCATACCCAATATCACCCCATGCATGACTCAGTGTCATGATTAAGTGTGAACCAAAGTATGGATTCATGCATACAAGATACCATGGCAGTCTCAGGTCAAAGGACCACATGCACTACTCCCACTATGAGAACTATCTATTGACAAATAGATAAGGTTCCATTAGATGTTCTCAAGCTAGATCCATTCAGTGAACTCATTCTCTAATGAGCACCCTCATCCTAGTATTAGTGTCAAACACAAGTGACTGTGAGATCAGTCACCCTCTTCACCAAGTATACATAGGATGTGCTGGTCTTGCCGGAAACATTGATCCCCTACTCAAGTCCCATCGACTAGGAATATTTTAGATTAGGGTTTTAAGGCTTTAGGTCTCACTGGTATGATCTCATCATAACCCTAGAACCATAGCCATAATCTATGGGGTTCATCATATAATAATAAAATAATTAAGACACAGCGTATGATGAAAATAAAATATTTTTATTAATTGATAATGTCAATACATTGGTTTGGGATACAAAGGAAAATTCCATCGAAATACAACATTTTGATTGGCCTTTAGGGCATAATCCTTTCAGGATCTGGGGGCGGTGGGGAGGTGGGCTAGGGTTTGGGAGTTTTCCAAAATCACAGGAGAAAGATGGAGGAAGATGGAATAAGGCTGGGATAAAGCAAGAATAAGTTGGGGATAAAGTTGGGATAGTGGGGATAGGTGGAATTGTGGAAATAGGAAAAATAAAAAAATGCGAGAAAATAAGAAAAAACATGAACAAAAATGAAAAAAAATTCGGACCTGCCCTGGATCCCCATCAAACCTCCCTTGGTTTTCTGGGCTAACCAAGAATCTAATTGGTTTTCAAAGGCTCACCAATAACCTCCCTTGGTTTTGCAATAGGCTAACCAAGAATCCTTACAATAAATAATAGTTTGAAGTAAAGATAATAAAAGCTTTCTAATAAAAAATAGGTATCTCTTTGAAGCTCGTTGTTATGATGCTTTCAACTTGATGAAGCCTCTTTTATTGCTAAAGAAGGATTGATCTTTAATGCTCTTGAAGGCTCTTGAATGCTTGGAGGCTTGCTTTTGCTTGAAAGTGGTTGAACTCAATGAATAGGAGTGAATGCTCTTCTTTTCTTCTCTCTTGGTTATTTCTTTTTCATTTCCTTAATCATTATTCATTTTGATTTGATTTGGATCATATAAATACCTTCCCAAGGTCTCAAATCTGGTTTCTAGCCGTTAGACACGAAAAACTAGCCATTGGGAGCCAAGAGGGACAAGTTCTGTGTTTGAAAAACTAGCCGTTACTGTTCCCAGAACTCCATGTGTCGACACTTCAAGCTATGAGTCGATACTTCAGGTCAATACTTGAACTTCTTGAGTTGACACCTAGTTCAAATGTCTTCAACGTAGCTTTCTGGAAATCTCAGATATGTCGACACTTCTTCAGGTGAGTCGACACTTTGAGTCGATACTTAGCATCTATGTGTTGATACTTCACCAGATCTTCAACTTCAGCAACTTCTATGACCAAAAAATCTCAGGCGATAAGCTGATCCATGTGTCGACACTTTGTGTCGACACATCAAGTCCATGTGTTGACACTTCAGCCATGCCATCTAAAACTTTCTTTGTGTACCGACTTGAGTCAACACTTCACTATCATATGTCGACACTTTGTGTCATGTGTCGACACTCTGAGTCGACACTTCACTGAGATCTTCACATAAATAGCTGAACTTGTGCTGAATCAAGTCTGTGTTGAACTCAAGTATCCATTCAAGCAATCTTCACTGTTCAAGTCTTCTTTGAGCAGATCTTTCATTTAAACTTTGACTTCTTCAATCAAATAGCATTCGTCAAATTGATGAGCACCTTGTTCTATAGAAACACACTTCAAAGAAATCATTAGTACTTAACTTATACTTAACCATTTTGCTTATCATCAAAATCAATAACGAAGTCAATAGTAATCATAGAATCAATCAATACTATGTCTCAACATGATTATGAACTTGACCTATGGATGTCCCTAATTTTAGGTTCTTACTCAATTTTATGTTAAGCTTGGATCAATGTAATATGCAGTTGGTTGTTTTTGAACCAAGAAAAGATGATGAAATCATTCCCTTATCTTGTGATAGGATTGCCCTTAAATGTTTTAAAATGAATGCACATCCAACAATCTAGATAATCAGTAGAACATAAAGACTAGGAATAAACATAAAGACTAGGAGTAGCATGCACTTCAAAATTCAAATTCCTAAAGTTCAAATTTCAAACTTGAATTCCAAATTTGAATTTCAAATCTAAAGTTTCAAATTTTAAATTTCAAAATTTAAAATTCAAATTTTAAATTTAAAATTTTTGAATTATGGCTAGGTGGATTTTGAATTTGAATTGTGCTAGAAAACTTTGGGGTGTTCAATGTGCTAATAAAAGAAAATCATGCAATTCAAGCAATCACTTAGGCAAGTCATGCAATCACACATCAAGCAAGCAATTAGCACATCAAACCTTTAACCTAAGGATCTCACGTCCGGCCCTAGCTCATTACTCCCATGGGTCATAATAGTATACTTTTGTATGCCTGCTCAGGAGGCGTGAAACCTTATATCAAAGAATGAAAACTATGCATATTTTTTTATAAAATTCAGATCTGAAATCTATAAGGAAGATTTTAGCCCTGATTTTTGAACTAGTAATATTAATGAAAAATTGCTAATGAAAACTAAGATCTGGAAAGTTACAAAGAGAACTCTCAGATCAATCCTTAATATGAAGAATTTCAATATGTAAAAAATTTCAGCAACTAGCAAACTTGTCCTAGTTAACCATGCTCTGATACCAAAATGATGCAGGATGCTAGATGAAGTTTTCAACTTAGGAACTTAGCAAATTAAATTAAGCAATGACTCTTCACATATCAGTAAGATTCATGCATAAGAAGGAGCAATAGATTTAATGAAAGAGACTACTAGATGAAAGTTATGTTATCCATAATATAGCTTCCATTCAATTAAAAATAAAAAGCACCTAACGATTGAGAAACCATTCTAACTAGGACATGTACCTTCAAACAATCAAACCTAAGAGTCTAGAAAGGGTTCACTTACCAATAATGAGCTCTCATACTTTTGGTGGTGGTTTAATTTCAGCACTCCAAAGATTGATGGTTGGACTTAAAGACTATCACTCCTTGAATGATGACTCCAAACGTAGATGGTTCTGAAGCAAAGCAAACCTTATCTTCAGCTCGAGATCATGAAGGATCCTGCAATGGAAAACATTTGTGGCCATGGGAGGATTGAAAGAAAAAGGGAGTTAAGAAGAATTGAAAGGAGAGGAAGCAAGATGGTGGTTGGCGTCTGCTTGGATGAATGGTTGGCATCTCCTTTGGTGAATGGTTGGCATCTTGGATGGATGAAGGGTTGGCATCTTGGGTGGATGAAAGGTTAACATCTTGGATGGATTGTTGGGCCTCACACCCTCTTCCTCACGGAGTGACAAATGCAACAAGCAAATGGAAGAAGAAAATGAGCTTTCATTCATTCATCATAATGGTTTGATTACAAGAGGGTTAGTGTTGACTCCGTTATTGATTTTGATGATTAACAAAATACTTAAGTATATTTGAGTACTAACAGTTCTTTATAGTATATATTTATTAAAAAAAGGTACTCATCAAGTTGGCTGAATTGAATTGCATGTCAAAAATTTAAAGAAGCCCTTTCTATGGATGAAACATTAAAGATTGATGGACTTTAGTACTTAAGAATTTCTACAAAGGATTTAAGAGTCAAGTTCAAAGAAGATTCAGTAGAGTTCAATCGAGTTTTTGAAAAGTTATAGCAAGTGTTGACTCAAAGTGTCGACTCATAGTTCAAGTGTCGACTCATGATAGTACAAGTGTCGACTCAAGCCAATATGCAGAAAAGAGTTTCAGATGGCACAATTGAAGTGTCCACTCATGCTATACAAGTGTCGATCCTAAGTGTCAACTCAAGGATCGACTCAAAGCCTGAGACAGATTTTTAAAGAACATGCTGAATTTCAAGACTTGTCTTAGGTGTCGACTCATGCAACTCAAGTGTCGACTCACTTGAGATTTTCAGAGAGCTTCAAAACAGAATTTTGAACTAGGTGTTGACTCATGGAATTTAAGTATCGATCCTAAGTATCGACCCTAAGTATCGACTCATAGCCTAAAGTGTTGACACTTGGAGTTCTGAAAATAGTAATGGCTAGTTTTTCAAACGCGGAACTCGATCCTTTTAGCCCCCAATGGCTAATTCCACCTCTCTAACGGTCATAAATCATTATTTAAGCCTTGGGATGGTATTTAAGTGATTTGAAACTCAAGTGGAACATAAGAGAATAGAAAGAGGAAGAGAAAGAAAAAGAAAAATAAGTGCATTCACTCAAATTCATTGATGTTGACTTCGTTATTGATTTTGATGATAAGCAAAATGCTTAAGTATAAGTTGAGTACTAATGATTTCTTTGAAATATATTTTTATAGAAAAAGGTGCTCATCAACTTGACAAAAATTATTTGATTGAAGAAGTCCCAAATTTTGACAAAAGATCTGCTTAAAGAGAAATTTGATAGTTGAAGATTGCTTGAAAGGACACATGAGTTCAACACAAACTTGTTTCAGCAGAAGTTCATGTGTTTATGTGAAAATCTCAGTAAAGTGTCGACTCAAAGTGTCAACACATGACTCAAGTATCGACACATGACTGAGGAAGTGTTGACTCAAGCCGATACACAAGTAGAGTTTCAGTGGCACGGCCGAAGTGTCAACACATGAATGTCTGGTGTCGACTCAAAGTGTCGACACATGGATCAACTCATTGCCTGAGATTTTTGGGTTACTGAACTTGCTGAAGTTGAAGACTTACCTGAAGTGTTAACTCAAAGTATCGACTCACTTGAGGAAGTGTCGACACATTTAAGAATTCCAGAAAGCTACATTGAAGATATTTGAACTAAGTGTCGACTCATGGAATGCAAGTGTCGACCCTATGTATTGACTCATAGCCTAAAGTGTTGACACTTGGAGTTCTGGGAATAGTAACGGCTAGTTTTTCAAATGCAAAACTCACTCCTCTTGGCTCCCAACGGCTAGTTTTTGTATCTAACGTCTAAAAACCAAGTTTGAGGCCTTGGAAAGGTACTTAATTGATTCAAATCAAAGCTAAACATAAGAGAATGAAAAAAGAACAACCAAGAGAGAAGAAAAGAAGAGCAATCTGATGGGAATTCTCCCAGGGTGCCGAGAATCATGCAGCATGCGGAAGTGAATTTCAAAAACAAAAATTCAAAGCATGAAATCCTAATTGGCTAGAAAACCCTAATTTCAAGGAACCCTTTATGCAATACCAATTAATGAAACATATATGGAGTTAGAAAAACATACCTGGATCGTTGAAATCCAATCCTTTCCACAAGGCTCACAAGTGCAAGCCCTCCAACGGTGATCCACACAGGAATCAAACCTAGGAACCTCTCCCTTGTAGGTTTCTTGATCAATTGGGACTCTTTCGATGGACTTTCTTCCTTCGGCAGCCTCTCCTTCCTTGCTTAGACCTTCGCCCTCCAGAAGAGCACTCTAAGCCCTCTCCAAAATATCTCTTCTCTCTTTCTATCACTTCCAAATTCTCTTCCTAAATCCTTGTCTTAAAATGGCAGACTTGTCTTAAAGGAAGACCTATGTCCTAACAAGGGAAGGAAGAGACAAGGTGGATAGATGTAAGAGTGTAAGAAAGAAACCAAAAATCATCCCATCGAAACAAATACCGATGGCTATTTATAGAAAAGGGAGAGACACCAGATAAGCCTTCTCATCAGCCTTTGATCTATCCAAATACAGATCAAATAAGACCCTTCACTAAGAAGGAGTCTTATCATGAAACACCATGTCCCTTTATGCGCCAAATACCTAATTCAAGTCCCTTCAATTTTTTATCCGACTTCTCCCTTTGCCACTTAGCATTTCAAGTTAAGATGAATCCAAGGGATGTGACTTATTAATGAGAAGCATCAGTGATTCAAAAGGACTTAAAGTAGAAGGACTCTGCTTACTTGAATTAGCGCCAAAGTGAAGAGACATGACTCTTCACTTTGTACCAATTTCTCCATGCCATATGATACCTTTAACCTAGTCAAAGTATATACAATATGGGTATCATATGAAAGGGAATTAAGTCTACTTTCCAACCATATAATTTGTTTTCAAATTGGATTTCATTTGGTCTTTGTGTGCCCTTTTGAATGCAGAGGTGTCACTTAGGCATCAAGAGTCCCATAACTTTTAGACTCTTCATATATGGCGCATAAAATGTCCAAAAAATATTAGATAAAATCTGATAAGCTTGTCCCACTTAGGACTCAACCCAATATAGGTCTCCCATAAATTGGTTAGTTCATTTTTCAACCTTTCAGACCCAATTCAATTGGGTTAGGAGATTAGGTCAGCCTACACATGCTAGTGTGCAATCTAGCTAATCAATTAGGATCCCTTGACCCTAATTAAATGTCAATTGAGTTTCTAGATTGACTCCCTAATGTTTGTGATCCATTGGGTTCCACATCTAGCCAGCAATAGGTTTAGGTTTAGCCGATTCGATTCGATTGAACTCGATTGACCTAATTAGGTCAAATTGGCTCACCTAATTGTCTAATTCGAATTACACATCGAATTGACTCATGAAACCAAATCAATTGGTTCATGAAAACCTACAAGACAAGATTGACATCTAGCAATATGTCATTCCTATCCAGAAGATGAGAAATTTGATAAAAATTATCAAAGTACCCTTTAGTAGTAAGTTACTGTGCAATTCAATCTTTCGATCTCCCATTATCCCGATTAAGTGATAGGTATGGATATATGTTAAACCCTAACACTTAATCATATTGAATCTCATCTCGATCATGAGGACTCAGCTGATGACTTATTAGAAACCAATTCTAATCTCATCCTACTTTGATCAAAAGCTCCTTGAGTCACTCATCGAAGAGATTGCATAGGATAACAATTCCTCTTACTAGGAAAGATCGATTCCTTTTCGGTCCACTCATATCCTTCGTACACCTTCCACCATACCCAGAACACCTCGTACATGTCGCAATGGCATGAATGAGTATGAACCAAAGTATAGCTTAGTGTGCACAAGGAACCATGGTGATCTCAGGTCTAAAGATCACATGCATAACTTCTACTCTGGGATCTATCTTTTGATAAGTAGTAAGACTTCCACAAGATAGTCCCGATGCAGATTAGTCCAGAGTACTCATACCCTGATGAGCACCCTTATCCTTGTATTAGTATCTCTATACAAGTGGTTGTGAGATCAACCACCCTCATCAACTGAGCATATATAGGATAAGCTAGTCTTTCCGGATTCATCGATCCACGAATCGATGGTCTAATGACTAGTAATATTTTAGATTAGAGTTTATAGGAATTAGGTCTCACTGTTATTTTATCATAACCCTAATTCCATTGCCCTACTCTATGGAGTTCATCATAATCAACAAAAACATGACACAGGGGTATATGATAAATCAAATACCTTTATTAATATGAAAAATATGTCGTACATGAGCTGGAAGTTTGCAAAAAGGCCCTCATAATGATTGGCTCTTATGGCACTTTTCTATCAAACTCCCACTTGCACTAAAGCCAATCGCCCTTGTATTTTATGCCCATACAATCTAAGTGATGATCTAACTGCTGCTTGGCTAATGCTTTAGTTAATGGGTCTACTATATTGTTCTTTGTGTCAACTCGTTCAATGCTAACATCTTATCTTTCAATGATCTCTCGAACGAGGTGGAACCGTCTTAAAATGTGCTTGGACTTATGATGAGACCTTGGTTACTTTGCTTGTGCAACAGCCCTAGTGTTATCACAATATAATGGCACTGGCTGTTGTACATCAGGAACCACGTCCAATTCCATGATGAATTTTTTCATCCAGATAGCTTCCTTCGTGGCTTCACTAGTAGCTATGTACTCTACCTCAGTGACTGAGTCAGCTAATGTTGGCTTGATGCAGGATAGTCTCGATGTATCTTGGATTATTTGGAAAAGGGAAAACACCTAAACAAACTAGGACCGTGTGATGTGGCGATGGCGGACACGAAGAAACCTGGGGTTATTTGGAAATGGGAAAACCTAAAGCATACCAAGGATCGTGGGAGGGCTACGAAGCCTCCCAGGACTAGGATAGGACGACCCCGAAAATCCTAAAACAGCCAGACTCTTTTGATTTTCAGTTTTCTTGGCAGAGGTGGCGAAGGAAGGATGGGGATGGGAGATAGGGGACTAGAACTCATGGACCTTGGGGCTCATCCTAACGAAGAGACCTCTCACTTCTAAGGCATTATGCCCTCCTCGATACTTGGAGGTGCTAGGATGAATCTCAAGGTCACGAGGGGAACAGGAA
Source organism: Areca catechu (assembly GCA_021397845.1). NCBI lineage: Eukaryota > Viridiplantae > Streptophyta > Magnoliopsida > Arecales > Arecaceae > Areca > Areca catechu. Next base: position 70,999,489 of record CM038050.1, on the reverse strand, counting down.
GAGACATGAAGATGGGAGAAAAGAATGGGATACCTGGGGCCTCACACCCCTCGACGTCCCGAAGGACGAAGGCAAGTTGGGGCCTCACACCCCTCGACGTCCCTAAGGACGAAGGCAAACGGGCCTCAGCCCAAAACCACACACAAGTGGAAAAAACACTCTAAAAATTCATTTTTATCAACTACTTTATTACAAGAGGAGTATGGATATTTATAGATGCCCAAATCCCTTTTGAAATTCAAAAATAAAATCCCCTGAAATCCTCCCTTGATTTTGAATTCAAATTCAAAATCAAAAATCCCGAATTTCCCAAATTACATTCATTAAAAAAATTACCAAATATATTCCGTTTATTCGAAATTTGAAATCCCTCCCCACTTTGAAAGTCGTGCCGCTCCAAAAATCATACAGCCTCCTTCCAGCTACTTTGAGAAGCGTGCAGAGGCTTCTTGGGATGCTTTGAGAGGCGTGCAGGTCCTTCTTCTCGGTAGAGCAACAGGAAGGGAAAAAACCTGAACTCCGGTCAGCCCCGGGGGGGGGGGGGGTGGCCGGCGGGCGGCAGCACGGCCGGCGGGCGATGGCGGCGGGGCGGCGGCCAGGTGCGGATGGCGGCTGCGGGCGGCGGCGCAGGAGTGGGACAACAGCACAGCACGCACGAGCGTCTGTTCATCTTCCCATGGGCATGGGCGGCGACGGACCCCACCGGTGGCCGGGCGGGGGCCGGCGGGCAGCGGGGACAGTGGCGAGCAGCAGGCCGGCGGTGGGCAGCAGGCCGGTGGCGGTGCAGGGCGGCATGGCGGTGGTGTCACACGAGCGCACGAGACGGACGGACGCCTCCCGCGTCCGTTCGTCTTCTCACGGGCGTGGGCGGCGACAAACCGGGCCGGCGGCCGGGCAGGGGCTGGCGGGCCGCGGGGACGGCGGCGATGCAGGGCGGCACGGTGGTGGCATCACGTGGGCGCACGGGACGGACGGACGCCTCCCGCGTCCGTTCGTCTTCCCACGGGCGTGGGCGGCGACGGACCAGGCCGGCGGCCAGGCATGGGCCGGCGGGCGGCGGGGATGGCAGCGGGCAGCAGGCCGGTGGGGGCGCAGGGCGGCACGGCTGCAGGTGGGCGGACGGACGCCTCCTCCATCCGTTCGTCTTCCCACGGGCATGGGCGGCGGCGGTAGTTTCTCCGGTGAGGGCGGGGGCCGACGGGTGTCGACGGTGGACAAGCGGGGGCGGCTGGGGGTCGGACAGCCTGGATGGGAGGAAAAAGGGGGTGGCGGCTAGGTTTTAGTAAAGAATACGAACAGGTGGGAGGAGGTTGATGATGGAATAAGCTGGGAATAAAATGGGGATAAACCTGGAATAAAACGGGAATAAAATGGATAGTTGGAATAGCAGGGATAAGAAAAAAAAGAAAAACTAGAAAAAATTAAAAGAAAATCCAGATGGGTTTCGAGTCCCCCATCACCGTGGGAGGGCTAAGAAGCCTCCCCGGACTAGGGTGACACTGAAACTAAAACCCTAAAATAGATGGTCTCTTTTGTTTTCAAATTTCTTGGTGGAGGTGGCGAAGGAAGGATGGAGATGGGAGTCTAGGAACTGGAACTCATAAACCTGGGACTCACTCAAATGGGGAGACGCCGAACCCATAATGCACACAGCAGGGCTCTCACAGCTCTCGACGCTAGGGTAACTCTCAAAGGACATGAGGGGATAAGAAGATGGGATAGGGGAAAACTAGGGCGCTCTTATCGAACCCATAATGCACATAACAGGACTCTCAGAGATGCCCCAAGGGATCAAACCCATAATGCACATAGCAGGGTTCTCACACCTTCCATCAAACCCATAATGCACATAGCAGGGAACGAAGGCAAAACGGGTCTCAGCCCAGAACCAGAACCAGTGGCTAAAAATTTCTTCTAATAATCTGATTAAAATAAGAGGAGAGGGGGTCTTTATATAGACAAACAAAACCCCTCACTTAGCCTCCAAGCAACCCAAAAAAAAAAAAAACTACATCAAAATCCATACTACATCAATATTGGTGCTGATCTGCTTTGGGAAGCGTGTTGGCTTGATGATTTGCTCTGAAAAGCATGCTACTTGGACTGCTCCAGAAAGCATGCGGAACCATCTCTCGTGGACGTGCACAGAGGAGGATCGATCTCCGGTGGCAACCGGCGGACGGGCGGTGGCCGGGAAGCGGGCGGCGGACGAGGCCGGTGGATGGCGAGCGGCGAACGGCCAACGGTGGCTGCAGGCAGGGCGGCGGCACAGGAATGGCACGGCATGCCCAGGGTATGCCGTTTGGTCTCCCACGGGCGTGGGAGCCCCGGGCGCTGGAGAGGACCTCTGACGGCCGGGACTTGGCTGGCAGACGATGGGATGGTGGGACGGTGGCAGGCGGGCGGCGGCGGCGATGGTGTCACACGGACGGATGCATCTGTTCGTCTTCCCCACGGCCGTGGGGTCTTGGGTACCAACGAGGGCCCCACCAGTGGCCGGGCGAGAGCCGGCGGACAGCGGGCAGGAGGCCGGCAGCAGGCGACGGCAGTGGCGGCGGCCATGGGCAGGCGACAAATGGACGCCTTCGCATCCGTTAGTCTTCCCACGGCGTGGGTGGTGGGCGACCGAATTTTCTAGTGTGGGCGGGGCCAGCGAGCACTGGTAGCGAGTCGACGGTGATGGCCGGGGGTCGAGCAGCCCGGATATGGGGTCGGCAGGGCGGCGGCTAGGGTTTGGGAAGTTTTTTAAAATCACGGGAAGGAGATGGAATAAAATAGGAATAAGGTGGGGATAAATTTGGGATAAAGCTGGAATAGTGGGAATAGGTGGAATAGCTGGAATAGCCAAAAATAAAAAAAAATTGAGAAAATCAAGAAAAATGTAAAAAGAACTTGGTCCTGCCCTGGATCCCCATCATGGCTACTTTGTACTTTTCCAACTCACTGCACCGCCATTCAGGGTGAAGACATACCCCGATATGGATTTGCTATCATCTGGATCTGATTGAAAACTAGAATATGTATAACCTTTTAGTTTTAACTCAGATCCACCATATACTAGAAAAATATCTTTAGTTCTTCTCAGGTACTTAAAAATATCTTTCATAGCTTTCCAATGATACTCCCCTGGATTTGCTTGAAACCTGCTCACTATGCCCAAGGCATAAGCAACATCAAGCCTGGTACATAACATGGCATACATCATTGATCCTATAGCCAAAGCATAAGGAATCATAGTCATCCTCTCTCTTTCTTCTGATGTCTTAGAAGACATTTTCTTAGAGAGATGTATGCCTTGACTTAGAGGTAAGTAACCTTTATTACTTCCATCCGTGGTGAATCTCTTCAACACTAAATCAATGTACCTGGATTGGGATAAGCCCAGCATCCTTTTGGATCTATCTCTATAGATCCTTATACCTAGTATATAGGATGCCTCTCCCAAATCCTTCATAGAAAACATTGATGATAGACAAGTTTTAATCGACTGCAACATTGGGATATCATTCCCAATGATCAATATATCGTCCATATACAAAACCAAGAAAATAATGGCACTCCCACTTGTCTTCTTATACACACATGGTTCATCCACATTTTTGATAAAACCAAATCCTTTGATTGTTTCATCAAAATGGATGTTCCAACTCCTCGATGCTTGCTTAAGTACATAAATGGACTTCTTTAATTTGCATACCTGATTTGGTCTCCCACTTGAGACAAACCCCTCTAGCTGTGACATATAGACTTCTTTTTCAAGGTTTTCATTAAGGAAAGTAGTCTTTACATCCATTTGCCAGATCTCATAGTCATGGTATGCTGCTATGGCAAGCAGTATCCGAATGGACTTGAGCATGGCTACTGGAGAAAAGGTTTCATCATAGTCTACACCATGTTTTTAGCTAAAACCTTTTACTACCAGTCTAGCCTTGTATGTCTCAACTTGACCATCTGCTCCAATCTTCTTCTTGAAGACCTATTTACACCCTATTAGGTTAATTCTTTTAGGTGGATCTACCAAATCCAAACCTGATTGGAATACATGGAGTCCATTTTAGATTTCATGGTGCCAAGCCACTTGTCAGGGTCTCTACTCTTGACAGCTTCTGAATAGGTCACAGGATTATCATCCTGTATGATACTGGCTTCATTGTCATCCCCGATGACAAAAACACATCTGAGAGGTGTTCCCCGCACCCTCTCTAACCTTCGGAGAGGAAGTGTGTATTGTGGTTGTTCTTGATCCACAAGAACCTCTGGTTGAGGAACTTCTCTTGAAGTCTCACTGGTTTGTTTGTTCTATTCTTCACATAACTCAAGTGAAGAATCACTACATCCTTCTTTAATAAACTCTTGTTCCAAGAATGTAGCATGCCTACTAACAATTATTTTTTGTTCAGCAGCATTATAAAAGAGGTATCCAACACCGTCTTTTGAATAACCAACAAACCAGTATTTATCAGCCTTGCACTTAGCTTATGTCCAACGGTATTCTTGACATAAGCATGGTAACCCCAAATCTTCAAATACTTAAGATTTGGTCTTTTGCCATTCCATAATTCATATGGAGTGTTATTCACTAATTTAGATGGAACCCTGTTTAATATGTATGCAGTAGTATCTAGGGCATCTCCCCAGAAGGAAGTAGGAAAATCTGTGAAGCTCATCATCTACCTCACCATGTCTAACAAGGTGCGATTTCTCCTTTCTGCCACTCCATTTAACTGGGATGTATAAGGAGGGATCCATTTAGATATAATTCCTTTGTCCTTGAGATGGTTTAGAAACTCACCAGATAAGTATTCACCTCCTCGATCAGACCAAAGAGCTTTAATACTAAATCCAGTTTGTTTTTCAACCATACTCTGATATTCTTTAAACTTATCAAAGGCTTCGGACTTGTGTTTTAAAAGATACACATGACCAAACCTTGATAAATCATCAATAAAAGTGATGAAAAAAGAATATCCTCCTCTAGCCTGAGTTAACATAGGTCCACATACATCAATATGTATTAGACCTAACAATTCAGTTGCCCTCTCTCCATGTCCAGTGAATGGAGACTTGGTCATTTTTTCTTTGAGACAAGATTCACAAGTTCCTAATGATTGGAAATCATCAGAGTCAAAGTAATTATCTTTGACTAACTTATTTATCCTTGACTCACTGATATGACCCAATCAGCAGTGCTAGAGATATGTGACATTGTCATTATCTCTTGAGGCTTCTAATTTTGTGGAGTCCAAGCAATGAATTGCAATGTGAGATCCACATGCGGTATCCAATACCCATGAATTAGAAATGGAAGCACTCAATGATAAATTAGTTTGTATCATGTACAAACCTTTAGATGCACCGCTTGCATCTTGCTTCACATTTGCAAGGTAAACCTTGTAGTTCTTCTTCCAATGCCCAGTCTTGCCGTAATGGAAACATGCCCCATCAACCTTCTTAACTTTCTTGTTCTTCTGAATGCTCTTCTTAGGGTTGAATTTTCTCTTCATACCCTTCTTCATTGCTTGATTTTTTCTATCAACAAGAAGCACCTGAGCCTTATCTCCTTTAGAGTAGCTCTCAGCTGTCTTAAGCATGTTAAGCAACTCTGGAAATGAAGTATTCAATTTGTTCATATGGTAGTTAAGAATGTTGGGAATCCGGTGCACCATTGTGAAAAATAATTTCAAAAAATGATGAAATTTGCACCATAAACCCTTAGCCAGGATCTCCTTATTCAGGATTAAAACATATATTCATCATGCAAACTTACATTGTTAGAATTAGGGCACCAACCTGTTAACGCTAAATCCAATTTTGATGTAGAATCAACACTTGATGTTGAATGCCCCTTTTGAATTCACCAGGCGTCCAAATGTCCACCCTCCAATGGTGATCCACAAGAAGATTGATCAAGATGCTAGCTTCTTCAAAATTCCTTCACTTGAATTCTTATCCTAGAACTCAAGAGGACTATGGCTTTAAAACTCCACGGTAGGGACTCCTTACTTCCTTTCTTTCTTCTTCCTCTCCCTTTTTTAAGACCTTGTCCTAAGAATAAAACTCTTGTCTTGAAGGAGGAGGAGGATTTAAGACACTAATGTCTTAATGTAAAAGGAAATAGAAACAGAGTAGTAATTCTTTACTTTTACCGATCGAGAGATTCTTCCTATCTCTTGTTTTAGACTTGAGTTTCAACAGAGAAGAGAACTCTGTAAAAGGGAAACTCTCTGTGTCCTAAACAAGCTAAGGAGGAATCAGTCTCCTGGAAAGAAAAGAAAAATAAAAACCTCTGTCGTACATTAGTCAATCACCCGAAGTCTCTGTTCCTTAAATAGATTACAAAAAGGTGCCTTTTCAAAAGAACACAACTCTCCGTAAAATATTTCTCACGGTCTTCCATATTTCTCACGCCCCCTTCCCTCCTTCTCATGCCTTTCCAGATTAAAACTCATGGCTTTTCCTAAAAGAAAAGTCATGAAATTTCAGAAGAAGGGAATCGCGATGCTTCGGTCTCCGAAGAGACGTTATTTCGCGCAACCGGGAAGAGTCAGCGCTTTCCTTCTTTCTTAAAAACCCATCAGCCATTGGATTCCCATCCAAGGGGGGACAAGTGAAGCGCTAACTCTAAGAAAGGAGGCCGCCCCATCTTAATTCATCGGAGAATTAAGTGGGGCGTGCCAAGAGTCCATGCACCATGGACTCTTCCAAAAGGCGCGCCAAGAGTCCATTAGCGCATGGACTCTTGGTATTTTGGCATGAAATGAATAAGGAGCGGGTGGGGGGCTAGCCTAGGTGCATGGTTAGCCAATAGGGTTAGCCATAATCTGTATTTTCATAATTAGGGTCTAATTAGATCCAATTAGAACCCAAATTGAATCAATCCGGAACCCTAATTCGAATCTAATTCGAATAGAAGCTAGGATTTGCAACACCTGCTAGAGTGTCATCATGCAAAATGATTTAATTACAAAATTAAACCCTTGATCAATTCTCTTAAGTGTGTGACCCATTGGGTTCCATATCTAGCCAGCAGTGGGTTCGAATACAAGTTGACCTAATTTGATTAGAACTCTTTCTAATCGATTTAGGTCAAATCGGGCTTACTCGACTTGATCAATTAGATCTCTTCCTAATAAGTGATCTTTAAATTTGATCAACCCACAAGACAAGATTGACGTCTAGCAACATGTCATGTCTACCCGGAAGATATGAAAATTCTGGTGAAATACCAAAAATACCCTTCAGTAGAGAGTTACCGTACAATTAAATCTTTCGATCAGCCTGCATCCAAAATATAACTATGGATATGGATATATGTCAAATCCAATATTATATTTATTTCTAGATCAATCTTATATTGATGATTCAATTATCTTGATATTAGAAACCATCTCTAATATCTTTACTTTGATCAAAGATTCCCTGAATCATCATCCGATTGTTAACTAGCTGGATGCTATCTTCTCTTACTAAGAGTGATCGATTCCTTATAGACCTACTCATTACCTTCATATCCAATTCACCATTCCCAGTATCAATCCTGTGCATGACTCAGTGTCATGATTAGGATTGAACCAAAGCATGGGTTCATGTACATAAGGTACTTATGGCAGTCTCAGGTCAAAGGATTACTTGTACCACTCCCACTATGAGAACCTTCTATTGACATGTAGCTAAGACTCCATTAGATGTTCTCAAGTTGGATCATATCAGTGAACACATTCTCTAATGAGCACCCACATCCTAGTATTATTGTCATACATAAGTGACTGTGAGAGCAGTCACCCTTTCCAGTATACATGGGATGTGCTAGTCTTACCGGAAAACCCTGATCCCCTACTCAAGGTTCCTTTGACTAGGAATATTTTAGGTTAAGGTTTTAAGACTTTAGGTCTCACTGGTATGATCTCATCATAACCCTAAAATCACAGCCCTAATCTATGGGGCTCATCATATAATATAAACACAGCGTATGATGAAAAATAATGCCTTTATTAGAATATTGTCAATTACAATGGTTTGGGAGATACAACATAGATTGGCTTGTAGGGAATATCCCTTTCAAAGAACAAACTGAGAAAAGAAATCTGGGAGTGACTGCAGGATCAAGTCCTGATTGAGTTCACCATCATGACAAACCCTAATTGACCCAATCGAGTGATCAAGTCAATCATTTTCAGCTCATGGGTTTGCATAGGTGAACCCTCACTCATCCATGCTCAGAATAACTGCTTCGATATCTCGTTTCGAGCAGCCCTACATTGCTCTCCATAAAGCTCCTTTAGATTGAGCAATATGGATTGAGGTTCTATACCTTCATGTTGCCTTTGGAGCTCGTTGCTCATCGGGGCCAACATGATGCACCTAATAGTTGTACTATCATTTTGCCACATTCTGTGTGTGGCAATTTCCTCCTCAGATGCATCCTCTCCAATCACCACTGGATCCAGAGAATCAAGTATATATGAAAGCTTCTCCTGAGTTAAAACAATCCTCAGGTTCCACAGCCAGTCCACATAATTTGGATTGGTTAACTTGTTGGCATCCATGATGCCCCTCGGTGATAAGTTTGAAGCCATTTAATTAAAGAACAATATTAGCAGACCACTCAATGATGACATACATAACTAGATAAGGACTTTATATCTAATTTTGTCTCCCATTATTTTATTCGAATACCATAACCCTCAACTATGGTAAGCAAGAAACCTTTCCTGATTTCCTTAGTGGGGTTGAGATCCTTATTCCTCATGAGTGCCTTGTGTATGCACAACAAACACACATGAGTTCAAAGGTATGACAACCTTTCCAATTGCAACCCGTGCAATTCTCAATAATTATCTTTGCCTTTAAGACACTTATGGCCTTGTGTATGCATAACAAACCATAATGTCTTAGTTTAGTCGAACCCTTCATTTCCATATAGCCATGATTGAATAATGTTAACCTTGTGTATGCATAACAAAGAAACATTTCCAACCATGCCATAAAGCACTAAGTGCACTAAGATAAATCTTATATCATACCCTAGAGTAGGCCTTGTGTATGCACAACAAACCTACTATAGTCTTGACATAAATTTGGCTTAGCAAAAAGGAAGGCAAAATATACTACACTTAACCAATTAGCATTACCAAATTAAGATTTAGATATGACCAAATTGGCCAGGTGAGTGGAAGGGGTGAGGGGGTCCCCTCGTTGCTTTCTTTAGACACCAATTAAATTTTCTAGGTCAGACAACGGAACCAACTAAAAACCTCATTCTCTTTACCTTCCCAAAATCACTTGTCTAGACACCAATTGGCTAATCAAATCCTAATTGGTTTTGCATCATGACTAAGTTTTTTGCTATGACTAAATATAATTTTGATGAGGGATTTTGATGGTCTCAAAACACATTCTAAATTATCATGATTACTATGCTTATAACATATATAAACATGTAACATATCATCATAACATAACATCATAACATAACATGTTATGTTAAACAAGCATATTATAGCTAATATGCAAATCAAGGCATGATAGATACATAAAAATACCTTTCACCTCACTTTCTCATGGGATATGACCACAGTGGCATCCCTACACGCCATAGGAGATCCATTGAATGGAAGGAGAGGGCCTTTAAACCCTACTTGGCTCCTATGACCGGACGGCCATGGTGACTAACCCAATCCAAAGCAGTTACTTGGTTCAATCAACATGTATAATTTCATACTTGACATAATATCATGCATTTCATAAAAACTGAAATTAAACATATTATCCTAATATGCAAAATTTTATACAATTGCATTATTATGTCATTTCATAAAGAAAACATAAATCATGCATATGAATTTGGTCAGGTCGACTAGACAGGGTTCGGGTCGGCTCAGATAGTGGAATTTCATAAAACTCCAAAAATGGTTCATAACTGGTATGCCACAAGGATGGCTCTAATACCACTGATGAGAATTCTCCCAGGGTGCCAGGAATCATGCAGCATGCGAAAGTGAATTTCAAAAATAAAAATTCAAAGCATGAAACCCTAATTGGCCAGAAAACCCTAATGTCAAGGAACCCCTTATGCAATACCAATTAATGAAACATAAATGGAGCCAGAAAAATATACCTGGATCACTGAAATCCAATCCTTTCCATGAGGCTCACAAGTGCAAGCCCTCCAATGGTGATCCACACAGGAATCAATCCTGGGAACCTCTTCCTTGTAGGTTGCTTGATCAATTGAGACTCTTCCGATGGACTTTCTTCCTTCGGCAGCCTCTCCTCCTTGCTTAGACCTTCGCCCTCAAGAAGAGCACTCTAAGCCCTCTCTAAAATCTCTCTTCTCTCTTTCTATTACTTCCTAATTCTCTTCCTAAGCCTTTGTCTTAAAATGACAGACTTGTCTTAAAAGAAGACCTATGTCCTAACAAGGGAAGGAAGAGACAAGGTGGATAGATGTAAGAGTGTAAGAAAGAAACTAAAAATCATCCCATCAGAACAAATACCGATGGATATTTATAGGAGAGGGGGAGGCACCAGATAAGCCTTCTCATCAACCTTTGATCTGTCCAAACACAAATCAAATAAGACCCTTCATTAAGGAGGAGTCTTATCATGAAACATCATGTCCCTTTATGCGCCGACCACCTAATTCAAGTCCCTTCAATTTTTTATCCAACTTCTCCCTTTGCCACTTGGCATTACTGGTTAAGATGAAGAGAAGGGACGTGACTTATGAATGAGAAGCATCGATGATTCAAAAAGATTTAAAGCAGAAGGACTACGCTTACTTGAATTAGTGCCAAAGTGAAGAGACGTGACTATTCACTTTGTGCCAACTTCTCCATGCCATATGATACCTTTGACCTAGTTAAAGTATATACCATATGGGTTTCATATGAAAGGGTATTAAGTCTACTTTCCAACCATATAATTTGTTTTTAAATTGGAGTTCAATTGGTCCTTGTGCGCCCTTTTGAATGCAAAGGTATCACTTAGGCATCAAGAGTCCCATGCCTTTTGGACTCTTCATATATGGTGTATAAAATGTCCAAAAAATATCAGATAAAATCCGGTAAGTTTGTCCCACTTAGGACCCAACTCAATCTAGGTCTCCCATAAATTGGTTAGTCCATTTAGCAACCTTTCAGACACAATTCAATTGGGTTAGGAGATTAGGTCAGCCTACACATGCTAGTGTGCAATCTAGCTAACCAATTAGGATCCCTTGACCCTAATTAAATGTCAATTGAGTTCCTAGGATGACTCACTAATGTATGTGACTCATTGGGTTCCACATCTAGCTAGCAGTAGGTTTAGGTTTGAGCCGATTCGATCCGATCGAACCCGATTAACCTAATTAGGTCAAATTGGCTCACCTAATTGTCCAATTCGAATCACACATTGAATTGACTCATGAAACCAAATCAATTGGTTCATGAAAACTTACAAGACAATATTGATGTCTAGCAATGTAACATGCCTACCCGGAAGATAAGAAATTTGGTAAAAATTATCAAAGTACCCTTAAGTAGTAAGTTACCGTGCAATTCAATCTTTTGATCTCCCATTATCCCGATTAAGTGATAGGTATGGATTTATGTCAAACCCTAACACTTAATCATATCAAATCTCATCTCGATCATGAGGACTCAGCTAATTACTGATTAGAAATCATTTCTGATCTCATCCTGCTTTGATCAAAGGCTCCTTGAGTCACTCATCGAAGAGATTGCATAGGATAACAATTCCTCTTACGAGGAAAGATCGATTCCTTGTTGGTCCACTTACATCCTTCGTACACCTTCCACCATACCCAGAACATCCCGTACATGTCACAATGGCATGAATGAGTATGAACCAAAGTATGGCTTAGTGTGCACAAGGAACCATGCTGACCTCAGGTCTAAAGATTACATGCATAACATCTACTCTGGGATCTATCTTTTAACAAGTAGTAAGACTTCCATAAGATAGTCCCGATGTGGATCAGTCCAGTATACTCATATCCTGATGAGCTCCTTTATCCTTGTATTAGTGTCTCTATACAAGTGGTTGTGAGATCAACCACCCTCATCAACTAAGCATACATAGGATAAGCTAGTCTTTCCAGATTCATCGATCCCTGAATCGATGGTCCAATGACAAGGAACATTCTAGATAGGGTTTGTAGGAATTAGGTCTCACTGTTATATTATCATAACCCTAATTCCATTGTCCTACTCTATGAGGTTCATCATAATCAACAAAAAAATGACACAGCAGTATATAATAAATCAAATGTTTTTATTAATATAAAAAATATGTCATACATGAGCTGGAAGTTTGCAAAAAGGCCCTTATAATGATTGGCTCTTAGGGCACTTTTCTATCACATTCACTCCTATTCATTGAGTTCAACTACTTTCAAGCTAAGACAAGTCTCCAAGTATTCAAGTGCCTTTAAGAACATTCAAGTTCATCCTATTTGAGCATTAAAGGAGGCTTCATCAAGTCAAAAGCATCTTTACATCAAAGCTTCAAATAGATATCGCTTTATTAGAAAGCTTTCTTTGTTACTTTACTTCAAACTTATATTTGTTGTAAAGGTTTTTAGTTAGCCTATTGGAAAACCAATGAGGTTATTGGTGAGCCTTTGAAAATCATTTAGGTTCTTAGTTAGCCCGCAAAACCAAGGGAGGTTGGTGGTAAGCCTTAAAATCATTTAGGTTCTTGGTTAGCCCGTAAAACCAAGTGAGGTTTTGACTTATGAGCCTTGTGAAAATAAGTCGGGTTTTGATTAGTGAGCCCGGAAAACTAATCGGCTATAATCGGTTGAGATTATAGTAAATTTCCAAGTGAGTCTTGGGGAGTGGATGTAGGTGCATTGGATAGCACCAAACCACTATACTTCTTTTGTATTTTTGATTGCTTGTCTCTTCAATTCTCTCTTCAAATTGCTCTTATCTTTCTTGTTTTATATTTTCACTGCATACTTATTAACGAGCACTTCACTTGCATTCGTAGTACCTAGTTTATTTATTGGATTGGTTTACATTCTTACATTCCATTCAAATAATTTTTAGAGACCCAATTCATCCCCCCTCTTGGGTTACTTACTGGACAACAAGTAGTATCAGAGCCCTGTTCTCAGTTTATAGGTCTAACCACCTTGAGTAAAGATCTATGGCAGCCCCTATTGGTACTAGTATAGTTGAGGAACAATCCTCAAATAGACCTCCATTATTTAATGGATCAAATTATACTTATTGAAAAACTAGAATGAGAATAAATATGCATTCAATTAATTATAACTTGTGAAAGGTTGTTGATAAAGGTCAACATATTCCTTCGATTATGGTTAATGGTGTTTCCATCCCAAAGCTTAAAGAGGATTGGGATGAAAATAACATTAAATAATCTGAGATCAATGCGAAAGCAATGAATCTTCTCTATTGTGCATTAGATCATAGTGAATTTAATAGGATTTTTACTTGCACATCTGCCAAGAAAATATGGGACACACTTGAAGTTATCCATGAGGATACCGATCAAGTAAAAAAATACTAAAGTGAACATGTTAGTGCATATATATGAAATGTTCCAAATGGAACCTAATAAATCTATCACTGATATGTACACAAGATTCACAAATATTGTAAATGGAATGAGAAGTTTAGGAAAAATAATGTCTAATGCTGATCTTGTCAATAAAATTCTCAGGTCACTTCCAACTTCGTGGGATCTGAAGGTGACCGATATCCAAGAAGCTAAAGATGTTGACAAACTACCATTGGAGAAATTGGTGGGATCGCTCATGACTTATGAGCTCAACCTAAAGAAAAAATCTATGGATATGGATAAGCAAAAAAAGGAGATTGCATTCAAGTCTACTGTTCAAGAAAAATTCTCAAATGAAGAATCTGAAGAAGAAGAAGAGGATGAGAGTGAAGAAGCACTCCTTGCAAGAAAATTTAGAAGGTTCATGAAGAGAAGAAAGTTTTCCAATAAGAAGAAATTTCAATCAACTAAAGAGAAGAGAAAGGAAAAGGAGAAAGAAAAGGAAAAAGAGAAGGAAATATCTACATGCTTCGAGTGTAAGAAGCCTGGACACTATAAATTCGACTGCCCTCTCCTAAAGAAGTCAAAGAAAAAGCTAAGGAAGAAGGCTATGATGGCTACCTGGAGTGATAGTGAGGACTCCAGTTCAGAAGAAGAACAAGCTGAAATTGCAAATCTATGTCTCATGGCAAATCAAGATCAAGAAGAGGTAATTTCTGATACAGAAATTGATTTTACTTTTGATGAATTAAAAAATACTTTTGATGAACTAGTTCATGATTATAAATTGATTTTATTTGAAAACAAAAATTGAATAAGCATACAAATAGTTTTTCTCATAAAAATAATTCTTTATTAAATGAAGTTAATGATTTGAAAACTAAACTAGATGTCTTAGAAAAGAAAAATAAGGCTTTGACAATGAAAAATGATATTCTAAAAAGACCTAAAAATATCATTTAAAATGGTGATCTTTTGAAGAAAAACAAGGATTTAGAATTAGAAAACAAAAATTACAAAAATGAGCTTGACAAAATAAAACTTTTTGTTGAAAAGTTCACCTATAGTTCAGAAAAACTAAATCTTCTTCTAAACAACCAAAGAGCCATTTTTAACAAAGCAGGTTAGGTTATGAACCTCAAAGACAACAAAAGTATTTCAAAAACTTTTTTGTACCTGCATCATCTAGTATTATATGTTTCTCATGCAAAAAACAAGGCCATAAAGCTTTTCAGTGTAATATGAGAAAAATTAATACTTATGAAAAAGATTGGGTTCCAAAAGGAACCAATTTAAGTGCTAACCCTCAAGGACCCAAGTTGGCTTGGGTATCTAAAAACAAAGCTTGATTTATTTTATAGGTGTGTCTTGCAACCAAGAAGAATAAAAGACTATGGTATCTTGATAGTGGTTGCTCAAGGTACATGACAGGAGATGTGAAGCAATTCACTACTCTTGAGGCAATGAATGGAGGGAGTGTGACTTTCGGAGATAATGGTAAAGGAAAAATCATTGGCATTGGTAAGGTTCACATCACCCCTTCTACATGTATTAATAATGTACTTTTAGTTGATGGTTTGAAATATAATCTTGTAAGTATTAGTCAGTTTTGCGACAAAGATTTTCAAGTTATTTTTAAATCATTTTATTGCATAATTACTAGTCATGATAAAAATGGAGTACAATTCATTGGAAAAAGATATGGTAATATTTATTTAGTAGATTTAGATAATCTATCCTTGCCTAATAGAGAATGCCTAGTTATAATGAATTCTACTATAGATAAGACTAGTTGGCTTTAGCATAGAAGACTAGGACATGCTAGTATGTATTTACTTTCAAAACTTTATAAAAAGGATTTAGTAAGAGATTTACCAAAACTTGTTTTTTAAAAAGATAGAGTTTGCCAAGCTTGCCAATTTGGAAAACAAGCTAAAACATCTTTCAAGCCTAAAGGTTTTGTTACCACTAGTAGGCCACTAGAACTACTCCATATGAATTTGGACCAACTAGAATATCTAGTCTATGAGGTAAGAGATATGGATTGGTATAGTGGATGATTTTTCAAGATTTACTCAGGTTTTCTTTCTTGCTCATAAAGATGAATCATTTTTTGTATTTGTAAAGTTTTATCGAAAAATCTCAA
This sequence comes from Areca catechu, assembly GCA_021397845.1. Taxonomy (NCBI): domain Eukaryota; kingdom Viridiplantae; phylum Streptophyta; class Magnoliopsida; order Arecales; family Arecaceae; genus Areca; species Areca catechu. The sequence goes on along the minus strand of CM038050.1, from coordinate 70,983,813 downwards.
ATGAAAAAGGTACTTCTGTTATTTACATATGAAGTGATCATGGGTCTAAATTTGAAAATCAAGATTTTGAAAGTTTTTGTAATGAGAAAGGTATATAACACAATTTTTCTGCATCTAGGACACCTCAGTAAAATGGGATAGTAGAAAGGAAAAATCGTACTTTAGAAGAAATGGCACGCACTATGCTTTGCAAAAATAATTTGCCAAGATATTTTTGGGCTGAAGCAATTAATACTGCATGTTACATTTTAAATCATGTTTTAATTCAACCTATTTTAAAGAAAACTTCTTATAAACTTTGGAATCAAAGAAAACCAACTTTGAAGTATTTTCGAGTTTTTGGTTGTCAATGTTTTATTTTGAATAATGGTAAAGACAATCTTGAAAATTTTGATGCCAAGTCTGATGAAGGTATCTTTCTAGGATACTCTACATCAAGCAAGGCATACAGAGTTTTTAACAAAAGAATCCTAGTTGTAAAGGAATCAGTACATATAGTTTTTGAAGAGCTTACTAACAAATTCTCCAGAAAAGAAGATACTTCTGATACATGTGCAGGTGCTGATAAGCTACAAAAGTTGACATTAGATGATCAACCCTCTCAACAAAATGAAGAAAATCAAGACAAAGATGACAAAGGTGAAGCCAAACAATCCACACCAAAGCACCAAGATTTACCTAAGGAGTAGAGGTATGCTCAGGACATCCTAAGGAATTAATCCTAGGTGATCCATCAAAAGGGGTAAGAACTAGAGCATCAATTAGAAATGAATATGATTATATTGCTTTTGTTTTTTAAGAGAGCCTAAATATTTTGAAGATGCTGAAAAAGACCCTAACTGGATAAATGCTATGCAAAATGAATTAATTCAGTTTGATAGAAATAATGTTTGGATATTAATAGAAAGACTATCTAATGTTTCTATTATTGGCACTAAATGGGTGTTTAGAAATAAGTTAGATAAAAATAGAATTGTTATTAAAAATAAAGCTAGGCTAGTTGCCAAAGGCTACAATTAGGAGGAATGAATTGATTTTGATAAAACTTTTGCTCCTGTTGTTAGACTTGAGGCAATTAACTACTATTAGCATTTGCTTGTTTAATGAATTTCAAACTCTTTCAAATTGATGTTAAAAGTGCTTTTCTAAATGGTTTTATAGTTGAAAAAGTTTTTGTTGAACAACCACCTGGTTTTGAAAATCATACACATCCTGATTATATTTTTAAACTACACAAAGCCCTTTATAGTTTGAAGTAAGCACCCTGAGCATGATATGAAAGATTCAGCAAATTTCTGATTGAAAATGAATTTTCTAGAGGCCATGTTGATAAAACTTTGTTTCTAAAGAAGAAAGATGATGACTTATTAGTAGTGCAAATCTAGGTTGATGATATTATTTTTGGTGCTACTATGAGATTCTTTGTCAAGAGTTTGCTAAGCTAATGCAGGGAGAGTTCGAAATGAGCACGATGGGAGAACTCAATTTCTTTCTCGGACTCCAAATCAAGCAAACCAAAGATGGAATCTTCATCAACCAAGCTAAGTATACAAAGAAAATCATAAAGAAGTTTGGGATGGAGACTACTAAGTCAATAGGTACACCTATGAGCCCCTTTTGTAAGCTTGATAAAGATGAGCATGGTAAATCTGTTGATCAAAAATTATATAGAGGTTTGATTGGCTCTTTAGTGTATTTGACTGCTAGTAGACCAGATATAATGTTCAGTGTATGCATGTGTACTAGATATCAGTCTGATCCTAAGGAATCACATCTGTTGGCTGTTAAGCACATTATTAGATATCTATCTGGTACAATTGATATTGGCTTGTGATATTCTAGAGACTCATCTGCTGATTTAATTGAATATTCTAATGCTGATTTTGCTGGATATAAATTAGATAGAAAAAGTACTAGTAGAACTTGCAAATTTCTTGGAGTTAACTTAATCTCCTGGTTTAGCAAGAAATAAATTTCAGTTGCACTATCCATAATTGAGGCTGAGTATATTGCAGCAGGAAATTGTTATGCTCAAATCTTGTTGATTAAACAATAACTTGATGATTTTGGAATCAAATTAACTTGTACACCCATAAAATATGATAATACTAGTGCTGTTTATTTAACTAAGAATCCTGTTCAACATTCTAGAAGTAAACATATTGAAATTAGGCATCATTTTATTAGAGACCATGACTCAAGTATCGACACATGACTGAGGAAGTGTTGACTCAAGCCGATACACAAGTAGAGTTTCAGTGGCACGGCCGAAGTGTCAACACATGAATGTCTGGTGTCGACTCAAAGTGTCGACACATGGATCAACTCATTGCCTGAGATTTTTGGGTTACTGAACTTGCTGAAGTTGAAGACTTACCTGAAGTGTTAACTCAAAGTATCGACTCACTTGAGGAAGTGTCGACACATTTAAGAATTCCAGAAAGCTACATTGAAGATATTTGAACTAAGTGTCGACTCATGGAATGCAAGTGTCGACCCTATGTATTGACTCATAGCCTAAAGTGTTGACACTTGGAGTTCTGGGAACAGTAACGGCTAGTTTTTCAAATGCAAAACTCACTCCTCTTGGCTCCCAACGGCTAGTTTTTGTATCTAACGTCTAAAAACCAAGTTTGAGGCCTTGGAAAGGTACTTAATTGATTCAAATCAAAGCTAAACATAAGAGAATGAAAAAAGAACAACCAAGAGAGAAGAAAAGAAGAGCAATCTGATGGGAATTCTCCCAGGGTGCCGAGAATCATGCAGCATGCGGAAGTGAATTTCAAAAACAAAAATTCAAAGCATGAAATCCTAATTGGCTAGAAAACCCTAATTTCAAGGAACCCTTTATGCAATACCAATTAATGAAACATATATGGAGTTAGAAAAACATACCTGGATCGTTGAAATCCAATCCTTTCCACAAGGCTCACAAGTGCAAGCCCTCCAACGGTGATCCACACAGGAATCAAACCTAGGAACCTCTCCCTTGTAGGTTTCTTGATCAATTGGGACTCTTTCGATGGACTTTCTTCCTTCGGCAGCCTCTCCTTCCTTGCTTAGACCTTCGCCCTCCAGAAGAGCACTCTAAGCCCCCTCCAAAATATCTCTTCTCTCTTTCTATCACTTCCAAATTCTCTTCCTAAATCCTTGTCTTAAAATGGCAGACTTGTCTTAAAGGAAGACCTATGTCCTAACAAGGGAAGGAAGAGACAAGGTGGATAGATGTAAGAGTGTAAGAAAGAAACCAAAAATCATCCCATCGAAACAAATACCGATGGCTATTTATAGAAAAGGGAGAGACACCAGATAAGCCTTCTCATCAGCCTTTGATCTATCCAAATACAGATCAAATAAGACCCTTCACTAAGAAGGAGTCTTATCATGAAACACCATGTCCCTTTATGCGCCAAATAGCTAATTCAAGTCCCTTCAATTTTTTATCCGACTTCTCCCTTTGCCACTTAGCATTTCAAGTTAAGATGAATCCAAGGGATGTGACTTATTAATGAGAAGCATCAGTGATTCAAAAGGACTTAAAGTAGAAGGACTCTGCTTACTTGAATTAGCGCCAAAGTGAAGAGACATGACTCTTCACTTTGTACCAATTTCTCCATGCCATATGATACCTTTAACCTAGTCAAAGTATATACAATATGGGTATCATATGAAAGGGAATTAAGTCTACTTTCCAACCATATAATTTGTTTTCAAATTGGAGTTCATTTGGTCTTTGTGTGCCCTTTTGAATGCAGAGGTGTCACTTAGGCATCAAGAGTCCCATAACTTTTAGACTCTTCATATATGGCGCATAAAATGTCCAAAAAATATTAGATAAAATCTGATAAGCTTGTCCCACTTAGGACTCAACCCAATATAGGTCTCCCATAAATTGGTTAGTTCATTTTTCAACCTTTCAGACCCAATTCAATTGGGTTAGGAGATTAGGTCAGCCTACACATGCTAGTGTGCAATCTAGCTAATCAATTAGGATCCCTTGACCCTAATTAAATGTCAATTGAGTTTCTAGATTGACTCCCTAATGTTTGTGATCCATTGGGTTCCACATCTAGCCAGCAATAGGTTTAGGTTTAGCCGATTCGATTCGATTGAACTCGATTGACCTAATTAGGTCAAATTGGCTCACCTAATTGTCTAATTCGAATTACACATCGAATTGACTCATGAAACCAAATCAATTGGTTCATGAAAACCTACAAGACAAGATTGACATCTAGCAATATGTCATTCCTATCCAGAAGATGAGAAATTTGATAAAAATTATCAAAGTACCCTTTAGTAGTAAGTTACTGTGCAATTCAATCTTTCGATCTCCCATTATCCCGATTAAGTGATAGGTATGGATATATGTTAAACCCTAACACTTAATCATATTGAATCTCATCTCGATCATGAGGACTCAGCTGATGACTTATTAGAAACCAATTCTAATCTCATCCTACTTTGATCAAAAGCTCCTTGAGTCACTCATCAAAGAGATTGCATAGGATAACAATTCCTCTTACTAGGAAAGATCGATTCCTTTTCGGTCCACTCATATCCTTCGTACACCTTCCACCATACCCAGAACACCTCGTACATGTCGCAATGGCATGAATGAGTATGAACCAAAGTATAGCTTAGTGTGCACAAGGAACCATGGTGATCTCAGGTCTAAAGATCACATGCATAACTTCTACTCTGGGATCTATCTTTTGACAAGTAGTAAGACTTCCACAAGATAGTCCCGATGCAGATTAGTCCAGAGTACTCATACCCTGATGAGCACCCTTATCCTTGTATTAGTATCTCTATACAAGTGGTTGTGAGATCAACCACCCTCATCAACTGAGCATATATAGGATAAGCTAGTCTTTCCGGATTCATCGATCCACGAATCGATGGTCTAATGACTAGTAATATTTTAGATTAGAGTTTATAGGAATTAGGTCTCACTGTTATTTTATCATAACCCTAATTCCATTGCCCTACTCTATGGAGTTCATCATAATCAACAAAAACATGACACAGGGGTATATGATAAATCAAATACCTTTATTAATATGAAAAGTATGTCGTACATGAGCTGGAAGTTTGCAAAAAGGCCCTCATAATGATTGGCTCTTATGGCACTTTTCTATCAAACTCCTACTTGCACTAAAGCCAATCGCCCTTGTATTTTATGCCCATACAATCTAAGTGATGATCTAACTGCTGCTTGGCTAATGCTTTAGTTAATGGGTCTACTATATTGTTCTTTGTGTCAACTGGTTCAATGCTAACATCTTATCTTTCAATGATCTCTCGAACGAGGTGGAACCGTCTTAAAATGTGCTTGGACTTATGATGAGACCTTGGTTACTTTGCTTGTGCAATAGCCCTAGTGTTATCACAATATAATGGCACTGGCTGTTGTACATCAGGAACCACGTCCAATTCCATGATGAATTTTTTCATCCAGATAGCTTCCTTCGTGGCTTCACTAGTAGCTATGTACTCTACCTCAGTGACTGAGTCAGCTAATGTTGGCTTGATGCAGGATAGTCTCGATGTATCTTGGATTATTTGGAAAAGGGAAAACACCTAAACAAACTAGGACCGTGTGATGTGGCGATGGCGGACACGAAGAAACCTGGGGTTATTTGGAAATGGGAAAACCTAAAGCATACCAAGGATCGTGGGAGGGCTACGAAGCCTCCCAGGACTAGGATAGGACGACCCCGAAAATCCTAAAACAGCCAGACTCTTTTGATTTTCAGTTTTCTTGGCAGAGGTGGCGAAGGAAGGATGGGGATGGGAGACAGGGGACTAGAACTCATGGACCTTGGGGCTCATCCTAACGAAGAGACCTCTCACTTCTAAGGCATTATGCCCTCCTCGATACTTGGAGGTGCTAGGATGAATCTCAAGGTCACGAGGGGAACAGGAAGAGACATGAAGATGGGAGAAAAGAATGGGATACCTGGGGCCTCACACCCCTCGACGTCCCGAAGGACGAAGGAAAGTTGGGGCCTCACACCCCTCGACGTCCCTAAGGACGAAGGCAAACGGGCCTCAGCCCAAAACCACACACAAGTGGAAAAAATACTCTAAAAATTCATTTTTATCAACTACTTTATTACAAGAGGAGTATGGATATTTATAGATGCCCAAATCCCTTTTGAAATTCAAAAATAAAATCCCCTGAAATCCTCCCTTGATTTTGAATTCAAATTCAAAATCAAAAATCCCGAATTTCCCAAATTACATTCATTAAAAAAATTACCAAATATATTCCGTTTATTCGAAATTTGAAATCCCTCCCCACTTTGAAAGTCGTGCCGCTCCAAAAATCATACAGCCTCCTTCCAGCTACTTTGAGAATCGTGCAGAGGCTTCTTGGGATGCTTTGAGAGGCGTGCAGGTCCTTCTTCTCGGTAGAGCAACAGGAAGGGAAAAAACCTGAACTCCGGTCAGCCCCGGGGGGGGGGGGGGGGGTGGCCGGCGGGCGGCAGCACGGCCGGCGGGCGATGGCGGCGGGGCGGCGGCCAGGTGCGGACGGCGGCTGCGGGCGGCGGCGCAGGAGTGGGACAACAGCACAGCACGCACGAGCGTCTGTTCATCTTCCCATGGGCATGGGCGGCGACGGACCCCACCGGTGGCCGGGCGGGGGCCGGCGGGCAGCGGGGACAGTGGCGAGCAGCAGGCCGGCGGTGGGCAGCAGGCCGGTGGCGGTGCAGGGCGGCATGGCGGTGGTGTCACACGAGCGCACGGGATGGACGGACGCCTCCCGCGTCCGTTCGTCTTCTCACGGGCGTGGGCGGCGACAAACCGGGCCGGCGGCCGGGTAGGGGCTGGCGGGCCGCGGGGACGGCGGCGATGCAGGGCGGCACGGTGGTGGCATCACGTGGGCGCACGGGACGGACGGACGCCTCCCGCATCCGTTCGTCTTCCCACGGGCGTGGGCGGCGACGGACCAGGCCGGCGGCCAGGCATGGGCCGGCGGGCGGCGGGGATGGCAGCGGGCAGCAGGCCGGTGGGGGCGCAGGGCGGCACGGCTGCAGGTGGGCGGACGGATGCCTCCTCCATCCGTTCGTCTTCCCACGGGCATGGGCGGCGGCGGTAGTTTCTCCGGTGAGGGCGGGGGCCGACGGGTGTCGGCGGTGGACAAGCGGGGGCGGCTGGGGGTCGGACAGCCTGGATGGGAGGAAAAAGGGGGTGGCGGCTAGGTTTTAGAAAAGAATACGAACAGGTGGGAGGAGGTTGATGATGGAATAAGCTGGGAATAAAATGGGGATAAACCTGGAATAAAACGGGAATAAAATGGATAGTTGGAATAGCAGGGATAAGAAAAAAAAGAAAAACTAGAAAAAATTAAAAGAAAATCCAGATGGGTTTCGAGTCCCCCATCACCGTGGGAGGGCTAAGAAGCCTCCCCGGACTAGGGTGACACTGAAACTAAAACCCTAAAATAGATGGTCTCTTTTGTTTTCAAATTTCTTGGTGGAGGTGGCGAAGGAAGGATGGAGATGGGAGTCTAGGAACTGGAACTCATAAACCTGGGACTCACTCAAATGGGGAGACGCCGAACCCATAATGCACACAGCAGGGCTCTCACAGCTCTCGATGCTAGGGTAACTCTCAAAGGACATGAGGGGATAAGAAGATGGGATAGGGGATAACTAGGGCGCTCTTATCGAACCCATAATGCACATAACAGGACTCTCAGAGATGCCCCAAGGGATCAAACCCATAATGCACATAGCAGGGTTCTCACACCTTCCATCAAACCCATAATGCACATAGCAGGGAACGAAGGCAAAACGGGTCTCAGCCCAGAACCAGAACCAGTGGCTAAAAATTTCTTCTAATAATCTGATTAAAATAAGAGGAGAGGGGGTCTTTATATAGACAAACAAAACCCCTCACTTAGCCTCCAAGCAACCCAAAAAAAAAAAAACTACATCAAAATCCATACTACATCAATATTGGTGCTGATCTGCTTTGGGAAGCGTGTTGGCTTGATGATTTGCTCTGAAAAGCATGCTACTTGGACTGCTCCAGAAAGCATGCGGAACCATCTCTCGTGGACGTGCACAGAGGAGGATCGATCTCCGGCGGCAACCGGCGGACGGGCGGTGGCCGGGAAGCGGGCGGCGGACGAGGCCGGTGGATGGCGAGCGGCGAACGGCCAACGGTGGCTGCAGGCAGGGCGGCGGCACAGGAATGGCACGGCATGCCCAGGGTATGCCGTTTGGTCTCCCACGGGCGTGGGAGCCCCGGGCGCTGGAGAGGACCTCTGACGGCCGGGACTTGGCTGGCAGACGATGGGATGGTGGGACGGTGGCAGGCGGGCGGCGGCGGCGATGGTGTCACACGGACGGATGCATCTGTTCGTCTTCCCCACGGCCGTGGGGTCTTGGGTACCAACGAGGGCCCCACCAGTGGCCGGGCGAGAGCCGGCGGACAGCGGGCAGGAGGCCGGCAGCAGGCGACGGCAGTGGCGGCGGCCATGGGCAAGCGACGAATGGACGCCTTCGCATCCGTTAGTCTTCCCACGGCGTGGGTGGTGGGCGACCGAATTTTCTAGTGTGGGCGGGGCCAGCGAGCACTGGTAGCGAGTCGACGGTGATGGCCGGGGGTCGAGCAGCCCGGATATGGGGTCGGCAGGGCGGCGGCTAGGGTTTGGGAAGTTTTTTAAAATCACGGGAAGGAGATGGAATAAAATAGGAATAAGGTGGGGATAAATTTGGGATAAAGCTGGAATAGTGGGAATAGGTGGAATAGCTGGAATAGCCAAAAATAAAAAAAATTGAGAAAATCAAGAAAAATGTAAAAAGAACTTGGTCCTGCCCTGGATCCCCATCATGGCTACTTTGTACTTTTCCAACTCACTGCACCGCCATTCAGGGTGAAGACATACCCCAATATGGATTTTCTATCATCTGGATCTGATTGAAAACTAGAATATGTATAACCTTTTAGTTTTAACTCAGATCCACCATATACTAGAAAAATATCTTTAGTTCTTCTCAGGTACTTAAAAATATCTTTCATAGCTTTCCAATGATACTCCCCTGGATTTGCTTGAAACCTGCTCACTATGCCCAAGGCATAAGCGACATCAAGCCTGGTACATAACATGGCATACATCATTGATCCTATAGCCAAAGCATAAGGAATCATAGTCATCCTCTCTCTTTCTTCTGATGTCTTAGAAGACATTTTCTTAGAGAGATGTATGCCTTGACTTAGAGGTAAGTAACCTTTATTACTTCCATCCGTGGTGAATCTCTTCAACACTAAATCAATGTACCTGGATTGGGATAAGCCCAGCATCCTTTTGGATCTATCTCTATAGATCCTTATACCTAGTATATAGGATGCCTCTCCCAAATCCTTCATAGAAAACTTTGATGATAGACAAGTTTTAATCGACTGCAACATTGGGATATCATTCCCAATGATCAATATATCGTCCATATACAAAACCAAGAAAATAATGGCACTCCCACTTGTCTTCTTATACACACATGGTTCATCCACATTTTTGATAAAACCAAATCCTTTGATTGTTTCATCAAAATGGATGTTCCAACTCCTCGATGCTTGCTTAAGTACATAAATGGACTTCTTTAATTTGCATACCTGATTTGGTCTCCCACTTGAGACAAACCCCTCTAGCTGTGACATATAGACTTCTTTTTCAAGGTTTCCATTAAGGAAAGTAGTCTTTACATCCATTTGCCAGATCTCATAGTCATGGTATGCTGCTATGGCAAGCAGTATCCGAATGGACTTGAGCATGGCTACTGGAGAAAAGGTTTCATCATAGTCTACACCATGTTTTTAGCTAAAACCTTTTGCTACCAGTCTAGCCTTGTATGTCTCAACTTGACCATCTGCTCCAATCTTCTTCTTGAAGACCTATTTACACCCTATTAGGTTAATTCTTTTAGGTGGATCTACCAAATCCAAACCTGATTGGAATACATGGAGTCCATTTTAGATTTCATGGTGCCAAGCCACTTGTCAGGGTCTCTACTCTTGACAGCTTCTGAATAGGTCACAGGATTATCATCCTGTATGATACTGGCTTCATTGTCATCCCCGATGACAAAACCACATCTGAGAGGTGTTCCCCGCACCCTCTCTAACCTTCGGAGAGGAAGTGTGTATAGTGGTTGTTCTTGATCCACAAGAACCTCTGGTTGAGGAACTTCTCTTGAAGTCTCATTGGTTTGTTTGTTCTATTCTTCACATAACTCAAGTGAAGAATCACTACATCCTTCTTTAATAAACTCTTGTTCCAAGAATGTAGCATGCCTACTAACAATTATTTTTTGTTCAGCAGCATTATAAAAGAGGTATCCAACACCGTCTTTTGAATAACCAACAAACCAGTATTTATCAGCCTTGCACTTAGCTTATGTCCAACGGTATTCTTGACATAAGCATGGTAACCCCAAATCTTCAAATACTTAAGATTTGGTCTTTTGCCATTCCATAATTCATATGGAGTGTTATTCACTAATTTAGATGGAACCCTGTTTAATATGTATGCAGTAGTATCTAGGGCATCTCCCCAGAAGGAAGTAGGAAAATCTGTGAAGCTCATCATCTACCTCACCATGTCTAACAAGGTGCGATTTCTCCTTTCTGCCACTCCATTTAACTGGGATGTATAAGGAGGGATCCATTTAGATATAATTCCTTTGTCCTTGAGATGGTTTAGAAACTCACCAGATAAGTATTCACCTCCTCGATCAGACCAAAGAGCTTTAATACTAAATCCAGTTTGTTTTTCAACCATACTCTGATATTCTTTAAACTTATCAAAGGCTTCGGACTTGTGTTTTAAAAGATACACATGACCAAACCTTGATAAATCATCAATAAAAGTGATGAAAAAAGAATATCCTCCTCTAGCCTGAGTTAACATAGGTCCACATACATCAATATGTATTAGACCTAACAATTCAGTTGCCCTCTCTCCATGTCCAGTGAATGGAGACTTGGTCATTTTTTCTTTGAGACAAGATTCACAAGTTCCTAATGATTGGAAATCATCAGAGTCAAAGTAATTATCTTTGACTAACTTATTTATCCTTGACTCACTGATATGACCCAATCAGCAGTGCTAGAGATATGTGACATTGTCATTATCTCTTGAGGCTTCTAATTTTGTGGAGTCCAAGCAATGAATTGCAATGTGAGATCCACATGCGGTATCCAATACCCATGAATTAGAAATGGAAGCACTCAATGATAAATTAGTTTGTATCATGTACAAACCTTTAGATGCACCGCTTGCATCTTGCTTCACATTTGCAAGGTAAACCTTGTAGTTCTTCTTCCAATGCCCAGTCTTGCCGTAATGGAAACATGCCCCATCAGCCTTCTTAACTTTCTTGTTCTTCTGAATGCTCTTCTTAGGGTTGAATTTTCTCTTCATACCCTTCTTCATTGCTTGATTTTTTCTATCAACAAGAAGCACCTGAGCCTTATCTCCTTTAGAGTAGCTCTCAGCTGTCTTAAGCATGTTAAGCAACTCTGGAAATGAAGTATTCAATTTGTTCATATGGTAGTTAAGAATGTTGGGAATCCGGTGCACCATTGTGAAAAATAATTTCAAAAAATGATGAAATTTGCACCATAAACCCTTAGCCAGGATCTCCTTATTCAGGATTAAAACATATATTCATCATGCAAACTTACATTGTTAGAATTAGGGCACCAACCTGTTAACGCTAAATCCAATTTTGATGTAGAATCAACACTTGATGTTGAATGCCCCTTTTGAATTCACCAGGCGTCCAAATGTCCACCCTCCAATGGTGATCCACAAGAAGATTGATCAAGATGCTAGCTTCTTCAAAATTCCTTCACTTGAATTCTTATCCTAGAACTCAAGAGGACTATGGCTTTAAAACTCCACGGTAGGGACTCCTTACTTCCTTTCTTTCTTCTTCCTCTCCCTTTTTTAAGACCTTGTCCTAAGAATAAAACTCTTGTCTTGAAGGAGGAGGAGGATTTAAGACACTAATGTCTTAATGTAAAAGGAAATAGAAACAGAGTAGTAATTCTTTACTTTTACCGATCGAGAGATTCTTCCTATCTCTTGTTTTAGACTTGAGTTTCAACAGAGAAGAGAACTCTGTAAAAGGGAAAATCTCTGTGTCCTAAACAAGCTAAGGAGGAATCAGTCTCCTGGAAAGAAAAGAAAAATAAAAACCTCTGTCGTACATTAGTCAATCACCCGAAGTCTCTGTTCCTTAAATAGATTACAAAAAGGTGCCTTTTCAAAAGAACACAACTCTCCGTAAAATATTTCTCACGGTCTTCCATATTTCTCACGCCCCCTTCCCTCCTTCTCATGCCTTTCCAGATTAAAACTCATGGCTTTTCCTAAAAGAAAAGTCATGAAATTTCAGAAGAAGGGAATCGCGATGCTTCGGTCTCCGAAGAGACGTTATTTCGCGCAACCGGGAAGAGTCAGCGCTTTCCTTCTTTCTTAAAAACCCATCAGCCATTGGATTCCCATCCAAGGGGGGACAAGTGAAGCGCTAACTCTAAGAAAGGAGGCCGCCCCATCTTAATTCATCGGAGAATTAAGTGGGGCGCGCCAAGAGTCCATGCACCATGGACTCTTCCAAAAGGCGCGCCAAGAGTCCATTAGCGCATGGACTCTTGGTATTTTGGCATGAAATGAATAAGGAGCGGGTGGGGGGCTTGCCTAGGTGCATGGTTAGCCAATAGGGTTAGCCATAATCTGTATTTTCATAATTAGGGTTTGCTCTGAGTTTCAACGAAACAGACAAAGTGAGTAGGGAAGGTTCTTGTTACCTAGCAGTGATATCTCTCGTTCTTCAATTGGAGGACACTATCGAGCAGATTGTAGGATCCTTGGAGACGGGGTATCTTCGCAATGGATCCTCGGATTGTAGTCTTATGGCAAGGTTGGCCTCCTTCTCGAACTCAGGATCTGGAAGAAGAAGAACAAAAGAAGAACCAGAAACTCAAAGAAAGACACTGACCTGAGGACTTAATGAAGATTGTTGGATGTAGAAGTTCCGGAGATCTTGATACTGATCTGACTCTCATTTGAACTGGCTCTGTAGTTGAAACAGTTGATCTGAACCTGGATGCTGGTGACCGGCTTCGATGTGGAAGAGAGGGGCCGTGGGATGAAGATGGAAAATTAGGGTTTGGTGGTGGTGGAGTAGAGATGGGTGGACTAAGCTAGAGTTTTGGGGTTGGAGATCTCACACCTCCTCAAGGTTCCTAGAGAACCCGGATTTACTCCCTCACGGAGCACAACACCTGAATACAAGTGCGGAAGAGAGAAACACAAAGTTGATCACAAAGAAATTGATTTCATTCATCAGAATAAATTCAAGAGTTACATAGAGTTGAATATATAGACATAACAAAGAAATAAAATTTTATACATTTCCAATGTGGGACTAATAGGACTAACCCACACTTTAGGCATCAAATTCTCTTCCCAAGACTCCTTCCATGAGTGGGCAGCCCAAAAACTCTAAGAAAACTTGAAAATCAGCTCCAAATGGCAGGTTATGGGGGTGTCTCCTAGTATCTCTCCATGAATCAAGGATTTTTCCTTCATGGTTTGGCTCTTTTGGACACCTCCTAGTCTTGCTCCACAAGTTTAGGCTTCTTCCTTTCATGGCTTTGGCACTTTTGGAAACTTTTGGATGCCTCCTTGATTTTCTCCCCAAGACATGCTCTCTTCCCTTTTATAACTTGGATTTTTATGGAACATTGTGGGGTACCTCCTTGATCCTCTCTTCAAGAAAAATTCTTGCCATCCTGGCTTGGGTTTATCTGGAAAGAAGTTGGCTCCTCCTTGGATTGAGGTATCTTGATGGATTTCTCTCCCAAGTGGTGCAAGAAAAAAAGAACCTGCTTACTTGAGGCGTCGGGACCAAGGTACACTGGATGGAGACGTGGCAGGGAGTGTGGCACCAACTTGTAGCTGGAAAATGTGGTGTCCTATGGCAAAGGGAATGACACCTACCTGGGCCTTGGACTTGGACTGAGTCAACATGACCCAACAAAAATTGAAATGACAAAATTATAGACTTAAAATTGAGTTGATCAGGTCAACCCTTATTACAAAACCAGAAAATCCTAATTCTTCGGGCAAGGTCAATCAGAGATACAGATGGAGCCCTGAAGTCTTCTTCTGAGTCTGGTGCCCGCACCAATTCTCCCGGGGTGGGAGGAACTCGACCTTGTCGAGTAAGGCTCAAGTTGGCTCTGGTATCTCTCCAAGAGGTCTGGTGCCAAATCTTGTAATTCTTCTCGGGAGATCCAAGAGTCATCAGAGTCTGGCCTTCCTTGCCAGCGGACTAGGTATCTTTGGTATCCTCGATTACGAGTAGAGATAACCTGATCATCCAGGATCTTTTCAATCTGCTCTTTCCTCACGAGCCAGTTTGTTGGTGGACACACAGGGTTGGGATCACTCTCAATAACAGGATTAGGTTCAAAAGGCTCACTCACAGGGAATCACAGCTAGCTCTCTATACTCTACTAGGTCTGTAATGTTGAAAGTGGAGCTAATGCCTAGTTCTGGAGGTAACTCGAGCACATAGGCATTGGATCCTACTCTCTTCACCACTTTAAATGGTCCAGCTCCTCTAGCATGTAACTTTCTAACGGTTCCAGGAGAAAACCGTTCAGGCCTTAACCTAATCATTACATAGTCTCCTTCATCAAAAGTTTTGACTCGCCTTTGAGAATCAGCCAACTTCTTATAAGTTTCATTACTTAAATTTATTTTGGCTTGAATTTCTTTATGCAAGTCTTTTACATGCTATGCAAGTGCATCAAGAGACTTGTGTGTGTGGGCTAATAGTGAAATCAGATCAAGTGGTGTGTGAGGCTTGTATCCATGAACAATTTCAAAGGGACTCTAGCCTATAGACCTATTGATCGAAACATTGAATACAATTTCAGCCCTGGACAAAATACAAATCCCAATTCCTGGTGCTCTCAAAATCTGAGACAATGTCCTAAACTCGACTGACGATGCATTCATAAAGAATGGACTTTATTCAAAGAAACCCTAGGTCTAAACCTAACAAACTACGGCTCTCTAGGTTTGACCTTGGGTCGGAGGATGGCATGCAGAGCATGAAAACTTATCATGGGTGCCTAGTAGGTGCCATAAGGTCTTCCAGAAGTAGGTGGCAAACCTAATAGGTTCTAAGGAGTCTTGCAACCTAGAAATCTCAGTAAAGTGTAATCCCATAGCTCTAGAAACATGAGAAGATTCAGGGAAGGGTAGGAAATAAGAATCAGAGTTTTGAGGTGGCTTATAGGAAACAAGAAACATACCTTGGTTATTCAGGATGACCTTAAAATGAGGACATTGTACTATAGGTGCACTCATCCAAACCTCATGATTTGCTCTAGGAGGGTCTACAAGTGCAAGTTCTAGGGTAGGCTGGGTGCTCCTAGAAGGTGGAAAATTATCAGGAAGGTCTTTGGAATGTTTATCTAGAAAGTCTTCTAAGCTACTGTCTTTTTCTTGTTCTTGGACCTTCTCAATGGGCAATTCTTGTGAACCCCTTCCTTCTTCACACTTTTCTACCAGATTTGACTCAGGGGTGTCTTCTTTGGATTCCTCGATGAGTTCAAGGGTATTCTTACTTAAACTCTCATTGAGTGCAATTTCCTCTTCCTGAACTTCCTCAAAAGGGTCTTCTCTTAGGGTTAGCTCCTGAATTCCTTGAGTGGCAGGGGTCTCCTCAATAACCCCATCAGGTAGGAGTTGGTTAATTGAATTATCGGGAGAGATATTCTCAAATTCTTCTTTTTCATATTCACCTATCAAACTTATGTCAGGCTCATATATTTCTTCCTCAATCTCACTGAAAGGTTCTAATCGATTCTCCTTTGATTCCTCTTTAAGTACGGCTCTGGTCAGGTCAACTAATTTTGGGATGGCCATGCCTAACTCCTTCTCAGTGTTATCCTTCTGGTCAAGAGGTGACACTAGTGGGAATTGACAAACAAAAGTCTGGTTCACTACGGGTGTCGGATCAATCGGAACTTGACTCAAGTTGGTAGAGGTTGGCTTTAAGTCCAAAGTACTTAATTGGTTATATCTTAAAGAACACTCATAGTCTTGGGCTTCTTGGTAGGCTCGGTCTAACTTATTGGTCTTTTCAAGGCATAGCTTCCTATAAATGTCTGGGTGTAACCCAACCCTAAACCTTGATGTGATCTGAGCTTCGGTCTCAATGGTATTGCATTTCATGTCATACCACTGGAAGTCCTCGATATATTTAGACACAGGCCTATTACCTTGTCGCAATTGGTACCATTGGTCTAAAAGTCTTTTCTCATAGGATCTACCTAGGTACCTATCTCTCAACTTACTTCTCATATCTCTCCAAGTATATATTTCCTCTTTTCTTTGATAACACTCACGCTCAATAGCATACCAATGCGACCTAGCATGTTTGGTGAACTTGGTTTTGGCCAACCTAACTTGTCCTAATTTCGATATGTTAGTGCACTCAAAATACCGATCCATTTGTTCTTCCCACTTAATATATGTCTCTTGTCTTCCATCAAAAGTGGGTGTATAAGGTTCGGTGTTCCTAACGGGTCCCTTTTTTGAGTCAACCAAGTATGGATATAGGCTCCTAGGGTTATGCTTGGGATCACGGTATAAGGTCCTTCTAGGCTCCTGGCATGGGTGAGGTTGGGGCCTATTAAATTTTGGATCAGGGGTCCAATTTTGATGTCTACGTTTCTCAAGTCCCTGGGCTCGGTCTCTAAACTGGGCAAAACCCTCATTCATATCCTGACTCAATTTGGTCATACTTTCGGTAAGAGTTCTAATCATGGCCTCTAAATCAGGTTGGGTTTGACCAGGTTGGTAGGGTACTCCATTCCGGGTGGACATGATGATGCAAGCAAGCACACCAAATGAGACTCGACTGAAACGACTACAGGCTAACTAGACCTAGAGCCCAAACTAGATGCCCATTCAGAGTGGCAAGCTAGCCTGTAGTAACTCGGGACTCAGCCAGGCAGGTGTAAGGGGAGTGTTAGGTCCCTAATTACCAATCCTAGACACCAATCAGAGATTGGCCAGGTAGGCGGACCAGCACACAAGCCCTTCGGGATAGAATCCCTGAACCATCATTCTAGACACTGAGTACAAAGCACGCACAGAGTAACTAGACAAACTGACTCAACATTAGCCTAGACCCGACTTGTTGGTGTCCCTAGCCCACTAGGGCAAATTAAGTCTAATAAATTTTAAAATTAGGCTTAGGATCGAATGAATGGGTGGTGGTTTTGGGCTAAGGAGAGGTTATCAACTCCTCCCCTTATCTTAGATGCTCAATTGCCCTTAATATGAATTAGGAGATGATCACTCAAAAAAATTGAATTGAAGAAACACAGAAATAGAATTGCTGTAATTTAACTCTCAAAAATTTTACAGAAACCAATAAATTACAGTAAAATTATGTAAAATATTTTCAATTATACTGGTTCCAAAAAAACAAAAATCATATAATTTGGAGTTACCTACAATGAGAGACAATTCCTACAACAGGGTAGTTACAGACTGAAAATAGAACGCTTCCCCCGTTTACAATTCCTGCTACGAAGTTGTAACCCAGCGGATCCCCTACATGCCCTAGGAACACCCCATGGAATGGGAAGAGGAGGTTTGCACCTCGCTTCGTTCCTAGGATCGGACATCCTGGGGAGTCTACTTCGAGCAGACAAAGTAAAAAGAGAGAGACTCAAAACAAGCAAGCAAAACAGAAACCCTAGACATGGCTCTGATACCAAAAATGATGCAGAACAAAAGCTCTGATACCAAAAATGATGCAGAACAAAAGAAGAGATGATGCGATGCGGAAGCAAATTAAAATTAATGTATTTTTTTTTTAATATATTTTCAGAAGTCGACTTTGACTCAAAGGAAAGATAAACTAATGTTGAAAGAAACTAAGAAATGACAGAGAGCACAATTAAAAGGAGTGGATTATCAGAGTAACTCAAAAGTAGGATAGCTGGTGGTGTGGACACCAGAAGCCGAAAGAAACTTTACTCCAACAAGGTTAGCCTTATCCCAATTTGGATCGAAGATAATTAGGTTACCTTGTATCCTTTAGTTCAAAAATATTTTATTTTCAAGAGTCATTTCCTTTTCAAGAGTCCTGTAATTAATTTTGAGTTTCAAATCAAGAGTGTTTATTGAGTCCTGTAATTACTTTTAAAATTTCATTTCTTGTAAGTCCATTTCAAGTTTTAAAGTCTAGGTCAGTCAAGTCAGTTCAGTTGAGTAAAGTCTAATTCAGTTGAGTTAAGTCTAATCAAGTCTTAAAGCCATGAAAGCCAGCAACAAGACTCAAATTCTAGACCCCAGAATTTGACCACATGAAGAAGAGAAGACACATCAACCAAGCAAGAGAAAAGGACCATCAACTAGGACCACTGGGTGCCACATGTCATTCTTATCCAAGTAGAAGACCACCTCACCATGCCACATCATCAGGTGCCACTTCACCAGCCACCTCATCACCCTTTGGGCGCCAACAAGGGAGATTCAAATTCAAGGAGGTTGGCCACATCCCTCCAAGTCCTCCACCAAATCCTCCAACCCCCCCCACATCCCTCCGAACTCTCCACCAAATCCTCCAACCCCCCTTATAATCCTCCTCGATTTGGGGAGTTTTTAAATTTCAAAAGCTAGCTTTGTGAGGCTATTAAAAGCCTTGGACGCCCATTGTAAAAGGGATTGATTTTGGGAATGAATGAAAATTGAAGTTGAAATTTTGGAAGTAGAAGTTGTCTTGTATTTTTTTCTTATGTGAAAGTTTTCCATCCTCTTCCTCCATGCCAAAACCATTCTTTTTCCCTAGCAAAGCATCTTCCAAGCTCAAGTGAAGGCATTGGAGTCGGCCAGATCTACTCAAATTTCTGTTCTTAGTTCATCAATTCTCCCATCCCTTCTATATGTTCATATCCTTCTTCCTTAACTTTGATCTTCATTGCAGGGTCCTTCGAAGTCTTTGAGTTGTGGGCTGGGTTCACCTTAACAAAGAACAAACAAGCTGAAGCCCCAAGTCCAGGGTTCTGATCTCTGTTATCCAGATTCTTCAGTTCTGAGCATTGGTAGTTTCAAGGTATGAATCAAAAGAAGGTTGGAAAGCTCATCAAGGTAAGTCCACAATCATTAGCCCCTATTGTCTAGATCTTCTTCCTTCTTAGTTTAGGATTGTGTCTAATCAAGTAAAAGTCCAATTTCTTATAATCCTTAAGTCTTATTATGATGAGTACAATGCTAGTGTAATTAGGTTTCATTGCTCTACAAACCATATTAAAAATATTAATCATATGCGTGCCGCATCATCTTGGTATCAGAGCATGGTTGCATTAGGGTAGAATAGTTTTCTTTAAATCCAAGCAAGATCTAAAATTCATGCCTCCTGAGCGGGTGTACTCCAGTACACTGTCACGACCCATGGGAATAATGAGCCCCTGGCCGGACGTGAGTTTTTAGATTGAAGTTTTGGGTAAGCCATTGCACTTGTTTGGTTAGGTTCTGTTTTCTAAAAATTTGCATCTATTTACTGTAATCCGTCTGCAGCTCCAAAGGCAAGTCATTGATTTTTTATTGAAATATTTTTTTTCTTGTTCCTTTTTAAGTCAGTTATCACCATATTAAATTTCATCATCAGAAAAAAATTATAAAAAAAATAAAAATTTCTACAGTTTGACACTGTCATTAGGGTTATGTTCTGTCCTTTTTATTTATCTTCATTTGTAGGATCTTCTTAGATTAGTATAGATTTTAGTTTTAAAATTCCTTTCATCTACATTGAAACATATAAGTTAGGAATCCTTTGTGAATTTCTCAGAATTTTTGGACATTTTTTTCATCATGTTTTCTACACCACTTTCAAATTGCAACACACTTCTACAGCACCTTTGCATTTCATTCATCTCATGAGAAATCAAATTAAGGGCATCAATTTGACATAGGGTCAGGGTTTCATCACCTGTCCCTAGCCCAAAAATCACCAACCAGCATATCGATCCCAGCCCGTTAATTAAAATTGAGTAGAACGTTAATTACCCTAGTGGGTTAGGGACACCAACAAGTTGGGTTCAGGTTAGGGTCAAGTTAACTGTGTCAGCTAATTGGTGTGTGCTTACTGGCTTGGTGTCTAGGATTGGTGCATCAGGGCTTGTGATTTGGTCCGCCTACCTGGCCAATCTCAGATTGGTGTCTAAGGTTGGCAATCAGGGACCTACACTCCCCTCCACCTACCTGGCTAAGTCCCATAAGTACTACTAGCTAGTTGGTTCACTTAATTAGACTTCTAATTTGTGCTCTAGGTCTAGGAAACCTTAGCTCGAACTTGAGTCCATTTGCATGCATGACAACTAGAGCAGTAACACCGTATTCACCAATCCAAGCCCAGTCAAGTGTAGCCATGGACCAAAACTTAGAGAATTTGATCAAAGGCCTAAATGATCAAGTGGCCCAACTGACTAAGAGTTTAACTGAGCAATTGGCCCAAACAAATCAGAATGTGGCACAAACCAACCAAGACATGAATGAGCAGTTAGCCCACATCACTACTAGGTTGGATCAGTTAGAGGCTAGAACCCCTGAAAGCAATCATGAAGCCCAGACTGAGCCTGAGCCAAGTCTTGCACCTGAACTCGAGACCCCATTGAACCCTAGAAGGATTCCATATCAAAACCCTCTCTACGAAACAAACCCTAGAAGAGCTCCCCAAGATCAGTTTTATGATCCAATTCCTAGAGGACCCCACCCTGGTCAAACCATCGAGCCCAACCCAAGGAGATTCCATCATGAGCCTAACTATGAACCCAATGTCAGGAGACCCACCCCAATTCACTTTGATCAAGATGACCGAACCATGAAGAACATTAGGCTAGAAGCTCCCACCTTTGATGGAATTTTAGATCCAAAGATCTACATTGATTGGGAAGGTGAGATGGACCAGTATTTTGACTGGTTTGAGATGAGTGAAGAGCGCAAGTGTAAGTTTGCAAAGCTTAAACTTGTGCGCCAAGCTAGGTTATATTGGGAAAACATTGAGAGACTCACTAGACAGAGAGGTGATGTGCCCATAGTGACCTGGCGAGCTATGAAACTTAGGCTTAGGGAGAAATACCTTCCTATGTCCTACCACCAAAGACTCCTAGATCAATGGCAAAGACTTACTCAAGGAAATAGGAGTGTCGCAGAGTACATAGCGAAGTTTGACGAATTCGTTATGAGGTGTAATGTTGATGAATCTGAGTCGGTGACCTTGTCTAGATTTAGAGCCGGACTGAGGGAAGAAATTCAAAGAGAATTGTTCATGCGAGAGGTACATGACCTAGAATTAGCCTATCAGATAGCTAGGGATGCTGAGAGATTCCATAGAGGTCCAGTCTATCGTAGGCCCAAAGCCCGTAGGACTAGTGCACCTTATCAGCAGTCAGGATCCAATCAGCCTAGATTCAACCGACCCAATCCTAATGTGCCTGTGACCCGAAGAGATGACAAGGGGAAAACACCTGAGACCCAAAGAACTCCAAACGCATGTTTCAAGTGTAACAAAGTGGGTCACTATTCTAGCAACTGTCCTAATAGAGCCCTACACATAGGGGAAGTAGAAGAGGAAGCCGTAGAATCCCAAGGTGAATTTGAGGAGGAAGTATACCAGGCAGATGAGAACTTGGCTGAAGAGTATGAGGATGAGGAAGTCCTGGTAGATCAAGATCTGTTAGGAGTGGTTAGGTGTATTCTCACCCAAGCTAAAACCCAAGAAGATTGGCGTAGGGCTAGCATCCTACAGACATTCATTAAGATAGGTGAGAAAGTATGCAAAGTCATTTTAGATAGCGGTAGCTGTGTCAATGCCATATCCACCAACACAGTTAAAAACCTAGGATTGCCCACCGTACCCCATCCTAATCCCTATAAGGTATCCTGGATAGACTCAACCACGATTTCCATTAAGTCTAGGTGCCTAGTAACCATTCAGTTCCAATCTTACCTGGAGAAAGTATGGTGTGATGTACTTCCAATGGGAGTAAGTAGCATAATTTTAGGCCGACCATGGTTGTACGATCTTGACGTAACACTCTATGGTCGTTCTAATTCATGCTCGTTTACTCATAATGGAAAGAAGATTGTAATCCATTCTTCTCCACCTAAGAACCCCATTAAGAGAGGATCAAGCCAATTGAGTGATAAGAAAAAGGGGATAAACGTGATCACTGCTAGAGAAATGGAGAAAGAAATTAGCAATGGGTCACCTGTTTGGATTTTAACCATTAAGGATCATCAAGAACCTCTTTCAAAAGAACAACCTCAAGAAGTCAGTCAAGTGCTAGAGGGGTTCAAAGACGTGTTCCCCGATGACTTGCCCGACCAACTCCCACCTCTTAGGGATATACAACATGCGATAGACTTAGTCCCCGGAGCAACCCTACCGAACCTTCCCCATTATAGAATGAACCCTACCGAGCACCAAGAATTACAACGTCAAGTAGGAGAACTCCTAAAGAAAGGATTCATTAGGGAGAGTTTGAGTCCATGCGCAGTCCCAACCTTACTTACCCTTAAAAAAGATGGCACATGGAGAATGTGTGTTGATAGTCGTGCCATAAATAAAATCACGGTGAAGTATAGGTTTCCCATCCCCCGCTTGGATGATATGTTAGATATGATGGCCGGTGCAACTATATTTTCTAAGATTGACCTGAAGAGCGGCTATCACCAAGTTAGGATCAGACCAGGGGATGAATGGAAGACTGCCTTTAAAACTAAGGATGAGTTATTTGAATGGGTAGTCATGCCTTTTGGGTTATCAAATGCCCCTAGCACTTTTATGCGAATCATGAACCAAGTCCTACGAGCCTTTATTGAAAAATTTGTTGTCGTTTACTTTGACGACATACTTATCTATAGTAGGACTAGAGAAGATCATCAACAACATCTGAGGCAGGTATGTTTAGCACTTAGGAAAGATAACCTCTATGCCAATCTAAAGAAATGTGCTTTCATGACTACTAGAGTTATCTTCCTAGGATTTGTTGTGACCCCTGAAGGAGTATCCGCTGACCCTGAGAAGGTTAAGGCAATTATAGAGTGGCCAACACCCAATAATATTCATGAAGTAAGAAGTTTTCATGGCCTCGCTACATTTTATCGAAGATTTATTAGAGGGTTTAGCACCATAGTTGCTCCTATCACGGATTGTATTAGGAAGGGCCACTTTGAATGGACGAAGTCAGCTGATAAGGCCTTCCTTCACATCAAAGATAAGATGACCCAAGCACTAGTCTTAAGACTACCCGATTTTTCTAAGGTCTTTGAAGTAGCATGCGATGCTTCGGGAGTAGGTATTGGTGGAGTTCTGAGTCAAGAGAACCATCCCGTAGCATTCTTTAGTGAGAAATTGAATGAAGCCAGGAAGAAATACTCCACATATGATCGGGAGCTTTATGCGGTAGTGCAAGCATTAAGGTATTGGAGGCATTATCTCCTACCGCAAGAATTTGTTTTATTTTTAGACCATGAAGCCCTTAGGTTTTTGAGTTCCCAAAAGAAACTAAACCCTAGGCATGCCAAATGGGTAGAGTACATCCAATCCTATACGTTTGTCCTAAAGCATCAATCAGGAACCGATAATAAGGTAGCTGATGCCCTAAGTC
This sequence comes from Areca catechu, assembly GCA_021397845.1. Classification (NCBI taxonomy): domain Eukaryota; kingdom Viridiplantae; phylum Streptophyta; class Magnoliopsida; order Arecales; family Arecaceae; genus Areca; species Areca catechu. The sequence goes on along the minus strand of CM038050.1, from coordinate 70,960,089 downwards.
GTAGAACGTTACTTTTAACCTCAGTCAGTACTGAAGTCATAGGTTTTGAAAGACTTAAGGAGCAGTACGAAACCTGTCCAGATTTTGGTGAAATTTATCAGGTTTTGCGTCAAGGACCATCTAGTGATCATAGTGACTATACCCTTCTTGATGGTTATCTTTTTAGAGAGAATAGGCTTTGCATCCCAAGAACCTCCTTAAGAGATTTTTTAGTTTGGGAGATACATGCGGGAGGTTTGGCTGGCCACTTCGGACGAAACAAGACTATCTTGGCTGTTGAGGAATAATTTTACTGGCCAGGTCTTAAGAAACAAGTAGCAAACCTTGTAGCCCGATGTAGGACATGTGCTGTTGCAAAGCAACAAAAGAAGAATACCGGGCTATACACTCCATTACCTGTACCTGAGTGTCCATGGCAGGATCTAAGCATGGACTTTGTTCTAGGATTACCCAAGACCATTCGAAAACATGATTCAATCTTTGTGGTGGTCGACCAGTTTTCAAAAATGGCCCATTTCATACCTTGCACCCAAACTTCCGATGCCTCTAGGATAGCCAAACTCTTTCTTGATCAAGTAGTCAGACTCCACGGGTTACCAAAAACCATTATTTCTGATAGGGATGTCCGCTTCACAAGTTACTTCTGGAAAACCCTTTGGCACCTATTAGGAACCAGACTAAAATTCTCCACTGCCTACCATCCCCAGACTGATGGACAAACCGAGGTTGTAAATAGAAGTCTAGGGAACTTGCTGAGATGCCTAGTGGGAGAAAGTCTAGGAAACTAGGATTTGTTATTGCCACGTGCTGAGTTCGCTTACAACAGTTTGGTCAATCGATCTACGGGCAAAAGTCCCTTTGAGATAGTCCATGGTTGCAAGCCTAGGAAGCCTTTAGATCTAATCCCACTACCTATTCATACACGAGTCTCTGAGTCTGCTGAGTCTTTTGCACAGCATGTCACAAATCTACATAAAGAAATCAGTAATAAGATCAACCTGAGCAATGAAACTTACAAACACTTAGCTGACTCACATAAGAGGGCTAAAGAATTCTGTGAAGGGGATTATGTGACGATTAGGCTCAACCCTGAACGGCTTCCCCCTGGAACCATAAAGAAGCTGCATGCCTGCGGAGCGGGACCTTTTAAGATCTTAAAGAAAATAGGGCCTAATGCATATGTTTTGGAACTTCCACCTGATATGGGTATTAGTACAACCTTCAATGTTTCAGACCTAGTAGAATACAAAGAACCACTACTAATACCTAGTGAGCCTTTTGAGCCAGAAACTTTCATTGAGAGTGAACATATTTCCGAGTGTCCACCACCAACCTTACCTGAGCAGAGAGAGAGGATTAAGAGAATCCTGGATGACAAGATCATTACTACCAGGAATAAGGACTATCAGCGATACCTGGTTCAATGGCAAGGTCGACCTGAGTTCGACAACTCTTGGATTACTCGAGAGGACCTGCAAAGACTTAACCCAGACTTGTTCGAGCATTACCAAGGCAAAACTGAACCATACTCGACTGGGTCGAGTTCTGCCCACCCCAGGAGAATTGGTGTGGACACCAGAAGCCGAAAGAAACTTTACTCCAACAAGGTTAGCCTTATCCCAATTTGGATCGAAGATAATTAGGTTACCTTGTATCCTTTAGTTCAAAAATATTTTATTTTCAAGAGTCATTTCCTTTTCAAGAGTCCTGTAATTAATTTTGAGTTTCAAATCAAGAGTGTTTATTGAGTCCTGTAATTACTTTTAAAATTTCATTTCTTGTAAGTCCATTTCAAGTTTTAAAGTCTAGGTCAGTCAAGTCAGTTCAGTTGAGTTAAGTCTAATTCAGTTGAGTTAAGTCTAATCAAGTCTTAAAGCCATGAAAGCCAGCAACAAGACTCAAATTCTAGACCCCAAAATTTGACCACATGAAGAAGAGAAGACACATCAACCAAGCAAGAGAAAAGGACCATCAACTAGGACCACTGGGTGCCACATGTCATTCTTATCCAAGTAGAAGACCACCTCACCATGCCACGTCATCAGGTGCCACTTCACCAGCCACCTCATCACCCTTTGGGCGCCAACAAGGGAGATTCAAATTCAAGGAGGTTGGCCACATCCCTCCAAGTCCTCCACCAAATCCTCCAACCCCCCCCCACATCCCTCCAAACTCTCCACCAAATCCTCCAACCCCCCTTGTAATCCTCCTCGATTTGGGGAGTTTTTAAATTTCAAAAGCTAGCTTTGTGAGGCTATTAAAAGCCTTGGACGCCCATTGTAAAAGGGATTGATTTTGGGAATGAATGAAAATTGAAGTTGAAATTTTGGAAGTAGAAGTTGTCTTGTATTTTTTTCTTATGTGAAAGTTTTCCATCCTCTTCCTCCATGCCAAAACCATTCTTTTTCCCTAGCAAAGCATCTTCCAAGCTCAAGTGAAGGCATTGGAGTCGGCCAGATCTACTCAAATTTCTATTCTTAGTTCATCAATTCTCCCATCCCTTCTATATGTTCCTATCCTTCTTCCTTAACTTTGATCTTCATTGCAGGGTCCTTCGAAGTCTTTGAGTTGTGGGCTGGGTTCACCTTAACAAAGAACAAACAAGCTGAAGCCCCAAGTCCAGGGTTCTGATCTCTGTTATCCAGATTCTTCAGTTCTGAGCATTGGTAGTTTCAAGGTATGAATCAAAAGAAGGTTGGAAAGCTCATCAAGGTAAGTCCACAATCATTAGCCCCTATTGTCTAGATCTTCTTCCTTCTTAGTTTAGGATTGTGTCTAATCAAGTAAAAGTCCAATTTCTTATAATCCTTAAGTCTTATTATGATGAGTACAATGCTAGTGTAATTAGGTTTCATTGCTCTACAAACTATATTCAAAACATTAATCATATGCTTGCCGCATCAGTTGGGGATTGAGAAACCCCCGGATCTAGGGTTTGCTCTGAGTTTCAACGAAACAGATAAAGTGAGAAGGGAAGGTTCTTGTTACCTAGCAGTGATATCTCTCGTTGCTTCAATTGGAGGACACTCTCGAGCAGATTGTAGGATCCTTGGAGACGGGGTATCTTCGCAATGGATCCTCGGATTGTATTCCTATGGCAAGGTTGGCCTCCTTCTCGAACTCAGGATCTGGAAGAAGAAGAACAAAAGAAGAACCAGAAACTCAAAGAAAGACACTGACCTGAGGACTTAATGAAGATTGTTGGATGTAGAACTTTCGAAGATCTTGATACTGATATGACTCTCATTTGAACTGGCACTGTAGTTGAAACAGTTGATCTAAACCTGGATGCTGGTGACCGGCTTCGATGTGGAAGAGAGGGGCCGTGGGATGAAGATGGAAAATTAGGGTTTGGTGGTGGTGGAGTAGAGATGGGTGGACTAAGCTAGAGTTTTGGGGTTGGAGATCTCACACCTCCTCAAGGTTCCTAGGGAACCCAGATTTACTCCCTCACGGAGCTCAACACCTGAATACAAGTGCGGAAGAGAGAAACACAAAGTTGCTCACAAAGAAATTGATTTCATTCATCAGATTAAATTCAAGAGTTACATAGAGTTAAATATATAGACATAACAAAGAAATAAAATTTTATACATTTTCCATGTGGGACTAATAGGACTAACCCACACTTTAGGCATCAAATTCTCTTCCCAAGACTCCTTCCATGAGTGGGCAACCCAAAAACTCAAAGAAAACTTGAAAATCAGCTCCAAATGGCAGGTTATGGGGGTGTCTCCTAGTATCTCTCCATGAATCAAGGATTTTTTCCTTCATGGTTTGGCTCTTTTGGACACCTCCTAGTCTTGCTCCACAAGTTTAGGCTTCTTCCTTTCATGGCTTTGGCACTTTTGGAAACTTTTGGGTGCCTCCTTGATTTTCTCCCCAAGATATGCTCTCTTCCCTTTTATAACTTGGATTTTTATGGAACATTGTGGGGTACCTCCTTGATCCTCTCTTCAAGAAAAATTCTTGCCATCCTGGCTTGGGTTTATCTGGAAAGAAGTTGGCTCCTCCTTGGATTGAGGTATCTTGATGGATTTCTCCCCCAAGTGGTGCAAGAAAAAAAGAACCTACTTACTTGAGGCGTGGGGACCAAGGTACACTGGATGGAGATGTGGCAGGGAGTGTGGCACCCACTTGTAGCTAGAAAATGTGGTGCCCTATGGCGAAGGGAATGACACCTACCTGGGCCTTGGACTTGGACTGAGTCAACATGACCCAACAAAAATTGAAATGATAAAATTACAAACTCAAAATTGAGTTGATCAGGTCAACCCTTATTACAAAACTAGAAAACCCTAATTCTTCGGGCAAGGTCAATCAGAGATCCAGATGGAGCCCTAAAGTCTTCTTCTGAGTCTGGTGCCCGCACCAGGAGCTCTCTCCCATGCAACAGAAGCTCTCTCCCATGCAACGGAGCTCTCTCCCATGCAACAAGATCTCATTCCTCCCATGCAACGGAGCTCTCTCCCGTGCAACGGAGCTCTCTCCCATGCAACGGAAGCTCTCTTCCATGCAACGGAGATCTCTTCCATGCAACAGGATCTCATTCCTCCCATGAAACGGAGCTCTTTCCCATGCAACGAAAGCTCTCTCCCATGCAACGGAGCCTCAAGCTCCCAAGCAACAGGACCTCTTCTCCTCCCATGCAACGGAGCTTTCTCCCATGAAACGAGGTCTTCTCCCCCCATGCAATGAAGCCTCATGCTTCTGTGCAACGAGCTGAATCTCATTCTCTCTTAAGATGGTGGTCAGCGATTTAATTCTGGCTTTCTCAAGGAAGAAATATATTTTTATTTTTTCATATGACCGGAGCTTAATGGGTAACCCCTTTCTCTGCTATATTTATAACATGAAAAACTATGTTTCAATTCTATAGGAAAGGCTCCTGTACCACCATCAAGGGCAAGCACTATGGCCCGTCAGAGCCAGTCACTGCCAGAAAGAATTCTTAACAAAAACCAAAGCCACGAAGCTCTTCACTGAGCCTCGCATCTACCACCTGACTCTCATCCAGAGATTTCCATGGGAAGCTCTAGAGGTTCAACCATTTACGGCTCGCCTCCTAGCATGCCGAATGAGCGTCTCTGCCACCTCATGAAGGATGTAAGAGTCCCACCTCAATAATTAAAGTTCCTCTTTAGTGTAACTTTGTTCTTCACCATACAGGAACTTGCTCGTCCAACTCCAAGTCAGGTGAAGTTAAGAGCTGAAGTTAAGCCCCTTGATTCAGCCGAGCTGAAGTCAAGTGGAGCCGAGCTGAAGTCAAGCTCTTCACCAAGCCCCGCATCTACCGCCTGGCTCTCATCCAAAGATGTCCATGGGAAGCTCTGGAGGTCCAACCATTTGTGGCTCGCCTCCTAGCGTGCCGAACGAGTGGCTCTGCCACCTTATGAATGATGTAAGAGTCCCTCCTCAATAATTAAAGTTCTTCTTTGGTGCAACTTTGTTCTTCCCCATACAGGAACTCGCCCATCTGACTTCAAGTCAGGCGAAGTTAAGAGCTGAAGTTAAGCCCCTTGATTTAACTGAGCTGAAGTCAAGCCACTTGATTCAGCCGAGCTAAAGTCAAGTGGAGCCGAGCTGAAGTCAAGCTCTTCACCGAGCCTCACATCTACCACCTGGCTCTCATTCGGAGATGTCCATGGGAAGCTCTGGAGGTCCAACCATTTATGGCTCGCATCCTAGCGTGCCGAACGAGCGGCTCTGCCACCTCATGAAAGATGTAAGAGTCCCTCCTCAATAATTAAAGTTCTTCTTTGGTGCAACTTTGTTCTTTACCATATAGGAACTCGTCCGTCCGACTCCAAGTCAGGTGAAGTTAAGAGCTGAAGTCAAGCCACTTGATTCAGCCGGGCTGAAGTCAAGCCACTTGATTCAGCCGGGCTGAAGTCAAGCCACTTGATTCAGCCGGGCTGAAGTCAAGCCACTTGATTGGAGCTAAGCTAAAGTCAAGCTCTTCACCGAGCCCCGCATCTACCGCCTGGCTCTCATCCGAAGATGTCCATGGGAAGCTCTAGAGGTCCAACCATTTGTGGCTTGCCTCCTAGCATGCCGAACGAGCGGCTCTGCCACCTCATGAAGGATGTAAGAGTCCCTCCTCAATAATTAAAGTTCCTCTTTGGTACAACTTTGTTCTTCACCATACAGGAACTCGCCCGTCTGACTCCAAGTCAGACGAAGTTAAGAGCTGAAGTTAAGCCCCTTGATTCAGCCCAGCTGAAGTCAAGTGGAGCCGAGCTGAAGTCAAGCTCTTCACCGAGCCCCGCATCTACCGCCTGGCTCTCATCCGAAGATGTCCATGGGAAGCTCTAAAGGTCCAACCATTTGTGGCTCGCCTCCTAGCATGCCAAACGAGCGACTCTACCACCTTATGAAAGATGTAAGAGTCCCTCCTCAATAATTAAAGTTTCTCTTTGGTACAACTTTGTTCTTCACCATACATGAACTCGCTCGTCCGACTCCAAGTTAGGCAAAGTTAAGAGCTGAAGTCAAGCCACTTGATTCAGTCGAGCTGAAGTCAAGCCACTTGATTCAGCCGAGCTAAAGTCAAGTGGAGCCGAGCTGAAGTCAAGCCCCTTGATTCAGCCAAGCTGAAGTCAAGCCACTTGATTCAGCCGAGCTGAAGTCAAGCTCTTCACCGAGCCCCACATCTACCACCTGGCTCTCATCCAGAGATGTCCATGGGAAGCTCTAGAGGTCCAACTATTCATGGCTCGCCTCCTAGCATGCCGAGCGAGCAGCTCTGCCACCTCATGAAGGATGTAAGAATCCCTTCTCAATAATTAAAGTTTTTTTTTGGTGCAACTTTGCTCTTCATCATTACAGGAGCTCGTCCGTCTGACTCCGAGTCTAGCAAAGCAAGCCTGGAATTCATTTCGGCACAAAATCCTAGAGTCCAATCCGGATGAAAGCCCAGAATCCAGTTCCGGCATAACATCCCGGAGTCCAGTCCGGATGGAAGCCCGGAACCTAATTCTGGCACAAAATCCTGGGCTCCAGTCTGGAAGATGCCACGGAACCCAGTTCCAGCATGAAATCTTGGGCTCCATTCCGGAAGATGCCACGGAACCCAGTTCTAGCATGAAATCCTGGGCTCTAGTCTAGAAGATGCCAAGGAACCTAGTTCTGGCTTGAAATCCCGAGCTCCAGGTCGGAAGATGTCACGGAACCCAATTTTGGCATGAAATCCCGGGCTCCAGTCCGGAAGATGCCACGAAATCCAGTTCTGGCATGAAATCCCAGGCTCCAGTTCGGAAGATGCCACGGAACCTAGTTCCAGCATGAAATTCCAGGCTCTAGTACGGTAGATGCCACGGAACCCAATTCTGGCATGAAATCCAGGGCTCCAGTCTGGAAGATGCTACGAAACCCAGTTCCAACATGAAATCCTAGACTCCAGTCTGGAAGATGCCACGAAACCTAGTTCCAGAATGAAATCCCAGACTCCAGTCCGGAAGATGCCACGGAATCCAGTTCCGGCATGAATCACAGACTCTAATCCGGAAGATGACACGGAACCTAGTTCTGGCATGAAGGCCTGGACTTTGATCCGGATGTAATCCCTCGAGTTCCTCCACCAGAATGGCTCCCCCAAGGTCGAGCATGGCTCCCCCGAGGTCGAGCATATGGCCTGAGTCGAACTTGTCCCTTGAGTTCCTCCGCCAGGATGGCTCCCCCGAGGTTGAGCATCTAGCTTAAGTTAAACTCCTGCTCTTTGGGTTCCTCCGCCAGGATGGCTCCCCCGAGGTCGAGCGTGGCTCCCCCGAGGTTGAGCATCTGGCCTGAGTCAAAATTCTGTCCCTTGGGTTCCTCCACCAGGATGGCTCCCCCGAGGTCGAGCGTTGCTCCCTCGAGGTCGAGCATCTGGCCGGAGTCGATTTCTCTCTCTCCTGCTCCTTGGGCTTCTTCAGCTAGGATGGCTCCCATCTTCCAGCAACTTCAATGCCATCATCAAAGGTTCCGACAGATACTTTGAGCTTAGCCATGGTGATTATATGCCTGGTCATGTATGTGTGCATCCAAGTTGTGCACCTCACCAACCTCTTCCTCCGTGGCACCACCTTCTATCTGGTCAAAGAGGAGTCAGACTGAAGTGCCAGCACCATCATAACGCAACTAATTTTAGGTCGAAGTACCTACAGGCAAGTAAGTTTCAAGAACACCACCTTCTATTTTGTTTTGCAGGCCACTCCCTGTTCATAAAGAGGACAGGCAGACTCGATGCCTTCATCTAAATTCATAAAGATCGATGGCTAACCTCCGGTAAGTTCAATTCCATCTAGCGACTGACTTCTTATAGCCAGTAAGAACTCGCTAAGGCACAGAGCCGAATGGATAATGGTACTCCCTTTATGCAAAACGTTGACGTTTTGGACTCAGGGAGTGGGGGCATCTGTTGCAGTAGTAAAAAAATCCATTCGACCCTAACACAATGTCCTCCTTGGTGGCTGACATGGCCATGTACTTCTCCACCTCAGCCCAACCTCGGCCTTGTACTTCTCCACCTCGGCCCCACCTCGGCCATGTACTTCTCCATCTTGGCCCCACCTCGGCCATTCACCTCGGCACCTCAACCCGTGCCGGTCTAGCTTGGCAAGCCCGCACGGAGTTCTTCCACTCGTGCGCTCCGCCCATGGTAGCCCAGCTCCAGTTCAGCTCTTTCGCCCGTGCGCTCCGCCCGTAGTGGCCCAGCTCCAGTTCATCTCTTCCACCCGTGCGTTTTGCCCGTGACCGCCCAGCTCCAGTTCAGCTCTTTCGCCCGTGCACTCCACCCGTGGTGGCCCGCCTCCAGTTCAGCTCTTCCGCCCATGTGCTCTGCCCACGGTGACCCGGCTCTAGTTCAGCTCTTCTGCTCGTGCGCTCCACCCGTGGTGGCCCGGCTCCAGCCCAACTCCTCACCCGCAGCAAGCTTGTGCTAGGCTCGTGCTCGCGGCATGCCTAGGCACCAAGCCCGTGCCAGGGTCATGCCCATGGCATGCCAGTGCCAAGTCACTAGTCCAACTTGCCTCCGCTCCGTGCAACGCACCCCCGTGCCAGTTTGGAGAACCCACGCCTGGTCCGGATCAACCCGGTGGGACTCCACCTAGTCCGGTCTACCGTGTCTAAGGGCCAGCCCAATCCGGTAAGACGTCTACTCGAGTTCGACGGTTGGTGCCCCAAGACCGCTCCGTGCAGTGCACCTCGGCACTCCCATGCTCCAACCTCGGCTCCACCCTCTCCGGTGCCTGGTCGCTCGCAGGGGTCCGCACCCCAGCTCCTCGCCCATGCCAGTCCACCTCACCTCCATGCCAAATGCCTAGTCAACTCTGGCTCTGCCTCCACCCGTGACACACCCAACTCTGGTCCGGCTCACCCATGCACACTGGCACTCCTTCGCCAGCATGCTCGGCCTGGTAGGATGCCCATGCCAGTTCGGCTTTGCCCACATGGAGTCCAACTCGTAGCTCCGAAGCAGAGCTCTTCGGTCCGGTCCGGCATGCCCGGCTTCGTCCGGCGCACCTCCGTCTGGTCCAACCATGCCCACAGAGGCTGGCATGGTTTAGCACCAGTCCACCTCCATGCATGGTCAAGATGCCCGGCATGCATGGCGCCCAATCTGGCACGCCCGCATGCCCAGTTCGACACGCCCACGTGCCCAGTCCAGTAGCGCCCGGTGCGGCGCCTTCCACCCGTGTGGAGTCTGGCTCCAGCCCCAGCTCCAGCTCCATGAACACCCGATGCTCTGCTCTAGTGGGTTCCGCCTACGTGGAGTGGTGAATGTATCTTGGTCTGCGTGCCTAAGGAGACTGTTGCCATGCACCTTGGTCCGCATGTGTGAAACCCTCACGCCGTGCACCTTGGATCGTGTGCATGGAGGGCCTTCACCTACATCATCTCAATCCACATGCCATGATCTATCTAACACCATCTCAAGTACGTTTCTCAAAGTACAGGTATGATGGCAGCTCGACACATAAAATCACCATCCCTAGTATGCCTCCTACAAGAAGGGCTATATTAAAGCCCCCAGGACATAGTTTATACCAATCAGGAAGGAGTGCCCCACCCAAGGCACTGTGCTCCTTCACCAACTTCCTAAATGATTCAGAAGAAGGAGGTTCACCAACCCATCTAAACCTCTTAGGCTAGCAGAAGCCTCACAGGCCTCTGCTAAGGAGAACGCGCCTCCCTGAACACAAAGAATCGTTCATCTACATAAGACCAGCGTGAAGAGGTAAGAGGGGGTAAGAGCTGAAAGACTCTCTTTAGTCCTACATTATCTTCCATTTATCTTCCATTTTTATCACCCTCTAGAAGTAGAGAGTTCTCCAAGCTCTCTACCTCAGAGGTCTTCTGTTTCCCTTGATCGTCCCACTGACTTGATCATCGGAGTGTCTTTACTGAAATCCCCAGCCCAGGTCTCCCTTATTTTTTAGGTCCGCCCGATGGAGGGAGCCAATCCATAAGGCCAGGGTCCGAGCGCCTAGCGGGAGGGACCCGACGCGCTGGAGCTACGGGCCATGACGATTTAGGCGGTAACAGTGGTGAATCAAGTAAAAGATGATTTCAAAGCCTGGAATCCCAGCATGATTCAGTATTTGGAAAAAGTCCGAAGCCTAATATCCGGGTTGGAGCATTTTGAGATCGTTCATGTACCAAGAATAGAAAATTCTCAGGTTGATGTTCTTTCGCGACCTACAACTACTGCACCAGATTCTCTTGGAAAGATATATGTGGAATATCTTGAAGATTCCAGCATATCAGAATCCACAGTTGAGGTATGTCAAGTTGAACATGAACCCTCATGGATGGATCCTATTATTAAATTTCTGAAAGAAGGCACCTTACCCGAAGACAAGTTGGAAGCTAAACGGCTTCGATGGATGGCCTCTCAATATGTGATCCTGGATGAAACATTATATAAGAGGTCTTTCATGCAGCCCTTGCTAAAGTGTTTGGGGCCTTCCGATGCTGATTATGCACTCAGGGAAGTGCATGAAGGTATATGTGAAGATCATTTGGGGGGCAGATCTTTAGCTTACAAAATAATCTGTCAAGGTTATTATTGGCCAACTATCTAGAAGGACTCTACAGAATTTATCCGAAGATGTGATCACTGTCAAAGATACTCCAATATACAAAGACGGCCTGTAAATTAGTTAACTCCATTGATAGCTCCCTGGCCTTTTGCACAATGGGGAATGGACATTCTTGGTCTATTTTCTCTGGCTTCTAGGCAGCGAAAACTTTTTATAGTGGCAATTGATTATTTCACAAAGTGGGTCGAAGCCGAAGCGTTGGCACAGATCACCGAAGCAAAAGTTGAAAACTTTGTAAGAAACTATATCATCTTCCATTTTGGAATTCATTATTCCATAATAACTGACAATGCGAGGCAATTTGATAATCTGAAGTTCAAAAGCTTTTATACTCAGTATTATATTCTTTACAAGCTTACTTCTGTGGGGCATCCTCAATCTAATGGAGAGGCTGAAGTGACAAATAAAATCATTCTTCATGGTCTTAAAACTAGATTAAATGATGCGAAGGGATCGTGGGCCGATGAATTGAATTCAGTTCTTTAGGCATACCGAACCACTTCCAGGATAGCTACTGGTGAATCTCCATTTTATTTATCTTATGGCACTGAAGCAGTTCTTCCTATAGAAGTCTCTTTACAATCTCTACATATTGATCAGTATAAAGAGCCTGAAAATTTGGAACACCGAAGAATTGACCTGGATTTGCTACAAGGTACTCGACTTCAGGCATAATTAAAAATGGCTACATATTAGCAAAAAAATGTAAAATACTATAACTCTCATGTAAAGGAACGGATCTTTCATCCTGAGGATCTAGTTCTGCGAAAGTCTGAAGTATCCAAGCCAGCCGAATAAGGTAAACTTTCTCCTACATGCAAAGGTCCGTATCGAGTTAAAGAAGTCATTCATCCAGGAACTTATTGGCTGGAAACCTTAGAAGGTATTATACTACCACAATCTTGGAATGTACAAAACCTGTACAAATATTATCAATAAAGGTTTTAATTCAAGGTTATCAAGATAGATTTAACTATTCTATCTTCATCCCTCTTCTAAAAAGGCATAAGAATGATCTACATGATCTACCTTGCGAAGTGCCGAGACGAGCTTGACCAGCCTGTCTTAATCTTTTTTCTTTTAAGATATAAGGATGATCTCTATGATCTACCTTACAAAGTGCCGAGTTAGGCTTAACCAGTCCATCTTAATCAAAAAGGCATAAGGATGATCTTCGTGATCTATCTTACAAAGTACCGAGGTGGGCATGATCAGCCTGTCTTAATTCTATTTCTAAAAGGCATGAGAATGATCTCCGTGATCTACTCTATGAAATGTTGAGGTGGGCCCGATCAGCCTATCTTAATCTTTAACTAAAAGGTATAAGGATGATCCAAGTAATCTATCCTGTAAAAATGCCAAGATTTAATCAGCCTCTTATTTCTTATAAAGATATGGATGACCTATACGGTTAATTTTATTCTAAGTCCAAAGATTTAGTATTTTTTCAAGTCCGAAGACTTGGTATTCTTATCTGGAGACTTGGTATTATTTCTCGTCCCAACTATTCAGAATTACCCTAGGTTCGAAGACTTGGTATATTTTCAAGTTCAAAGACTTTGTATTCTTATCTGGAGACTTGGTATTATTATTTGGAGATTTGGTATCTTTTCAAGATCTCAGGATCATTCTCTTATTCTAAGTCCGAAGACTTAGTATTATTTCAAATCAGAAGGTTTAATATTATTTCAAGTTCGAAAACTTGATATTATTATTTGAAAATGTGATATGATCTTGAATCAAATTTTGGAATTCTGTTTCTCAAGAAATTATTACTCTAAGTCTGAAGACTTAGCATTATCTTATACTTCGAAAGTTTCAATCATATTTAAGTCCGAAGACTTAGTATTATTTCAAATCAGAAAGTTTAATATTATTTCAAGTCCGAAGACTTGATATTGTTATTTGTAAATATGATATGATCTTGAATCAGATTTTGGAATTCTGTTTCTCAAGAAATTATTACTCTAAGTCCAAAGACTTAGCATTATCTTATACTTCGGAAGTTTCAATCATATTTAAATCCAAAGACTTTATACTTGAGAGAATTCTTGTTCATTCGCATATACATTCACAAAAAAGTGTTTCATTGAAATAAACTTTCATTGATGAGGAGGTGATTTACATTCTTTCAAAAAAAAAAAAAATTACAAATCGCCCTCTACTGGAGTATTTTCAGTTTGAGTGAGATCAATCGGTTCAGCCGCTTCTTCGGATGTTGCAGGTATTTCAGAGGGACCTTCCTATGATTTAAGCTTATCTGGCTCTTCGAGATCAAACAGTTGAACTCTCGAAGTATCCAAATTTGGGTAAAGGTTTTGCACCTCTTTCATCCCATCATTGAAGTCCGCTTTATAGCTATGGGTCCCTGCTTCAATCATTTCATCTTCGAAAGTCGAGGACTTCTTATAGTCTTCTATTGCCCTTCTCAGTTGATCATTTAAAGACCGAATCTCTTCAGCTGATGATTTAGCCTTTCCAATTGCCTCTTCAACATTCTTGACAGCTTCTTCGATCTTCAAATGAGCTTCCTTGATTGAAGATTCAAGAGACTGGATCTTCTTCTTCTTCTTCCTGAGCTTCGCGTCTTGTTTGGAGTTCTTTGATTGAACTCTTTCCACTTCGAACTTCAGGCTCAGAATAAGAGCATCACTCTGGGCAAGCTTTTCCTCTATAGCCTGCCTTTGTTCTTCGACTATCGTCTTCTCAGACTCAGCCACTGATACTCAATCTTTCATCCTCTTGTAATTGTCCCTAAAATCAAAAATTCTTTCTTCCATGATAGTGATATCATGGATCAGCTGTATTGACAAACATCAAGAAGTTAGCAAAAATATATCTACATTTTGAAAAGACAAAATCCGATGCTTACCCTCAGTGCGGATGACTATGCTGAGTCAGAGACATCCTCAATGCATCGAGATTTAGTATTATCCTAATCCTTGGGGAGAAGCGTGCGCTTCATCAGCTCCTTAGCCAGCTCAGGGTTCTCCAAGCCCTATGCTTCGAAAAAAATGGTGAAGTCCACATTGCAACCTTCGTCCAAAAGAGCGCTCCTTTTGGGATCATCTTCGGAGCGATACTTTGCCTTTCCTTTCCCTTTCTCCTTCGGAGATCCGAGGAGAGACTCCCAGTTAAATGCCGAATCATGTTGATCCGGGGGGGCATCGGATGGGGACTCCTCAAAGGAGACCCCCTTGGAGGTAGACTTTTTGAAGGTTCAGGTGGTGGACTCGGCAGAGAAGTTGGAGGCACTTCATCTTCATCCAATGCAGGCCTCATCGAAGGCGACTTTAGATTCTTTTGATACTAGTACAGGCCTTTTTCTTATGGCCTGTCAGAGTTTGTCAAGCTTCAATCTATTGGTTCACCTGCAGTCAAAAGAAAGACAATTCAAAAAAAAAAAGGAGGAAAAACTCGAAGCCCGCTATCTCTATACCTAGTATTGGGACTTTGCTGATATGGGCACAATGAAGGTTTTCTTCCTTCATTAGTTCTTTGAACATGGAGATTTCTGGCTCTGATAAGGTTTTAAAGTCTTTTTGGTCGGCTTTCAGAACCCTCTTCCCAGCATTTGCATCCAAATGTGGAGTTTTCCATTCAGCATTAAACCCCCAATTAGTGTAGTATACAAAGAAATAACAGGGTTTCCACCCATGTATGGCACTAGGAGTCCCTTTTATCAGTCTTTAGCTTGGTCGAGGACCTATAACCCACCACCCCTTACCATGGAAGTCTCTTTTCAATACAAACAGGGAGGTAAATAGGAAAGTCTTCGGCTCTACATTCTGAAGCTTACAAAGGACTAGGAATCCACAAATATTCCTAAAGCTGTTCGAAGTCAGCTGAGCCGGAACTATTTGGTAAACGTTAAATTTTTTTGTAAAAAAGGGATGAAGCGGAAGCCGAAGACCAGCCTTAAGATGGTCTTCATATATGGCGATTGACCTAACAGGAGGGTTATCTACCCTTTCATCAGGTTTTGGAATGATTATTTTAAAGGTTCGCGAGATGTGAAAGCGGTGTCGAGTACTTTCTAACTTGGCAAGTGATAATGAGCTGGCAACTATATCGAGAGACCTCTCCAGACTCCTCTTCCTACCCGAACCTTTCCCCTTACTAGTTTCACTTCCTGGTAAACCACTGCTGGTAGAAGGATTACTTACGAACTCTGACATTGCAAAGAAAGAAGAAGAAGAAAAAAGGAAAGACCTTTATCTCCAAACAAACGGGAATGGCTGGTTGAAAAATAGCAACGCAGAGCGAGAGGAAGAAGAAATACGAAGGCAAAGAAGTTATTCTTATGGAGTTCTTCCCCCTTTTATAGAGTGGTGGGGTTTCATGTCGATTCGGAGATCTCCTCGATCATGTATCGTATCGGCGATGCCGATCATGGGTACGATTCTCTAGGAAACATCCATTAATGAGGCAGTGATTGTAATCCACGTGAAAAGCTACGGAAGGCCAGGATGGATTTTCAATAGTGATCAAGCCACAGATTGTCGCCAAGTGTCCTGCCTCAATCAAATAAAAGCCCCTTTAACAGAAATCCTTAAAGAGATTTCCCAGATTTGAAACATCTTTTCGAAGCAGCAATAGGGAGATGACACGTGTCTTCAGCACATTCCTCCCGCCACCAAGCAGTTATTATAAATGACAGGTGTTAGAAGTATGCCATTATTACTTATCAGTTTCTGCTAAATGACAAATCTTAATACTCCCATTTTTTGACATAAAATTATTTCAAACTTAGAAGTGGGGGGCAGCTGTTATGATATTCTAGTTCAATTTAAAAATAATTTCTGATTCATTCTTTGAACCAATTCTAATTTTTGGTTTATTAGTCAAATCAATATACTAAGAGAAATATCTCCTGGACTTGATGAAAATTTTGATCCATAAAAGGATACATTTTATATCTTCGGTTTCGTATCTTCAGCATGGTCCGAAGACTAAGCCTATCGATTTTATACCTTCGACTGAAGAATTTATATCTTCGGCTTCTTATCTTCAGCATGGTCCAAAGATCAAGCCTATCAATTTTATATCTTCGATTTTGTATCCTCAGCATGGTCCGAAGACTAAACCTATCAATTTTATACCTTCGGCTTCGTATCTTCAGCCTGGTCCTAAGAGTATGTTATCTTGTTTTCAAGATTACTGTAAGTATTTATCTATTTTTCCTTGTTAGTTCTAAAGAAATTTATTTGAAGTGTATAGCTAAACATTCTCTCTAAGAGCTCTACTAAAGAGAATGTTGGGTTCACTTTGGATCTTCTCTAAAAGAATGAAGCATATTGAACATGTGGGCTTTTCCAACCCCAAATAGTTAAAGTCTGTTCTGGTTGTTGCAACTGCCCACATGGTCGAAATCCTCAGATTGGATAACTACAGAATAACTAATTTTCCGAACACCATGACTTACAGTTATGAGGATGTTTTGTTTGCCAACTCCCATAACCATAAGTAGTTATGCTTATGCTTATAAATACTGGTAAGAGGGGATACTCGAGGTAAACTAAGCTAACTCCATATCATTTGAATTCTTTCCTTTCCCTCTCTGCTTCTCAAGCTCTCCATTCTGCTGCCTGAGTTCTTGCTAACTTTGGCATCAGAGTATCCCCCGCCGGAAGATTTTCGGTCAGGGGATCTGTTTTGTAGGTTCCAGTCGACGGTGAACCAGCGAGTGAACCACTCCATCCAGTCAGTGAGGATTCAGCATTAACAGATTAAAGTCTGTTCTAATTGTTGCAACCGCCCACATGATCGAAATCTTCATATTGGATAACTATGGAATAACTAATTTTCCGACCACCACTACTTACAGTTATGAAGAGGTTTTGTTTGCCAACTCCCATAACCGTAAGTAGTTACACTGGGACACTCGAGGTAAGCTAAACTAACTCCATATTATTTGAATTCTTTCCTTTCCCTCTCTACTTCTCGAGCTCTCCATTCTACTGCCTGAATTCTTGCTAACTTTGGCATCGGAGTGTCCCCCGCCGGAAGATTTCCGGTCAGGGAATCTATTTTGCAAGTTCTGATCGACGGCGAACTAGCGGGTGAACTACTCCATCCGGTTGGCGAGGATTCAGCATCAACAGCTATCAATTGAGTAAACACCGTGTAGATAAGTTGAAGACTAGAACAAGATAAAGCAACATTGCCATGACTTCTATAAAATCAAATATAAAATTTCTTACCAAAAAAAATCGAATAGAAAAATTGGCCATGTGAGGTCAAATATTGCAGTACATGCTGAACAAAACTAGGATTTTATGAAGTTAATAATAATTTCGATTTATATATATACAATGAGGAAAGCATGCGACTGATTAGTGATAGCCGTGCTATCCCATCTTGACAGAAAAGATGGAAACAATAACGCTGATGATAATGTCCCATAAGCCAGTACTATAATACTCTCGGTACATAATCCTTTTATATTTGTCCATTGCTAAACATATTTTTTTATTATTTTAAAAAATAAAAATAGTTATTGATGCCAAACATTTTTTTGTTTTATAAATCTTGAAAGAAAAGAAAGGGATAAGTAAATTGAAATAGAATTTTAAAATTAAAAAAAAAGGAAGAAGTTGTTGGGGTTTTTTTTAAAAAAAATAATATAAAAAAAAATTATTTACAAAAATAAGGTCTTTCGTAATATATTTATAGATTTAGGTGATTTTTGGCCACGTGTTACCCAGGCTTGAACACATGCAGGGACGGACCACACTAATTTTTCTAAAGACCAAAAAAATATAAAAATAAATAATATTAATAAATAATTAAAATTAATTTAAATATTTTTTTTAAAATATTATTTAAATTATACTTATCTTATTCTATAAGATTAAATTCATTAATAATAAAATCTACCATAAAAAGCTATCTCCTTATCGATATAAGTGACTAAATAATCGATAAAAAAATCATCTTCCATCTTGTTGCATAATCTGGTCTTAACAATCTTCATTTTTGAAAATATTTTCTCTTTAGTACTAGTTGAAACCGAAAGAGTAATAAGTGTTAAGGACTCGTAGAGGATGTGCGCACACCGGCCACAGTAGTGGCAGCGTCGCGCCGAGTATCGTTGGTACTGCACAACGGGATGAGATATCCATCGAGCAACGGTGCCAAAGATGATAAGATATGAGTGCAGTAGTATTGGTGGGAGCCTAATGCATTACGGGCACCCACCCGTCCGTGCCCTCCAAGATCCGATTATGTTACGCGATGGATCTGGTCGCTAAGACGATGTGCTGCTTCACCGCACGTAGTGTTCGTCAATATGATGAGGCTGACGAAGGCTACCAAGATGGTAGTCATAGGCCAGTACATCGGTGGTATCCGGCCTTATGTATGCGCAACCGCCTGGTCTCATCGTGGGAGCGTTCTCATCGATCGCATCACATGACAAGTCTGGCCACCATTTTATCCATCAATGTGGTGAATGGGATGGTGCTGACTGCGTGCAGTGACTTCGACCACAGTGAATTCTAGAGACGGGCGCTGGTCGAGTAACAAAAAGAAAATCATGTCTTCTTCTAAAAAATTATGAAAAAAATTTAATAAAAATAAAAAATAAAATTGGTAGTGATCCAACTTTCAAGTAAAGAAAGCTGATTTATAGTATTTATTTCATTTTAATTTTTTTTTAAGATTCTTCAAGTTATATTTAATATCCCCAAGTTTAGAAGGGCCAAATATATAAATATATATATATTTAAAAGTATACATAAAATCTTAATTTATAAAAAAATAAAAAAAAATAGGAGGGGCCAAGAGGCCTCCTTGCCCTCCCAGCGGTTCGTCCTTGTATATATTTAAAAGTTTACAAAAAAAATTTAACTTATAAAAAAAACTTTAAAAAATTAGGGAGGGCCAAGGCCCCCCCGATGGTCCGCCACTGAACACGTGGCCAGATGAGGGACAGGTGGCTAGAAGACTTGGACATGTGGAAAGGGGCTCTGACACATGGTGAAAACGTGGGTTGGACCCTCGATTTCGCTGTGAAAACATGGGTTGAACCTGCAATTTCACAGACGAACCCATAAGTATTCTTTTGGGTGTTGGTTCTGCTGTTCGTTTGCATCCTCCCGACCCCATCTCGGTCTCCCGGTGTTGCATTCTCCCGGCCCCATCTCGGTGTCTCCCAGTCCCAATGTCTCCCGGCCCCATCTCGATGTCTCCCGGCCCCATCTCAGTGTGTTGATTGTTTGGATTCTAAGCGGCCCTAGGTGTCCCCACCCTATCTTTCTTGGTAATTTTGTTTTTTCAGTTGTTTAAGGTCAAACTGGGATTTGGTCTCCCAACCCAGCTTTGCAGTCTAATTTTTGATTTTTTTTTGATGTTTAGAATCAAGTTGGCCCTAGCTATCCCGGCCTGTCATTCTCCCTATCCCACCACCGGTGTCCCAGCTTGTGGAGTTTTTGTAGACTTTTGAGTGCTATTGATCCCCATTTTGGTATCCAGATCCAGCTCGAGCACAGCTTGATCCGGTATTCTCTTCCTTGCAAGTATATTTTATGACATTTTTATAATTATTTTTTGTTATATTATATTTATATGTATAAATTTAAATTTTAAAATTTAATATT
This sequence comes from Areca catechu, assembly GCA_021397845.1. Lineage (NCBI taxonomy): Eukaryota > Viridiplantae > Streptophyta > Magnoliopsida > Arecales > Arecaceae > Areca > Areca catechu. The sequence continues at coordinate 70,940,408 of CM038050.1, read as the reverse complement.
GCGATGTCATGTTAGTTTTATTTTTTTTGTAATGTAATTATATGTTATTGTTTGATATTTAGATAATTTAATTATTTATGGTGTTTATTTTATGTTGTAATATTACATGAAATTATCTCTTTTAGAGATAAATTTAGATTTTCATTAAATGTTTATCTCTCTTTGATATTTAAAAAAAAATTAATAGTATTAAGATTTAAAAAATTCTTAGGATAAATCTATATTTATAAATTTTTTAATCAGATTTTAAAAAGATAATTTATAGTCTTCATTATTAAAAAAATAATTATTCTTAATTTTTAAATATACATGAAATTATAATGGTACATAAAATGAGCTAGTAAATATAAATATGTATGGAATTGTTAGAATTATTTTATTATAAATAAATATATAAAATTATTTCATTATTGTATAATTTAAATAAATATATAATTATGAATATATAATTATACAAGAATAATATAATAATATTGATACAATTAATTAATATAGGTATATAAATAATTGATATGTTTATTATAAAAAAATTATGATGTTAATAATCAATAATTAAAATATATAAATTTTTAAAACATGTATAGAATTAATTAAATAAAAAAGTTTATCGTGCTATATAAGTTTATCGTATGTTTGTTAAATGCTTAAAATATATGAATATTTATAGCTTATAAATAAACTTTTAATTAAATATAAGTATTGTTACAGCCGTGACAATGACATGGCCAGGCTCAGGTACCACCGAATGCGCTCGGGCCACGTGGAGGCTTCTTCGGCCGAGTCAGCGCCACGTCTTCAAGACCAGGTTCGACAAGACTACAGCGCCCGACAATTCTCTAAGGCAAACTGCCCCCGCCGAGGTCGAGCTCGGATCGGAGCTCCTCTACCAACTCGATGGCGCCTAAGCCCGGAGGAGTCCGCCCGGGCCGAGGTCGGCCGACCCTTCGCCCTTTGCCAGGTGGCCTCCCGGAGACGGGTCCACCTCGGCCGAGACCAGGCGACCTCCTGCCACCTCGCCAGGTATCCACCCAGGAGGAGTCCGCCCGGGCCGAGGTCGGCCGACCCTTCGCCCTTCGCCAGGTGGCCTCCCGGAGACGGGTCCACCTTGGCCGAGACCAGGCGACCTCCTGCCACCTCGCCAGGTGTCCACCCAGGAGGTGTCCACCTGGGCCGAGGTCGGCTGGTCCTTCGCCCCCTTGCCAGGTGGCCTCCCGGAGACGGGCCCACCTCGGCCGAGTCCAGGCGACCTCCTGCCACCTCGCCAGGTGTCCACCCGGGAGGGGTCCACCTAGGCCGAGGTCGGCTGGTCCTTCGCTCTTCGCCAGGTGGCCCCCGGAGACGGGTCCACCTCGATCGAGGTCAGGCCGCCCGTACGAAGAAGATCTCAAGGAAGAGTCACGGGCCCCGAGGCCATCCCTCGGGCCGTATGAATCCCAGACGGCGCCCCGTACGGAGGGCGGCGGCACGCGGCGGCACGCGGAACATCACTTGCATCGGCCTGACAAGCTCCACAGCCGAGGGGCACGATTCTGACAGAACAGGCCCTATAGATGGATGGCGCCCACGCTTGGGAGAGAGAGCGCTCTCGCTGGGCCCGAGGCCTGATCGGCCGCCTTGTCAGCGCCGCCCTCCCTTTTTTTTCTTCTGTCTTTGCCTTTTCCCTACTGGGCTCGGCGAACGAGGTCGGAAAGCCGCCTGGCTCCCCTTCACCGAAAAGGGAAAAGAGAAGAAGACAGGGGAGGGGAGTCTCCCAGGAGGAAAAGACAAGCGCACGACAAAAGGAGATAAAGATGGAGGAATCTGGGGACAACGGAGGTAAGCGAACAAGCCTGGGGACAAAGGAGAAGCAACGGCAAAAGGCCTCGCTCCGGAGGGTGAAAACCAGAGATCCCGAGAGGGAGTCACTGGGCGTGAGCTCGGCAAGGAGGCCCGGGCCGAGATTCTGGTCCCCAGAGCGTCTCTCTCACTAGTAAACTCTCTAAGTCTGGAACCCTTTCGGGGGTCCGTCTTGAGAGTCTGTTCCTTCTCGTCGTCTACTGACTTGACCGTCGGAGCTCCCTCGCCGGGATCCCCGGCCAAGGTCTTCTAACCCCTTTTTCGCAGGTTCGCCGCAGGAAGGGAGGCTCCCTTGCCAGGCGGTCAGGAGGGATCGGTGGATCCGTGGCACGGGCGCGGCGACGAGAGCGGCAACAGATTGGCGCGCCAGGTAGGGGGGCAGGACACCAAACCCGAGCGGGGGCCAGCTTTCTGCAGGTGTCGCGCTCTCTGACGATGGTGGTCACTCATGGCCACGAGGCATCCACCAGCCGCGTGGGGGAGGTTCACTCCCCTCCGGGGGCCCTCAGCCCGGAGAGGGAGCTTCCGGCTCCCCCTCCTCTTGCACAGCAGCCTACCCCGGCGGACGGACCCCTTGCGGCCATCATCCAGCAGCTGCAGACCTTGACCTCAGCGGTCCGGCAGCTTCAGCATCAGCAACGGTCCCTGGCCACCCAGTCGCAGCCAGGGACCCCCGCGGCCCGAGCCGCGGGGCAACGTGGGAGCCTGCGCTCAATCCAGGGCAGGCCATCCCATCCGAGGGCCGCCTCCAACCCCCGGGGGAGCCACCAAGCTCCCGCAAAGAGAAACTACTCCGGTTCGGAGGATCACGAGAGCCGATCCCCAGCCGACGGGGCCGAAACGGTGCATCGTAGCAAGCGACGTCGAGGCCAGACCTCGCGCCAAGACCGATCGGCGCTCCCTTCACCCGCAGTCTCGGTGGAAGACTCCACCGACGAAGCCATCAGGCGCCAGGCCGAGAGGCGCCTAGAGGAGCATGAGCGCAAGCTGGCGGAGTTCGCCCGCCGATTCGCCGACCTGCAGAACTCGTCGGCAGACCCGGCGAGCTACGACTCCCGCCCCCCTTTCTTTGAAGAAATCCAGGCGGAACCGATCCCGAAACGGTTCCGCATGCCGCAGGTGGATCCCTACGACGGGACCACCGACCCTCTGGACCATCTGGAGAGCTACAAAGCCCTCATGAGGGTCCAGGGGGCCACTGACGCTCTTCTGTGCATTGCCTTCCCGGCAACCCTCCGGAAGGCCGCTCGAGTCTGGTTCACCCGCCTCGAGCCCGGATCCATTTGCTCCTTCCATCAGCTGGAAGGAAGGTTCGTGGCACACTTCGACGCTTGTCGAAAGGTGCCGAGAGAGGTGGATAGCCTCTTCTCCATCCGCCAGCAGGACCAGGAGCTGCTCCGGGACTACATCACCCGGTTCAAGACCGCGACCCTGGAGATCTACAGCTTGGACGAGCCCGTCGCCATGCTGGCTTTGAAGTGCGGGCTCAAGATGTCCCGCCTGACCTACTCCCTGGACAAGAAGCCGCCCAGGACGTACTCCGAGCTCCTCCTCCGCGCCCACAAATACATCCGTGCGGAGGAGGCTGACCGCACCCGTCGAGAGTTAGACGGGAAGACTCCGAAGAAGCCACTCCCGAGGGACGCCCCGGGAGCTCGGAGGCCCGGGCTGTCTGCCGACCCTCGCCCGAATCCAAGGCCGAGGGGCGAGGCCACTCCCGAGCGGAGGTACACCCCTCTCCTCGCACCTCGGACGAAGATCCTCATGGAAATCGAGGGCGAGCGCTACCTCCGCCGACCTCCTCCTCAGAACCCGAGAGCCATCCGAGACAAATCAAAGTACTGTCAGTTCCACCGCGAGCACGGGCATGACAAAGAGGAGTGTCACCACCTGAAGCGGGAGATCGAGGAGCTGATTAGGAGGGGTTACCTCAGGAAGTTCGTCAAGAATGAGCCCCCCTCTGAAGGACAGCCGCTCGTGGCCTTACCGCCCGTCCCTGCGATCGACAACCGCCCAACGGAGAAGCCCGTAGGCATGATCTCACGCGGGTCCGGTCGAGCGACGAAGAGAACCTGGGAAGTCGGGAACCCGGAGGATGTAATCCCTCCCCGGGGGGGGGAGGGAAATGACAATGTAAACAATGATGCCATGGTGGTCGAGATGACCATCGCGAAGCATCCTGTACATCGAATCATGGTTGATAGTGGAAGCTCGGCTGACGTACTTTTTTACGATGCTTTCTCCCGCATGAACTTGTCCCACGATCAGCTAAAACCGGTGCACACCCCCCTGGTAGGTTTTACGGGGGACTCCGTGGGGGTCGAGGGGGAGATCACTCTCCCAGTCACCGCCGGATCCCCACCCCGGCAGGCGACCGTCCTAATAACATTTACCGTCGTCAGGCTCCCCTCGCCTTACAACGCCATCCTCGGGCATCCCGGGCTCAACCAATTGGACGCCACCATCTCCACGAGAAGGCTGTTGGTACAGTTCCCCATGCCTTCCGGGCTCGGGGAGATGAAGGGGACGACCCAGCCAGTCCCGCTCTGCCTTCAGACGGTCCCGGGTGCCAGGAGCCCGGAGCTCGCCCATGATATCGACGACCTCGATCTGAGAGAGAAGGAACCCAGGGGAGGGCCCGTAGAGCGCCTGCTGACTTTTCCCCTCGATTCGGATCCCCTGAAGACGGTGCAAGTCGGGGCCCAGCTCCCTGAGGAAGAACGAACCCGCCTGCTGGAGTTCCTCCGTGCCAACGCTGACGTGTTCGCCTGGTCAGCAGCTGACATGCCGGGCATCCCGCCCGAGGTCATCATGCACAGGCTAAACGTGGACCCAAACTGCCGCCCGGTCCGCCAGAAGAAGAGAAGCTTCACCATGGAAAGGCAGAAGGCGATCAATGAGGAAGTGGAGAAGCTCCTCGTCGCCGGTTTTGTGCGGGAGGTCCAGTACCCCAGCTGGCTGGCAAACGTGGTCATGGTAAGAAAGAGTAGTGGTAAGTGGAGGATCTGTGTGGATTACACCGACCTCAACCAAGCTTGCCCAAAGGATAGCTTCCCTCTTCCAAAGATCGACCAGCTGGTCGACACCACCTCAGGGCATCGCCTCCTGTCGTTCATGGACGCCTTCTCCGGATACAACCAGATCCGAATGAGCCCGGAGGACGAAGAGCACACCGCCTTCATAACTGACCGCGGAACTTTTTGCTACAGGATGATGCCATTTGGCCTCAAGAACGCGGGGGCAACGTACCAGCGCCTGGTCAATAGAATCTTCAAAGACCAGATCGGCCGCAACATGCAGGTGTACGTGGACGACATGCTGGTAATGAGCAAACCCGAGTCCGACCACGTGGCTGACTTGGTGGAGACCTTCGGCAACCTCCGACGCCATCAGATGAAGCTGAACCCGGCGAAGTGCGCCTTTGGCGTCTACGCCGGGAAATTCCTAGGATTTATGGTGACCCAAAGAGGAATCGAGGCCAACCCGGAGAAGGTCCAGGCCATCCTGGATATGGAGCAGCCCGCCTCCAAGAAGCAAGTGCAGCAACTAACCGGCCGAGTTGCGGCCCTCAGCCATTTTATTTCCAGGTCGGCGGACCGCTGCCGTCCCTTCTTCAAGGTACTGAGGAAGATGAATGACTTTGCTTGGACCGAGGAATGCCAGCAGGCCTTCGAGGAGCTGAAGAAGACCCTCGCATCGCCACCATTGCTGTCCAGGCCCGAGGAGGGAGAGGAGCTTATCCTCTATCTAGCGGTTACCCCGGAAGCCGTCAGCTCAGTCTTAGTTCGAACCGATGGCCAGGGGGCCCAGCGGCCAGTGTACTATACCAGCAAACTTCTTCGTGATGCGGAGCTCAGGTATTCTCGGCCCGAGAAACTCGTTTTTGCGCTAATAGTGTCTGCCCAGCGTCTCAGGCCTTATTTCCAAGCGCACCCCATCGCTGTCCTGACGGATCAACCGCTGAAAGCAGTGCTCAGCCGACCCGATACCTCGGGACGATTGGCAAAGTGGGTACTGAAACTCAGCGAGTTCGACATTACGTACAGGCCGAGGTCGGCCATGAAGGCACAGGTGCTAGCCGACTTCTTGGTCAAATATGCAGGCTTGGGCAAGGAGCCCGAGGAAGGCCCCTCAGGCCGGTCGATGGAGATGGGCACCGACGAGCCCGGAGAGGACACCTGGATCCTCCATGTAGACGGAGCCTCAAACTCCGGCGGGAGCGGGGCTGGGCTCATCCTTGCCAACAGCAACGGGGTCATCGCCGAATGCGCACTCCGTTTCCAATTCCCCGCGACAAATAACCAGGCGGAGTACGAGGCACTTCTTGCCGGACTAAGAGTCTCCCGCGAGCTGGGTGTAACCAACCTCAAAGCTTTCACTGATTCCCAGCTCGTGGCGGGGCAGGTGTCCAGGGAGTACGTCGCACACGGCCCCCAAATGGCGAGATACTTGGAGCTCATCAAAGAGGGCGCGTCCAGATTCCGACGCTTCAACATCTTCCATATCCCCCGTGGGGAGAACGCCCGCGCGGATGCTCTCTCTCAACTGGCGACCCTGCCGGACACGATGCTGGGACGCACCTACGTGGAGCGCCTTGAGGTCCCAAGCCTCGAGGCACCGGTGAAGGTCCACCAGGTCGGCCATGAACCCAGCTGGATAGACAAGTACGCCGCATACATCACCAATGGCACCCTGCCAGAGGACCGCGAGGCGGCTCGCCTCATCAGGAAGAAGGCCGTGCGGTTCGTCCTGATGGACGGGTAGTTGTATCGAAGATCCTACTCCTACCCCCTCCTCAAGTGCGTAGGACCCACGGAAGCCAAGCTTGTGCTCCAGGAGATCCACGAGGGCGTCTGCGGGAACCACGTGGGGGGCAGGGCATTGGCATACAAGGCCCTCCGTCAGGGCTACTTCTGGGAGACGATGAAGGAAGACGCCGCCGACTTCGTGAAGAAATGCGACCGGTGCCAGCGTCACGCCACGGTGCAACGACAGCCCTCCAACCCAATCTCCTAGCTCTCAGCCCCCTGGCTGTTCGCCCAGTGGGGGATGGACCTCCTGGGCCCTTTCCCGCCGGCGTCTGGCCAGCGGAAGTTCTTGATAGTGGCCATCGACTACTTCACGAAGTGGGTCAAGGCCGAACCCTTGGCGAGGATCACCGAAGCAAACGTCGCCAAGTTCTTTTGGAAGTCCATCGTCTACCGCTTCGGCCTCCCCCACACCGTGGTCACCGACAACGGGCGCCAGTTCGACTGCCGGGAGTTCGAAGAATTCTGCAGCGACCTCGGCATCAAGCATCGCTTTACTTCGGTGGCGCACCCCCAGACCAATGGGGAGGCCGAAGTCACGAACAGGACCATTCTTCAGGGCCTCCGCACGCGGCTGGACCAGGCCAAGGGCAGGTGGGCCGACGAGCTCCCCAGCATCCTCTGGGCATATCAGACCACCCCGAGGATGGCTACCGACGAAACCCCATTCAACCTCGTCTTTGGAGCCGAGGCAGTCATCCCGATCGAGCTCAGCCTACCCACACTGCGTGTGGAGCAATATGACGAGACAGAAAACCCAGCCAGGATGATGCTCAACCTTGACCTTCTCGAGGAAACGAGGGACAAAGCCTGAATTCGAATGGCGGCGTACAGGCAACGCGTGGCCAGGTATTACAACTCCCGAGTGCGGCCGAAGGTTTTCCGTCCCAGAGACTTGGTCTTCCGGCGCGCTGAAGCTTCCCAGCCACGAGAATGCGGCAAGCTCTCGCCCAACTGGGAAGGCCCATATCAGGTGGCAGAGGCCCTCCCTCATGGCGCATATTACTTGGAGGAATTGGGGGGTGCCAGGTTCCCCCGGATGTGGAACGCTTCGAACCTGAGGATGTACTATCAGTAATGTAAGGTTCCCTACTCCTGTAATAAAGCTCCCCCGCTTCAAACACTCCCTTCTCACTTCGACAAGAAAGCCCGGAGAACAGCTCGGCAAACCGTGCAAGGTTGAGAAAGCCTACGGCATCGAGCTCAGTCCGGAGATCCTGGGCTTTGGCCTGGAAGGTGGCGCGAAATCCAGTTCGCCTACGCAAGCCCGGAGAACAGCTCGGCAAACCGCGCAAGGCTTGAGAAAGCCTACGGCATCGAGCTTAGTCCGGAGATCCTGGGCTTCGGCCTAGAAGGTGGCGTAGAACCCAGTTCGCCCACACAAGCCCGGAGAACAGCTCGGCAAGCCGCATAAGGCTTGAGAAAGCCTGCGGCATCGAGCTCAGTCCGGAGATCCTGGGCTTCGGCCTGGAAGGTGGCGCAGAACCCAGTTCGCCCACACAAGCCCGGAGAACAGCTCGGCAAGCCGCGCAAGGCTTGAGAAAGCCTGCGGCATCGAGCTCAGTCCGGAGATCCTGGGCTTCGGCCTGGAAGGTGGCGCAGAATCCAGTTCACCCACACAAGCCCGGAGAATAGCTCAGCAAGCCGCGTAAGGCTTGAGAAAGCCTGCGGCATCGAGCTCAGTCCGGAGATCCTGGGCTTCGGCCTGGAAGGCGGTGCAGAAACCGTGTCGCCTGCGCAAGTATGAGGGCGATCCCAAAGACGGATCTGCTTAAGGCCTACTTCGCCGCCACGCGATCCGGGAGGCCCCAACCTTCGATTTGATCAATGGAAGGGTCAGGCCTACAACCGCTTCAAGCATTACATGCCAACATCTCAGAAAGAAGGAAAAAGAAAGGTGAGATGGGATGAACTCGAAATTTTATCAAACCAAAATTTTCATTGATGCAAAGGATCAGTACAAGCTGGGAGTCCCGACAGGCCGGGAGTCCCCAAAAGAAGAAAATACAGAAGAAGAAAAAGAAAAGACACTACAACAACAAAGAAAAGCAGGGAGAAGGTGCCGGGCTCAGTGGGGTGCAGGGTCGGAGCCCTCTGCCGGGGGCGCAGGCGTTGCATCCTCGACTTCTACGGCGGCCGGCTCTTGAGGCTGCTCCGGAGCCGCAGTTCCGCTAGTCGACGGCGCCGCAGGAGTTGCATCGGCCGCACCGGAGGCCCTGCTCTCGACTCCCTGCCTTCTGCCTTCGATCACCACCTCGCTGAGGTCAAGCTCGGGGAAGAGGGCCCCCACCTTCTCCCGGCACATCCGGAACCCCTTCAGGAAGGAGTCCACGGCGGCCTCCCGGACCTCCGACGTGTACTCGTCGGAAGCCCGGAATTTCGGGATGGCCTCCTGCGCCTCCCGCTTTGCGGCCTCCAGGAGTCCTTTGATGTATGCACTCCGGTCCCTCGCCGCGCTCGCGTCTCGCCGGGCCTCCTCCAACTGGCGCTCCAGCCACTAGGAGTGGGCCTGCAGGCGAGCCCTCTCCGCCACATCCTCCTCCGTGCGGCGTTGGTGGGAGGTCCGCTCCTCCGACAAGGAAGCCTCTAGCTCCTTATTCCGCCCCTCAGAACGCGCCAGGTCGGACTGGAGGGCCTGATTGTTGGCTCGCAGCTCGACCCCCTTCTCCATGAGGTCTTTGACGTCGGCCGCGAGCTTGCCGAGCTTCTTCTCCTTCTCGGCATTCCTCTGTGCGTTCCCTACGAGGAAGTTCCTCAGTAGGAGAACGTCGTTCCCGATCTGCGCCAACAAGAGCAAACCAGGTCAGGATAAAAGGAGTTAGGTCTTGAAAGAAAAGGAAGGAAGGAGCTCGGGCTTACCGTGAAAAGCTGCGGGACGATCCCGAGCAGGGCATCTGCGTAGTCCCGGCCGCCCCGAGCTCGGCGGTCCCGGGTGGTGGAGGCATACTCCATGATCTTCTCCACGAGCCCTTTGTCGCGGATGACCGAGTCCCGGTGGGTGATCACCGGTGCCGGAGGTGTCAGGCCGGCTCCTGTGCTGGCCGCCCCCTCAGCTGATTCCGTGGTTGACGGGCCGGCGGTGGCCACCGGCTGCACTGTCGAGGCAGCGGCGACGACGGGACCGGCGCCGGACGGAGCTGCAGGCGGTGGAGCCCTCTCAGCAGCGGCGCCACCAGGTCGTGCGGCCGAGGCATCAGCAGCCCCGCCCTAGGGCAGCCTGGGCGGGGGAGCGACAGCAATTGGGCTGGGTGCGGTCGCCGCCACGACCTCCCGGCTCGCCTCAGTACGAGCCCTCTTCGCCGCGGGCTCGTCCACCTCGATGACATCTCGCTGGGCTGCGCCCTCCAGGAGGTTCTCCAGCGAAAACTTCATCCCTGCAACACAAAGGAACAGAAAGTCGCCGGCTCGGTCATAAAGAAAAAGGCGGCAGAAGTCAAAGTGGGGACGAATCTCACCAGTCTCGCGGATGGGACTGATCCCGACCTCAAAAAGATTCTGCTCCGAAAGCAGAACGTCGAGTACCGGGACCACGTCGCTCAGGAGCTGGGAGTAGGACTCCTGGTCCGCCGACTCGACCCGAGAATTCTGGTTTGGAGTCTGGTCCGGTTCACTCCAGGCCCAGTCGACATCTTTGACTGAGGTGAAGAAAAACCTGCTCTTCCAGCCCTTCACCGAGGAAGGGATGTCGAACCGGAAACACCTGGGCCGGGGCGAAATATACCACCAGCCGTCATCGGTGGAGCACTTCTTCAGGGTGAACAAGGCCCTGAAGAGGGAGAAACGGGCAACGAACCCGTGGAAGTGACAGAAGACAATGAAAGAAAAGATGACCCGGATGGTGTTGGGAGCCAGCTGGGCCGGGACAAGCCGAAAATGGCTGAGGAAAGAAAGAAAGAAGGGGTGCAGAGGAAACCGAAGACCCCCAAGGAGGAAGTCTTCGTAGAAGGCTATGCGGCCGGGGCCACTCATGGTGACGCGCTCCCCGGACCACGGAACAAACAAGCGAATGGACCCCGGGATGCCGTAAGCATCCCGGAGCAGAGAAAGATCGCCTTCGGTCATGGTGGAGGCATGACCGGAGGGACTAGCAGGAAGAGAAGGAGGAGCAGGAAGAGAAGGAAGAGCCGGAAGAGAGCGAAGGGGCACGGCAGGAGCAACCTGAGGAGGCCGGATCCCCCTAGGGATGCCAATGGTGACACCCCTGGGTTGCAGACACCGGCGGATCTCCTCCAGGATCGTCTCCTCATCTGAGGAGGAAGAAGATGGAGTCCTCGGCCGGGATGGACCGACCTCGTCCTGGTTGGAAGAGACATGGCGACGGCGCGCCATGGAAAAGAGAAGAACGGAGGATCAAAGAGAAAAGAAAAAGAAAGGGAAGGAGGGGAGCCAGAGAAGATGAGGGCACTCACCGAAAATACGCCAGACGAGCGCAGGGCAACAGGAGTTAGCCTGCAGCAAACCGCCCACGAAGCAAGGGGAAAATGCCTCGTTCTGGAAAGTCCCCTCCCTTTCAAACTCAGCGGACAGCGGTCGTACCCGTCATTCCGCCTCGGGCTACTGGACGATCGCCACATGGGTGCACGCCCGACATCGATGCCTCGTTAGCAGAGCAACGGCCTCTGCCTTGAAGAGACGCATTTATTGCGGGCAAGTGGGCGACGCGTGGCGGCTCGCCATAGGTTTTCAGTCGCATCGAGCCACAGCGACGAGGATCGTGGCAATTATGATGCAAGATCTTCGCCTCCCCACGTCATGTCCGTATTTAATCCCGACGTTCCGTTCTACGATGCCCCGATGGAACGGCGGGCTGGGGAGCAACTGTTACAGCCGTGACAATGACGTGGCCAGGCTCAGGTACCACCGAATGCGCTCGGGCCACGTGGAGGCTTCTTCGGCCGAGTCAGCGCCATGTCTTCAAGACCAGGTTCGACAAGACTACAGCGCCCGACAATTCTCTAAGGCAAACTGCCCCTGCCGAGGTCGAGCTCGGATCAGAGCTCCTCTACCAACTCGATGGCGCACAAGCCCGGAGGAGTCCGCCCGGGCCGAGGTCGGCCGACCCTTCGCCCTTTGCCAGGTGGCCTCCCGAAGACGGGTCCACCTCGGTCGAGACCAGGCGACCTCCTGCCACCCCGCCAGGTGTCCACCCAGGAGGAGTCCGCCCGGGCCGAGGTCGGCCGACCCTTCGCCCTTCGCCAGGTGGCCTCCCGGAGATGGGTCCACCTCGGCCGAGACCAGGCGACCTCCTGCCACCTCGCCAGGTGTCCACCCAGGAGGTGTCCACCTGGGCCGAGGTCGGCTGGTCCTTCGCCCCCTTGCCAGGTGGCCTCCCGGAGAAGGGCCCACCTCGACCGAGTCCAGGCGACCTCCTGCCACCTCGCCAGGTGTCCACCCGGGAGGGGTCCACCTAGGCCGAGGTCGGCTGGTCCTTCGCTCTTCGCCAGGTGGCCCCCGGAGACGGGTCCACCTCGACCGAGGTCAGGCCGCCCGTACGAAGAAGATCTCAAGGAAGAGTCGCGGGCCCCGAGGCCATCCCTCGGGCCGTATGAATCCCAGATGGTGCCCCGTACGGAGGGCGGCGGCTCGCGGAACATCACTTGCATCGGCCCGACAAGCTCCGCAGCCAAGGGGCACAATTCTGACAGAACAGGCCCTATAGATGGATGGCGCCCACGCTTGGGAGAGAGAGCGCTCTCGCTGGGCCCGAGGCCTGACCGGCCGCCTTGTCAGCGCCGCCCTCCCTTTTTTTTCTTCTGTCTTTGCCTTTTCCCTGCTGGGCTCGGCGAACGAGGTCGGAAAGCCGCCTGGCCCCCCTTCACCGAAAAGGGAAAAGAGAAGAAGACAGGGGAGGGGAGTCTCCCAGGAGGAAAAGACAAGCGCACGACAAAAGGAGATAAAGAGGGAGGAATCTGGGGACAACGGAGGTAAGCGAACAAGCCTGGGGACAAAGGAGAAGCAACGGCAAAAGGCCTCGCTCCGGAGGGTGGAAACCAGAGATCCTGAGAGGAAGTCACTGGGCGTGAGCTCGGCAAGGAGGCCCAGCCGAGATTCTGGTCCCCAGAGCGTCTCTCTCACTAGTAAACTCTCTAAGTCTGGAACCATTTCGGGGGTCCGTCTGGAGAGTCTGTTCCTTCTCGTCGTCTACTGACTTGACCGTCGGAGCTCCCTCGCCGGGATCCCCGGCCAGGGTCTTCTAACCCCTTTTTCGCAGGTTCGCCGCAGGAAGGGAGGCTCCCTCGCCAGGCGGTCAGGAGGGATCGACGGATCCGTGGCACGGGCGCGGCGACGAGAGCGGCAACAAGTATATTATGGTACAAAATTAATATATTAAATTATTAATAAAGTTACTAATGTACATGCTGTATTAAAATAAATTTAAAAATCATGTAGTACAAATTTATTTAAATAAAATGCAGTATGAATAATATTTATTTAAAATTTATAAATATTTAGAACATATAAATAAATTATTAAGTTATGAATAAAGTTATTAATTTATATGCTACATTAATCACATTATAAATTTATTAATTGAGAAATGTAATCATAGTGTACAATAAATTAAGTTGAGCGTTAAAGTTTGGACATTTATAGTCTGCATATATATTTTTATTTATTTAAATCTTTTTTAGATGTGTAGCATGAATATCTATAGTTTGTAATATGTAGAAATTATTAGTATTGACAAAATTATATGTTAAAATTATTTGTTAAGTTAATCATTTAATTTTTTGTATATACTAATATAAAATTTGTATTGCATTGAACTGTAGACCCGTCAGTTGATTAATATACATATTCTATAGTATCCATACATTTATTTGAATTTGTATGGATTTGAGAATTATACATATTAATCAATTGCTTGTCCAATTTGGATAGTTTGGGAAGTGTAAATAATTTTAAAGGTCAGTTTACAGTAATCAAATGATGTACAATGAAGATCGAATGAAATTTTGAGCAGGATTTTCCTTTAGTTCTCTGCATACATAATTATTTGTGTGCGGAGAACTAAAAAAAATGCTGCCTAAATTTTATTTAGTCTCCATTTCACATCGTTTGATTACTGTAAGCTGACCTGTAAAATTAATACAATTCCTAAATAGGATAGGATCTATCTTTACCTAGATGCATTTATCATTTAAGTCATCATAAATTCCGTACGTATATATTAAATTTAAAAAATATTAAAATCTATATTTATGTATTTAAGAAAATAATTATGTTCATAATTTTATTGTCATATTATTTATTTTGTTTAATTAAATTTTTAATGATGGCATTATATATTTTGAGAAAGTTATCTCTAGATATATTTTATTTATTAAACATGTAGGACATAATGGGGAAAACAATCACAGCCTTATGTTATATTAATGGTTCTATTATTAATGGCAAATATGGTATTGAGTACAATCAGGGATCGAAAAAGGTAATTAGAATTAAATATGGTATGACATTCGAAGAGTTGAAGAACAAAATATGTAGAGTTTTCCATATGGATAGAAGTGGAAAAAAATATTGATCATTTATAGATATCCACAAGTTGTACGCCGATATTTATAAAGTATGAACCTGGTCCACTAACTGATGATGAAGACATGGAGATAATGTTTTCAACGATCAATTCACATCCTTGTATATCAGGTGTAAAGTTGTACATAGATATCCAAATTGTTGAAGCTCTCGAACCTGTTTACGAACAGGATAATTATAAAGTAGCAGCTTAAAATACAGCAAGAATTCATGTAAGTAAACAAGTTATGTCATACTATAGTCTAAAAATTATAGATAATGTTTTGAAAACTACTGGTTCAAGATTTACACAAGACCCTTTACATATAGTTGACAGTAATGTGCCAGAGAGTAATAATAGACAAGCATCGGTATATACAGCTACTGATGATATAGTGCATCTAGATAATCAACTTTTTAATAAAAATGATGAACAAAGTGAAGATGATGTAGCTGATGAACGTAATGAAGCTGGTACATCAGAACATGTATAAAGTCCACATGATATCCCTATTCCAAATGAACTTATATTTGAAGCCCCTTTCGAAACATTTAATCCAGTTGATTGGACTGCTGCTAATATGTCCATGTACTCTACATTGCAAGAACCATCTATTGTATGGCAAAGAGATGAGGAATTACATAAAGGCCTTCACTTTATAGATAAGACAGAATTACAAATAGCAGTAAAGTAATATTCTGTTGAAAGACATCACGAGTTTAGGGTTATTAAGTCTAATCCCCATTTATGGCTTCTGAAATGTAAGAATAGAGAGTAGGATGTCAATGGATGTTGAGAGTTATTAAATGGCATGGTTATTTTGAGATCATATGATATATTGGTCCCCATACATGCACATCTGCAATGATGTCTCAGGATCATTCTGGGCTGGATTTAACATTAATTGCAAATGAAATTTGGGACCTGGTCAAAGAAATTCCTTCAATTGCTATTTCTGGACTTTGTGTACTAATAAAAAATAAATATAATTATATACCCAGTTATAAAAAATTATGGGATGCCAAACAAAAGGCAATAGCCATGCTATTCAGGGATTGGGATAATTCATATTGTATGTCATCAAAATGGTTGCATGCTGTTAAAGAATTTAATCCTGGCTCTTGGATGAAATTCATCCGCACTTCTACTGGCATTCCATCTTGTGCTCAATTTGAACGTATTTTCTGGACCTTTGCACCCTCGATTGAAGGGTTTAAATATTATCGGCCGGTTATAAGTGTTGATGCTACATTCCTATATGGAAAGTATAAGGAAAAGTTGATGATTGCAACTATTGTTGATGGAAATAACTAGATATTTTCACTTGAATTTGGTATTATTGATGAAAAATCAGCTGATACATGGGGTTGGTTCTTAGCTTGCATCAAGAGTTTTATTACATCATGTCAGGATATCTGTCTAATTTCTGATCGATATGCTGGTATATTATCTACAGTATGAAATAAGTATCTGGGTTGGCAGCCACCGAATGCTTATCATATTTATTGCCTTCGTCACATGGCTAGCAATTTTAATTCAAGATTTTATGATCCAAAATTAAAGTATATGGTCAAAAAAGCTGGAATGCAAATATAGCCTAGAAAATTTCAAAAATATATGAGGAACATTAAAAAATTTAATCCAGAAAGCCATTCAATGGCTGAATGATATCCTTTTAAATAAATGGACACTTGCACATGATGACGATCGACGTTATGGAATGATGATAATAAATTTATCTGAGTGTTTCAATAAAGTTTTAAAAAATGCTCGATTCCTACCAATAACTGTATTGGTGCAATTGACTTTCTTTCGACTTGTATCATATTTTGATAGTTGACGTGCCCAGGCAAATGATGTACTTGATAGGAATGAAAGATTTACTCTATTTGTTATGGGACACGTAATCTCCAAGTAAGCCAAAGGTACATTATATACAATTACAAGATTTGATAGAGAAAGTGGCTTATTTCAAGTCCAGACCGCGAGGTATAGACCAAACATGAATAGAGGTGATAACACACAGGTGACTAACTGTATGTTTTTAATTTTTTTAAAAAAAATTATTGTATGTTGTTTACATATTAACTTATGTTATGTTAAATTATAGGGAGTGCGACTTTCGTAGTGGACATGTACATGCCAGAAATGGCAGTGTTATCATTTACCCTACTCTCATATGATGGCTGCATGTGCACATATTACAATTGATTTTTATAGATACGTTGATCGATGTTATACATTACATGATGTTGGATCGATGCCCCTAACCATTCTTACAAAAGGAACATCCATATTTAGAAGGACGGTTTATCTTTCTTAAAGCAGGCGACGTAGCAACCCCGGGGCACACGAGTTGACCCCCCCACCAAGCACCGCAGCACCAACCCAGCATACTATTCTGAGCCGGCTCTTGCCTGGGGACGAGCACCGCAGCACCACCCAAGGGACGTTGACATGGCACCACCTCACCTTAATAGTGGCACCCACATTCCATGGGCCCAGACCCCCCGCACCTCGAGGGTGTGAGCTGGCCCACCCAACAATCCCCCCCAATGAAAAATCCCTTGAGTATTTTGCCTGCGGGGACTCGAACCCATGATCTCGACTCTGATACCAACTATAGGATCGATGCCCCAACCAACTATCCAAAAAAAATGTCCCTATTTAGAAGTGGCGGTTTATCTTTCTTAAAGTAGGTAGCGCAGCAACCTTGGGATGCACGAGTCGACCCCCCACCGAGCACCGCAGTACCAACCCAGTGTACTATCACCAAGTCGGCTCCCACCTGGGGATGAGCACCGTAGCACTACCCAAGGGGCGTTGACGTGGCACCAGAAATCTTTATGCGTGCCATGTGCCAAAGTCGGCTCTCTTCTCTTCGAGTCGACTCGGATAAATTCTTCAGTGAATTATCAGTTTTTCTTCAAAAATCATCCAGCAAGTCTTCAAAGTCTCAAGATGCCTTCAAACTCTTCTAACCATATTTCTAAGAAATTTTAAGCTTGAAACATATCTAGAAGTAACCCATTTTCATGATTTTTACTTAACCTTTTCTTTGGATTCTTCTTTACATGAATCACTTACAACATAACTCATTTCAAAAACTAAGGATGTAGGAGTTGTAATTGAGCGTTAGAATCATCCTACAAAAACTTGTAACACACTTAAAGAGTTGTTAGTAAAATAAATGCATGCTCCAATATTTGGTTATCATCAAAATCACTTATGAGGTCAACAATCTCCCCCTTTCTGATGATGACAAAACACTGGGCATGAAAAATTTTTTACAATTACATGTATAACTGAATTTGAAAGTGAGCATCAACATGTATCAGAGCTAATTGTATTTGCAAGTAAGTATCAGAGCTTTTTGTGAAAAAAAAGACTATACAGTATCAGTGTCAGTGCTTTTATATGTATGAGAGTGTTAAGGCTAGCATTTTCACAAAGTATCAGAGCTATTAATGTATACAAAGTATCGAAGCTCAATTTTGCAAAGTATCAGAAATGTGTCAGAGTTGAAAAGTATCATAGCTAATGCTTTAAGATCTTCAAGGTAAGTTTGCAAGTTTTGATAGCATAGAGCATGAACTAAAGGTAAGTTTTAACAAGTTTTCTCCCCTTTACTTATATATTTTCTATGCAATTTCACTTGTAATCATATTTTCCCCTTTTTCTTTCATATTTATTCTTTCTTTTTCTTTCTTTCTTTTTCATGCATTTCTAAACATTCTCCCCGTTTTTGTCAGCAATAAAAAAGGTGTTCAATTGATTTTTCAAAGCTCAAAGTTTACAATAGAATGAGAAAGTTGTTAATATTTGTTTGAGATAATTTCACTTTCTCATCTCAACTTTGATATTCTAATTAAAATTCATTTTGAGAGTATTGTACAAGCTCAATTCATACACAAAAAATATGCAAAAATGTATTCATTGCATTCATAAAATTTTCATTACAAATTACAAAAGATTGAAATCAAAAGTCTATTCACTATCATTAGGTATATCTACCTTAGTACTAGTGGATGGCCCAAAGGTGGTACAAAAGATGGTCCAAAAGATGGCATTGAGGCTATTGGGTCCACATACTGTGGCTCAAAATCTCGGGGCCTAAGATGAGGTGCAGGCTGTCTAGGATGTGCAGAGGGTTGAGTAGGTGTAGGTATAGGTGCATGTTGAGGTCTAGGTATAGGCCGAGATCTAGGAGGGGCAAATGCTGAAATGACAGTGGTAGAGAGCTGATCAAGTTTGAATTGAACTGTATCTATCTCTTCATTTAGCTTCTTCACCTCAGTGTTCAATGCAATTAGTTCAACAGCTTGGGCATTCGTAAATGCTTCAGCAAAGCCTCTAAGTCTTCCAAACTTGGACCTAAGGATTGCTATGCCCTTGGTCCATTCTTTTGCCTTGTTCCATACCTCCCATATTGGAGTGTAGCTGCTAGGGACTGTGTGTCAAGCTAAGAGGCAGGTCTAGATGACTCAAGTGAATCAACTCTATTGCATAGCTCTCTGACCTCAGTGCTGAGCAGGTCTAATCTAGTGTCCACTGACTGGCAAAGCTCGCCAAACATACTAGTCAAGGAGCAAGTCAGTGTATCAATCAGTGACCTTATCTACTATTATATGAACTCTTGAGTCACTGAAATTCCTGTAGAGTGTGTAGATGAACATGGAGCAATACGTGCTGGTGGAGAAGTTGGTAAGGGAGTCTCATAATCAATGAGCATTGTCTCCATAGCCTCAGTGATACCAGTAGGCTCAGTCTTCATAGTCTCAATAGTAGCATGCTCAGTCTCAGTAGCTACAAACTTAGGCATAGCTGGCTCAAAAGTGGTAGCAAACTCAGTAGAAGCAGCAACAGGAACATCAATAATATCCTCTGAAGCAGCAACAGTGTCCTTAGGTGCAGAAGGTCTAGTAGTGGAAATCTCCCTGGGAAGCTCCTCACTGTCACTGTCATCAGTGCTGCTAGAAGAGGCTTCTATGGCTCTTGCATCAAACCATTTCCTTTTCCAGATTCCTCCACTAAATTCATAACCCATGCATTGTAAAGTCTTGGAGGAATAAGTATCGGTGTAATGTAATGGTCTCCCATCTTCCCCTTCCAAATTGATTCTGGATGCTTGGAATAGTAGTGTTAGAACCATGCCGTAAGGCAAGCAAGCTTTGACTTTTCTTACAGCTTCTGACATCTACATAATCATAATGTATGGTAAATTCAATGCCTTCCCCTTTATGATGTGCTCCATGAAACACAAATCTCTTTTGCTAACCCAATCGAGTCTTCCTGTCCTCGGAAGAAAGATCCGACTGATAAAATTATGGAGCAACCTCATTTCCAGTGAGAGAGTGTTTGCCATAACTGTTCCAATCCCATTTATGTCTTCTCTGTTCAGTATGGTCCTTAGGGTTTTCTCTCTATCCTTTAGTACCAAATGCTTTGACCCTTTTACCGGCATTTCCAGGATGGTGCTCAGTCTTTCCCCGATAATAATCACCCTTTTGCTTTTGATGGTTGACTCAATGTGCTGTGCCTCTAACCTTAAGTTTTCATAAAATGTTCTCACTGAAGCAGGATAGGTAGGCACATTCAATGAATAGAAGTAACTCCATCCTAATTCTTCAATGGAATCTCCAATTTTCAGCCCTAATTCTTCCAGAAAAGTGAAAATAATTCTTCTACCACTTATAACCGGGTGATTGGACATGGAAATTACTTGCCTCGGTAAGGGAGTTACAGCCATTGTCCTTGCTTCAGTCACTTCATGCTGCTCTTCTCTCTCAGTTGCCCGAGTCGGCTCTTCTTGTCGATGCTTTGTCCTTCTCTCTGTCTCAGCAGTGGGAGCAATTCTTTGAGTACATTTTCCGACAGCCCTCTTAGGTGCCATTGCCTAGATTTGGGAGAAATTGGAAGATTGGTGCTAAGGAGAGAGTATTTTGGAGGAATGGGAGAGATATCAAGTGGTATCCTAGGGTTTAGAGTGAGATAGAAAAGCATGAAAGCTCGAAAAAAGTTACTCGGCTCTATTAAAAAATAGTTTGCCCGATATCAGAGTCAGCTCGACTAACCCTAAATTGCCCGAGTCGGCTCGACCAGAGCAAAACCTGAAACAACAGAGATTCGAGTCGACTCAACCTGAGCACAATTGCTCGAGTCAACTCGAACAGAAACTTTCCACAAAAGTTAAAATTGATTAGAAATAACAATAAATTCAAGAAAATCTCATGGAGAGATGCTCAAAGAGATCGAATTGATGTAGGAGGTTTTCTAGATAATTTTTTCTTAATTTCGAAGGGATTGGATTTGGAAAATCTAGAAGGGATCACAAAGACCTAATTCTCCTCTAATCATCTCAAATTTATCTTGGTTTAGTGGTTTCATAAAGATGTCACCAAGTTGTTTTCAGTATGAATGAATTCTAGTTAAATGTCACCATTCAAAACATGATTTCTAATAAAATGGTGTTTAATATCTATGTGTTTAGTTCTTGAATGCTGAATTAGATTTTTTGTTAAATTTATAACACTTGTATTATCACATTTGATAAGAATTTTAGATTGTGTAACACCAAAGTCTTCTAGTTATTGTTTAATCCATAACACTTGTGTGCAACAACTCCCTGCAGCAACATACTCTATCTCAGTAGTAGATAATGCTACCGAGTTTTGTTTTTTACAGAGCTATGAGATTAAATTCACTCCTAGAAATTGGCATGTGCCACTAGTACTTTTTCTATCAATTTTATAACCAGCATAATCAGCATCCAAAAATCTAATTAAATTCAATGAAGAATGTTTTAAATATCATAGACCTAGATTGCCTGTTCCTTTTAGATATCTTATGATTCTTTTAACAACAAGTATATGTGATTCTTTAGGATTAGTTTGGAATCTAGCACATACACATACGCTAAACAAGATATTAGGTCTACTTGTAGTTAAGTACAGTAATGATCCAATCATATCTCGATAGAGTTTTTGATCAATGTTGGATCCACTTCATCTTTATCCAATCTGCAGGTTAGGCTCATGGGTGTGCTCATTTGTTTGCTTGACTCCATACCAAACTTCTTGATAATTTCTTTAGTATATTTAGCTTGGTTAATGAAGATTCTTTCCTTTATTTGTTTCACTTGAAGTCCAAGGAAGTAGTTATGTTCACCCATTATGCTCATTTTAAATTCTCCCTGTATTAACTTAGCAAATTCTCTACAAAGAGTTCCATTAGTTGCACCAAATATAATATCATCAACATAAATCTATACAACTAATAAATTATTATCCTTCTTCTTGATGAAAAGAGTTTTATCAATATTTTTTCTTGTAAAATCATTTTCAATCAAGAAAGTGCTAAGTCTATCATACCAGATTTTGGGTGCTTGTTTCAAACCATATAATGCTTTATTGAGTTTAAAAACATGATTTGGAAAAGCATAACTTTCAAAACCTAGTGCCTGTTCTACAAAAACTTGTGTGGATATAAAACCATTCAAGAATGCACTTTTCACATCTATTTGAAAGAGTTTGAAATTCATGTAGCAAGCAAATACAAGAAGTAATCTAATGGCTTCTAGTCTTGCTACAGGTGCATATGTTTCATCAAAATATATACCTTCTTCTTGGTTATATCCCTTAGCCACGAATCTATCTTTGTTTCTAATTATGTTGCCTTGTTCATCTAATTTGTTTCTATAAACCCATTTGGTTCATATGATGGGATGGTCTGATGGTCTTTTAACTAAAGTCCATACCTTATTTCTTTTAAATTGATTTAGTTCTTCATGCATGGCCATCATCTAATTAGGATCAAATTCAGCTTCTTCTAAGCTATGAGGTTCTATTTGTGACATAAAGGCTAGGTAATCATGTGCATCTTTATATGATGACCTAGTCCTAACACTTCATGAAAGATCACCAATAATTAAATCTCTTGGATTATAAGTTACATACATCCATTCCCTTGATAGATCAGTATGATTCTTACTTACCGTTTCTTCTCCTTCTTGAGTTGGTCTTTCTTGTATGCTCATGTCTTCCATTTCTTTTTAAATTATACCTGCATCATTGTCTATGCACTCTTCTTTCTTAGAAGGTGAGGTGTTAGTTTCATCAAAAATAACATACATAGATTCTTCTACAGTAAGAGTTCTTTTGTTAAATACTCTATATGCTTTGCTATGTAATGAATAACCAAGGAAAATTGCTTCATCAGATTTAGCATCAAGTTTTTCTAGATTATCTTTACCATTATTAAGCACAAAGCATTTACAACCAAATATATGAAAGTAATTAATGTTAAGTTTTTTTTCATTCCAAAGCTCATAGGGGGTTTTCTTTAAAATAGAATGAATCAAAAAGCGGTTCAAAATATAACAAGTAATGTTCACCGCTTCTACCCAAAAGTATCTTAGAAGATTGCCTTCACACAATATTGTTCAAGCCATCTCTTCCAAAGTCCTATTTTTTCTCTCTATGACACCATTTTGTTGTGGTGTCCTATGAGCGAAAATGTTATGAGCAATGCCATTTTCTTTGCAATAATCATCAAAAAATTATTTTTTTAATTTTATGCCGTGATCACTTCTAATTGAAACTATTGAAAGATTTTTTTGATTAGGAATTTTTTTGTGAAATTTTTGAAAGACTTTAAAAGTTTCATCTTTATGAGCGATAAACAAAATCCAAATAAATCTAGAGAAATCATAAACTATCACAAGTGCATATTTCATACCACCAAGGCTTGTGGTCCTAGTTGATCCAAATAAGTCCATGTGAAGTAGCTTAAGGGGTCTAGTAGTTGAAATCATATTTTTAGATTTAAAACTCTTCCTAGTTTGTTTACCCATTTGGCATGCATCGCAAACATGATTAAGATCTACTTTAAATTTAGGCATGCCTCTAACTAGATTCTTGGAAATTAGCTTGGCAATAGTATGCATGCTAGCATGACCTAATTGTCTATGCCAAAGTAAGCAAGACTCCTTGGTCTTAGCATTCATTGCAACTAGATTGGAACTACTAGACATGGCAAGATCATTAAGGTCTACCACAAATATTTTCAAGTCTACGTCCAATAAACTTATTGCTATAGTCAAGAGAGTTTGTTACAATACACATAGATGATTCAAAGACAACCTTGAAGCCTTTATCACATAATTGACTAATGCTCGATAAATTATGCTTCAACTTGTCTACTAGCAATACATTTTCAATGAAAGTACAGGGGGTTATCTTGATCTTACCAATTTTGATTATTTTTCCTTTGCCATTATCGCCAAAAGTAACCATACCTCCTTCTTTCATCTCTAGGATGATAAATTGATCCTCGTCACCCATCATATACCTTGAACAGTCACTATCGAGATACCATCTTTTCTTTAATTTTTGGACTGCAAGACATTCCTGCAAGACAATCAAGAAGTTCTTTTAGGTACCCAAGCTAACTTGGGTCCTTACAGGTTAGCGGAGGTGGTTTCTTTAGGAACCCAAATCCTTTTAATTCTATTTTTAGAATGTGTATTTTTTATTAATGAATTACATTGAAAGAATTTATGTCTAACCCCATGACATGCATAACATACAATTCTAGAATTCTGAAAAGATGTATGAATTGAAGTTCTAGATGTTGATGCAGATGTAAAGATTTTTCTCATAAAAGATTTTCTATTTAAATTCTTAGGTACATACATTGTAGCTTTAAAAATGGATGCAGAAGGATTAGATACAAAAGCTTCTTAAGATATTGATTTTGGAACATAAACTTTTGAAGATATGAATTTAGTAGCTAAAATTTCATTTGAACTAGAAGAATTAAAACCAATTCCAGCTTTGTTTCCAGAAATTCTTTCATCTTTTAAAATTAACTCAAGCTTATTTGAAGATAAAGTAAGTTTTTCAACTAGTGACTTGAGCTTTTCAACCTCCCTTTTCAAATCATTATTTTTAATAGTCAAAGCTTAGTTTTTCTTAATACATGCATTTTTGTCAGTTTCCAAAGCTTTGTTCTTTTCAGAAAAGGCATGTAAATCTCTTTGCAATATAATATTCTTTTATAAAATTTCTTCCTTCTCCGTTTGTAAAGAATCATTGATATTCTTTAAAGCTGTTATCTTTACTCTAGCCTTTTTGAATTCAGATAGTAGATCATGAAAAGTAGATGTTGGCTCCACCCAGTGATTTTGATGAATAACAAAACATTGAGTGCATATTGTATTCTAATGAGGATTTCAAGTTATGAGTTTTCAGGAAGAAAGCACCTCAAAATCTCAAAAACTTATGGTGTATGGCACGTAATGGCATGGAGCAATTCTCACAAATCCGGGCATCCTCTTCATTGAAAAAGGGCTTTTAAATGTTTAAATATTATGTATTTATGTATTCATGAATTTTATTTTTGTTTTCAAGGCATTTACACTTGAATTTGAAAGTTTTCAGTCTCAAGTGTCGACACCTGGACAGTCAAGTGTCGACACTTCAGCATTTGGCACGAACAAAAATCCTTGGCACGCCAAGTGTCAACACCTATATTCAAGTGTCGACACCAAGTATCGACACTTAGGTTCCAAGTGTCGACTCAAGGCCTGAGATTTTTGAAAATACAGAATTTTGTATTGTTGAGGATTTTTGTGTCAAGTGTCGACACCTGTGCATCAAGTGTCGACATCTGAATGTTTAAGTGTCGACACCCAGAAATCAAGTGTCGACACCTGACAACCAAGTGTCGACACCTGACAGCCAAGTATCGACACTTGCAGCCTGACAGCTTTAACGGATCTATTTTTCTGGCTTGCAGAACTTACTTTTCAAGCTCCAAACGGCTATTTCCAAGGCACCAACGATCACAAACCATTTTTGGGAAGGTTTTTGGTGTATTTAAGCTCCACCAACCTCATTTTAAAGCAAGAGAAGTGAAGAAAAGTGTATTCAAGTGCATTGAAGTCTACTCAAGAGCCATAAAGCCAATATTCTCTCCAAACTTCACATCAAAAGCCTTTTCTAGCTTGATTCCATTGAAAAGCCTACAAGTTCATCCTTACTTCATTCCAAAAAGAGGCACATTGAAGGAGATTCCAAGGAAGAGTGAAGAAAAAGCATCCACTTGAGCTTCAAAGATTCCAATCCACTCTTGAAGAGACTTTGTTGTATTTTTAAATTACATATCTGTTTTTATTGTGATTTGACCTTGCTTTCAAGGGTGTCTTGAAAGAAGGTTATTGTGGTTTGTTGGTGAGCCAAAGTGTTAAAACCAACTAGGGTTAACATGTGAGCCCGAAGACAAAACAAGTGTTGAGGTTTGTTGGTAAGCCTAAGTGATAAAACCAACTTAGGTTTTGACTTGTGAGCCTTGTGAAAAACAAGTCGACTATAATCTAGTGTGGATTATAGTGAAATTCCCAAGGATGGCTTGGAGAGTGGATATAGGTGCTAGGTTTGCACCGAACTACTATAAACCTTATGTTTGTGTGTGATTACTCTCTTCCTCTCTTGCTCTTTAATTATTGCTAGTATCTTGCATTGAATTTTTCATTATTCACTAGCACCACTTGCCTCTCACATTATTGTCTTAAATTATTAAAAGATCCAATTCACCCCCCCCCTCTTGGGCTCCATTTCTGGGCAACAAGTGGTATCAGAGCACCGGTACTCTCTTGTAGGTCCAAGGATCTTGAGTAAAAGATCATGGCAGCCCCAATAGGAATGGGTATTGTAGAAGGTCAAGCTTCAAACCGACCCCCACTTTTTAATGGCACAAACTACACATACTGGAAGACACACATGCGCATATTTATTCAAGCACTTGATTATAATCTGTGGAGAACTATTGTAAAAGGTCCTCATCAGCCTACAATGATGATTAATGGCATTCTCACTCTAAAAATGGAAGATGATTGGGATGAGAATGACATTAAGCAAATTGAGCTTAATGCTAAGGCAATGAACCTTTTATTTTGTTCTCTTGACCCTAGTGAATTTAATAGAATATCAAATTGTCTCTCCGCTAAGGAGATTTGGGATACACTTGAGGTTACCCATGAGGGTACACACCAAGTGAAAACCACTAAGGTCAACATGCTAATTCACACATATGAAATGTTTAAAATGGAACCTATTGAGTCTATCAGTGAGATGTATACTAGGTTCACAAACATTATGAATGGCATGAGAAGCCTAGGAAAAATTATTTCTAACGGTGAACTTGTGAATAAACTTCTTAGGTCTCTGCCAGCTTCATGGGATGCAAAGGTCACTGCAATTGAAGAAGCTAAAGATGTCAACACTCTCCCGCTGGAACAACTGCTGGGCTCTTTAATGACTTATGAGCTCTCCCTCAAACAAAAGAACGGAGAGGTGGACAAGAAGAAGAAGGCGATTGCATTCAAATCTACCACTATAGAGGACTCAAGCGAAGACTCTGAAGAGGATGACGAAGAAGATGAAACGGCTCTGTTAGCAAGAAAATTCAGAAGGTTCATGAGGAAGAAAAAGTTTAATTACAAGAAGAAACCTCTGAAAGGTGAGCCGAGCAAGGAAAAGGACAAAGAAAAGGAGAAGGAGCAGCCTACCTGTTTTGAGTGTAAAAAATCCGGGCATTTCAAGATAGACTGTCCCTTATTAAAGAAAAGTATAAGAAAGCTAAGAAAGAAAGCCATGATGGCAACCTGGAGTGAAAGTGAAGACTCCAACTCTGAGGAAGAACAGCAGGAGGTAGCAAACTTCTGCCTGATGGCCGATCAAGAAGAGGTATGTTCTGAAACTGAAAATGAATTTACCTTTGATGAGCTTCATGAGATTTTTGATGAACTAGTCATAGAATTTCAAAAGTTAAAATTAAAACATAAGGATTTAAAGAAGCAAAACTTTGATCTAGCCAAAACAAATAACAACCTTTCAAATGAAAATGAATGTCTTCTAATACAAAATAAAAAATTAAATGATAAGATTATGGCACTTGAAAAAGAAAAGGATATTTTTAAAAGGAAAAGTGACTTACTTTCAACTGAAAATCTGTCAAAATCAAGCAAAGAGATTTTAAATGAAAACAAAAGATATAAAGAAGAAATCGAAAAACTAAAATCTTTTGTTGAAAAATTTACTTACAGTTCTGAAAAATTAAATTTACTATTAAATAACCAAAGAACAGTATTTGACAAAGCTGACTTAGGATTCAGAACTCATAAGAAACAGAAACTCTTTAAAAATTTCTTTGTGCCTGCATCTTCATCCATTACATGCTATACTTGTGGTATTAAAGGACATAAATCTTATATGTGCAACAAAAGAAAATTAAATAACATTAAGAAAGTTTGGGTTCCGAAAGGAACCAATGCCACTAACCAAAAAGGACCCAAGATGGCTTGGGTACCTAAAATCTCCACTTGATCTTTATTGCAGGTATGCCTTGCAACCAACAAGAAAAGGATGTGGTACCTTGATAGCGGTTGCTCAAGGCATATGACAGGAGACGTGGAGCAGTTCTCATCACTTACATATCAAAATGGTGGCAATGTAACTTTTGGTGATAATGGAAAGGGCAAAATTATCGGTATTGGTAAAATCCATATCACCCCTACATCTTATATTGATAATGTTTTATATGTTGATGGCTTAAAACATAACTTGCTTAGCATTAGTCAGTTTTGTGACAAAAACTTTAAAGTTATTTTTGAATCTTCCTTGTGCATTATTTCTAGTCTAGATGACAATGGCATTAAGTTCATCGGTCATAGACATGGCAATATTTATATGGTTGATCTTGATGATCTCCCTATTCAGAAAGGTCAATGTCTAGTGGCAATGGAAGCCAAGATCGATGAAACTAGTTGGCTTTGGCATCGTAGACTAGGACATGCAAGCATGCATTTAATTTCAAAACTTAGCAAAAAAAATTTAGTAAAGGATTTGCCTAAACTCAATTTTGAAAAAGATAAGATTTGCAGTGCATGTCAACTTGGAAAACAAAAAAAATCTTCTTTCAAACCAAAAGGAGTAATCTCTACATCTAGACCTTTGGAATTGCTTCATATGGACCTCCTTGGGCCTACTAGAACATCTAGTTTGGGAGGTAAGAAGTATGGTCTAGTCATTGTAGATATTTCTCACGTTTTACTTGGGTCATGTTTTTAGCACATAAAGATGAAACGTTCTCTGAATTTATTAGATTTCACAAAAGAGTTTTGAATGAAAAAGGTGTTTCAGTAGTATCTTTAAGAAGTGATCATGGAACCGAATTTGAAAATGCCGATTTTGATAAATTTTGTATTGAAAATGGAATTCATCACAACTTTTTTGCACCTAGGACACCTCAACAAAATGGGGTAGTAGAAAGAAAAAATCGAACTCTTGAAGAAATGGCACGCACCATGCTTTGTGAAAATGATTTACCTAGATATTTTTGGACGGAAGCCATAAATACTGCATGCTATATTTTAAATCGAGTTTTAATTTGACCGATTTTAAAGAAAACCCCTTATGAGCTTTGGAAGGGTAGAAAACCTTCAATTCGTTATTTTCATGTTTTTGGATACCGTTGTTTCATCTTAAACAATGGCAAAAATAATTTGAGTAAATTTGATGCCAAATCAGATGAGGGAGTCTTTCTAGGCTACTCTACATATAGTAAGGCATACAGGGTCTTCAACAGAAGAACACTTGTTGTTGAAGAATCCATACATGTGGTATTTGATAAAACTAACCAAAAATCTTCGAGAAAAGAAGATGTACTTTTTGATGAAACAGGTAGCAAGAAAACTGAAGAAATAAACAATAATGAAGGACTTACCAAGGAATAGAACGATGATCAAAACACTAACAGAGATCAAGCACAAGGTGATGAAAATACATCAACTGTTGATCCATTACCAAAAGAATGGAGGTATGCTCATGGACACCCAAAAGAATTAATTATAGGTGATCCATCTAAAGGTGTAAGTACTCGATCATCTCTTAGAAATATTTATGATTACTTAGCTTTTGTGTCTCAAATTGAACCTAAAACTATTGAGGAAGCTGAATGTGATAGTAATTGGATAAATGCTATGCAAGATGAACTTAATCAATTTAAAAGGAACAATGTTTGGACATTAGTGGATAGGCCTTCAAACACATCAATTATTGGCACAAAATAGGTTTTTCGAAATAAACTTGATGAAAATGGAATAGTAATTAGAAATAAAGCTAGACTAGTTGCCAAAGGATACAATCAGGAGGAAGGGATAGATTTTGATGAAACCTTTGCTCCTATGGCTAGACTTGAGGCAATTAGGCTATTGTTGGCTTTTGCTTGATTCATGAATTTTAAACTATATCAAATGGATGTTAAAAGTGCCTTTTTAAATGGATTAATTGAAGAAGAAGTTTATGTTGAGCAACCCCCTGGTTTTGAAAATTCTGAATTTCCAAATCATGTTTATAAACTTCATAAAGCTTTATATGGATTGAAACAAGCTCCAAGAGCTTGGTATGATCGTTTAAGCTCCTTTTTGCTGAAAAATGATTTTACTAGAGGTAATGTAGATAAAATATTGTTTTTAAAGAAAAAGAATGATGATCTCTTAGTAGTATAAATCTATGTAGATGATATAATATTTGGTGCTACTAATGAAACTCTTTGTCAAGATTTTGCAAGACTAATGCAGGGTGAGTTCGAGATGAGCATGATGGGAGAACTGAATTTCTTCCTCAAACTCCAGATAAGACAAACCAAAGAGGGGATCTTCATCAACCAAACAAAATACACAAAAGAAATACTCAAGAAGTTTGGGATGGAGAACATTAAGCCATTTGGTACCCCTATGAGCTCTACATGTAGACTTGACAAGGACGAATCAGGTAAGTCTATAGACCAAAAATTATATCATGGCATGATTGGTTCATTGTTATATCTTACTGCCAGTAGGCCAGATATCATGTTTAGTGTCTGTATGTGTGCTAGATATCAGTCTAATCCTAAAGAGTCTCATCTTTTGGCTGTTAAACGCATACTTAGATATCTATCTGGCTCAATTGAAATTGGTTTATGGTACTCTAGAGATTCTTCATTTGATTTAATTGCTTATTATGATGCTGACTTTGCTGGATATAAACTTGATCGTAAAAGTACTAATAGAACCTGTCAGTTTCTTGGAATGAATTTGATCTCTTGGAGTAGCAAGAAACAGAACTCAGTTGCTCTATCTACGGCAGAAGCCGAATATATAGCAGCTAGGAGCTGTTGTGCTCAAATCCTCTAGATCAAACAACAACTCGAAGATTTTGGCATTAAACTAACTAAGACACCCATAAGATGTGACAATACTAGTACAATCAACCTATCTAAAAATCCTGTGCAACATTCAAGAAGTAAACACATTGAAATAAGACACCATTTTATAAGAGATCATGTACAAAACTCTAATATAATTCTTGATTTTGTTTGTACTAATGATCAGTTAGTAGATGTGTTTACAAAGCCTTTGAGTGAGGATAGGTTCTGTCTGATTAGAAGAGAGTTATGTGTCATTGATCCATTCTCCTAGAACTCTCTTAGTATCAATTTTTACCTAAATCCTAAAGCTCAAAACCTATTGATTAAAGCCCCAAAATTTTATCAAAAATTTTCCTTTTTTAAAAAAAAAAAAAATTTCCAGATTTTCTTGATTTTTTGGCCAAGTGTCGACATTTGAAAAGTGTCAAGTGTCGACACCTGACCAAGTGTCGACACTTGACATATCCGAAGTGTCGACACTTGCGAATCTGAAACTATTTTTAAAAGGACCGAACGAGGGTTTTTAAAATTTTCTTCCCCCCTTGATTTATTGCAACAGTGGTCCCCTCTGTCCAAATCCGTCCTTTCACCCCTCAATCCATTACAAATCAGGTATTTCTCTTTTCCAATTTCGTTTTATTTTTCTTTGTTTTTAATTTTGTTGTTTTTGAACCAAACAACCGTGTTTTGGGTTTTTCGAGTATTTTTCATGAATCTAACCGGATTTTTGCATGTTTTAGTGGATTTCTAAAACTCCATTTGAGGGAATAGTGTTTTAAACTTATTTTTCTCGGATTTTTCTCATCTTTTGGTCGTTTTCACCCCTTTTCGCAAAATAAAATACTATTTCATTAATTTTAGCTAAAATAAATTGGGTTTTCATCTAAATTAAACATACTAAATCCATTTATTGATGATTTAAAAAGATTTTTCGTGATACATTTACGATATTTTCGCCTATTTGCTAAAACCCTAAGTGATTAAAACCCAAATCCCATGGTTTTTGATTTTTAGACCTTACAAAAATAATTTTTCCAAAGATTCAAATGTTCTCTACCAAACAAAAATATATTCTACAAATTTTGTTTGGAAGTTTGTCATTTAATCAAAATATATTTTCTACAAATATTAATTTTACAATTTTTCAAACATTGTTGATTCTGGTTTTCGAAACCTATCTGAACATTCTTCTAATCTCAAACCTATAGCCAGTCCCTTGTTCTAAGCCTTTCTTCCTTTTTTCCTGGTCAGTTGGCTGTAATGGGTCCTAGGAAGAGACTTGCAGTTAGGGAGAGGCGCAGTCTTGGTACTGAGAGGAGATCGAAGGCCAGATTTGATTCAGCACAGCCGAGCAGTACAGCCACACCGAGCTCCCCCTGCAGTGAGGATGGCAGGGAAGTTTGTAGCTTCAGGGAGGAGAGTTAACTTGCAGTGCTTCGACAGGCACCACTTTGGTATTAGACAGATACTCACTGATGCAGGACTAGTACCATTCTGCACCATGCAGGAGAGGTACTATCTTCACCTAGTAAGGGAGTTTTATGGTGCACTAGACTGTCGACGACTACTGTGGATGACATCTGTCAGGGGTATTCAGATTTCTTTGACTGATGAGCTTCTGAGCCGTGTATGGGAGACACCCCGGAGAGGAGTCTGTACTTTTTCAGTGAATGATAGAGAGGCGGCATTTAGGTGCATCCTTAAGAGAGAGGATGTTCGTGGTATATCAGTGGTTACCGCGAACCAGTTATCATTGGAGATGCGCCTTTTGCACCATATTACTGCACGGATCCTACTACCGAAGACTGGCAGATTCGACTTCATCACCGAGAGGGAGTTGATGGTGATGACCAGTCTGATTGAGAGAAGACAGATAGATATTCCTTCTCTGATGCTGACACAGATGTATGATGCTGCCACTCAACGCCGACACTGTTTGCCATACGGCATGGCTCTGACCCGACTTTTCAGAGCGTGTGGAGTATCATTGGAGGGGGAGATCCCCAAGGAGATACTACACACGGATGTGTATGACGAGAGGTCATTGCATCGGATGGGATACAGGATAGTTAGAGCTCGATGGGTTCGCAGAGAGTCTGACCAGGAGCCAGATGAGGAGGACGAGATTCGAGAGGCTGAGGTTGGACCATCTGAGCCAGCAGTTCTTCCTCCAATAAATGTTCCATCGACACAGGCAGAGCACCTGTCTCCTGACACTTCAGCTCCTCCACCACCATTTATAGGACTATCTTATCAGGAGCATGCCAGAGCACAGTTTACAGAGATCAGAGGTGAGGTGACTCAGCTGCGTAGCGAGGTCGAGCTTCTACGAGCACATACTACCTCGGAGCATGCTGAGATTCGCAGATCCATGGAGGAGGGATTCTCTCGCATTGAGAGTCTGTTGAGATCCTTTATACCTCTGGCAGCCCCTGCTCTTGCACGATCTGATGATGATGACGATGATGATGATGATGGCGGCGATCACCAGAGCGACCATGCTGATTCTGCTGAGGATGGTGATCAGGATATTGATAGAGCTACAGAGGTAGTTGATGGGGAACTAATATGCATGCCATTTTTTTTTGTATGTTTTACATGTTGAGTTAGGTGATTAATTTCCAAATTTCAGATCAAAATTATTTGTAGGGAATTTTGTATGAATTTTTGAAGATCAGCATGCAGATTAGGACCTAGAAAAGTAGCAAAGAAGGACCGCCGGGGCTGAGAAGCCTCGGTTAGGGCAAGTTCTCCTACAATAAAACTACTGGAGGTAGAGGGGTGTACCTGACAATGTCTGTGAAGATCACAGTGAAGGGGTCTCTCGTTCCTCGACGGATGCGGCCTGGAAAATCGAGCCAAAGACCCGTGGATACCTAGCTTTCTGCTCGGTGATCCGATTGAGGCTTGGCTGGAGTCGTTGGATTCGTAGGAACTCAGGGACCTGCAAACGACTTGTCAGGGGTTAGAAAGCTCACAAAGGAACAAGAAAACAAAGTAAAAATAGCAAGAGAAGGCTTCTTTTGGAGTGGGCGTCCAGGGATCTGGAGGGTTTGTTGGCAGCAGGAAGATGATTGCAAACACCGGGAAGAAGAACTCTCACAAACCCCTTTATGCACACAGCAGGGTATCACACCATTCAATAGAAGAACTCAAGGTTTTCATTCATCAAAAATTCTCCTCATACAAGAGGCTAGGGTCCCTTAAATAGATCCTTAACCTTGGGCTCCAAGTAAGGGTACATAAGTCTTTACATAAGAATCCTTTTCCCTCTCAAACCCTAACTAGAAAATAAGGAAATATTAGGTAGAAAAAATCCCTAAAAATTCTCTTGACTTGGTCAACACTCCAAGGATGCCTAGGGGGGCGTGTTGGGCTTCTAGGAGCAGCAAGGGGCCGGCCCAAAGGGGCTCGGGTGCATGGGTTTGGGCCTCTGGAAGCTGGGGTGGCCTGGTAGCTAGGTAGCAGGAATATTCCCTGGTATCTTGCTTCTTAGGGGCTTGGGCTTGGCACCTGGGCTTGATTTCTTTGGGCTAGGATGTAGATGAACCTCTAAAATCATGGATGCCTTGGTATATGAATATATTTGGTATCTGGAAGGGAATCTGGGCATCTGGAGGGCATCTGCAAGAAATCAGGATTTTCTGAATTTTCCTCCTGGGGTCTTCAAATCTTCAAGCTGGGTTGGACTTGGGCTATACTTCCATGTCTTCAATCTAGTTGGACTTGGTCTTCACTTGTATGATATAGTCTTGAGTCTTCAATATGCTTGGACAGGACTCAAAAAAAAAAAAAAAATTAGCTCAACATGAGCTGACTAGCATTGGACTGAACTAGCTCAACATGAGCTAACTAGTACAGAACTGAAATAACAACTAAAAATACTCAAATAAAAACTAAAATAGACTCAGATGAGCTAAGCTCTTATTATAGATGGACTCATAAATTATTGATCAATTTACAGAGGGTTGAAAAAGCCTCTGTCTTATTCTGGTGCCTCAGGTGTCCCCACCAATTCTCTCGGGGTGGGAGGAACTCGACCCTGTCGAGTGAAGGTCAGACTGGCTCACATATCTCTCGAGAAGGTCTGGGTTGAGGCGTTGCAAGTCCTCTCGAGAAATCCACGAATCGTCCGACTCTGGCCGGCCTTGCCATCGGACCAGGAAGCGTTGATAGTCATGGCCCTGGGTCGTGATGGCTTGATTGTCCAGGATATGCTCTATCCGTTCTCCTCTCTCAGGCCAAATTTGTTTGTGGACACTCTAGGTTAGGGTCACTCACAATGAAAAGGAATAGGTCCAAAGGCCTCACTAGGTAGCGCTGCCGGTTCCCTATACTCAACCAGGTCTGTAATATTGAAGGTAGAACTAATGCCCAAATCCGAAGGCAAGTCTAACACCTAGGCATTTGATCCAACCTTCTCTATCACTTTAAAAGGTCCGGCTCTGCGAGCATGAAGCTTCTTTTAGGCCTAAGCCTAACCAAGATAAAATCCACTACATCAAATTTTTTTGATCCATCTTCGGGAATTAGCCAGTTGTTTTAACATTAGTGCGGGTGGTGAACATGCTAGGCACATGCAGACTCCTAACAAGATGATGCAAAGGACTCAAACCTACACCTAGCAGACTCGACTAAAGAGGTTTATTAGGTCTTAACTACCACTTGGGCATGGGGGCATGAGTCGTGGTTGATGGATGACATGCAGAAGAAAATTTGCTAGTAACTCCTAATAAGTTCCAGAGGGTCTGCCAAAAGTAGGTAGCAAATGGGATGGGCTCTATGGATCCTTGCAACCTAGTAACCTCAACAAAATGTAACCTAATAGTTCTAGACACATGAGAAAACTCAGGAAAGGGTAGAAAATAGGAAGTGGGTTCAGAATTACTCTGGTAGGGTGGAGAAAAAGGTTCTGGGTTAGTTAGATAAAGTAGAATCAAAGAAGGCATGTCAGGGACTAATCCTAAACTAATGAGGTTAACCTTATGGGGTTGCGATATATCTACGAGATTTGTATAATGGAAGGATGAGTTATTAATCTCGGGAAAGAGGTCCTTAATGGAAACTATAGGAGGAGACTCATCCTGAGGGTACTGATTCAAAGAGATCAGGTCCTTAATAAATTCTTCTGATTCTTGTATTTTAGGACTAGACTCTATAATTTGGCTCTCCTCTATGGTTTCCTCAAGTAGGGCTCTAGTAGCAGTACCTAGGTTCTCTTCCTCTATTTGTTCTTCCATTATAGCTTTAGGTTGGATATGGTCAAGGTCAACTAGCTCTGGGTTGGTTTCTACCTGGGCATCTACTGGGTCAGCTAATTCTAGGTCTACTAAAGGTGTCTCCTCTTCTCCCTCATACTCATCCACTAGGCTCACATCAGCTTCATACACTTCCGCGTTAATGTAAGCCTTGTGAATCTCAGGAATGGTTGGAGAAGGTCGGCTAGTAGGAAATTGGTTAGGTTCTGGTCTTTGATTATGGGTACTACTAGTAGGTTCAGGTTGTATAAGGGGTAGTGGCTCACTACTGGGTTCATATTTAGGGATACTAATCCTATGGAATTCAAGTTGACTAGGGGAAGCATGACTAGTACTAGGTTGATACTTAGGGGTTATGGGTTCTCTAGGCTCATAGGACAAGGGTGCAGATCTATGGGTCATGGGATTATAGGATCTGGGGTCATAGCATTTTGGGTCAGCTCTATGATCAGGTTCTAAGGATGGATCATGGTATGGGGTCCTCCTGAGGTTGGGCTCCCTATATGGGTCAGGATATTGGGTCCTCCTAGGGTTGGACTCCCTATATGGGTCAGAATACTGGGTTCTCCTAGGGTTGGACTCCCTATATGGGTCAGAATATTGGGTTCTCCTAGGGTTGGACTCCCTATATGGGTCAGAATATTGGGTGTTGGGTCTACTAGGCTTATAGGGTGTGGGTGCATAGGATTTATGATCATGGGATCTAGAGTCATAGGATCTAGGTTCATAGGTTCTGGATTCATAGGTTCTAGGTTCATAGGATTTGGAGTCATAAGATCTATAGGTTGTGGGTATACTAGGCTTAGAGGATGTGGGTAAATAGGATCTATCTTCCTGGTCTACAAAATCCTGATTGGGTCTTCTAGGACTAACCTTAGGGATTGGGTCAGGATGATGGGCTCTCCTAGGTTCAGCCTCAAGGTATGGATCAGGGTTTGGGGTCCTCCTAGGTTGAGGGGAATCAGGATCTGGCTCAGACTGTGACCCATGGTTTTTTTCTGGGGTCCCTACCCGGACTTTTAACTGATCAAACCTATTGGCAAGATGGTCAATTCTATCATTGGTTTGAATACGAGACTGAGTTAACTGGGTCATCTGGGTAGTTATGTGGGTAGCCATTTGAGCCATTTGATGAGATTGTAAATTTTCCATGGATTCAGACATTTGTGAAGGAGGTGGGTGATATGAAACTCCTGATCTAGTGCTCATGCAAGACTCGATCAGACCGACTATAGCTGACTAGACTTGGAGTCCAAACTAGATGCTCAATCAGGGTGGCAAACTAGCCTATAGTAACCCTGTACTCAGCCAGGCAGGTGTAAGGGGAGTGTTAGGTCCCTGATTGCCAATCCTAGATACCAATCAGAGATTGGCCAGGTAGGTGGACCAGCACACAAGCCCTTCGGGATTGAATCCCTAAACCACCGTTCTAGACACTGAGCACAAGGCACACACAGGTTAACTTGACACAGTGATCTAACACTAGCCCGGACCTGACCAGTTGGAGTCCCTAGCACACTAGGGCAAATTAAGTCTAATTAATTTTAGGTTAAGGCTTGGGACCGAATGCAAGGGATGTGGTTTTGGGCTAAGGAGAGGTGATCAAATCCTCCCCCTATCTGATATAGCAAGAGTGCCCTTAAAAGTAAATTATCCAATGATGGCAGGCAGATGAGGATGCAAATTAGGGTTTAGATATTTTTTTTTGGTATTTTTGGAGAATATGTATTTTTTTTGGTATTTTTTAAATATAAGAAAACTTGCAAATCATGGCCTAATATACTGGAAATATACTAAAATTAAAAAATATGCAAAAACTGCTAAACAAAAATCTAAAACTTCCAAACTTGTCTTGCTGAAAAAATAGAGCTAAGAATTTGCAGGATGTATTTCGGCTTGAAAAAATTTCACAGGCCATAATAAAATCTACAAAAATTTTTAAAATTACTGTGAATTATGTAGAATCCAGAAAAATAAATTTTAGAATTTTTGGAGTTTTTATCAAGGAGAAATAATTAAAACAACATAGTATATATGGACTGAAAAATTGCAGAAAACAAGCCCTAATCTAAGCTCTGATATCAAATGATGGGGAACTAATATGCATGCCATTTTTTTTTGTATGTTTTACATGTTGAGTTAGGTGATTAATTCCCAAGTTTCAGATCAAAATTATTTGTAGGGAGTTTTTTATGAATTTTTGAAGATCAGCATGCAGATTAGGACCTAGAAAAGTAGCAAAGAAGAACCGCCGGGGCTGAGAAGCCTCGGTTAGGGCAAGTTCTCCTACAATATAACTACTGGAGGTAGAGGGGTGTACCTGACAATGTCTGTGAAGATCGCAGCGAAGGGGTCTCTCGTTCCTCGACGGATGCGGCCTAGAAAATCGAGCCAAAGACCCGCGGATACCCGGCTTTCTGCTCGGTGATCCGATTGAGGCTTGGCTGGAGTCGTTGGATTCGTAGGAACTCAGGGACCTGCAAACGACCTGTCAGGGGTTAGAAAGCTCACAAAGGAACAAGAAAACAAAGTAAAAATAGCAAGGAAAGGCTTCTTTTGGAGTGGGCATCCAGGGATCTGGAGGGTTTGTTTGCAGCAGGAAGATGATTGCAAACACCGGGAAGAAGAACTCTCACAAACCCCTTTATGCACACAGCAGGGTATCACACCACTCAATAGAAGAACTCAAGGTTTTCATTCATCAAAAATTCTCCTCATACAAGAGGCTAGGGTCCCTTAAATAGACCCTTAACCTTGGGCTCCAAGTAAGGGTACATAAGTCTTTACATAAGAATCCTTTTCCCTCTCAAACCCTAGCTAGAAAATAAGGAAATATTAGGTAGAAAAAATCCCTAAAGATTCTCTTGACTTGGTCAACACTCCAAGGATGCCTAGGGGGGCGTGTTGGGCTTCTAGGAGCAGCAAGGGGCCGGCCCAAAGGGGCCTGGGTGCATGGGTTTGGGCCTCTGGAAGCTGGGGTGGCCTGGTAGCCAGGTAGCAGGAATATTCCCTGGTATCTTGCTTCTTAGGGGCTTGGGCTTGGCACCTGGGCTTGATTTCTTTGGGCTAGGATGTAAATGGACCTCTAAAATCATGGATGCCTTGGTATATGAATATATTTTGGTATCTGGAAGGGAATCTGGGCATCTGGAGGGCATCTGCAAGAAATCAGGGTTTTCTGAATTTTCCTCCTGGGGTCTTCAAATCTTCAAGCTGGGTTGGACTTGGGCTATACTTCCATGTCTTCAATCTAGTTGGACTTGGTCTTCACTTGTATGATATAGTCTTGAGTCTTCAGTATTCTTGGACAGGACTCAAAAAAAAAAAAAAATTAGCTCAACATGAGCTGACTAGCATTGGACTGAACTAGCTCAACCTGAGCTGACTAGTACAGAACTGAAATAACAACTAAAAATACTCAAATAAAAACTAAAATAGACTCAGATGAGCTAAGATCTTATTATAGATGGACTCATAAATTATTGATCAATTTACAGAGGGTTGAAAAAGCCTCTGTCTTATTCTGGTGCCTCAGGTGTCCCCACCAGTAGTGGGCAGTGACAGCGACAGTGTGGACGGTGCCGATGCTTATGAGGTGGTCAGTCGAGATCCTCCTACTACACCAGCTCCTGCTACTGCCTTGGTTGACTCCACACCGGACCTTATTGCGCCAGCTGATCATCTTTCACCTCCTTCCACTAGATCTTCTAGGGTTGTACCCGCCTTTGGTCCTTCAGGCCGCACTAGGAGTCGTAGAGCTTTAGCACCTCCTAGGGCATTAGCCACCAGATCTAGGATCAGTGCTCCTTTCAGTCTTGATGTTCCATCTGATGAGGATTAGCCTCACAGATATATGCTTTAGCTCTTATTTTGTATGGTTGATACTTGTTTGACTCTGATGATTTATATATGTTTCAGCTCTTGCTGATGTCTCAGCAAATTTTGTACTGAAAACTTATCATATATATATGTTTCTGTTTAGTACTCTTGGCAAATTTTGTGCTTCACTAAATCAGTTTACTATTCTTTGGCTCTGATACTCCTTTATCTTGGTATATTTTAGCTCTAATACTCTTTGATATTAGCATTATTTCAGCTCTGCTATCTGTGTTATTTGTTTCTCTACTATCTTTTTGTCTCCATGCTCATTGTAAGGGGGAGGTTATTCCCCTTTCTAATGATTGACAAAAAGGGGGAGAACATGTATTGATTTTGATTTTATTGATTTGTTAAGAAAAAGGTGTATTGTATTGATTGTATTGATTTTTCACCTTGCAAGAATCTTTGAAGTTTACCTTAATAAGAAGTATCTAATTAAGGGAGAGATTGTTTCTTCCTATCTATGAAGTTTTTGCCTCTATTGTGACTAAAATTCATATTCATAAATTAAATGGTTAAAGTTTGAACTATATTGCCTTTTTACTCAAGGTTTTGTCATCATCAAAAAGGGGGAGATTGTTGGCTCCACCCAGTGATTTTGATGAATAACAAAATATTGAGTGCATATTGTATTCTAATGAGGATTTCAAGTTGTGAGTTTTCAGGAAGAAAGCACCTCAAAATCTCAAAAACTTATGGTGTATGGCACGTAATGGCACGGAGCAATTCTCACAAATCTGGGCATCCTCTTCATTGAAAAAGGGCTTCTAAATGTTTAAATATTATGTGTTTATGTATTCATTAATTTTATTTTTGTTTTCAAGGCATTTACACTTGAATCTGAAAGTTTTCAGTCTCAAGTGTCGATACCTGGACAGTCAAGTGTCGACACTTCAGCATTTGGCACGAACAAAAATTCTTGGCACACCAAGTGTCGACACCTATATTCAAGTGTCGACACTTAGGTTCTAAGTGTCGACTCAAGGCCTGAGATTTTTAAAAATACAGAACTTTATATTATTGAGGATTTTTATGTCAAGTATCGACACATGTACATCAAGTGTCGACACTTGAATGTTGAAGTGTCGACACCGAGAAATCAAGTGTCGACACCTAACAGCCAAGTGTCGACACCTGGCAGCCAAGTGTCGACACTTGCAGCCTGACAGCTCTAACGGATCTATTTTTCTAGCTTGCAGAACTTGCTTTTCAAGCTCCAAACGGTTATTTCCAAGGCACCAATGGTCACAAACCATTTTTGGAAAGGTTTTTGGTGTATTTAAGCTCCACCAACCTCATTTTAAAGCAAAAGAAGTGAAGAAAAGTGTATTCAAGTGCATTAAAGTCTACTCAAGAGCCATAAAGCCAATATTCTCTCCAAACTTCACATCAAAAGCCTCTTCTAGCTTGATTCCATTGAAAAGCCTATAAGCTCATCCTTACTTCATTCCAAAAAGAGGTACATTGAAGGAGATTCCAAGGAAGAGTGAAGAAAAAGCATCCACTTGAGCTTCAAAGATTCCAATCCACTCTTGGAGAGAGTTTGTTGTATTTTTAAATTACATATCTGTTTTTATTGTTATTTGACCTTGCTTTCAAGGATGTCTTGAAAGAAGGTTATTGTGGTTTGTTGGTGAGCCAAAGTGTTAAAACCAACTAGGGTTAACTTGTGAGCCCGAAGACAAAACAAGTGTTGAGGTTTGTTGGTAAGCCTAAGTGACAAAACCAACTTAGGTTTTGACTTGTGAGCCTTGTGAAAAACAAGTCAACTATAATCTAGTGTGGATTATAGTGAAATTTCCAAGGGTGGCTTGGGGAGTGGATGTAGGTGCTAGGTTTGCACCGAACCACTATAAACCTTATGTTTGTGTGTGATTACTCTCTTCCTCTCTTGCTCTTTAATTATTGCTAGTATCTTGCATTGAATTTTTCATTATTCACTAGCACCACTTGCCTCTCACATTATTGCCTTAAATTTTTAAAAGACCCAATTCACCCCCCTCTTGGGCTCCATTTCTGGGCAACAGTAGAATTCAATTCATCAAAAGTAAATTCTAATTTAGGTTCGGGGGATGTTACCTCGTGTTACGGCCGTTACAATGACGTGGCATGTCTCAGATTCCGCCGGGCGTGATTCGAGCCACGTGGAATTTTTTCGGTAGAATGGGGACGGTCTGGCAAGGCCAGATGTGGGTCCACCTCGGCCGAAGTCGAGGTCGGGCCGGGCCAACCTGCTCCTTCGCCAGGTGTCCGCCCAGGAGGGGTCCACCTCAGTCGAAGTCAAGCACCTCTCTGCCGCTCCACCAGGTGTCCGCCCAGGAGCGGTCCACCGCGGCCGAAGCCGGCGGCCCCTTCCTCCCTCACCGGGTGGCGCCCTGAAACGGTGCCACCTCGGCCGAGGTCGAGCCGGGCCCTCTGCTGCTCCTTCGCCAGGTGTCCACCCAGGAGGGGTCCACCTCGGCCGAAGTCGAGCACCTCTCTGC
Source organism: Areca catechu (assembly GCA_021397845.1). Classification (NCBI taxonomy): domain Eukaryota; kingdom Viridiplantae; phylum Streptophyta; class Magnoliopsida; order Arecales; family Arecaceae; genus Areca; species Areca catechu. The sequence continues at coordinate 70,898,380 of CM038050.1, read as the reverse complement.
TCCTTCGGCAGGTGTCCGCCCAGGAGGGGTCCATCTCGGCCGAAGTCAAGCATCTCTCTGCCGCTCCGCCAGGTGTCCGCCCAAGAGGGGTCCACCTCAGTCGAAGCCGGCGGCCCCTTCCTCCCTCGCCGGGTGGCGCCCAGAGACGGTGCCACCTCGGCCGAGGTCGAGCCGGGCTCTCTGCTGCTCCTTCGCCAGGTGTCCACCCAGGAGGGGTCCACCTCGGCCGAAGTCAAGCGCCTCTCTGCCGCTCCGCCAGGTGTCCGCCCAGGAGGGGTCCACCTCGGTCGAAGCCGGTGGCCCGTTCCTCCCTCGCCGGGTGGCGCCCTGAGACGGTGCCACCTCAGCCGAGGTCGAGCCGGGCCCTCTGCTGCTCTTTTGCCAGGTATCCGCCCAGGAGGGGTCTACCACGACCGAAGTCGAGCACCTCTCTGCCACTCCGCTAGGTGTCTGCCCAGGAGGGGTCCATGTTCGTCGAAGCCGACGGCCCCTTCCTCCCTCGCCGGGTGGTGCCCTGAAATGGTGCCACCTCGGTCGAGGTCTAGCCGGGCCCTCTGCTGCTCCTTCGCCAGGTGTCTACCCAGGAGGGGTCCACCTCGACCGAAGTCGAGTGCTTTTGTGCTCCTTCGCCAGGTGTCCGCCCAGGAAGGGTCCACCTCAGCCAAAGTCAAGCGCCTCTCTGCCGCTCCGCCAGGTGTCCGCCTAGGAGGGGTCCACCTCGGCCGAAGCCGGCGGCCCCTTCCTCCCTCGCCGGGTGGCGCCCCGAGACGGTGCCACCTCGGTCGAGGTCGAGCCGGGCCCTCTGCTGCTCCTTCGCCAAGTGTCCACTCAGGAGGGGTCCACCTCGGTCGAAGTCAAGCGCCTCTCTGCCGCTCCGCCAGGTGTCCGCCCAGGAGGGGTCCACCTCGGCCAAAGCCGGCGGCCCCTTCCTCCCTCGCCGGGTGATGCCCTGAGATGGTGCCACCTCGATCGAGGTCGAGCCAGGCCCTTTGCTGCTCTTTCACCAGGTGTCTGCCCAGGAGGGGTCCATCTCGGTCGAAGTCAAGCACCTCTCTGCTGCTCCGCCAGGTGTCCGCCCAGGAGGGGTCCACCTCGGTCGAAGCCGGTAGCCCCTTCCTCCCTCACCGGGTGGCGCCTTGAGACGGTGCCACCTCGGCCGAGGTCGAGCTGGGCACTCTGCTGCTCCTTCGCCAGGTGTCCACCCAGGAGGGGTCCACCTCGGCCGAAGTCAAGCACCTCTCTACCGCTCCGCCAGGTGTCCGCCCAGGAGGGGTCCATCTCGGTCGAAGCCGACAGCCCCTTCCTCCCTCGTCGGGTGGCGCCCTGAAATGATGCCACCTCGGACGAGGTCGAGCCGGGCCCTCTGCTGCTCCTTCGCCAGGTGTCCACCCAGGAGGGGTCCACCTCAGCCGAAGTCGAGCGCCTCTCTGCCGCTCCGCCAGATGTTCGCCCAAGAGGGTGATGCGGCAAGCATATGATTAATGTTTAGATTATGGTTTGTAGAGCAATGAAACCTAATTACACTAGCATTGTACTCATCATAATAAGACTTAAGGATTACACGAAATGAAACTTTTACTTGATTAGACACAATCCTAAACTAAGAAGGAAGAAGATCTAGATAATAGGGGCTAATGATTATGGACTTACCTTGATGAGCTTTCCAACCTTCTTTTGATTCATACCTTGAAACTACCAACGCTCTGGACTGGAGGACTTGGATAACAAAGATCAGAACTCTGGACTTGGACTTCAGTCTGTCGGTTCATTGTCAAGGGGAAACCTGGTTCTCAACTCAAAGACTTCGAAGGACCCTGCTATTGAAGATTAAAGGTTAAAGAAGAAAGAAATAAATGTAAAGAAAGGTTGGGAGGATTTGTGAACAAAGAAGAAATTGCAGAAGATCTGGCCGACTCCAATGCCTTCGTCTTGTACTGGAATGGTGAGTTGCTTGGAGAAAAAAAATTGGCTTTGGCATGGAGGAAGAAACTTTCACACAAGAACACAAGACAATTTGCTTCAAAACTTCACTTGTATTTCATTCATTTTCAATCCCCCTTTATAATAGGCGTCCAAGGCTTTTAATAGCCTCACAAAGCTAACTTTTGAAATTTAAAAACTCCCCAAATTGAGGAGGATTACAAGGGGGGGTTGGAGGATTTGATGGAGGGTTTGGAGAGATGTGGGGGGAGTTGGAGGATTTGGTGGAGGGCTTAGAGGGATGTAGCCGACCTCCTTGAATTTGAATCTCCCTTATCGGCACCTAAAGGGTGATGAAGTGGCTAGTGAGGTGGCACCTCTGGCTGATGACGTGGCATGGTGAGGTGGTCTTCTAATTTCAAGATGACATGTGGCGCCAAGTGGTCCTAGTTGATGGTCCTTTTCTCTTGCTTGGTGGTGTGTTTTCTCTTCTTCATGGGGTCAAATTCTGGGGTCCAGAATTTGAGTCTTGTTGCTGGCTTTCATGGCTTTAAGACTTGAATAGACTTAACTAAACTGAATTAGACTTAACTCAATTGAATTAAACTCAACTGACCTAAACTTTAAAACTTGAAATGGACTTATAGGAAATGAAATTTTAAAAGTAATTACAGGACTCAATAAACACTCTTGATTTGAAACTCAAAATTAATTACAGGACTCTTAAAAAGGAAATGACTCCTGAAAAGGAAATAAAACATTTTTGATCTAAAGGATACAAGGTAACCTAATTATCTTCGATCCAAATTGGGATAAGGCTAACCTTGTTGGAGTGAAGTTTCTTTCAGTTTCTGGTATCCACACCAATTCTCCTGGGATGGGCAGAACTCGACCCAGTCGAGTATGGTTCAGTTTTGCCCTGGTAATGCTCGAACAAGTCTGGGTTAAGTCTTTGCAGGTCCTCTCGAGTAATCCAAGAGTTGTCAGACTCAGGTCGACCTTGCCATTGAACCAGGTATCGCTGAGAGTCCTTATTCCTGGTAGTAATGGTCTTGTCATATAGGATTCTCTTAATCCTCTCTCTCCGCTCAGGTAGGGTTGGTGGTGGACACTCGGAAATATGTTCACTCTCAATGAAAGTTTCTGGCCCAAAAGGCTCACTAGGTATTAGTACTGGTTCTTTGTATTCTACTAGGTCTGAAACATTAAAGGTTGTACTGATACCTATATTAGGTGGAAGTTCCAAAACATATGCATTAGACCCTATTTTCTTTAAGATATTGAAAGGTCCCGCTCCGCGGGCATGCAGCTTCTTTATGGTTCCAGATGGGAACCATTCAGGGTTGAGCCTAATCATCGCATAATCCCCTTCACATAATTCTTTAGCCCTCTTATGTGAGTCAGCTAAGTGTTTGTAAGTTTCATTGCTCGGGTTGATCTTATTACTGATTTCTTTATGCAGATTTGTGACATGCTGTGTAAAAGACTCAGCAGACTCAGAGACTCGTTGTGAATAGGTAGTGGGATTAGATCTAAAGGCTTCCTAGGCTTGTAACCATAGACTGTCTCAAAGGGACTTTTTCCCGTAGATCTATTGACCGAACTGTTGTAAGCGAACTCAGCACGTGGCAATAACAAATCCCAGTTCCCTAGACTTTCTCCCACTAGGCATCTCAGCAAGTTCCCTAGACTTCTATTTACAACCTCGGTTTGTCCATCAGTCTGGGGATGGTAGGCTGTAGAGAATTTCAGTTTGGTTCCTAATAGGTGCCAAAGGATTTTCCAGAAGTAACTTATGAAGCGGACATCCCTATCAGAAACTATGGTTTTTGGTAACCCGTGGAGTCTGACTACTTGATCAAGAAAGAGTTTGGCTATCCTAGAGGCATCGGAAGTTTGGGAGCAAGGTATGAAATGGGCCATTTTTGAAAACCGGTCGACCACCACAAAGATTGAATCATGTTTTCGAATGGTCTTGGATAATCCTAGAACAAAGTCCATGCTTAGATCCTGCCATGGACACTCAGGTACAGGTAATAGAGTGTATAGCCCGGTATTCTTCTTTTGCTGCTTTACAACAGCACATGTCCTACATCGGGCTACAAGGTTTGCTACTTGTTTCTTAAGGCCTGGCTAGTAAAATTGTTCCTCAACAGCCAAGATAGTCTTGTTTTGTCCGAAGTGGCCAGCCAAACCTCCCGCATGTATCTCCCAAACTAAAAAATCTCTTAAGGAGGTTCTTGGGATGCAAAGCCTATTCTCTCTAAAAAGATAACCATCTAGAAGGGTATAGTCACTATGATCACTAGATGGTCCTTAACGCAAAACCTGATAAATTTCACCAAAATCTGGACAGGTTTCGTACTGCTCCTTAAGTCTTTCAAAACCTATGACTTCAGTACTGACTGAAGATAAAAGTAACGTTCTACGACTTAGGGCATCAGCTACCTTATTGTCAGTTCCCGATTGATGTTTTAGGATAAAAGTATATGATTGGATATATTCTACCCATTTGGCATGCCTAGGGTTTAGTTTCTTTTGGGAACTCAAAAACCTAAGGGCTTCATGGTTTGAAAATAAAACAAATTCTTGCGGTAGGAGATAATGCCTCCAATACCTTAATGCTTGCACTACCGCATAAAGCTCTCGATCATATGTGGAGTATTTCTTCCTGGTTTCATTCAATTTCTCACTAAAGAATGCTACGGGATGGTTCTCTTGACTCAGAACTCCACCAATCCCTACCCCCGAAGCATCGCATGCTACTTCAAAGACCTAAGAAAAATTGGGTAGTCTTAAGACTGGCGCTTGGGTCATCTTATCTTTGATGTGAAGGAAGGCCTTATCAGCTGACTTCGTCCATTCAAAGTGGCCCTTCCTAATACAATCCGTGATAGGAGCAACTATGGTGCTAAACCCTCTAATAAATCTTCGATAAAACGTAGCGAGGCCATGAAAACTTCTTACTTCGTGAATATTATTGGGTGTTGGCCACTTTACAATTGCCTTAACCTTCTCAGGGTCAGCGGATACTCCTTCAGGGGTCATAACAAATCCTAGGAAGATAACTCTAATAGTCATGAAAGCACATTTCTTTAGGTTGGCATAGAGGTTATCTTTCCTAAGTGCTAAACAGACCTGCCTCAGATGTTGTTGATGATCTTCTCTAGTCCTACTATAGATAAGTATGTCGTTAAAGTAAACGATAATAAATTTCCCAATAAAGGCTCGTAGGACTTGATTCATGATTCGCATAAAAGTGCTAGGGGCGTTTGATAACCCAAAAGGCATGACTACCCATTCAAATAACCCGTCCTTAGTTTTAAAGGCAGTCTTCCATTCATCCCCTGGTCTGATCCTAACTTGGTGATAGATGCTCTTCAGGTCAATCTTAGAAAATATAGTTGCACCGGCCATCATATCTAACACATCATCCAAGCAGGGGATGGGAAACCTATACTTCATCGTGATTTTATTTATGGCATGACTATCAACACACATTCTCCATGTGCCATCTTTCTTAGGGGTAAGTAAGGTTGGGACTGCACATGGACTCAAACTTTCCCTAATGAATCCTTTCTTTAGGAGTTCTCCTACTTGTCGTTGTAATTCTTGGTGCTCGGTAGGGTTCATTCTATAATGGGGAAGGTTCGGTAGGGTTGCTCCGGGGACTAAATCTATCGCATGTTGTATATCCCTAAGAGGTGGGAGTTGGTCGGGTAAGTCATCGGGGAACACGTCTTTGAACTCCTCTAGCACTTCACTGACTTCTGGAGGTTGTTCTTTTGAAAGAGGTTCTTGATGATCCTTAATGGTCAAAATCCAAACAGGTGATCCATTGCTAATTTCTTGCTCCATTTCTTTAGCAGTGATCATGTTTATCCCTTTTTTCTTATCACTCAATTGGCTTGATCCTTTCTTAATGGGGTTCTTAGGTGGAGAAGAATGGATTATGATCTTCTTTCCATTATGAGTAAACGAGCACGAATTAGAACGACCATAGATTGTTAAATCAAGATCGTACAACCATGGTCGGCCTAGGATTATGCTACTTACTCCCATTGGAAGTACATCACACCATACTTTCTCTAGGTAAGATTGGAACTGAACGGTTACTAGGCACCTAGACTTAATGAAAATCGTGGTTGAGTCTATCCAGGATACCTTATAGGGATTGGGGTGGGGTACGGTGGGCAATCCTAGGGTTTTTACTGTGTTGGTAGATATGGCGTTGACACAGCTACCGCTATCTAAAATGACTTTGCATACTTTCTCACCTATCTTAATGAATGTCTGTAGGATGCTAGTCCTATGCCAATCTTCTTGGGTTTTAGCCTGGGTGAGAATACACCTAACCACTCCTATCAGATCTTGATCTACCAGGACTTCCTCTTCCTCATACTCTTCAGCCAAGTTCTCATCTGCCTGGTATACTTCCTCCTCAAATTCACCTTGGGATTCTACGGCTTCCTCTTCTACTTCCCCTATGTGTAGGGCTCTATTGGGACAGCTGCTAGAATAGTGACCCACTTTGTTACACTTGAAATAGCCGTTTGGAGTTCTTTGGGTCTCAGGTGTTTTCCCCTTGTCATCTCTTCGGGTCACAGGCACATTGGGATTGGGTCGGTTGAATCTAGGCTGATTGGATCCTGACTGCTGGTAAGGTGTACTAGTCCTAGGGTATTCGGGCCTACGATAGACTGGACCTCTACGGAATCTCTCAGCATCCCTAGCTATCAGATAGGCCAATTCTAGGTCATGTACCTCTTGCATGAACAATTCTCTTTGAATTTCTTCCCTCAGTCCGGCTCTAAATCTAGACAAGGTCACCGACTCAGATTCATCAACATTGCACCTCATAACGAATTCGTCAAACTTTGCTATGTACTCTGCGACACTCCTATTTCCTTGAGTAAGTCTTTGCCATTGATCTAGGAGTCTTTGGTGGTAGGACATAGGAAGGTATTTCTCCCTAAGCCTAAGTTTCATAGCTCGCCAGGTCACTATGGGCACATCACCTCACTGTCTAGTGAGTCTCTCAACGTTTCCCCAATATAACCTAGCTTGGCGTACAAGTTTAAGCTTTGCAAACTTACACTTGCGCTCTTCACTCATCTTAAACCAGTCAAAATACTGGTCCATCTCACCTTCCCAATCAATGTAGATCTTAGGATCTAAGATTCCATCAAAGGTGGGAGCTTCCAGCCTAATGTTCTTCATGGTTCGGTCATCTTGATCAAAGTGAATTGGGATGGGTCTCCTGACATTGGGTTCAAAGTTAGGCTTATGATGGAATCTCCTTGGGTTGGGATCGATGGTTTGATCAGGGTGGGGTCCTCTAGGAATTGGATCATAAAACTGATCTTGGGGAGCTCACCTAGGGTTTGTTTCGTAGATAGGGTTTTGATATGGAATCCTTCTAAGGTTCAATGGGGTCTCAAGTTCAGGTACAAGACTAGGCTCAGGCTCGGTCTGGGCTTCATGATTGCTGTCAGGGGTTCTAGCCTCTGACTGATCCAACCTAGTAGTGATGTGGGCTAACTGCTCATTCATGTCTTAGTTGGTTTGTGCCACATTCTGATTTGTTTGGGCCAATTGCTCGGTTAAACTCTTAGTCAGTTGGGCCACTTGATCATTTAGGCCTTTAATCAAATTCCCTAAGTTTTGGTCCATGGCGATACTTGACTGGGCTTGGATTGGTGAATATGGTGTCCTTGCTCTAGTTGTCATGCATGCAAATGGACTCAAGTTCGAGCTAAGGTTTCCTAGATCTAGAGCACAAATTAGAAGTCTAATTAAGTGAACCAACTAGCTAGTAGTACTTATGGGACTTAGCCAGATAGGTGGAGGGGAGTGAAGGTCCCTGATTGCCAACCTTAGACACCAATCTAAGATTGGCCAAGTAGGCAGACCAAATCACAAGCCCTGATGCACCAATCCTAGACACCAAGCCAGTAAGCACACACTAATTAGCTGACACAGTTAACTTGACCCTAACCTGAACCCAACTTGTTGGTGTCCCTAACCCACTAGGGCAATTAATATTCTACTCAATTTTAATTAACGGGCTGGGATCAATATGCTGGTTGGTGAGTTTTGGGCTAGGGACAGGTGATAAAACCCTGACCCTACGTCAAATTGATGCCCTTAATTTGATTTCTCATGAGATGAATGAAATGCAAAGGTGCTGCATAAGTGTGTTGTAGTTTGAAAGTGGTGTGGAAAATGTGATGAAAAAAATATCTAAAAATTCTAAAAAATTCACAGAGGATTCCTAACTTATATATTTCAATATAAATGAAAGAAATTTTAAAACTAAAATCTATACTACTCTAAGAAGATCCTACAAATGAAGATAAATAAAAAGGATAGAACAGAACCCTAATGATAGTGTCAAACTGTAGAAATTTTAATTTTTTTTATAATTTTTTTCTGATGATGAAATTTAATATGGTGATAACTGACTTAAAAAGAAATAAGAAAAAAATTATTTCAACAAAAAATTAGCGACTTTCCTTTGGAGCTGCAGACGGATTACAGTAAATAGATGCAAATTTTTAGAAAACAGAACCTAATCAAACAAGTGCAATGGCTTACCCAAACTTCAATCTAAAAAATTCACGTCCGGCTAGGGGCTCATTATTCCCATGGGTTGTGACAGTGTACTGGAGGACACCCGCTTAGGAGGCATGAATTTTAGATCTTGCTTGGATTTAAAGAAAACTATTCTACCCTAATGCAATCATGCTCTGATACCAAAATGATGCGGCAAGCATATGATTAATGTTTAGATTATGGTTTGTAGAGCAATGAAACCTAATTACACTAGCATTGTACTCATCATAATAAGACTTAAGGATTACACGAAATGGAACTTTTACTTGATTAGACACAATCCTAAACTAAGAAGGAAGAAGATCTAGATAATAGGGGCTAATGATTATGGACTTACCTTGATGAGCTTTCCAACCTTCTTTTGATTCATACCTTGAAACTACCAATGCTCTGGACTGGAGGACTTGGATAACAAGATCAGAACTCTGGACTTGGACTTCAGTCTATCGGTTCATTGTCAAGGGGAAACCCGATTCTCAACTCAAAGACTTCAAAGGACCCTGCAATTGAAGATCAAAGGTTAAAGAAGAAAGAAACAAATGTAAAGAAAGGTTGGGAGGATATGTGAACAAAGAAGAAATTGCAGAAGATCTGGCCGACTCTAATGCCTTCATCTTGTACTGGAATGGTGAGTTGCTTGGAGAAAAAAAATTGGCTTTGGCATGGAGGAAGAAACTTTCACACAAGAACACAAGACAATTTGCTTCAAAACTTCACTTGTATTTCATTCATTTTCAATCCCCCTTTACAATAGGCGTCCAAGGCTTTTAATAGCCTCACAAAGCTAACTTTTGAAATTTAAAAACTTCCCAAATTGAGGAGGATTATAAGGGGGGGTTGGAGGATTTGATGGAGGGTTTGGAGGGATGTGGGGGGAGTTGGAGGATTTGGTGGAGGGCTTGGAGGGATGTGGCCGACCTCCTTGAATTTGAATCTCCATTGTTGGCGCCCAAAGGGTGATAAAGTGGCTGGTGAGGTGGCACCTCTGGCTGATGACATGGCATGGTGAGGTGGTCTTCTAATTTCAAGATGACATGTGGCACCAAGTGGTCCTAGTTGATGGTCCTTTTCTCTTGCTTGGTGGTGTGTCTTCTCTTCTTCATGGGGTCAAATTCTGGGGTCCAGAATTTGAGTCTTGTTACTGGCTTTCATGGCTTTAAGACTTGAATAGACTTAACTAAACTGAATTAGACTTAACTCAACTGAATTAAACTCAACTGACCTAGACTTTTAAACTTGAAATGGACTTACAGGAAATGAAATTTTAAAAGTAATTACAGGACTCAATAAACACTCTTGATTTGAAACTCAAAATTAATTACAGGACTCTTAAAAAGGAAATGACTCCTGAAAAGGAAATAAAACATTTTTGATCTAAAGGATACAAGGTAACCTAATTATCTTCGATCCAAATTGGGATAAGGCTAACCTTGTTGGAGTTAAGTTTCTTTCGGTTTCTGGTGTCCACACCAAAGGGGTCCACCTCAGCCGAAGTCGAGCGCCCCGCATGGTGAGGCCACCGAGGAGCAAAAGCACGAGTTCCAAGACCGCCCCTCGAGCCGTGCGTGCCGCACCCCGAGAGGAGTGCCGGTATGGTCAACAGCAACATGCGAAACCTTTTTTACATCGGCCCTACAGGTTCCGCAGTCGAGAAGCAAAATCCTGACAAGACATGACCCGGTAACGGGCGTTGTCGGTGCCTGGGAAAGAGAGCGCTCGTGTTCGGCCCCAAGATCTGGCCAGCATCCTCCCTCTACCCTTTCCTCGCTAGGCTCGGTAAGCAAGACAAGGAGGCCGCCGGGTTCTTAGACCCAAAGGGGAAAGGGGAAAGAGAGGGAGAGATGGAGGTGAAAGCGAGAGGGAGCCTCCCAGGGGCGAAAAGCCGGAGGCAGCGTGATGGATAAAGGGATGGGAAGAGCGGACGACTAGGTAAGGAGAAAGAGGGCTGGGAAAAAGGAAGGACACCAAGAGCAGGATCCAAGATCCCGAGAGGGATCCCTTAGCGTGAGCTCGGTGAAGGAACCTGGCCCAATTTCCACTTTTCCTGAGACCTTCTTTACAAACATAATCTCCAAGCCTGGGACTCCTTCAGGGGCCCACCTTGGAGACTCTGTTCCATCTCGCCGTTTGCTAACTTGACCGTCGGAGCCCCCTCACCGGGATCCCCGGCCAGGGTTTCTGACTTTATCTTGCAGGATCGTGAGCCCGGAGACCTCAGGGCGAGACAGCCTGATCAAGTCACCAGCTCTGAAGCTACAAGCACGGCGGTGAGATCGGCAACAGATTGGCACACCAGGTAGGGGGGCAGGACAACACCCCCAGTGTGAGCTAGCTCTCCATGGGACGAAGCGCGCTCCGGCCATGGTGGTCACACGCGGGCGCGAAGCATCCACCAGTCGAGTAGGGGAGGTCCCCTCCCCTTAGGGGCCACGCAGCACTGAGAGGGAGCTTCCCGCACCCCCTCCTCTTCCACCGCAGCCGACCTCAGTGGACGGACCTTTTGCGGCTGTCATCCAATAACTGCAAACCCTGACTACAGCAGTTCGGCAGCTACAGCACCAACAGCGCTCCTTGGCCACGCAGCCCCAACCAAGAACACCTGCGGCTCGGGCCAGGGGGCCGCGCGGAAGCCTGCGCTCCATCCACGGCAGGCCATCCCAACCGCGGGCAGCCTCCAACCCCCGCGGGAGCCACCAGACCCCCGCGAAGAGAAATTACTCTGGTTTGGTGGGTCACGAGAGTCGATCCCCGGCCGATGATGCTGAGACGGTGCACCGTAGTGAGCGACATCGAGGCAAAGCCCCCCGCCGAGACCAATCGGCGCCCCCTTCACCAGTGGCCTCGGTGGAAGATTCCACTGACGAGGCCATCAGGCGCCAGGCCGAGAGGTGCCTGGAGGAGCATGAGCGCAAACTGGCAGAGTTCGCCTACCGATTTGCCGATCTGCAGAACTCCTCGGCAGACCCGGCGGGATACGACTCCCGACCCCCCTTCTCCCAGGAAATCCAAGAGGAGCCGGTTCCAAGCCAGTTCCGCATACCGCAGGTCAATCCCTATGACGGGACCACCGACCCTTTGGACCATCTGGAGAGCTACAAGGCTCTTATGAGGGTCCAGGGGGCACGGATGCTCTTTTGTGCATCGCCTTCCCCGCTACCCTCCGGAAGGCTGCTCAGGTCTGGTTCACCCGCCTCGAGCCAGGATCCATTTGCTCCTTCCATCAATTGGAGGAAAAGTTTGTGGCGCACTTCGACGCTTGTCGGAAGGTGCCGAGAGAGGTGGACAGCCTCTTCTCCATCCGCCAGCAGGACCAGGAGCTGCTTCGGGACTACATTACTCACTTCAAGACCGCTGCCCTGGAAATCTACAGTCTGGATGAGCCCGTTACCATGCTGGCATTAAAGCGCGGGCTCAAGACGTCCCGCCTGACTTATTTCCTGGACAAGAAACCCTCCAGGACGTACTCCAAGCTCCTCCTCCATGTCCACAAGTACATCCGAGCGAAGGAGGCTGATCGCACCCACCAAGAGCTGGACGAGAGGACCTTGAAGAAGCCAGCCCCGAGAGATGTTCCAGGGACCCGGAGGCCCGGGCCACCTGCTGACCCCCGTCCAAATCCGAAGCCGAAGGACGGAGTCCCCCCGGAGCGAAGTTTCATCCCTCTCCTTGCTCCCAGAACGAAGATCCTCATGAAGATTGAGGGCGAGCACTACCTCCGCCGACCTCCACCTCAAAACCCGAGGAGCACCTGTGACAAGTCAAAGTACTGCCAGTTCCACCGCGAGCACGGACATGACACGGAGGAGTGTCGCAATCTAAAACAGGAAATCGAGGAGCTGATCAAAAGAGGCTACCTCAGGAAGTTTGTGAGGAACGAAGCTCCGACGGAGGGACAGCCGCTCGCGACCCTCCCCCCCGTCCCCACGATCGATAATCGCCCGACGGAGAAGCCGGTGGGCATGATCTCTTATGGAATCGGGCGGGCGGCAAAGAGGGCCTGAGAGGTGGGAGACCAGGAGAATGTACCTCCTTTTGAGAAGGGGAATGAAAACAAGAATGTAAATAATGATGCTGTGGTAGTCGAGATGACCATCGCAAAGTATCCTGTACATCGCATTATGGTAGATAGTGGAAGCTCTACTGATGTGCTTTTTATGACGCTTTCTCCCGAATGAACCTGTCTCATGATCAGCTAAGGCCGGTGCACACCCCTCTTATGGGCTTTACCGGGGACTCGGTGGGGGTCGAGGGAGAGATTACACTCCCTGTCACCGCTGGATCCCCACCTCGGCAGACAACAGTCATGATGACATTCACCGTCATCAAGCTCCCTTCGCCTTATAACGCGATCCTCGGTCGCCCGGGGCTCAACCAGCTGGACGCCATGATCTCTACGAGGTGGTTGTTGGTGCAATTCCCCATGGCCTCCGGGCCTGGGGTGATGAGGGGGACAACCCAGCCAGTCCAGCATTGCCTTCAGACAGTTCCGGGTGCCCGAGGCGCCGGGCTCGGCCCTGACGTCGATGGCCTCGACTTAAGGGAGAAGGAACCCAGGGGAGGACCCGTAGAGCGTCTGTTGGCGTACCCTCTCGATTCGGACCCTCAGAAGACCGTGCAGGTGGGGGCCCAGCTCCCGGAGGAGGAACGGGCCCGCCTGCTGGATTTCCTCCGCTCGAATGCGGATGTGTTTGCATGGTCCACGACCGACATGCCGGGCATCCCCCCTGAAGTCATCACCCACAGGCTGAACATGGATCCGAGGTGCCGCCCGGTCCACCAGAAGAAGAGGAGCTTCACCGCAGAAAGGTAGAGGGCCATCAACGAAGAGGTGGAGAATCTCCTCGCCACCGATTTCGTACGGGAAGTACAATATCCCAGCTGGTTGACGAATGTGGTCATGGTGAAGAAGAGTAGTGGCAAGTGGAGGATCTGTGTGGACTACATCGACCTCAACCGAGCCTGCCCGAAGGATAGCTTCCCTCTTCCGAAGATTGACCAGCTGGTGGACACCACTTCGGGGCATCACCTCCTCTCTTTCATGGATGCCTTCTCACGGTACAACCAGATTCGAATGCACCCAGAGGACGAAGAGCACACCGCCTTCATCACCGACCGCGGAACTTACTGTTACAAGATGATGCTATTTGGCCTCAAGAATGCCGGGGCCACGTACCAGCGACTGGTCAACAAAGTCTTCAAGGATCAGATCGGCCGTAACATGCAGGTGTACGTGGATGATATGCTAGTAATGAGCAAGCCCCTCTCGGATCATGTTGGTGACCTGGCGGAGACCTTCGGTAACCTCCGACTTCATCAGATGAAGCTGAACCCGGCGAAGTGCGCCTTCGGTGTCTCCGCCGAGAAATTCCTGGGGTTCATGGTGACCCAAAGAGGGATAGAGGCCAACCCGGAAAAGGTCCAGGCCATCTTGGACATGGAGCAACCTACCTCCAAGAAGCAAGTGCAGCGGCTCACCGGCCGGATAGCTGCTCTGAGTCTGTTTATCTCGAGGTCGGCCGACCGCTGCTGGCCATTCTTCAAAGTGCTGAGAAAGATGAGCGACTTCACCTGGACCGAGGAGTGCCAGGAGGCGTTTGACGAGCTGAAGAAGACGCTTACATCGCCCCCGTTGCTTTCTAGGCCCGAGGAAGGAGAGGAGCTCGTCCTCTACCTGGCGGTCACCCCGGAGGCCGTCAGCTCGGTCTTGGTTCGGACCGACAACCAGGGAGTATAGAGGCCGGTGTACTACACAAGCAAACTCCTCCATGATGCAGAGTTCAGGTATTCCCGGCCTGAAAAGCTCATTTTTGCGTTAATAGTGTCTGCTCAGTGTCTCAAGCCCTATTTCCAAGCACATCCCATTGTCGTCCTGACTGATCAACCGCTGAAAGCGATACTCAGCCGACCCAACATGTCCGGGCGATTGGCGAAGTGGGCACTCAAGCTCAGCGAGTTTGATATCGCTTATCAACCAAGGTCAGCCATGAAAGCGCAAGTGCTAGCCGACTTCTTGGTCGAGTGCATAGGCCTAGGCAAGGGGAAAGAGGAGGACCCTCTGCACCTACAATTTAAACCAGGACCCGAGGAGGACGCGTGGATCCTTCACGTGGATGGAGCCTCGAACTCCGGCGGGAGCGGAGCCAGTCTCATTCTCGCCAACGGTGATGGGGTCGTCGCCGAATGTGCACTCCATTTCCAGTTCACCGCAACTAACAACCAGGCGGAGTACGAGGCACTCCTCACCGGGCTGAGAGTGTCCCGTGAGTTGGGCATTGCCAACCTCAAGGCCTTCACCGATTTCCAGCTGGTGGCCGGACAGATCTCTGGAGAGTATGGTGCACACGACCCTCAAATGGCGAAATACCTGGAGCTCGTGAGAACGAGCGCAGCCGGGTTTTGGTGCTTCAGCATCTCCCACATACCCCATGGGGAGAATGCTCGCGCGGACACTCTCTCTCGACTGGCAACCCTGCCGCACTTGTTGCTGGGCCGCGCTCATGTTGAGCGACTCAAGGCCCCGAGCTACGAGACCCCTGTGGAGGTCCATCAGGTCAGCCAATAGCCTAGCTGGATGGACAAGTACACCAAGTACATTACCAGCGGCACCTTGCCGGAAGACTGCGTGGCGGCCCGCCTTATCAAAAAGAAGGCTGCGTGGTTTGTCCTCATGGATGGGCAGCTATATCGGAGGTCCTACTCCTACCCCCTCCTCAAATGCCTGAGACTCGCGGAGGCCGCACTCGTACTCCAGGAAATCCATGAGGGCATCTGCGGGAACCATGTGGGGGGCAGAATGCTAGCATATAAGGCCCTCCGCCAAGGTTATTTCTGGGAGACAATGAAGGAGGATGCTGCCGACTTCGTAAAGAGGTGTGACCGGTGCCAGCGGCACGCCGTGGTGTAGCGGCAGCCCTCCGCTCCGCTTTCCCAGCTCTCGGCCTCGTGGCCGTTCGCCCAGTGGGGGATGGATCTCTTAGGACCCTTTCCCCCGGTGTCCGGACAGCGGAGGTTCCTGATCGTGGCCATCGATTACTTCACGAAGTGGGTCGAGGCCGAACCCCTGGCATGGATCATGGAGGCAAACATCGCCAAGTTTTTCTAGAAGTCAATCATTTGCCGTTTCGGCCTCCCCCATACCATAATCACCGATAATGGATGTCAATTCGACTGTCAGGAGTTTGAAGAATTTTGTAGCGACCTCGGCATCCACCATCGTTTCACCTCGTGGCGCATCCGCAGACAAATGGAGAAGCCGAGGTGACGAATAGGACCATCTTGCAAGGCCTCCGGACGAGGCTAGATCAGGCCAAGGGTAGGTGGGCAGAAGAGCTCCCGAGCATCCTGTGGGCGTACCACACCACCCCGAGGACGGCCACTGACGTGACCCCGTTCAACCTCGTCTTCAGGGTCGAGGCGGTTATCCCGATTGAGCTCAGCCTACCCACCCTGCGCGTGGAGCAATACAACGAAGTGGAGAACCCTGCCAGGATGATGCTGAACTTGGACCTCCTTAAGGAGACGAGGGACAAGGCCCGAGTCCGAATGGCAGTGTACAGGCAGCGGGTGGCCAGGTACTACAACTCCCGGGTGCGACCGAAGTCCTTTTTCCCAGGAGATCTGGTGCTCCGGCATGCTGAAGCTTCCCAGCCATGGGAGTGCGGGAAGCTCTCCCCGAACTGGGAGGGTCCGTACAGGGTGGCGGAAGTTCTCCCTCACGGGGCCTATTACCTGGAGGAGTTAGGAGGGTCCAGGTTCTCTCGGTCCTGGAATGCCTCGAACCTGAGGATGTATTACCAATGATGTAAGGTTCCTCGAACTCCTGCAATAAAACTCCTTTACTTCAATTGCTTCTTCTCACCTCGTAGGAAGAGAGACACTTAGCTCTGGGGTCGGCAACATGGCTATGGCCGAAGACCCGAGGAGGCGGGAAGTCCAAGATTTCGGTCCGAAAGGTGGGGCAGAGCCAAGCTCGCCCACGCAATCATGGAGAACAGGTTGGCAAGCCGTGCAGGGCTCGCCAAAGCCCGCGGCCCCGAGGTTCAGTCTGGAAGTCTCGGACTTCGGTCCGAAAGGCGGGGCAGAGCCAAGCTCGCCCATGCAATCATGGAGAACAGCTCGGCAAGCCGTGCAAGGCTCGCCAAAGCCTGCGGCCCCGGGGTTCAGTCCGGAAGTCCCAGACTTCAGTCCGGAAGGTGGGGCAGAGCCAAGCTCGCCCACGCAATCATGGAGAACAGCTCGGCAAGCCACGCAGGGCTCGCCAAAGCCTCCGGCCCCGGGGTTCAGTCCGGAGTCCCGGACTTCGGTCCGGAAGGTGGGGTAGAGCCAAGCTCGCCCATGCAATCATGGAGAACAGCTCGGCAAGCCGCGCAGGGCTCGCCAAAGCCCGGGGTTTAGTTCGGAAGTCCCGGACTTCGGGCCGGAAGGTGGGGCAGAGCCAAGCTTGCCCACGCAATCATGGAGAACAGCTCGGCAAACCGTGCAGGGCTCGCCAAAGCCCGCGGCCCCGGGGTTCAATCCAGAAGTCCCGAACTTTGGTCCAGAAGGTGGGGCAGAGCCAAGCTCGCCCACGCGATCACGAAGAACAGCCCGGCAAGCTCGAAGGACTCACGTAAAGCCTGCTCTACCGGCGCCCAGCCCGAAAGCTCCGAACTTCGATCTGAATGCTGGGCGGGACTTAGTTTGCCCGCAAGCTCAGCCCGGAGCAAACCACAGGACTTACTCTCGGCACTTGAAACCAACACTCGATCTCAGCAAAAAAAAAAAAAAACAAAAAAAGAACACAGAGCAGACAAGGTTGGGACTTGGCAAAAAGGGATTCTTCATTAACTTGAAAAAGGTTTACAATGAAGGAGTCCCGACAGGCCGGGAGTCCTCAAAAAAAAAGAAAACAAAGAAAAGGAGTACAAGTGGGAGCTAATTTGGCGTAGTGGCACTGTCCTCAGGCGGGGGTGTGCCGTCGACGGGTGGCTGCTCAGAGGGCTGCGCTGAAGTTGCGGCCGCGTCGCCTGCTACAGCTGGAGCCTCGCCGCTGGGCTCCTGCCTCCTCCCGCCGAGGACCACCCCGTTGAGGTCAAGCTCGGGGTAGAAGGAGCCTACCTTCTCCCGGCACACCTGGAACCCCTTCAGGAAGGAGTCCATGGTGGCCTCCCGAACCTCTGCGATGTACTCGTCGGAGGCCCGGAACTTCAGGACGGCCTCCTGCACCTCCCGCTTCGAAGCTTCCAGCAGGCCTTTGATGTAGGAGCTCCGCTCCTTGGCTGCGCTCGTCTCCCTCCTAGCCTCCTCCACCCGGCGCTCCAGCGATTGGGACTGAGCTTGGAGGCGAGCCTTCTCCGTGGCATCCTCCTCCACGCGGTGCTGGTCGGAGATCCTCTCCTCGGACAGAGAGGTCTCCAGTTCTTTGATGCGCCCCTCAATGCGCGCTAGGTCGGATTGAAGGGCCTGGTTGTTCCCCCGCAGCTCGACCCTCTTCTCCATGAGGTCCTTCACGTCGGCTACGAGTTTGCCGAGCTTCTCCTCCTTCTCGGCATCCTTCTTGGCGTACCCTGCGAGAAAATTCCTCAGCAGTAGTACGTCGGTCCCGATCTGCACCAGAGAGAGAAGTCAATCAGAATCCAACTGGAACTTTAAAAGAGAGGGTTCCGAGTCCGGAACTTACCGTGAAGAGCTGCGGAAGGATCCAGAGCAAGGCATCGGCGTAGTCCCGGCCGCCCCTCAGTCGGCAGTCCTGGGAGGTGCAAGCGAACTCCATGACCCTCTCCGCGAGGCCCTGGTCACGGATCACAGAGCACCGGCTTGTGAGAGTCGGCGACGGGACGGACAGATCGGCGACAGCAAGAGCGACCATCCCCCCGGGTGGAATTGCCACCGGCGGGGCAGCTGGAGCCACAGGCGGCGCCGTCGGAGCAGCGGTGGGTGCGGGCACTGCCCGGGATGGAGCTAGCCCTCCCTCCTCTGCGGCCCCGTCAGGACTGATAACAGGAGCGTCGGCGGCCTGGGCCCGAGGTGGCCTGGGTGCGGGAGCTTCCGCTACTGGACCGGGGGCGGGCGTCGGCGTGGCCTCCCGGCTCGCCTCGGTGCGAGCCCTCTTCACCGCGGGCTCATCTCCCTCGGCAGCATCCCTCTAAGCGGCGCCCTCCAGGAGGTTTTCTAGTGAAAACTTCATACCTGCAAGAGAACGGAGGTCAGTCAGCTCAGTTAAAAAGAGAAAGAGAGAAAGAGGTAAGGTGCGAAGCAGAGAAGAAGGCTGAGCCTCACCTGGCTCCCGGATGGGACTGATCCCTGCCTCGAACAAGTTCTGCTCCGAGAGCAGAACGTCGAGCATAGGGACCGCATCGCTCAGCAGCAAGGAATAGGCCTCCTGGTCCGCCGGCCCGACTTGGGAGTTCCGGTTCGGGGACCGATCCGGCTCGCTCCAGGCCCAGTCGACGTCCTCGACCAAGGCAAAAAAGAATCGGTTCTTCCAACCCTTAATGGAGGAAGGGAGGTCGAACCGGAGATACCTAGGCCGAGGTGAAATGTACCACCAGCCATCATCGGTGGAATAACGCTTTAGGATAAAAAGAGCCTTGAAGAGAGAGAAATGGGCAACGAACCCGTGGAAGTGGCAGAAAACAATGAAAGCGAAGATGACCCGGATGGCGTTCGTTTTCAACTGGGCCGGGACCAGGCGGTAATGGCTAAGAAAGGAGAGCAAGATGGATCGACCCCGGGATGCCATTGACTTCCCGGAGCAAAGAAAGGTCACCTTCGGTCATCGATGAAACGTGATCGGAGGGACCAGCAGAAGAAAGGGCAGGAGGAGGAAGAGAAGAGATGGGACGCGCAGAGATTACGGGGGGAGACCTAGGACCCCTAGGGACACCTATGGTTACACCCCCAGGCTGGAGCCGCCTGCGGACCTCCTCCGGGATCACCTCCGCTTCCAAGGAGGAAGACGATGGAGTCCTTGGCCGGGACGGACCGGCCTCGTCCGGATTAGACGAAACATGGCGACGACATGCCATGGGGAAGGAAGTGGTGAAGAGAGATCGCTAAGGGAAGGGGACGGAGGAAGGAGGCAGACGAAGGCACTCACCAAAACTCACTGTGCAAATGAAGCGAAAACCCGGGGGAGTGAAGGATAGCCTGCTGCAACCACCGGCGAAGCGCGAGAAAGGGAAAGGGCCTCGTTCCGGAAAGTCCCCCTCCTTTTCAAATTCGATCGACAGCGACCGTACCCGTCATTCTGTTCCGGACCACTAGATGGACGCCGCGTGGATGCATGCCCGACATCGACACTTCGGTTACGGGGAAATGGCCTCCTTTTCGAAGCGATGCATTAAGTGCAGTCGGAGGGGCAACGCGTGGCAGCCCCTCATAGGGCCTTGGGCGTAACGAGGAACAGCAACGAGGATCATGACAATCATGGCACGAGATTTTCGCCTTCCCCACGTCATCTCCGCATTAAATCCCCACGATCCATAATGCCTCAACGGAACGGGGGATGGGGAGCAACTGTTACGGCCGTTACAATGACGTGGCATGTCTCAGATTCCGCCGAGCGTGATTCAAGCCACGTGGAATTTTATTGGCAGAACGGGGATGGTCCGGCAAGGCCAGATGTGGGTCCACCTCGGTCGAAGTCGAGATCGGGCTGGGCCAACCTGCTCCTTCGCCAGGTGTCCGCCCAGGAGGGGTCCACCTCGGCCGAAGTCAAGCACCTCTCTGCCGCTCCGCCAGGTGTCCGCCCAGGAGCGGTCCACCTCGGCCAAAGCCGGCGGCCCCTTCCTCCCTCGTCGGATGGTGCCCTGAAACGGTGCCACCTCGACCGAGGTCGAGCCGGGCCCTCTGCTGCTCCTTCGCCAGGTGTCCGCCCAGGAGGGATCCACCTTGGCTGAAGTCAAGCGCCTCTCTGCTCCTTCGCTAGGTGTCCGCCCAAGAGGGGTCCACCTCGGCCAAAGTCAAGCGTCTCTCTGCCGCTCCGCCAGGTGTCCGCCCAGGAGGGGTCCACCTCGACCGAAGCAAGCGACCCCTTCCTCCATCGCCGGGTGGCACCCTGAGATGGTGCCACCTTGGCCGAGGTCGAGCCGGGTCCTCTGCTGCTCCTTCGCCAGGTGTCCGCCCAGGAGGGGTCCACCTCGGCCGAAGTCAAGCGCCTCTCTGCTGCTCCGCCAGGTGTCCATCCAGGAGGGGTCCACATCGGCCGAAGCTGGCGGCCCCTTCCTCCCTCACCGGGTGGCGCCCTGAGATGGTGCCACCTCGGTTGAGGTCGAGCTGGGCCCTCTGCTGCTCCTTCACCAGGTATCCACCCAGGAGGGGTCCATCTCGGCCGAAGTCGAGCACCTCTCTGCCGCTCCGCCAGGTGTCTTCCCAGGAGGGGTCCATCTCGATCGAAGCCGGTGGCCCCTTCCTCCCTCGCCGGGTGGTGCCCTGAAACGGTGCCACATCGGCCGAGGTCGAGCCGGGCCCTCTGCTGCTCATTCGCCAGGTGTCCGCCCAGGAGTCCACCTCGGCCGAAGTCCAGCGCCTCTCTGCTCCTTCGCCACGTGTCCGCCCAGGAAGGGTCCACCTCGGTCGAAGTCAAGCACCTCTTTGCCGCTCCGCCAGGTGTCCGCCTAGGAGGGGTCCACCTCGGTCGAAGCCGGTGGCCCCTTCCTCCCTCGCCGGGTGGTGCCCTGATATGGTGCCACCTCGATCGAGGTCGAGCCGAACCCTCTGCTGCTCCTTCGCCAGGTGTCCACCCAGGAGGGGTCCACCTCGGTCAAAGTCAAGTGCCTCTCTGCAGCTCCGCCAGGTGTCCGCCCAGGAGGGGTCCACCTCGGCCGAAGCCGGCGGCCCCTTCCTCCCTCGCCGGGTGATGCCCTGAGACGGTGCCACCTCGGCCGAGGTCGAGTCGGGCCCTCTGCTGCTCCTTCGCCAGGTGTCCGCCCAGGAGTGGTCCACCTCGACCGAAGTCAAGCGCCTCTGTGCCGCTCCGCCAGGTGTCAGCCCAGGAGGGGTCCACCTCAGCCGAAGCCGGCGGCCCCTTCCTCCCTCGCCGGGTGGTGCCCTGAGACGGTGCCACCTCGGCCGAGGTCGAGCCGGACCCTCTGCTGCTCCTTCGCCAGGTGTCCGCCCAGGAGGGGTCCACCTCGGCCGAAGTCGAGCACCTCTCTACCGCTCCGCCAGGTGTCTGCCCAGGAGGGGTCCATCTCAGTCGAAGCCGGCGGCCCCTTCCTCCCTCGTCGGGTGGTGCCCTGAAATGGTGCCACCTCGGTCGAGGTCGAGCCGGGCCCTCTGCTGCTCCTTCGCCAGGTGTCCACCCAGGAGGGGTCCACCTCGACCGAAGTTGAGCGCCTCTCTACCGCTCTGCCAGATGTCCGCCCAGGAGGGGTCCACCTAGGCCGAAGTCCAGCGCCCCGCGTGGTGAGGCCGTCGAGAAGAAAAAGCATGAGTTCCAAGACCGCCCCTCGAGCCGCGCGTGCCGCACCCCGAGAGGAGTGCCGGTACGGTCGACAGCAACGCGCGAAACCTCGTTTACATTGGCCCGACAGGTTCCACAGCCTAGAAGCGAAATCCTGACAAGACAGGACCCGGTAACAGGAATTGTCAGTGCCTGGGAAAGAGAGCGCTCGCGCACGGCCCCAAGATCTGGCCAGCGTCCTCCCTCTACCCTTTCCTCGCTAGACTCGGCAAGCAAGACAAGGAGGCCGCCGGGTTCTTACACCCAAAGGGGAAAGGGGAAAGAGAGGGAGAGATGGAGGTGAAAGCGAGAGGAAGCCTCCTAGGGGCGAAAAGCCAGAGGCAGCGTGATGGATAAAAGGATGGGAAGAGCGGACGACTAGATAAGGAGAAAGAGGGCTGGGAAAAAGGAAGGACACCAAGAGCAGGATCCAAAATCCCGAGAGGGATCCTTTGGCGCGAGCTCGGTGAAGGAACCTGGCCCAATTTCCACTCTTCCTGAGACCTTCTTTACAAACATAATCTCCAAGCCTGGGACTCCTTCAGGGGCCCACCTTGGAGACTCTGTTCCATCTCGTCATTTTCTAACTTGACCGTTGGAGCCCCCTCGCCGGAATCCCCTGCCAGAGTTTTTGACCTTGTCTTGCTGGATCGTGAGCCCAAAGACCTCAGGGCGAGACGGCCTGATCAAGTCACCAGCTCTGAAGCTACAAGCGCGGTGGTGAGATCGGCAACACCTCGTCTTCGAGATCCACTAGACATAAGTTAGTGATTTTTGTGATCTCTTCTTCTTCAGATGAAGTCGACTCCTCGCTGTCACTCCATGTAGCAACCATAGCTTTCTTTTTCTTCTTCTTGAAAGATTTCTTTAACAAAGGATAGTCAGGATAAATATGCCCTAATTTCTTACATTCATAGCTCGTGGGCATCTGTTCTTTGTCTTTTTCTCTATCCTTGTCCTTGTCCTTGGAGTGCTCACCTCATTTAAGGAATTTTCTATAGTATCTTTCTTTCTTCTTTCCCATAAATCTTCTAAATCTCCTCACGACTATAGCAATATCTTCATCTTCTAAGTCATCTTCAGAGGAGGAGCATTCATTTTCCGATTCCTCATCTTTCTTTGAATCCAATGTAGCTTTGAAGGCTATTGTTTTCTTCTTCTTCTGATCATCATCAGTCCTATGTTGCTTGGCTAGCTTATGTGTGATGAGAGAACCCATCAGTTCATCCAGAGATAAGGTGTTTAAATCTTTAGCTTCCTGGATGGCAGTCACTTTGTGGTGCGGGCACCAGACTCAGAAGAAGACTTCAGAGCTCCATCTGGATCTCTGATTAACCTTGCCCGAAGAATTAGGGTTTTTTTGGCTTGTAATAAGGGTTGACTTGATCAACTCAATTTTAGCTTGAGTCTGTATTACCTGCATTTTATTTTGTTGAGTCATGTTGACTCAGTAGTGGTCTAGGACTTCAACCTGGGGTGTCACATTTTCTCCAAGGCCAAGCAAGTGGGCGCCACACTCCCAGCCACACTCCCAGCCACACGCCTGAGTCCAGGGGGTGCCACATCTTCATCCAGTAGACTTTGGTACCCACACCACAGATAGCAGCTCCCTTCTTTCATGCGCCAATTGAGGAGAAAGCAACCAAGGATCCACAAAACAAGGGGGCGGCCCAAGACTTTCCATAAGAGCCAAACTATGAATGGGAAGAAAGTTTCTTGGAGAGAACTTCAAGGAGGCGCCCACTACCTACCAAAAATATCCAAAACAAAGATGGGAAGGACCATGACTTAGGGAGAAAGAAAAGGAGGAGTCCAAAAGAGTTGAACCATGGAAGGAAAGAAATCCTCTCTTGAAGAACAAGGTTAGGAGGCGCCATCCACCTTCCTTTTAAAACCCAAATCAATTTTTTTTAGAATCCTTGGCCGGCCATATGTGTAGGGATTGATCCTACAATCCTAATTTGAAGATCCCCTCCTTTAGTCCCACATGGGAAGATGTAAAACCCTACTCTCTTGTAATGTCCTATAAATTAAACCCCCATGTAAATTTGAAATCAATCAGATGAATGAAACCAACTTTTTTTTGTGAGCAAACTCTGTGTTTTCTCTCTTCCGCACTTGCATCCAGGTGTTGAGCTCCGTGAGGGAGTAAATCCGGGTTCCCCAAGAACCTTGAGGAGGTGTGAGATCTTCAAAATCCCAAAACCCTAGGTTAGCCACTTCTACTCCAAAACCCTAGCCGCCCATCATCCACTTCAATCCACCAAACCCTAGCCTATCCCACCTCCCACGACCTCTCTCTCCAAGTCCATGCCGACCACCAGCATCCAGCTCCAGTCCGGATACTTCAGATCCATAGCTCTTTTCAGAGGGAGTCGAATCAGCCTTCAAGAGAATCCGGATCTCAGCGACATCAGCCTTCAAGTTCTTCGAACTGGTAAATCCTTCCCTGAGTCTCTGAATCCATCACTTGTTTTTCTTCTTCCCAGATCTTGAGTTCAGGAGAAGCCGACCCAGCCACGAGACCAGTATTGGAGGATCCATTGCGAAGATAGCCGAATCCGAGGATCCAACAATCTGCTCGAGAGAGTTCTTCCACCCAAATTCTGTGAAGATCACTGTCTGGTTGGTAAACCATCTCTTCTCTTTATTTATGTCCTGTTGAAAGTTCAGAGCGAAACCCTAGGTCTGGAAGTTTCTCAACCCCCAGCGATCCGTTACTTCTGAACTACTCTGATAACTTAGCTTCTTCTAAATTGTGCTTTCAATCCTTACCTAGTTTCCATCAACTTAGTTTAACTTCACTTTGAGCCAAAGCCAATTTCTGAAATATAAAAAAAAAAAAAGAATTAATCTTAATTTTACTTCCGCATACGCTTCTTTGTTCTTTGTTCTGCATCACTTTGGGGTCCCACTTATTCAGAAGTGATATGAGAATCTTCTACACTAAATTAGCATTTGAATAAACCCTGCCAAGACTTTTCAAACTATTAATAATATCTGTAAAAGGAGTAAACATGGCAGAGATAGTTTCATTTTGTTCCATTTTGAAGAGTTCATAACTATGTATAAGAAGATTAATCTTTGAAGTCTTCACTTGGGAAGTTCCTTCGTGGGTCACTTCGAGTTTGTCCCAAATTTTCTTTGTAGAAGAGCAAGTGGAAATTCAATTGAACTCGTTAGCATCCAAAGCACAGTATAATAGATTCATGGCTTTGGCATTTAATTTCCCCATCTTCATGTCATGTTCATCCCAGTCCTCTTCAGGCTTTGGGACATCCACGCCATTAATTTTGATTATGAGAATATGTGGCCCTTTTAGAATGACCTTCCATAATAGAAAATTGATAGCTTAAATATAGATTTTCATTCTAGCTTTCCAATAGGAATAATTTGTGCCCATGAAGAGTGGAGGTCTATTGGTAGATTGGCCTTCGGCTAAAGATGAACTCATGGGACGAGCCATCAATCTTTACTCTAAATGTATTCAGAGACACTGCTCTGATATTAGTTGTTGCCCAGGTGGCTTTCCCAAAAGAGGGGTGAATTGGGAATTTAAAAATTTTAAGCAATTATATGCTTTTTGAAAATCCCTTGAAGTGTTAAGTACTGTGATTGAAATAATTAAACGTAGAAGCAAGATATAAAAAGAATGCACAACATAAACACATGAAATTTTATAGTAATTCGTAGCAACCCAGCTCCTACATCCACTACCTAAGATTACCACTTGGGATTTCCACTATATCCCCCCACTAGAATACAGTCGGATTGTTTTAACAGGCTCACAATCCAAACCTCTACACTTTAGTTTTTAAATCGGGCTCACCAAAGAAACCCAATGCTTGGTTTTAACAGGATCACCAAGAACCCAACACTTAGTTTTAACATAGGCTAACCAAGAACCTATTTGGTTTTTAAACCGGGCTCACCAATAACCCAACAATTCAAAAAGAATTGTAAAGAGAAAGCAGTAGAATGACAAATAAATTTTGTTAGATAGTTGCTGATGCAGCTCGAGAGAAGCCCTCTTAATTGCACTTCAATGCACTTCTATGGCTTCTTCAACTTCCTCAATAATTGCTTCAAGCTTTAGGTTGAAGTTGGTGAAGGCTTGAAGTCTATCTTGAAAGCTCATGTAGTGCTCTCTAGCTCACAAGCTCAAGTGAGCATTAAACATTCATCAATCTAATCTAAAAGTTGTCCTAAACAAACCTTCTCTTACATAATCTTGTACTCATTTTGGATGAATTTAGTCGTTGTAGAATGTTGGGATGTGACACTTGACTGTTGGAGCACTTTTTGAATTCAAATTTCAAGTTCTGGAACTAGCCGTTATAAGCCTGAAATCGACCTTCGAGTCGGCTTGGATTTGCTTGAGTCGACTCGGATCCATAGAGTAGTTCTGGTCGAGTCGCCTCTCTTCATTCTAGTCAGCTCGGTTGTACAGTATTCTGATTCCTCACTCTGTAAGAGTCGAGTTGCCTTGATTCTAGTCAACTCGGATACTCAGGCCTTCAAAAATATAGAGGAGAAGAGTCGACTCTTTCTCTTTAGAGTCAGCTCGGTGGCTGTAGTTCTCGGAATGCTTTTTCTGGACTCTGAAGGAGTCGGCTCGAACTTCTAAAGGGTCAACTCGGATGTCTGACTGGATGATAGAGTCGGCTTGGACTACCTTCAGGTCGACTC
This sequence comes from Areca catechu, assembly GCA_021397845.1. Taxonomy (NCBI): domain Eukaryota; kingdom Viridiplantae; phylum Streptophyta; class Magnoliopsida; order Arecales; family Arecaceae; genus Areca; species Areca catechu. The sequence continues at coordinate 70,871,733 of CM038050.1, read as the reverse complement.
GCTTGTCTGATTCAGGAAATGGTACTCTAGATGAGTCAGCTCGGGTCTCTTAGAGTCAGCTCAGATATCTGCGTGCCAGAAATCTTTATGCGTGCCATGTGCCAGAGTCGACTCTCTTCTCTTTGAGTTGGCTCGGATAAATTTTTCAGTAAATTATCAGTTTTTCTCTAAAAATCATCCAGCAAGTCTTCAAAGTTTCAAGATGCCTTCAAACTCTTCTAACCATATTTCTAAGGATTTTTAAGCTTGAAACACATCTAGAAGTAACCCATTTTCATGATTTTTATTTAACTTTTTCTTTGGATTCTTCTTTACATGAATCACTTATAACACAACTCATTTCAAAAACTAAGGATGTAGTGATGTGGGACTGAGATGATGCGAGACTATACTAATGATGAGATGGATATGCAAATGATTTTTTTCTTTGAGTTTTAGGTTTTAAGAGATGTACTGATTCCTGAAGTCGAGTTAAGAATGGACTAGAGATTTTATAAGGACAAAAACTTTCTAGCAAGCAAAGATAATCCCTAAACAAAGATAATGAGAGGATCCCGGGATTAAGAAACCCCATAGGACTTAGCTCTAGATCAATACCTACTTAGGAGATTAGGGGTGCAAACCTTGAAGACTCTGATGCACCCGATGCAGAGTTCCCTCACTCTCGTGGATGTGGCCTGAGGGATCACGCCTTCGACCCTACAAATTTGCCAGCTTTCCGTTCGATGGTTGCGGGGGCAATGAAGACCGACTCCATTGACCGTGGTACTTGGAGGACCTGCGAGCATCCAAAGGAAGGGTTAGAAAATATCAAGAAAAAAAGATAAGCAAGTAGGATGGGATGGAGAGAGTTAAGAATGGTGATTGAGGAGGCTCTTCTTGCTAGGCATCCAGGTGGAGTTCCAGGGGCATCCCGGCTTGAAGATTAGTAAATGGCTTGCAAAGGAGAAAAGGAACTTGAGGCCTCTCACCCCTCGATGTCTCGAAGGACAAAGGCACTCTTTCACAGAGTTCCTAGTCTAAGAAAACAAGGGCTATAATAAAGTGGAACTTCTCAAATTTTTCATCCATAAAAACTCTTTCTTTACAAGGGAGTAGGGCCCTTTATATAAGCTCCTTAAGTCCTATTCAAATTCAAATGAAAATTTTACAAGTCTTCATCAAGAGGTGCCAAAATTTTGATTTTTTTCCTCTTGGCCAACCATGACCCTTGCTTGTGCTTGATGGTGTGGCTTGATTTGAGGGAGTAAAGGTGGATGTTGTCTTCAAGAATCAAGGAAGGTTCTTTTGACCTTCCTTGGTCGCCCACCCTTCTTTGGAGAGAAGCTTGATATGGGGAGGGAAGGGAGGAAGGTTGTCTTCATTTGAATTTTGCTTCCTTGGCTGCCCATGGTCCTTTGGAAAGAGACTTGATAGGAGAAGGGAAGGGAGGAAGTGGTTGGCTTGGATCAAGGGATGGCATCCACATGGCTTGATGGCATCCAAAAAATCTGCAATTCCCTCTTGCCTTAGCCGCCCACTTGCCCTGGTGATGAGGCGCTTCCTCACACCACATGGCACAGATGAGGTGGCACTTCATGAATTTAAGTGGTGCTCCAACTTGGCATGGGGAGACTGCTTGACCTGTCAACAACTGGGTTGGACTTGAATGCTCACCAAGCTTGAGCCCAACCTCAAGTAGACCTAGACTTGAACCAATTCAACTCACTACAGGACCCATTGACCCAACTTGACCAAATTGGCTAAGGTACATGACTAAAACAAAATTGAAACTAAAACATGACTCAAAATAGAATGCTCAGGCTTGAAGCCTTATTACATGACCCAATAAATTAAAAGAAACCCTAATCCGAGATCCACAGAGGGTTAAGAAGCCTCTGTCTGATCCTGGTGCCCACATCATGTAGGAGTTGTAATTGAGCATTAGAATCATCCTACAAAAACTTGTAACACACTTGAAGAGTTGTTAGTAAAATAAATGCATGCTCCAATGTTTGGTTATCATCAAAATCACTTATGGGATCAACATTATTCTCTTTTATAAATGAGATTTTTTTATAGATTGTGACATGTACCATGCTGATATTTTTTTCATATTTTATTGATATGTAAGGACAGGTAATGGTTGGAGCTTGGAAAAAGCTTGCATGTACTATTGGGTTATGACATGACTATGTATTATGTTTGCATCGATTGTTGATCAATTATATGGATTTTAATGAATCTGATGTGGCAACATCCACTGACATGGAGCCTACACAGTCGCTAGCTAGTAGCTGCATGGGTGGGGACTATCACTTGGACGTGGCCCCCAGGTGAAAGGTCGAGGTCAGCTCCTAGTCAGGGTCGAGCTTATAAGGCGAGCCCTCCTGTCAAGGTCAGCTCCCGGTCGGGATCATGCTCATGTAGCCAGAGCGAGCCCTCCTACCGAGGTCAGCTCCCAGTCAGGGTCGAGCTCGTGGGGCAAGCCCTCTGTTTGAAGTCAGCTCCCGACCGAGGTTGAGCTCATAAAGCGAGCCCTCCTGTCAAGGTCAGCACCCAGTCGGTGTCGAGATCGTGGGGCGATCCCTCCATCTAAGGTCAACTTTCGATCAGGGTCAAGCTCATAAAGCGAGCCCTCCTATCGAGGTCAACTCTCAACCGGGGTTATGCTCATGATATCGAAGGTGGACCTCCCGAATGGAGGTCCGTCCCTGCCATACGAAGACTAGAATTTCTGCAAGCAGTGAAGGAATGAAAGATCGCAAGAATTCAAACCACTGCACAGAGGTCCTTGTCCAGCTGCAACCTCCGGAAGGTGGCGCATCTCTTGCCACTAATGCCAACTCTATGACACACCGCCCGCATGCTCTGCATGACGTAGGCCCCGTCAGACCCAGGGCCCTATAATGTGCCGCCATGTCCACTATCGTATGGTCAGAGGATGCTGACCCACATGGTGCGAGACCCAGAATCCCCCCATAAGTAGAATCCTATCAAAGTCATCAGCACTGCAATGCCTAGACGGTCCCTCCGGGAATGGAAACTTCCCGCGATGGCATGGGGCTTAGTGGCATAGTGCCTGCCCCTCTTAAGCAAAAAATGACACCCCCAATAAAAGGGGAGAGTTCTCCAAAAAAGAGGGAGAGAGCTCTCCGAAGGAGAAAAAGGAAGACCAGTCTGAGAGAAAAGAAGAGGCTCCAAGAGGCCTATGGATCGCCTCCTCCTCTGGAAGGACCAGTCCGAGAGGGAGGAGAGAAGAAGGAGAAGTCGTGAGCAGCAACAAGCCCCTCCAGAGAAACACTATGAGAGGGCACACTAAGAAGGACACCAGGACACGGCCAGAAGAAAGGAGGAAGGTAAGTAAGAAGGTAAGTGAGCGGGAGGGGGAGAAAGGCAAGCAAGCAGCCAAAAGCTCAGTGGCGATGCGCTGGACAAAAATCCTCCCCACTTCCTGCTCTCTCCTTTCCCTCTTTCCTTTCATTATTTGATTATTATCATCTTATCACCCCCTAGGGCGAGGGAGTACCCCAAGCTCTTTGTTTCAAAGATTCTGTTCCCCTCGATTATCCCATGGACTTGATCATCGGAGTGTCCTCGCCAAAATCTTTGGCCCGGGTCTCCTCTATTTTGCAGGCCGAGCGGACCGAAGAGCCGACCCCCGGAGAGGAGGGAGCGCTCCCAATGGAAGAAGGAGGCACCCAACGCAGCGGTGATATGCTGGAGCTACGGGCCATGATGATCCAGGCAGCAACAAATTGGCATGCCAGGTAGGGGGTACGAGCGGCAGATGATACCGAAACTAAGAGGATCTCGGCCAAGGTTGAGAATCCAGGCTCTCTGACCGATAGAACGATAGTAGCCGCCTCCTTGGGGGGCAGCCAGGGGACACGAGAGCTCCCTCTTGGGAGCCCACCTAAAGAACGAGAAGAGAAGGGTCTGATGATAGCGAAGAGAGGGGCTTGTGTTCATGGGTTTTTCGAATGCTTGCCACCTTTCGCAGCACTCTCCGGTTAGACCCAAAATCCAGGCATTCCCCTACGCATGGGACTTCCGTCATCTTACGCAAGCCTAATGGATAACTCCCTTCCCCACTACCTTTGCAATATAAGAACTGTATTAAAGTTCTGCAGGAGGGGCCCCTACATCACCATCGATGGCAAGCACCACGGTCCCGCTCACGGTCTGGAGATGGCAGCGAGATGCCACCCACCACGCAACTCGTAGCAGGGCAAACATACAAGAGACAGGGGGGCCCGAGCCCGGGGGGGACCCTACTGATAAAAGATGGCATGTTACTGCAACCCCCGTAAAGGACCCCAGTGAAGGGGTTGAAGTCCAGCTGGATGGAGCCTGCTACCTCATCGGCACCTCCCAACGTTCGCAAATATGGAACACGAGCAATTTAAGAAAGTGCTACCGATGATGTAAAACTTATTCTCAATTATCTAAGTCCATTTTTTGTGCAACTTTGTTTTTCACCTGTGCAAGGATGTCTCCGTCTGACTCAAAGTCCAACGGGCATAAGCCGGGCCCTCCAACAAGCCTGCACTTCTCAGCTAAGCTCACAGCCCGGAGGTGGCGGTAGGGCAACCCGCCACCTATCACGTGACTCACAGTTCGGCTTACTCAAGCCGGGCCCTTCATCAGGTCCGCCCTCCTCAGCCATGCTCATAGCTCGGAGGCGGCACCAAGCTGTCGTATACCGCAAGACTCACAACATGGAAATTTCTTATCAGTGAGTCGAGCCCACTCCATCAGGCCCACACTCACCCACCGAGCTCATAGCCCGGAGGTGGTGGAAGGGAAACCCGCCACCTACCGCGTGACTCATAGTTTAGCATCCTTATCAACAAGTCGGGCCCACTCCATCAGGCCCCCGCTCACCCACCGAGCTCATAGCCCGAAGGTGGCAGCGGGGCAACCCACCGCCTACCGCATGACTCACACTTCAGCATCCTCATCAACAAGTCGGGCCCACTCCATCAGGCCCACGCTTGCCCGTCAAGCTCATAGCCTGGAGGTAGTGGCAGGGCAACCCGCCACCTACCACGTGACTCATAATTTGGCATCCTCATCAATAATGTAGGCCCCTCTATCAGGACTGCCTTCCTTGGTCATGCTCATAGCCTGGAGGTGGCACCAAGCTACCGTCTACCGTGAGACTCATGACATGGCAACTTCTCATCAACGAGCCGGGCACGCGCTCATCAACCGAGCTCATAACCTAAAGGTGGCGGCAGGGCAACCCACCATCTACCGCGTAACTCATAGTTTGGCATTCTCATCAACAATGCGGGCCCCCTATCATGTCCACCTTCACCAGCCATGCTCACAACCCAGAGGTGGTGACAGGGTAACCCGCCATCTATCGCGAGACTCATAGCATAGCAACTTCGCCGAGCCCCCTCCATCTGGTCCACACTCATCAATCGAGCTCACAGCCTGGAGGTGGCGGTGGGGCAACCCACCACCTACCGCGTGACTCACATTGGTGTCCTTATCAACAAGCCAGGCCCCCTCCATCAGGCCCATGCTCATCAACCGAGCTCACAACCCGGAGGTGGCGGTGGGATAACCCACCACCTATCGCGTGACTCAGTTCGCTCATCAACAAGCTGGGCCCCCTCCATCAGGCCCGTGCTCACAGCCCGGAGGTGGCACCAAGATACCGTCTACCGCGTGACTCACAGCTATTGAGTCTCGAGTGGTGCATTCAAGGCTTGTTGGGTCAATGTCCTTGCATTGGTCCGATCTAACATGGTTGTCCATGATGTATCCAAGGCAAAGAGTAAGTCTGAGGTGAGTCTTAGATATTTTAGGCTGAGTTTTGGTCAGTCTGGGTCTTAGAGTCGGCTCCTCTGATGTAAGAGTCGGCTCTGCTAGTTAGCATGACTCAGAATAGGGGAATGTGTTCTGGTCGAGTCGGCTCATTGGGTTCGAGTCAGCTCGGTTACACAGTCAGGAAACCCTATGGTCTGGATGAGTCAGCTCCAATGGATTTGAGTCGGCTCGATTACATAGTTAGAAAATCATGTGGTCTGGACAAGTCAGCTCTGATGCTTAGAGTCGACTCAGTTCCAAGGTTGAGTCGACTCTAGTGTTTGGAGTTGGCTCGATTGATGGGTGAGCTATTTTAAACGGTGCTAGCTAGGAGGAAATTTTGGGGTACTCAGCCATGTGAGACCAAGATATATATATTGTAACTTCTTGAAAGGTTGTAAGAGGGTTGTAAATGAACTTCTCGAACATGGAATCAAGAAAATCCCCTTTCTCCAGAGAATTCACTTTTCTTTTTCCTTCTTCTCCCATTCTTGGATCTTGACATGATTGATCTTCAAAGACCTGTATCTTACCGTGTTCTCCAAGGAGATCACTGGCAGAGGCTCATCCATAATTCATGGTATGCTTTTGCTATTGCTTTGTTGATCAGGGAGTTTGTTCTTGATCGAGAACAAGGCTGCTTTTGGGTATTTGGGTTCAACGTGAAATCTGAAGTTGGATCCCAATTCTCAACAATTTGGTATCAGAGCCAGGTTCTTGGAAGGAAGATCTCAAGATCAAAGGGTTGGAAGGAAAGCTTCTTGCAAGTACAATTTTTAGATCTCTTGATTTATTGATTGTGGTAATGGCATCAAGTGGGTTTAAGGTAAATTTTGAAAAGTATAATGGCAAGGGAAATTTCACCCTATGGCAGCAAAGGGTTAAAGATTTGCTGGTTCAACAAAGGATCTACAAGGTCTTGGTTAAAGAAAGATCGAAAAAGATCAGTGTTGAAGAATGGGAAGAGTTAGAAGATATTGCTTTTAGCACCATCAGGATGTGTTTGACTGATCAGGTTTTACCTGAGGTTTGTTTGAAGACTACCGCAAAAGGTCTTTAGAGAAGACTTGAGAACATATACATGGGAAAGAACATGACGAACAAGCTATGGTTGAAGAAGCAACTGTATAGCTTGAGAATGCCTGAAGGAGGAGATCTCGTTACTCATATTCAGAGGTTCAATCAGGTATGTTCTGAGGAGATGAGTCTGAATGTGAAAATTAACGAGGAGGATCGGGCATTGTTGCTACTGTGTTCACTCCCTGGATCGTATGATGGTCTCATAATAACCTTGGTTTATGGGAAGGAAATCCTGAATTATGAAGATGTTGTTAGTGTGCTCAGATATAATGAGCAAAGAAAAAAGATCTACAAAGGTAATCCTAACTCAAAGGTTCTTGCTGTGAATGAGAGGTAAGGTAGACCAAAGGAAAGAGCCTGGGGGAAATTCAAGGGCAGATCTCAGTCTCGGAACCATAAAAACTTGAAATGCTATAAGTGTCATCAGCTTGGGTATATCAAGAAGCATTGTCCTCTTTGGAAAATAAAAAAGGGAAGAGTCAACACAGGTGGTGCAAATGTATCAGATGGTAATGGAGGAGATGTACTGATTGTATCAGATGGATCACTGGATTGGGATAATACCTGGATTTTGGATTCAGCATGCTCATACCACTGTACTTCACATCAAGAATGGTTTTACACCTACGATAGGTCAGATGAAGGTAGTGTAAGCCTTGGTGATGATCATCCTTGTACGGTGGTTGGAGTTGGCACCATTAGGGTGAGGATGTATGATGGAGTGCTAATGACTTTGTCAAATGTCAAACATGTACTAGTGTTGAAAAAGAATTTAATTTCTTTGGACTACTTGGAAGAGCAGGATTATGCTTTTAGTTACCAATCTGGTAGTGGATGTTTGAGAATAACCAAGGGGGCTTTGGTGGTAATGAGAGAAAGAAGACTGAGCAATAATCTATACAAGATGGAATGCTCAGTTGTGAATGATAGTGCGGAGGTGCTTACAGTGGCACAGGATGAATAATTGACATATAAAATGTGGCACTATCGGATGGGTCATATGAATGACCGAGGGCTTATGGAGTAAAGCAGAAGAGGGAACATTCTAGCTTTGAAAAATGATGGAAATGATCTGTGTGAGCCATGTATCTTTGGTAAACAGCATAAGGTGAAATTTGCTATTTGTACTAAGCTAAGTGAAGGAATGCTAGATTTGGTGCACTCGGATGTATGGGGACCAGCACCTGTTTTATCCAGGGGTAGAGCAAGGTATTTTGTTACCTTTATTGATGACTTCTCTAAAAAATTATGGGTGTATCTGATGAGAGAAAAATCAAATGTATTTACCCGGTTCAAAGCCTGGAGGGCTAAAGTAGAGAATGAGACAGGAAGACATGTGAAGTGCCTTCAGTCAGATAATGGTGGGAAGTACTATAGTAAAGAGTTCAGGAGTTACTGTAAGGAAAATGGGATCAAACACCATTACACAATAAGAATGACCCCACAGTAGAATGGTGTTGCGGAAAGGATGAACCGAACACTATTGGAGAAGGCAAGGAGTATGAGGCTGTAGTCATCACTACCAAAAACCTTTTAGGATGATGCTATTACTCTATCATATTTTCTTGTGAACAGGTCCCTACATTTCAAGCTGAATGGAGGACTTCCAGAAGAAGCTCGGAGTGGGAAGAAGGTGGAGTTTGGCTACCTGAAAGTCTTTGGTTGCCCAGCTTATGTACATGTGGAAGCAACTGAAAGAAGCAAGCTAGATCCTAAGTCAAAGAAGATGATATTCATAGGGTATCCATAAGGAGTCAAAGGTTACCTACTGTGGGATCCTCAATCATAGAGGACAGTGATTAGTAGGGATGTCATTTTTAATGAAAGGAGCATCTTGGAGAAAGTGGGGACTGTGGTTGAAAGTTCAGTTACAAAGATGAACAGCAGTGAGTGCCCTACACAGTTAAAGGATAGGCCATCTACATCAATTGGAAATGGAGTTTCAGTTGAGGTGGAGTTGGGTAGGAAAGATTCTCTAAGGGTGAAGGAGAAGCAAGGAGAACCAGCTGTTTAAAGGGAGGTGCAGGAGGAGCCACAAATAGGAGACTTGCAGGACAGTGCAAGGGGAGTGGCATTGCATAAGCCTCAATGCATAATTCGGAAGTCGGTGAGATATGGCATGGATGAAACTATATCATATGCTCTTATATCTATTAATGGAGATCCAGAAAATTTTGTGAAAGTCATGGAAAGTCTTGATAAAGAGTCATGGATGCAAGGCATGATGGAAGAGATGGAATCTCTCAAGAGGAATCAGACATGGCAAATGGTGGATTTACCTAAAGATGCTCATGCAATTGGCTCTAAATGGGTGTTCACAAAGAAATCAGTACCTTCAGAGCAAGGTGGAGTGAGATACAAGGCAAGGCTGGTAGCAAAGGGATATTCACAAAGGGAGGGAGTTGACAACATAAAGGTATTTTCTTCTATGGTACGCCATACTTCAATTCGGGTATTGTTGTCATTGGTGGCAAAACATAATATGGAATTGGAGCAGATGGATATGAAGACAGCATTTCTACATGGAAGTCTGGAAGAGAAGATCTACATGAAGCAACCTAATGGCTTCATTAAGATTGGACAGGAGAACAAGGTATGTCTACTCCAGAGGTCATTGTATGGTTTAAAATAATCACCTCGTCAGCGGTATCACAGATTTGATACATTTATCTTGAGCCTTGGGTTTCTTAGATGTGAACATGATCATTATGTTAATGTCAAGGATGTGGATGCTCTCTATTTACTTCTGTATGTGGATGATATGTTGATAGCGAGTAGAAGTATGAAAGCTATGAAAGGGCTAAAGAGAGCATTGTCTCATAAATTTGAGATGAAAGATTTGGGATCAGCATAGAAAATCCTTGGAATGGAGATTTGCAGGGATAGATACAAAGGAATACTCCATTTGTCACAAAGTGGGTACATCAAAAGGGTACTCGAGAGGTTTGGGATGGAGAAGGCCAAACCAGCAGATACACCATTACTAGGGCATATTTCTTTCTTGGAAAATCAGAGCCCCCAGATAGAGAAGGAGAGAGACTACATGGAAGGAGTTCCATATGCCAATGTAGTAGGCAGTGTGATGTATGCTATGGTTTGTTGCAGGCCAGACATAGCATATGATGTAAGCCAAGTGAGCAAATACATGGCTGACCCTAGGAAGGAACATTGGAAGGCATTGAAGTAGATTTTGTGATATTTGCAAGGGACTCAAAAGCATGGACTGGTATTTGGTGGGCAGCTAGAAGGACATGAATGGAACTCTATAGAGTCAGGTGAATATTCAGGTCCTTTGGAAGGGTTTGTTGATGCAAGCTATGTAGGTGATCTTGATACAAGAAGGTCTACAATAGGTTATATCTTCTGCATGTATGGCGAACCGATTTATTGAAGATCTACCCTTCAACCTATTATTGCTTTGTCTACAATGGAAGCAGAGTATATAGGGATTACTGAGGCTACAAAGGAAGTACTATGGCTGAGAAGGCTAATGACTGAAATGGGGATGAAACAGTGTATGGTGGTTTTGCATAGTGATAGCCAGAGTGCCATACACTTGACTCAAAACCCAATCTATCATGCTCGCACCAAGCATATAGATGTGAGATACCACAGAGTCAGAGAGCTGGTGGAGGAAGGAGAATGGTGCGGGCACCAGACTCAGAAGAAGACTTCAGAGCTCCATCTGGATCTCTGATTAACCTTGCCCGAAGAATTAGGGTTTTTGGTTTGTAATAAGAGTTGACTAGATCAACTCAATTTAGCTTGAGTCTACATTACCTGCATTTTATTTTGTTGAGTCATGTTGACTCAGTAGTGGACTAGGGTTTCAACCTGGGATGTTACATTTTCTCCCAAGACCAGGCAAGTGGACACCACACTCCCAGCCACACTCCCAGTCCAAGGGGCGCCATATCCACATCCAGCAGCCTTTGGTCCCCACTCCACAGATGGCAACTTCCTTCTCTCATGCGCCAGATAAAGAGAAGTCCACCAAGAGACCACAAATCAAGGGGGGCGGCCAAGACTTTCCCAAGAAACCCAAAACAAAGAAGGGAAGAAATTCTCTTGGAAGAGAATTTCAAGGGGGCGCCCACTACCTGCCAAAGACAACCAAAACAAAGATGGGAAGGACCTTGACTTAGGGAGGAAGAAAAGGAGGAGTCCAAAAGAGTTGATCCATGGAAGGGAAGAAAATTTTTCTTGAAGATCCAAGCAAGGTGGCGCCATCTACCTGCCTTTTATAACCCAAATCCAGTTTTTTTGGTACTTTGGCCGACCATATGTGAAGGATTTGCCCTAATTTGTAGATCCCCTCCTTTAGTCCCACATGGGAAGATGTGAAACCCTCCTCCCTTGTAAAGCTTTATAAATTAAACCCCTCTTGTAAGTTTAAAAAAATCAGATGAATGAAAGAAATTTTTTTTATGAGCAAACTTGTGTTTTCTCTTTTCCGCACTTGCTTCCAGGTGTTGAGCTCCGTGAGGGAGTAAATCCGGGTTCCCCTGGAACCTTGAGGAGGTGAGAGATCTCCAAAACCCCAAACCCTAGGTTAGCCACTCCACTCCCAAACCCTAGCCGCCATCACCCTTTTCTTTCCACCAAGCCCTAATCTATTCCACTTCTCACGGCCACCATCTCCAAGTCCAGGCCGACCACCAGCATCCAGCTCCAGTCCAGATACTGCAGATCTACAACAAGTCTAAGAGGAAGTCAGATCGGCCTCCAGGAGAACTCGATTTCAGTAACTTCGGCTTTCAAGTTCTTCAACCTGGTAAGATCTTTTCTTGAGTTTCTGAATTCCTTCACTTGTTCCTCTTCTTTCCCAGATCTTGAGTCCAGGAGAAGCCGACCAAACCACGAGACCAGTATTGGAGGATCCATTGCGAAGATAGCCGACTCCGAGGATCCCACAATCTGCTCGAGAGAGTTCTTCCACCAAAATCCTGAGAAGATCACTGTCTGGTTAGTAAACCATCTCTTCTCTCTATTTCTATTCTGTTGAAAGTTCAGAGCGAAACCCTAGGTCTGGGAGTTTCTCAACCCCCAGCGATCCGTTACTTCTGAACTACTCTGATAATTTAGTTTCTTCTAAACTGTGCTTTAGATCCTTACCTAGTTTCCTTCAACGTAGTTTAGCTTTACTTTGAGTCGAAGCCAATTTCTGAAATATATAAAAAAAAAAAAAAGGTAATCTTAATTTACTTCCGCATACGCTTCTTTGTTCTTTGTTCTGCATCATTTTTGGTATCAGAGCTTTTGTGCTGCATCAGAGAAGTGGCACTAGTGAAGGTCCAGAAAAAGGAAAACCAAGCGGATGCACTAACAAAGGCTCTACCAAGGGAAAGCTTCTATTCTTGTATGTGGTTGATGGGTTTGAGGAGTCTCAGGTGGTGCATTCAAGGCTTATTGGGTCAATGTCCTTGTATTGGTTCGGTCTATCATGGTTGTCCATGAAGTATTTAGGGCTAGGAGTAAGTCCGGGGTGAGTCCTAGGTGTTTTAGGTTGAGTTTTGGTCAGTCAAGGTCTTAGAGTCGGCTCCTCTGATGTAAGAATCAGCTCTACTAGTTGGCACGACTCAGAACAAGGGAATGTGTTATGGTCGAGTTGGCTTGTTGGGTTTGAGTCAGCTCGGTTACACAGTCAGGAAACCTTGTGGTCTGAATGAGTCAGCTCCAATGGGTTCGAGTCGGCTCAATTACACAGTCAGGAAATCCTGTGGTCTGGATGAGTCGAATCTAATGCTTAGAGTCGACCGGTTCCAAGGTTGAGTCGACTCTAGTGTTTGGAGCTAGCTTGATTGATGGGTGAGCTATTTTAAATAGTGCCAGCTAGGAGAGAGTTTTGGGGTACTCGGCCATGTGAGATCAAGGTATATATATTACAACTTCTTGAGAGGTTGTAAGAGGGTTGTAAACAAACTTCTCGGACATGGAATCAAGAAAATCCCCTCTCTCCAGAGAATTATTTCTTCTTCTCCCTTCTTCTCCCATTCTTGGATCTTGACATGATTGATCTTCAAAGACTTGTATCCTACCGTGTTCTCCAAGGAGATCCCTGGCAGAGGGTCATCCACAATCTGTGGTATGCTTCTACTATTGCTTTGTTGATCAGGGAGTTTGTTCTTGATCGGGAACAAGGCTACTTTTGGTATTTGGGTTCAACGTGAAATCTGAAGTTAGATCCCAATTCTCAACCATAGCATGGCGAACCGAGAAGCTAGGTGCCCCATAGCCTCATGGCCACGCTCATAGCCCGGAGGAGGTACCAAGATGCTGTCTACTGCGTGACTCACAGCATGATAAATCGAGAAGCTCGGCGTCCTCAACCGTGCTCATAGCCTGGAGGCGACACCAAGCTACCATCTACCACCGGACTCATAGCATGGCAACTTCTCATCAGTGAGCCGGGCCCACTCCATTAGGCCCGCACTCACCCGCCGAGCTCACAGCCCGAAGGTGGCAGCAGGGCATCCCGCCACCTACCGCGTGACTCACGGTTCAGCATCCTCATCAATAACACGAGCCCACTCCATCAGGCCCATGCTCACTAGCTGAGCTCACAGCCCAGAGGTGATGGCAGGGCAACCCGCCACCTACCGCGTGACTCACAGTTCAGCACCCTTAAGTCAGGCCCTCCATTAGGCCCGCCCTTCTCAGTCATGCTCACAACCCGGAGGCGGCACTAAGATCTCGTCTACCGTGAGACTCATAACATGGCAATTCCTCATCAGTAAGTTGGGCCCTCCATCATGCCCGCCCTTCTCAGCCATACTCACAGCCCAAAGGCGGTACCAAGCTACCGTCTACCACGAGACTCACAGCATGGCAACTCCTCATCAGCGAGCTGAGCCCACTCCATTAGGCCCATGCTCACCCACCAAGCTCACAACCTGGAGGTGGCAGCGGGGCAACCCGCCACCTACCATGTGACTCACAATTCGACATCCTCATCAACAAGCCAGGCCCACTCCATCAAGCCCATGCTCACTCGTCAAGCTCACAGCCCAGAGGTGGCGGCGAGGCAACCCACCTACCATGTAACTTATAGTTTAGCATCCTCATCAACAAGTCGGGCACTCTGTCAGGCCCGCACTCACCAATCATGCTCATAGTGCAGAGGCAGCACCAAGATGCCGTCTACCACATGACTCATAGTGTGGCAAACCGAGAAGCTCGGAACCCCATAGCCTTATGGCCATGCTCACAGTCCGGAGGTGGCACCAAGATGCCATCTACTGCATGACTCACAGCATGGCAAATCGAGAAGCTCGGTGCCCCACAGCCTCCATCAGTCATGCTCATAGCCCGGAGGTGGCGACAGGGCAACCCGCCACCTACTGCATGACTCACAGTTCGGCATCCTCATCAATAAGCCAGGCCTACTCCATCAGGCCCGTGCTCTCCAACCGAGCCCACAGCCCGAAGGTGGCGGCAGTGCCACCTGCCATCTACCGTGTGACTCACAGTTCAGCACTCTCAAACTGGGCCCACTTCATGAGGCCCATACCCCTCAGTCGAGCTCACAACCCCGAGGCAGCCACAGGGTAGCCAGCCATCTACCACGAGGCTCATAGCTAGGAAACCTTCAAGCCGAGTCCTTTCGACAGGCCCACGCTCAATCACCCCACTCATAGTCTTGAAGTGCAGTTGGGGAATCCTGGAACCCTGCCATCTACCATGAAACTCTCAGTTTGGTACCTATAAGCCCAGAAACTCATGAAGCTCCGCACCCATTGCCTTACAGTCCGAAGATGTCTACCGGGAAACTTCAGAAGTCCCGCCATCTATCACTTGACTCATAACATGGCGAACTAAGCCAAGATATTCCGGAAGCCCTACATCCGGTTGCCTTGCTCATGGCCCGGTGATGTCAGGGGAAAATCTCTGAACTCCCACAGTCAGGCCGCTTGACTCATGGCTTGGCAAATCGACCCCCTAGAAGCAATCCAAGTCGAAGAAAAAAAAATAGCAAGCAAAGTGGAGGGAATACAAAGCATTCCGATTGAAGGGAACAGAAAAATTACCCCCATTGAAGTGTCTCTCACATTGGAGAGAGACCCCCAGCAGCCCGGGAGGCTGAGCAGCAGATTCAAGCTCAAAAAAAGAAAGAAAGAGAGGAAGAAGAAGAAAGAAAGAAAGGGAGAGCAACAGACGTAAAGGAAGAGGTGCCTTCATTGATCAAAAGTCTCTTACATCCTATGTGATGCAGAACGAATGCTCTGATACCAAAATGATGCAGAATGAAAGAAGAGATGATGCGATGCAGAAGTAAATTAAGACTAATTCTATTTTTTTATATATATAATTTTTCAGAAGTCGACTTTGACTCAAAGGAAAGTTAAACTAAATTGAAAGAAATTATGTAATAATTGAAAGCACAATTTAAAGAAACTAGGTTATCAGAGTAGTTCAGAAGTAAAGGATCGCTGGGGGTTGAGAAACTCCCAGATCTAGGGTTTCGCTCTGAACTTTCAACAGGACAAAAGTAAAGAGAAGAGAAGGGTTACAGACCAGGCAGTGATCTTCACGGAGTTTAGTAGAAGGAATCTCTTGAACAGATTGTTGGATCCCCGGATTCAGATATCTTTGCAATGGATCCTCCAATACTGGCCCTTTGGCAGAGTTAGCTTCTTCTGAACTCAAGATCTGGGAAAGAAGAAGAACAAGTTATGGAACCAGATACTCAAGGAAGGATTTACCAGATAGTAGAACTTGAAAGCTGATGTTGCTGAAATCCTGATTCTCCTGGAATGCTGATCTGACTTCCTCTGGGATTTGCTCTATCTTCGAAGTAGCCGAACTGGACCTGGATACTGGTGGTCGGCCTCTACTTGGAGAGAGGGGCCATGAGAGATAGGGTAGGCTAGGGTTTGGTGGAGTGAAGAGGATGATGGGTGGCTAGGGTTTGGAAGTGAAGTGGCTAACCTAGGGTTTTGGGGTTGGAGATCTCACACCTCCTCAAGGTTCCTAGGGAACCCGGATTTACTCCCTCACGGAGCTCAACACCTGAATGCAAGTGCGGAAGAGAGAAACACAAAGTTTGCTCACACATAAATTGAATTCATTCATTAGTTGTCTCTTTAAAACTTACAAGAGGGGTTTATTTTATAGGTCTTTACAAGAGGTCAGGGTTTTACATCTCCCATGTGGGACTAATAGGATGGATCTTCAAATTAGGCTTGTAGAATCAAATCCTTCTCATATGGCCGGCCAAGAGCTTCCATAAGTGTTGATTGGCGGCTCCAAATGGTAAGTAGGTGGCGCCTCCTAGCCTTGCTCTTCAAGAAAAAATTTTTTCCTTCCATGCTTGGTTTT
Source organism: Areca catechu (assembly GCA_021397845.1). Classification (NCBI taxonomy): domain Eukaryota; kingdom Viridiplantae; phylum Streptophyta; class Magnoliopsida; order Arecales; family Arecaceae; genus Areca; species Areca catechu. The sequence continues at coordinate 70,855,533 of CM038050.1, read as the reverse complement.
ATTTGGAAGTATTTGGGCGCCTCCTAGTTTTGCTCCCCAAGTTTTGGCTTCTTCCTTTCATGGCTCTACTCTTTTGGACACCTCCTTTTCTTTCTCCCCAAGTCATGGCTCTTCCCAACTTTGCTTTGGTCTTTTTAGGCATGGATTGGGCGCCCCCTTGAAGTGCTCCCCAAGAAATGCCTCTTTCCTCCTTTAGCTTGGCCTTTTAAGGTATATATGGGGCGCCTCCTTGATTTTGGCTTCAAGAAAAATTCTTGCTCCCTTGGGTGTGGGGACCAAGACACTGGGATGGAGATGTGGCGCCTCCTGGACTCTGGCGTGTGGCTGGGAGTGTGGCGCCCACTTGCTTGGGCTTGGGAGAAAATGTGGCACCCTGGAGAAGACCTAGACTTGAAAAAGGTGGCACCAACCTGGAGAAGACCTAGGCCACTACTAGGACTTGTACTGAGTCAACATGACTCAACAAAATTTAAATTACAGACTCAAGACTAAAATTGAGTTGACCAAGTCAACCCTTATTACAAAACCAGAAAATCCTAATTCTTCGGGCAAGGTCAATCAGAGATCTAGATGGAGCCCCGAAGTCTTCTTCTGAGTCTGGTGCCCGCACCAATTCTCCCGGGGTGGAAGGAACTCGACCCTGTCGAGTATGGATCAAGTTGGCTCTGGTATCTCTCCAAGAGGTCTGGGTCCAATTCTTGTAATTCTTCTCGGGAGATCCAAGAGTCATCAGAATCTGTCCTTCCTTGCCAGCGGTCAAGGTATCTTTGGTATCCTCGATTATTAGTAGAGATAACCTGATCATCCAGGATCTTTTCAATCTGCTCTTTCCTCACAGGCCAGTTTGTTGGTGGACACACAGGGTTGGGTTCACTCTCAAGAGCAAGATTAGGCTCAAAAGGCTCACTGGGAATCACAGCTGGCTCTCTATACTCTACTAGGTCTGTAATGTTGAAAGTGGAGCTAATGCCTAGTTCTAAAGGCAACTCGAGCACATAGGCATTGGATCCTACTCTCTTCACCACTCTAAATGGTCCAGCTCCTCTAGCATGTAACTTTCTAACGATTCCAGGAGGAAACCGTTCAGGCCTTAACCTAATCATTACATAATCTCCCTCAACAAAAGTTTTGACTCGCCTTTGAGAATCAGCCAACTTCTTATAAGTTTCATTACTTAAATTTATTTTGGCATGAATTTCTTTATGCAAGTCTTTTATATGCTGTGCAAAAAATTCAGCAGACTCTGAGACTCGTGTGTGGACTGGTAAAGGAGCTAGGTCAAGAGGTGTGTGAGGTTTGTAACCATGCACAATTTCAAATGGACTCTTACCTGTAGACCTATTGACCGAGTCATTGAATGCAATTTCAGCAAATCCCAATTCCTGGTGCTCTCAATCAAACCAAAATCTGAGCCAAAGCCTAGTAAAGGGTTAAGAAAAACTAAACTAGACTGACGACGCATTCCTAAAGAATGGACTTTATTCCAAAGGAACCCTAGGTCTAAACCTAACAAACTACGGCTCTCTAGGTTTGACCTTGGGTCGGAGGATGGCATGCAGAGCATGAAAACTTATCATGGGTGCCTAGTAGGTGCCATAAGGTCTTCCAGAAGTAGGTGGCAAACCTAATAGATTCTGACACGTGGTTCACTCTAAAGACTTCGACAAAGTATACTTGGATGGTGTAAGAAGCATTGGAAGTCCTAGAGAAAGGAAGGAAATATGAGGTGGAGTCTCGAATTACCTGCTGACTAATGGTGGTGACCTGAAGGATTGAATGGTGATCTATGAGTGTCAACTGGTCATCCTTACGAAAGGAAAAGTTTGCTACTCCCAAGAATGGATCAAAAGATGGTTCGGGGAGTAGCCTAGGACATGTAATTGCAACAGTTAAGGTTTGTTCTCTAAGCAAATAATGATCCACTTTCTCAAGAAATGGATTAGAGAACGATTCATGGAAGGGCCTATGGATGATGACCTCAAGACTTGAAATTTGACCTATGGGTGCGGAAAGGTATACTCTATAGAAGGGTAGGTCAGTCATGCGAAGGAAGGGGTCTGGGGCCATAAGGAGGACTTCTACAGGACTGGGTGAATCAATCCGCTCAAGACAAGGATGTTCAACTGAGATTACGGGAGAGACCTTAGTGGCTGGGCATGGGACAAGGTCCAATTGTAAAAGGCTTGATTCAGTCATCCTAAGGAGAGGATCTACCATAGGGTGGGCAAACTTAAACAGTTCAGTGCAAAGATCTTCAATTGGTACTTAGGGAATGACTGTCATTAGAGGGTACGAACTGATAGCTCGGGCTAACACTATGAGTTCTTCCTGGGGGTATTTGACTAAAGGAACCTGGTTCTCACAAATCTCTTGAATTTCTGAACTAGGTCCTACCACTTGGTTGCTCTCCAAGGTCTCCTCAGGTAAGGAACCAATAGTATCGATGTCACATTCTTCAAGTTCTTCCCCCTCATATTCATCAACTAGACTCAAGCCAGCATCATATACTTCCTCGATGCCATCTTCAATGGGTTTCGGGTCAGTGGTAATCGGGTCAACTGATTCTGAGCTTGTCATACCTAACCCTTCTTCCTCATTGGTATCCTTCTGGTCAAGAGGTGACACAAGTGGGAATTGACAAACAAAAGTCTGGTTCACTACGGGTGTCGGATCAATCGGAACTTGACTCAAGTTGGTAGAGGTTGGCTTTAAGTCCAAAGTACTTGGTTGGTTATATCTTAAAGACCACTCATAGTCTTGGGCTTCTTGGTAGGCTCGGTCTAACTTATTGGTCTTTTCAAGGCATAGCTTCCTATAAATGTCTGGGTGTAACCCAACCCTAAACCTCGATGTGATCTGAGCTTCGGTCTCAATGGTATTGCATTTCATGTCATACCACTGGAAGTCCTCAATATATTTAGACACAGGCCTATTACCTTGTCGCAATTGGTACCATTGGTCTAAAAGTCTTTTCTCATAGGATCTACCTAGGTACCTATCTCTCAACTTACTTCTCATATCTCTCCAAGTACATATTTCCTCTTTTCTTTGATAACACTCATGCTCAATAGCATACCAATGCGACCTAGCATGTTTGGTGAACTTGGTTTTGGCCAACCTAACTTGTCCTAATTCCGATATGTTAGTGCACTCAAAATACCGATCCATTTGTTCTTCCCACTTAATATATGTCTCTTGTCTTCCATCAAAAGTGGGTGCATAAGGTTCGGTGTTCCTAACGGTTCCCTTCTCTGAGTCAACCAAGTATGGGTATAGGCTCCTAGGGCTAAACTCAGGATCATGGTATAAGGTCTTCCTAGGCTCCTGGCATGGGTGAGGTTGGGGCCTATTAAATTTTAGATCAGGGGTCCAATTTTGATGTCTACGTTTCTCAAGTCCCTGGGCTCAGTCTCTAAACTGGGCAAAACCCTCATTCATATCCTGACTCAATTTGGTCATACTTTCGGTAAGAGTTCTAATCATGGCCTCTAAATCAGGTTGGGTTTGACCAGGTTGGGAGGGTACTCCGTTCCGAGTGGACATGATGATGCAAGCAAGCACACAGAATGTGACTAGACTAAAGCGACCACTGGCTCACTAGACCTAGAGTCCAAACTAGATGCCCAATCAGAGTGGCAAGCTAGCCTGTAGTAACTCGGGACTCAGCCAGGCAGGTGTAAGGGGAGTGTTAGGTCCCTAAATGCCAATCCTAGACACCAATCAGAGATTGGCCAGGTAGGCGGACCAGCACACAAGCCCTTCGGGATAGAATCCTTGAACCACCGTTCTAGACAATGAGTACAAAGCACACACAGAGTAACCAGACAAACTGACTAAACCCTAGGCTGGACCCGACTTGTTGGTGTCCCTAGCCCACTAGGGCAAATTAAGTCTAATAAATTTTAAAATTAGGCTTAGGATCGAATGAATGGGTGGTGGTTTTGGGCTAAGGAGATGTTATCAACTCCTCCCCTTATCTTAGATGCTCAATTGCCCTTAAGATGAATTAGGAGATGATCACTCAAAAAATTGAATTGCAGAAACACAGAAATAGAGTTGTTGTAATTTAACTCTCAGAAATTCCACAGAAATCAATAAATTACAGTAAAATTATGTAAAATATTTTCGATTATACTGGTTCTAGAAAAATAAAAATCATATAATTTAGAGTTACCTGCAATAAGAAACAATTCCTGCAACAGGATAGTTACAGACTAAAAATAGAATGCTTCCCCCGTTTACAATTCCTGCTACGAAGTTGTAACCCAGCGGATCCCCTACACGCCCTAGGAACACCCCGTGGAATGGGAAGAGGAGGCTTGAACCTCGCTTCATTCCTAGGACCGGACATCCTGGGGAGTCTACTTCAAGCAGACAAAGTAAAAAAGAGAGACACTCAAAACATGCAAGCAAGTCAGAAACCCTAGACAGGGCTCTGATACCAAAATGATGCAGAACGAATGCTCTGATACCAAAATGATGCAGAATGAACGAAGAGATGATGCGATGCGGAAGTAAATTAAGACTAATTCTTTTTTTATATATATATATTTTCAGAAGTCGGCTTTGACTCAAAGAAAAGTTAAACTAAATTGAAAGAAACTATGTAATAATTGAAAGCACAATTTAAAGAAACTAGGTTATCAGAGTAGTTCAGAAGTAAAGGATTGCTGGGGGTTGAGAAACTCCCAGACCTAGGGTTTCGCTCTGAACTTTCAACAGGACAGAAGTAAAGAGAAGAGAAGGGTTACAGACCAGGCAGTGATCTTCACAGAGTTTAGTGGAAGGACTCTCTTGAACAGATTGTTGGATCCCCGGATTCAGATAACTTTGCAATGGATCCTCCAATACTGGCCCTTTGGCAGAGTTGGTTTCTTCTGAACTCAAGATCTAGGAAAGAAGAAGAACAAGTTATGGAACCAGATACTCAAGGAAGGATTTACCAGACTCAGAAGAAGACTTCAGGGCTCTATCTGGATCTCTGATTGACATTGCCCGAAGAATTAGGGTTTTCTGGTTTTGTAATAAGGATTGACTTGGTCAACTCAATTTAAGTTTGAGTTTGTATTTCCCTGCAATTTAAATTTTGTTGAGTCATGTTGACTCAATACAAGTCCTAGTAGTGGTCTAGGTCTTCTCCAAGGTGCCACATTTTCTTCCAGGACCAAGCAAGTGGGCGCCACACTCCCAGCAACATGCTAGAGTCCAGGAGGTGCCACATCTCCATCCAGTGTGCCTTGGTCCCCACACCACAAGAAAGCAGGTCCCTTCTTTCATGCGCCACTTGGGGGAGAAATCCATCAAGATACCTCAATCCAAGGAGGAGCCAACTTCTTTCCAGATAAACCCAAGCCAGGATGGCAAGAATTTTTCTTGAAGAGAGGATCAAGGAGGTGCCCCACAATGTTCCATAAAAATCCAAGTTATAAAAGGGAAGAGAGCATGTCTTGGGGAGAAAATCAAGGAGGCACCCAAAAGTTTCCTAAAGTGCCAAAGCCATGAAAGGAAGAAGCCTAAACTTGTGGAGCAAGACTAGGAGGTGTCCAAAAGAGCCAAACCATGAAGGAAAAATCCTTGAATCATGGAGAGATACTAGGAGACACCCCCAAAACCTGCCATTTGGAGCTGATTTTCAAGTTTTCTTGGATTTTTTGGGCTACCCACTCATGGAAGGAGTCTTGGGAAGAGAATTTGATGCCTAAAGTGTGGGTTAGTCCTATTAGTCCCACATGGGAAGTGTATGAAATTTTATTTCTTTGTTATGTCTATATATTCAACTCTATGTAACTCTTGAAAAAATCAGATGAATGAAACCAAATTTTTTAGTGAGCAAACTCTGTGTTTTCTCTCTTCCGCACTTGCATCCAGGTGTTGAGCTCCGTAAGAGAGTAAATCCGGGTTCCCCAGGAACCTTGAGGAGGTGTGAGATCTCCAAAACCCAAACCCTAGGTTAGCCACTTCTACTCCATAACCTTAGCCGCCCACCATCCACTTCAATCCACCAAACCGTAGCCTATCCCACCTCCCACGGCCTCTCTCTCCAAGTCCAGGCCGACCACCGACATCCAGCTACAGTCCGGGTACTTCAGATCCAAAGCTCTTTCCAGAGGGAGTCGAATCAGCCTTCAAGAGAATCCGGATCTCAGCGACATCAGCCTTCAAGTTCTTCGAACTGGTAAATACTTCCCTGAGTCTCTGAATCCATCACTTGTTTTTCTTCTTCCCAGATCTTGAGTTCAGGAGAAGCCGACCCAGCCACGAGGCCAGTATTGGAGGATCCATTACGAAGATAGTCAAATCCGAGGATCCAACAATCTGCTCGAGAGAGTTCTTCCACCCAAATTCTGTGAAGATCACTGTCTGGTTGGTAAACCATCTCTTCTCTTTATTTCTGTCCTGTTGAAAGTTCAGAGCGAAACCCTAGGTCTGGGAGTTTCTCAACCCCCAGCGATCCGTTACTTCTGAACTACTCTGATAACTTAGCTTCTTCTAAATTGTGCTTTCAATCCTTACCTAGCTTCCATCAACTTAGTTTAACTTTACTTTGAGTCGAAGCCAATTTCTGAAAATATTAAAAAAACCACAAGAAAAGAATTAGTCATAGTTTACTTCCGCATCGCATCATCTTCTTTCCGTTCTGCATCATTTTTGGTATCAGAGCTTTCGTGCTGCATCACTTATGGTATCAGAGCCCTGTCTAGGGTTTCTGTTTGTTTGCTTGTTTGAGTCTCTCTCTTTTTACTTTGTCTGCTCGAAGTAGACTCCCTAGGACGTCCGGTACTAGGAACGAAGCGAGGTGCAAACCTCCTCTTCCCATTCCATGGGGTGTTCCTAGGGCGTGTAGGGGATCCGTTGGGTTATAACTTCATAGCAGGAATTGTAAACGGGAAAGTGCTCTGTTTTTAGCCCGTAATTACCCTGTTACAGGAATTATTTCTCACTGCAGGTAACTCCAAATTTGGTGATTTTTCTTTTGCTGAAACCAGTATAATTGAAACTAATTTGCATAATTCTTCTATGATTTATTGGTTTCCATGCGATTTCTGAGAATTAAATTACTACAACTCTATTTTTGTGTTCTGCAATCCAATTATTTTTGAGTGTTCATCTCTTAATTCATCTTAAGGGCATTTGAGCATCTAAGATAAGGGGAGGAGTTGATAACCTCTCCTTAGCCCAAAACCACCACCCACTCATTCGAACCTAAGCCTTTAATCTAAAAATTGATTAGACCTAATTTGCCCTAGTGGGCTAGGGACATCAACAAGTCGGGTCAAGGCTAGTGTTGAGTCAGTTTGTCTAGTTACTATGTGTGTGCTTTGTACTCAGTGTCTAGAACGGTGGTTCAGGGACTACGTCCCGAAGGACTTGTGTGCTGGTCCACCTACCTGGCCAATCACTGATTGGTGTCTAGGATTGGCAATTAGGGACCTAACACTCCCCTTACACCTGCCTGGCTGAGTCCTGAGTTACTACAGGCTAGCTTGCCACTCTGATTGGGCATCTAGTTTGGGCTCTAGGTCTAGTTAGCCCGTAGTCGTTCAGTTGAGTCTCATTTTGTGTGTTTGCTTGCATCATGTCTACCCGGAATGAAGTGCCCTACCAACTTGGTCAAACCCAACCTGATTTAGAGGCCATGGTTAGAGCTCTTACTGAGAGCATGAACAAGTTAAGCCAGGATTTGACTGCTACTGTTACCCAGTGTAAAGAACAAGTCCATGAGAATTTTACCCAGCTTAGGGATCAAGTCCAAGTCCTTGAGAAACGTAGACATCAAAATTGGATCCCTGATCCAAAATTTAATAGGCCCCAACCTCATCCATACCAGGAGCCTAGGAGGACCTTATACCGTGATCCCGAGCATAACCTTAGGAAGCCTAACCATGATATCTATAGTATGGATCGTGTCTATGAGAGGTCCTTACAATATTCTAGACCAGTCACTCAATAACCCAAGTCTTCTAGATCAAACCATTTAGATCCACACCCATACCCAAGTAAGGTCTCTACTAGCTTGAAACCCAGTGTGACCCAGGTTCCTATATCGCAAGAATGTTTGTTTTGTGGAGAAAAAGGCCATAAATCTAGTCAGTGCCCATGCATAGGACTGGCTTGTGCACAGCTAAGTGGTAAGAATCCTAAGGATGACATTAATGAGGGAGAACCCAAGCCTACCAATGAGGAAGAAAGGTTAGGTATGACAAGCCTAGAATCAGTTGACCCGATTACCACTGACCCGAAATCCATTGAAGATGGCATCGAGGAAGTATATGATGCTGGCTTGAGTCTAGTTGATGAATATGAGGGGGAAGAACTTGAAGAATGTGACATCGATACTATTGGTTCTTTACCTGAGGAGACCTTGGAGAGCAACCAAATGGTAGGACCTAGTTCAGAAATTCAAGAGATTTGTGAGAATCAGGTTCCTTTAGTCAAATATCCCCAGGAAGAACTCATAGTGTTAGCCCGAGCTATCAGTTCGTACCCTCTAATGACAGTCATTCCCCAAGTACCAATTGAAGATCTTTGCACTGAACTGTTTAAGTTTGCCCACCCTATGGTAGATCCTCTCCTTAGGATGACTGAATCAAGCCTCTTACAATTGGACCTTGTCCCATGCCCAGCCACTAAGGTCTCTCCCGTAATCTCAGTTGAACATCCTTATCTTGAGCGAATTGATTCTCCCAGTCCTGTAGAAGTCCTCCTTATGACCCCAGACCCCTTCCTTCGCATGACTGACCTACCCTTCTATAGAGTATACCTTTCCTCACCCATAGGTCAAATTTCAAGTCTTGAGGTCATCATCCATAGGCCCTTCCATGAATCATTCTTTAATCCATTTCTTGAGAAAGTGGATCATTGTTTGCTTAGAGAATAAACCTTAACTATTGCAATCACATGTCCTAGGCTACTCCCCGAACCATCTCTTGATCCATTCCTAGGAATAGCAAACTTTTCCTTTCGTAAGGATGACCAGTTGACACTCATAGATCACCATTCAAACCTTCAGGTCACCATCTTTAATCAGCAGGTAATTCAAGACTCCACCTCATATTTCCTCCCTTTCTCTAGGACTTCCAATGCTTCTTACACCATCCAAGTATACTTTGTCGAAGTTTTTAGAGTGAACCACGTGTCAGAACCTATTAGGTTTGCCACCTACTTCTGGAAGACCTTATGGCACCTACTAGGCACCCATGATAAGTTTTCATGCTCTGCATGCCATCCTCCGACCCAAGGTCAAACCTAGAGAGCCTTAGTTTGTTAGGTTTAGACCTAGGGTTCATTTGGAATAAAGTCCATTCTTTAGGAATGCGTCGTCAGTCTAGTTTAGTTTTTCTTGACCCTTTACTAGGCTTTGGCTCAGATTTTGGTTTGATTGAGAGCACCAAGAATTGGGATTTGTATTTTGTCCAGGACTAAATTTGCATATAATGTTTCGATCAATAGGTCTATAGGCTAGAGTCCCTTTGAAATTGTTCATGGATACAAGCCTCACACACCACTTGATCTGATTTCACTATTAGTCCACACACACAAGTCTCTTGATGCACTTGCATAGCATGTAAAGGACTTGCATAAAGAAATTCATGCCAAAATAAATTTAAGTAATGAAACTTATAAGAAGTTGGCTGATTCTCAAAGGCGAGTCAAAACTTTTGTTGAGGGAGACTATGTAATGATTAGGTTAAGGCCTGAACGGTTTCCTCCTGGAACTATTAGAAAGTTACATGCTAGAGGAGCTGGACCATTTAGAGTGGTGAAGAGAGTAGGGTCCAATGCCTATGTGCTCGAGTTGCCTTCAGAACTAGGCATTAGCTCCACTTTCAACATTACAGACCTAGTAGAGTATAGAGAGCCAGCTGTGATTCCCAGTGAGCCTTTTTGAGCCTAATCCTGCTCTTGAGAGTGAACCCAACCCTGTGTGTCCACCAACAAACTGGCCTGTGAGGAAAGAGCAGATTGAAAAGATCCTGGATGATCAGGTTATCTCTACTCATAATTGAGGATACCAAAGATACCTGGTCCGCTGGCAAGGAAGGCCAGATTCTGATAACTCTTGGATCTCCCGAGAAGAATTACAAGAATTGGACCCAGACCTCTTGGAGAGATACCAGAGCCAGCTTGATCCATACTCGACAGGGTCGAGTTCCTCCCACCCCGGGAGAATTGGTGTGGGCACCAGACTCAGAAGAAGACTTCAGGGCTCCATCTGGATCTCTGATTGACATTGCCCGAAGAATTAGGATTTTCTAGTTTTGTAATAAGGGTTGACTTGGTCAACTCAATTTTAGTTTGAGTCTGTATTTCCCTGCAATTTAAATTTTGTTGAGTCATGTTGACTCAATACAAGTCCTAGTAGTGGTCTAGGTCTTCTCCAAGGTGCCACATTATCTTCCAGGACCAAGCAAGTGGGCGCCACACTCCCAGCAACATGCCAGAGTCCAGGAGGTGCCACATCTCCATCCAGTGTGCCTTGGTCCCCACACCACAAGAAAGCAGGTCCCTTCTTTCATGCGCCACTTGGGGGAGAAATCCATCAAGATACCTCAATCCAAGGAGGAGCCAACTTCTTTCCAGATAAACCCAAGCCAGGATGGCAAGAATTTTTCTTGAAGAAAGGATCAAGGAGGTGCCCCACAATGTTCCATAAAAACCCAAGTTATAAAAGGGAAGAGAGCATGTCTTGGGGAGAAAATCAAGGAGGCACCCAAAAGTTTCCTAAAGTGCCAAAGCCATGAAAGGAAGAAGCCTAAACTTGTGGAGCAAGACTAGGAGGTGTCCAAAAGAGCCAAACCATGAAGGGAAAATCCTTGATTCATGGAGAGATACTAGGAGACACCCCCATAACCTGCCATTTGGAGCTGATTTTCAAGTTTTCTTGGAGTTTTTGGGCTGCCCACTCATGGAAGGAGTCTTGGGAAGAGAATTTGATGCCTAAAGTGTGGGTTAGTCCTATTAGTCCCACATGGGAAGTGTATGAAATTTTATTTCTTTGTTATGTCTATATATTCAACTCTATGTAACTCTTGAAAAAATCAGATGAATGAAACCAAATTTTTTAGTGAGCAAACTCTGTGTTTTCTCTCTTCCGCACTTGCATCCAGGTGTTGAGCTCCGTGAGGGAGTAAATCCGGGTTCCCCAGGAACCTTGAGGAGGTGTGAGATCTCCAAAACCCAAACCCTAGGTTAGCCACTTCTACTCCATAACCTTAGCCGCCCACCATCCACTTCAATCCACCAAACCCTAGCCTATCCCACCTCCCACGGCCTCTCTCTCCAAGTCCAGGCCGACCACCGGCATCCAGCTAAAGTCTGGGTACTTCAGATCCAAAGCTCTTTCCAGAGGGAGTCGAATCAGCCTTCAAGAGAATCCAGATCTCAGCGACATCAGCCTTCAAGTTCTTCGAACTGGTAAATACTTCCCTGAGTCTCTGAATCCATCACTTGTTTTTCTTCTTCCCAGATCTTGAGTTCAGGAGAAGCCGACCCAGCCACGAGGCCAGTATTGGAGGATCCATTGCGAAGATAGTCGAATACGAGGATCCAACAATCTGCTCGAGAGAGTTCTTCCACCCAAATTCTGTGAAGATCACTGTCTGGTTGGTAAACCATCTCTTCTCTTTATTTCTGTCCTGTTGAAAGTTCAGAGCGAAACCCTAGGTCTGGGAGTTTCTCAACCTCCAGCGATCCGTTACTTCTGAACTACTCTGATAACTTAGCTTCTTCTAAATTGTGCTTTCAATCCTTACCTAGCTTCCATCAACTTAGTTTAACTTTACTTTGAGTCGAAGCCAATTTCTGAAAATATTAAAAAAACCACAAGAAAAGAATTAGTCATAGTTTACTTCCGCATCGCATCATCTTCTTTTTGTTCTGCATCATTTTTGGTATCAGAGCTTTCGTGCTGCATCATATATATTTTCAGAAGTCGGCTTTGACTCAAAGGAAAGTTAAACTAAATTGAAAGAAACTATGTAATAATTGAAAGCACAATTTAAAGAAACTTGGTTATCAGAGTAGTTCAGAAGTAAAGGATCGCTGGGGGTTGAGAAACTCCCAGACCTAGGGTTTCGCTCTGAACTTTCAACAGGACAAAAGTAAAGAGAAGAGAAGGGTTACAGACCAGGCAGTGATCTTCACAGAGTTTAGTAGAAGGACTCTCTTGAACAGATTGTTGGATCCCCGGATTCAGATATCTTTGCAATGGATCCTCCAATACTGGCCCTTTGGCAGAGTTAGCTTCTTCTGAACTCAAGATCTGGGAAAGAAGAAGAACAAGTTATGGAACCAGATACTCAAGGAAGGATTTACTAGATAGTAGAACTTGAAAGCTGATGTTGCTGAAATCCTGATTCTCCTGGAATGCTGATCTGACTTCCTCTGGGATTTGCTCTATCTTCGAAGTAGCCAAACTGGACCTGGATGCTGGTGGTCGGCCTCTACTTGGAGAGAGGGGCCATGAGAGATAGGGTAGGCTAGGGTTTGGTGGAGTGAAGAGGATGATGGGTGGCTAGGGTTTGGAAGTGAAGTGGCTAACCTAGGGTTTTGGGGTTGAAGATCTTACACCTCCTCAAGGTTCCTAGGGAACCCGGATTTACTCCCTCACGGAGCTCAACACCTGAATGCAAGTGCGGAAGAGAGAAACACAAAGTTTGCTCACACATAAATTGAATTCATTCATCAGTTGTCTCTTTAAAACTTACAAGAGGGGTTTATTTTATAGGTCTTTACAAGAGGTCAGGGTTTTACATCTCCCATGTGGGACTAATAGGATGGATCTTCAAATTAGGCTTGTAGAATCAAATCCTTCTCATATGGCCGGCCAAGAGCTTCCATAAGTGTTGATTGACGGCTCCAAATGGTAAGTAGGTGGCGCCTCCTAGCCTTGCTCTTCAAGAAAAATTTTTTTCCTTCCATGCTTGGTTTTATTTGGAAGTATTTGGGCGCCTCCTAGTTTTGCTCTCCAAGTTTTGGCTTTTTCCTTTCATGGCTCAACTCTTTTGAACACCTCCTTTTCTTTCTCCCCAAGTCATGGCTCTTCCCAACTTTGCTTTGGTCTTTTTAGGCATGGATTGGGCGCCCCCTTGAAGTGCTCCCCAAGAAATGCCTCTTTCCTCCTTTAGCTTGGCATTTTAAGGTATATATGGGGTGCCTCCTTGATTTTGGCTTCAAGAAAAATTCTTGCTCCCTTGGGTGTGGAGACCAAGACACTGGGATGAAGATGTGGCGCCTCCTGGACTCTGGCGTGTGGCTGGGAGTGTGGCACCCACTTGCTTGGGCTTGGGAGAAAATGTGGCACACTGGAGAAGACCTAGACTTGAAAAAGGTGGCACCAACCTGGAGAAGGCCTAGGCCACTACTAGGACTTGTACTGAGTCAACATGACTCAACAAAATTTAAATTACAGACTCAAGACTAAAATTGAGTTGACCAAGTTAACCCTTATTACAAAACCAGAAAATCCTAATTCTTCGGGCAAGGTCAATCAGAGATCTAGATAGAGTCCCGAAGTCTTCTTCTGAGTCTGGTGCCCGCACCACTATGGAGGCTCCCGATAGGCTGGGAGACCTCCTGAAATCCTAAGGTACAAGATGAAAGGAAGACGGGCTGAAGCCCCATCTCCCTCCTTGCCCGATCAGTGGGTGGGTCCCCTCAATGCTGGTGCAGTGCCCACCGGAGGGCTCTGACCTTAACCTCCATAATTAGTGCGGACACCAGAGGCACCAGACCTAGGCAAAGGCTTCTCAACCCTCTGTAGTTATCTGATTACTATTTTTACTGTTTGAGTCCATTTTTGTAATAAGGGCTTAGCTCATTTGAGTCCCTACTTTAACCCCTGAGTCCTGTTTTGGGCCTTTTCAATATCTGAGTCCTACATTAAGAGTCACTCATACCATTAGGATATTGAGTCAAGTTTTGGGATGCTCGTTATAAATTTTGTCACTTTGAGTCTTATGAGTCCTATAAGTCTTGTATTGAGTTCAGTCCAATTTTGTAAGAAGAAAACTCAAGTCAGTATGGATCCAGCCAGTATGACACTCCAACCACTGCATGGAATCCAGTCACCGACACAATTGTGCCACTTGGAAAGCAAGGAAGGAGTCATGAAGCCACCCTTGAAGACCCTGGTGAATCAAATGTCTACAACACTTATCTGGAAGAAGGACAACCGAAGAAAACCCGGAAGCATGAAGCCCTAACCCTAATTCGGCGTCCCCTCCTTATGGTCATCCCTTTGGTTGGCACCCCCTTATGGTCACCTCTCTTGGCTGCCCAATGCATTTGAGAAGGAGAGGGAGTGTAGTTATTTTCATATGAGGACTTTCCATGTATTCTAGGTAGGGTTTGTGAGGGAAAAGGACACAAAGAGAGTTACTTGTATACCCTTACTTGGGACCCAAGTTTTGTAAGCCTATATAAAAACCCTACCTCTCATGTATTATGATGATTAATTAATGAAATTTTTTTGAGTTCTTCAACATTGCTGTGTGCTTTGCTGTGTGCTTTATCCTCCTGCACCCTGCCTCCAAGTCTCCAACAAACCCTAGCCACCAGCCTTGCAGCAACCATTGGATGCCCCATCCCTTGGCCGCCCACATCCAATCCCCTTCCTCCCTTCCTTCTGCCTTCTAACTTGTTTTTCCTTTGTTTTCTAACCCTTGATAGGTGTTTTGCAGGTCCCTCAAAGTCCACAAATTCAGGATTCTATCCGACCAACTTTTGGGTCAGCGGACCGAAAGTTGCGAATCCACAGGGTCTCCGGCTTGATTTTCCAAGATGCATCCGAGAGCATAGAGCGATCTCTTCATGGATTCATTTTCAAATTGCAGCTAGGTACACCCCCTTGACTAACTAGTTACGGTATTGTAAAAGAGCTAGCCCTACCGGGGCTTCTTAGCCTTGGCGGTCCTGTTTTTTTCACTTTAGGATTTATTCTACATGCATGTGCTTCTAATTTTTTGTAGAATTCCCTACTTAGACTCTTGGCTTAAAATTCGGGATATAAACTCCTAATTCACTGCTTGATAACCAAAAAAATAGTTTGCATGCATAAGTAGTCTCACAGTGATTGGTGTGAGAGGCACTGGCAAGGCAGGTTGGCCCTGCGCTCTACCCTCGAGGAGTGGCTAGGGACATGCCAATCCCTCCTACTCGAATGGATGGGTGCCCTTTCTCAAGAGTTCATTGGATCTATAGAGCCCAGCACCGGCTCCACCACCTCCTACTTGGAATTCATCGATCCCGTGATTCCAAGGGCATCTACAGCAACTCCATGTCAGGATACTCCTATCAACACCACAACAGCCATGGCCCCCTTCCACAGTGACCATGACCCGGGCCACCACCTCCTCCTGTAAGATCTCCAGTCCTGTGAATCGAGAGGTGGCTCCAGACGCCTCCACTTTTGAGGTAGCCTCTTTCTCTACCCCAGTTGCACGACCGGAGGCTCTCCCCCTTCACATCCATGGGAGAAGCTTCGAGCTCGACGGATTTCTTCTCTGAACCAGATGCCCTCGCCTTGATGCTAGCCGGTCGCTCATGGAGAGCCTTCATTGGGCCCTCTAGATCTTGGGTTGAAATCCTGAAGTCTACCAAGAGCCCTCCCTCAGCACAGGTCGAAGGAGAGGGATTGAAGAAGGAGAACATGGAGGCCATCGCTACAACCAGAAGGGGGCTGAGGAAGAAGAAAGGAAGATTTGCGAAACCCTGGCCACCTATGCCTGAAGGCCTTTTAAAAGCTCCATAGCCAACTGGAAGCCACCACATGTCGGCACCATGCACCTCCCGATGCTTCGATTCGTGGGATAGATGCCTTGATCCAGCCAAAGCATTGATGGTCCCTCCATTGGAAAACTGAGTGCAGCACCCCATTAATGAAAAGGCATGGTCTTCGGGGCATGGCCAGTTGAAGCATTGGTGGCACAGAAGGCACGTCCCTCCATGTCAGCATGATCGTTACTCCCATCACCCCAAGCGATGCTTCATTCTCCGAGCTCGAGAGTGGGGGACATCTGATATGGCAACATCCACTGACGTGGAGCCTGCACAACTGCAAGCCAGTAGCCACATGGGTGGGGACTGCCACCTGGATGCGACCCTTGGGTGAAAGGCCGAGGTCGGCTCCTAACTGGGGTCGAGCTCATAAGGAGAGCCCTCCTACCGAGGTCAGCTCCCAGCTGGAGTCATGCTCATGCAGCCAGAGCAAGTCCTCCTGCAGAGGTTAGCTCCCAACCGGGGTTGAGCTCATGAGACGAGCCCTCCGTCTGAAGTCAGCTTCCAGCTGGGGTCGAGCTCATAAAGTGAGCCCTCCTACCGAGGTCAGCTCCTAGCCGGGGTCGAGCTCATGAGATGAGCCCTCCATCTGAGATCAGCTCCCGGCCGGGGTCGTGCTCACGTTGTCGAAGGCGAACCTCCCGAATGGAGGTCCATCCCTACCATACGAAGACCAGAATTTCTGCCAGTAGTGAAAGAGGGAAAGATCGCAAGAATTCAAATCATTGCACGGAGGTCCCTATCCATCTATAACCTCCGAAATATGGCACATCTCCTACCACCAATGCCAGCTCTGCGACACACCACCCGCATGCTCTACATGAGGTAAGCCCCGTCAAACCCAGGGTCCTGTAATGTGCCACCACGTCCACTACTGTACCATCGAAGGATGCTGACCCACACGGTGCGAGACCCAGAATCCTCCCAGAAGTAGAATCCTGTCAAAGCCATAGGCCCTGCAACACCCAGACGATCCCTCCGAGAATGAAAACTTTCCATGATGGCACGAGGCTCAATAGCACAATGCCTGCCCCTCTTAAGCAAAAAATAACACCCCCAGCAAAAGGGGGGAGTTCTCCGAAAAAGAGGGAAAGAGCTCTCCGAAGGCGAAAAAGGAGGATAGATCCAAGAGAAAAGAAGAGGCTCCAAGAGGCCCATGGATTGCCTCCTCCTCTGAAAGGACCAGTCCGAGAGGGGGGAGGCAAGAAAGAGAAGCCACGAGCAGTGACAAGCCCCTCTGGAGAAGACACCACGAGAGGACACACTAAGAAGGACACCAGGACATGGCCAGAAGAGAGGAGGAAGGTAAGTAAGAAGGTAAGTGAGCAGGAGGGGGAGAAAGGCAAGCAAGCAGCCAAAAGCTCAGCAGCGACGTGCCGGATGAGGATCCTCCCTGCTTCCCTCTTTCTCCATTCCCTCTTTCCTTTCCTTATTTGATTATTATCATCGTATCACCCCCTAGGGCGAGGGAGTCCCCTAAGCTCTCCGTCTTAGAGATTTTGTTCCCCTCGATCATCCCACTGACTTGATCGTCGGAGTGTCCTCGCTAGAATCCCCAACCCGGGTCTCCTCTATTTTGCAAGCTGGGTGGATTGAAGAGCCGACCCCTTGAGAGGAGGGAGCGCTCCTAGCGGGAGAAGGAGGCACCTGATGCAGTGGTGATGCACCGGATCTACGGGCCACGATGATCCAAGCGGTAACAGAATCCTTGTTACTGTCTTGTCATGTAATACTCTATCTATATGTAATGTATTGGCTAGTTTAATTATTTGGTATTTACATTTATGTTGCATATTACAGTTATAAATCCCAGACCATTAGACCATTCTGTATTATGCGATTAGGATACACATAGATCTTGTTTAGCATGGAAGGGGCAGGAGACTGCTATAGTTAATTGTCAACGTAGAGAGTTAGTTATGCATAAGTCCATACATCTCGATAGGTGCATATTACCTTTATTGATATAATCTTACAGTCATGCACGAGTAGGATATATATGGTTGAACTGGCACTTGATTACAACTTTTGTAGATCATTGGTGTCCAAAGACACATACATGGAGAGTGCACCATCATCCTATATGATATTGCTATCCAGTTAGGTTTACCTGTTGATGGTCTACCGGTGGCAGGTACTACTCTGATAGACTGGAGGCAGGTTTGTCAGAATTTGTTAGGGGTTATCCCACCAGAGGGTAGACTCAAGGGATCACGATTGAGCATGGTGTGGCTAGTGTTGGGAATTGTGTCCCAAAGCCAATCATTTATACTGTAGACGGTTATGCTATTTTATATTTGTATATGAATTCTTTAATAAATAAAAGTTATTTTTGGCTGTTATCATATTTACAATTTCCTGAAATGAACTCTTATATGATGGAGTCCTTAGAACTACAGTATTTGATATAGAGAGGATATATCAAGTAGTTCTTAAACTGGTTCACAACCAAATGATACATTATTATAGAATGATGATGTATCAAGTGTAGGTTGTTGTATGTTACATTTGTTGGTTGTCCTCTTAACCAAGGAGTGTGGAGACACTGATGTGACATGCAAGTGAAATGTGTGACATCTCACTGAACGTGACCATCTGCAGAGCTCCCTTCTACCAAAGGATTGCTCATGAAGGGATATAGGTATATGTGTCCCTCAGACCTGAGGTCACTGTGGCAGCTTGCAGCAACTCACTATACTTTGGTACCGGACTATCTAAATTTCTAATCCAGTGACGGAAGGTTTCTGGGTATAGTCAAGTACTTGAGGAGCGGTGGTGGATCAAGATGGAATTGACCTCTCCAAATAGTTTAGAGTGATAACTCACTATATCTCAATTCAGCAAAACCTTGGCTATGGTAGTTCTTGTGAGGAGTCACAGAACTTGTGAGGTTGAGACATGATCTAGATAAACCAAATTAGGGTTGGCAATCGAGCCCTAAGTCATCCTGAGCATTATGAGGTCAAAGGGATGAATTATGCGGCAACCATATGCCAGAGGTTCTTGTGAGGTGCTTTGCATCTTCGACCTATCCCAACGTCGGGTATCATCGCTAGATGAGGACTTTGATTGGTACTGGAAATATTCTAGTACTACCGGCTTAGTGTTCGAATCTATAGGGTCACCATTATAGAGGATTTCTATCTGATCTTTTGGCTAATCGATGATTGAGAATCGTTTGACATCATTGGAGGTCAATTTGATTAACCAGGTTCCAAGTGTCGACACTTGAAATTTTACAGGTGTCAACACTTGGTGAAGTATCGACACTTGGCAATTTTCATGTGTTAACACTTCCTATGACGAACAGAATTCTGGGAGGATTTCGTGGGAGGATTTTGGGCAAGTTTTGACCTGGTTTGAATTTTGAATTCAAACCAGTTTTGGCTCCAAGGTTATATGGTATAAAAGTCATACTTACCTTGATGGGTTGGACCCATTTGGTATGGCCTTGATCCTCTCCCCTCATCTCTCCTCCTTCCTCTTTCTCCTTCTCTTGGCTGCACCTATAAATGAGGGTCATTGTATAGGCTGCAGAGGTTATAAGTTACAATACTACTAGAGAGAAGATATAGAAGAGTTGTGAGAGTTCTAGAGATTGGGTGTGAGCAACCTAGCAATCAAGCTATGTCTTGGAAAGAGAGGTTTTGGGAAGGGGTTCCTGCTCTCCTCCTAGTCTTCCTGGAAGAAGAAGATCGGCCAAGGATCCCGAAGAGCTAGCACTCTGAGGGAGTTGATCAAAGTCGAGCCCAGATGTGGATTTCCTGTTGAGGCCAGACATGTATGTGGCTCGAGCACCCTCCTCTTTCTTATAGCACTTCCACTGCTTCTCTCTTGGTATAAAGGTATGGTACTTTTATATTTGCTGTTTCTCTTGCTTTGATGTTGTATGCATGCTAGGTCATTATGCTAGATCCTGTTGCAGGCAGATCGATAGATCGTTTAGATCTATCTAACGAGCCTTCCGCTGTGCATGTTTTAAAATTATTTTAAAATATATATCTTCCTGCCCTATTTTCTTGCATATTGTATACTAGGTGTTGGTGCTTTTCACCTTCAATGGTATCAGAGCAATAGGTTCCTTTTTGTAGTATAATGATGCTAGCATGCTAATAACATCTCCTTTCTTTCTTAAGTACTTGGATTGAGTACTTCACCATGGCCGTCCGGTCAAAGGAGAGAAGTAGGGCTACAAGGCCCTCTCTTTCCATTCAATGGGGTCTCTTATGGCGGTAGGGGTGCCGCTATGATTGACTCTTGAAAAAAAAAAATAAGAAGAAAGAAAATTATAGGTTAAAAATATTTTAATCTAATAAAATGATCATAAAATAACTTTAGATAAGATCTAAAATGATTTTTTTGATCTATTTTGATTGAATGTGTGGAGAAACATTAGATTTGAAATCACTGTTTTTCATTATCTCAGGCTGTGAGTCGACACTTGGCCTTTGAAGTGTCAACTCATGGGAGAATTTTCTGAGATCTGGTTTCTGTTTTTCTTCTGAGACAGGTTGAAGTGTTGACACTTTGATGCAGAACTAATATGCATGCGATTAATTTTGTGAATTTTGTATGTGGGGTTAGGTTATTAATTCTCAAATATCATATCAAAATAAGTTGTAGGGAATTCTATACGAATTTTAGAAACTAAGCATGCAGATTAGGACCTAAGAAAGCAGTAAATATGGATCGCCGGAGTTGAGAAGCCTTGGTTAGGGCAAGTTCTCCTGCAATAAAATTACTGGCGGTAGAGGGGTGTACCTGGCAATGTCTGATGCGCCCGATGAAGATCGCAGCGAAGGGATCTCTCGTTCCTCGATTGTGCGACCTGGAAAATCGAGCCAAACACCCGCGGATACCCGGCTTTCTGCTCGATGGTCCAATTGAGGCTTGGCTGGAGTCGTTGGATTCGTAGGAACTCGGGGACCTGCAAACGACCTGTCAGGGGTTAGAAAACTCAGAGGAGATGAAGAAAATAAGAGAAAAACAGCAAGGATGAGGTGTCTTTTGGGTGGGCGACCAGGATTCTGGAAGGCTGGCTAGCAACGGGAAGATAGATGCAACACCGGGAAGAAGAAAACTCTCAAAACCCCTTTATACACACAGTAGGGTAACACACAAAAATTGAAGGAAACTCAAGTATTTTTTCATATATCAAAATCAATCCTCATACAAGAGACTAGGATCCTTTAAATAGACCCTTAGTCTTGGGCTCCAAGTAAGGGTACATTAGACATTACATAAGAATCCTTTTTCCATCCAAACCCTAGCTAGAAAATAAGGAAACATTAGGTAGAAAAAATCCCTAAAAATTCTCTCCTCCTCTCTTGACTTGGTCAACACTCCAAGGATGCCTAAGGGGGCATGTTGGGCTTCTAGGAGCAGCAAGGGACCGGCCCAAAGGAGTTTGGGCGCATGGGCTTGGGCCTCTGGAAGCTGGGGTGGCCTAGTAGCCAGGTAGCAGGAATATTCCCTGGTATCTTGCTTCTTAAGGGCTTGAGCTTGGTGCCTGGGCTTTATTTCTTTGGGTTATGATACAGGTGAACCTCTAGAATCATGGATGCCCTAGTTTATGAATATACTCTGGCATCTGGAAGGGAATCTGGGCATCTGGAGGGCATCTGCAAGGAATCAGGGTTTTTTGAGTTTTTTTCCTGGGGTCTTCAAATCTTCAAGCTGGGTTGGACTTGGGCTATACTTTCATATCTTCAATCTAGTTGGACTTAGTCTTCACTTGTATGATGTAGTCTTGAGTCTTCAGTGTACTTGGACAGGACTCAAAAAAAATAAAATTAGCTCAACATGAGCTGACTAGCATTGGATTGAACTAGCTCAACATGAGCTGACTAATACTGAACTGAAATAACAACTCAAAAGACTCAAATAACAACTAAAATGGACTCAAATAGGCTAAGCCCTTATTACAGATGGACTTATAAATTATTGATCAACCCATAGAGGGTTGAAAAGCCTCTGTCTTATTCTGGTGCCTCTGGTGTCCGTACCAATTCTCTCGAGGTGGGAGGAACTCGACCCTGTCGAGTGAAAATTAAGCTAGCTCACATATCTCTCGAGGAGGTTTGGGTTGAGGCATTGCAAGTCCTCTCAAGAAATCCACGAATCGTCCAACTCTGGCTGGCCTTGCCATTGGACTAGGTAGCGTTGATAGCCGCGACCCCAGGTCGTAATGGCTTGATCGTCCAGGAAATGCTTGATCCGTTCTCCTCTCTCAGGCCAATTAATTGGTGGACACTCTGGGTAAGGATCACTCTCAACAGAAGGGATAGGTCCAAAAGCCTCACTAGGTATCATTACCGGTTTCCTATACTCAACCAGGTCTGTAATATTGAAGGTAGAACTAATGCCCATATCCGAAGGCAAGTCTAACACATAAGCATTTGATCCAACTTTCTTTAACACTTTAAAAGGTCTAGCTCCACGAGCATGAAGCTTCTTAACAGTCCCAGGTGGAAACCACTCAGGCCTAAGCCTAATGGTGCGGGCACCAGACTCAGAAGAAGACTTCAGAGCTCCATCTGGATCTCTGATTGACCTTGCCCAAAGAATTAGGGTTTTCTGGTTTGTAATAAGGGTTGACTTGATCAACTTAATTTTAGCTTGAGTCTGTATTCCCTGCAGTTTATTTTGTTGAGTCGTGTTGACTCAATAGTGATCTAGGACTTCAACCTGGGGTGTCACATTTTCTCCCAAGGCCAAGCAAGTGGGCGCCACACTCCCAGCCACACTCCCAGCCACACGCCTGAGTCCAGGGGGTGCCACATCTCCATCCAGTAGGCTTTGGTCTCCACACCACAGGATAGCAGGTCCCTTCTCTCATGCGCCATTTAAGTAGAGAGCAATCAGGGATCCACAATTCAAGGGGGCGGCCCACAATTTTCCATAAGAACCAAGCTATGAAAAGAAACAAATTCTTCTTGGAGAGTACTTCAAGGGGGCGCCCATTCCATGCCAAAAATGCCCAAAGCAAAGTTGGGAAGAGCCATAACTTAGGGAGAAAGAAAAGGAGGTGTCCAAAAAAAGTTGAACCATGGAAGGAAGGAGATTTCTCTTTAAGAGCAAGGTTAGGAGGCGCCCTAGTAATTCCAAATAAAGCTAGATATAAAAGGAAAAAAATTTCTCTTGAAGAGCAAGGTTAAGAGGCGCCCAAACACTTCCAGATAAGGCCAAGCATAGAAGGAAAAAAAATTTTCTTGGAGGTCAAGGCTAGGAGGCGCCACCCACTTTCCTTTTTAAGCCATCAATCAATTTTATGGAATTATTTGGCCGGCCATATGTGTAAGGATTGATCCTACAATCCTAATTTGCAGATCCCCTCCTTTAGTCCCACATGGGAAGATGTAAAACCCTACTCTCTTGTAAAGTCCTATAAATTAAAACCCCTTTGAAAGTTCTAATCAATCTGATGAATGAAGCCAACTTTTTTTTGTGAGCAAACTCTGTGTTTTCTCTCTTCCGCACTTGCATCCAGGTGTTGAGCTCCGTGAGGGAGTAAATCCGGGTTCCCCAGGAACCTTGAGGAGGTGTGAGATCTCCAAACCCCAAATCCTAGGTTAGCCACTTCTACTCCAAAACCCTAGCCGTCCATCATCCACTTCAATCCACCAAACCCTAGCGTATCCCACCTCCCACGGCCTCTCTCTCCAAGTCCAGGCCGACCACCAGCATCTAGCTCCAGTCCGGATACTTTAGATCCATAGCTCTTTTCAGAGGGAGTCGAATTAGCCTTCAAGAGAATCCGGATCTCAGCGACATCAGCCTTCAAGTTCTTCGAACTGGTAAATCCTTCCCTGAGTCTCTGAATCCATCACTTGTTTTTCTTCTTCCCAGATCTTGAGTTCAGGAGAAGCCGACCCAGCCACGAGACCAGTATTGGAGGATCTATTGCGAAGATAGCCGAATCCGAGGATCCAACAATCTGCTCGAGAGAGTTCTTCCACCCAAATTCTGTGAAGATCACTGTCTGGTTGGTAAACCATCTGTTCTCTTTATTTCTGTCCTGTTGAAAGTTTAGAGCGAAACCTAGGTCTGGGAGTTTCTCAACCCCCAGCGATCCGTTACTTTTGAACTACTCTGATAACTTAGCTTCTTCTAAATTGTGCTTTCAATCCTTACCTAGTTTCCATCAACTTAGTTTAACTTTACTTTGAGTCGAAGCCAATTTCTGAAATATAACAAAAAAAAAAAAAATTAATCTTAATTTTACTTCCGCATACGCTTATTTGTTCTTTGTTCTGCATCATTTTTGATATCAGAGCATTCGTTCTGCATCAATTTTGGTATCAGAGCTTTCGTTCTGCATCAATTTTGGTATCAGAGCCCTGTCTAGGGTTTCTGTTTTGATTGCTTGTTTGAGTCTCTCTCTTTTTACTTTGTCTGCTCGAAGTAGACTCCCCAGGATGTCCGGTCCTAGGAATGAAGCGAGGTGCAAACCTCTTCTTCCCATTCCATGGGGTGTTCCTAGGGCGTGTAGGGGATCCGTTGGGTTACAACTTCGTAGCAGGAATTGTAAACGGGGAAGTACTTTATTTTCAGTCCGTAACTATTCTGTTGCAGGAATTGTTTCTCACTGCAAGTGACTCCGAATTGTATGATTTTTGTTTTTCTGGAACCAGTATAATTGAATATATTTTACATAATTTTTCTGTGATTTATTAGTTTCCGTGAAATTTCTGAGAGTTAAATTACTGCAACTCTGTTTTTTGTGCTTCTGTAATTCAATTAATTTTGAGTGATCATCTCTTAATTCATCTTAAGGGCATTTGAGCATCTAAGATAAGGGGAGGAGTTGATAACCTCTACTTAGCCCAAAACCACCACCCACTCATTCGAACCTAAGCCTTTAATCTTAAAATTAATTAGACCTAATTTGTCCTAGTGGGCTAGGGACATCAACAAGTCGGGTCAAGGCTAGTGTTGAGTCAGTTTGTCTGGTTACTCTGTGTGTGCTTTGTACTCAGTGTCTAGAATGGTGGTTCAGGGATTCTATCCCAAAGGGCTTGTGTGCTGGTCCGCGTACCTGGCCAATCACTGATTGGTATCTAGGATTGGCATTTAGGGACCTAACACTCTCCTTACACCTGCCTGGCTGAGTCCCGAGTTACTACAGGCTAGCTTGCCACTCTGATTGGGCATCTAGTTTGGACTCTAGGTCTAGTGAGCCAGTAGTCGCATTAGTCTAGTCACATTCAGTGTGTTTGCTTGCATCATCATGACTACCCGGAATGGAGTACCCTACCAACCTGGTCAAACCCAACCTGATTTAGAGGCCATGGTTAGAGCTCTTACTGAAAGTATGAATAAATTGAGTCAGGATATGACTGCTACTGTTACCCAGTGTAAAGAACAAGTCCATGAGAATTTTACCTAGCTTAGGGATCGAGTCCAAGTACTTGAGAAACGTAGACATCAAAATTGGACCCCTGATCCAAAATTTAATAGGCCCCAACCTCATCCATGCCAGGAGCCTAGGAGGACCTTATACCGTGATCCCGAGCATAACCTTAGGAAGCCTAACCATGATATCTATAGTGTGGATCGTGTCTATGAGAGGTCCTTACAATATTCTAGACCAGTCACTCAACAACCCAAGTCTTCTAGATCAAACCATTTAGATCCACACCCATGCCCAAGTAAGGTCTCTACTAGCTTGAAACCCAGTGTGACCTAGGTTCCTATATCGCAAGAATGTTTGTTTTGTGGAGAAAGAGGCCATAAATCTAGTCAGTGCCCATGCATAGGACTGGCTTGTGCACAGCTAAGTGGTAAGAATCCTAAGGATGACATTAATGAGGGAGAACCCAAGCCTACCAATGAGGAAGAAAGGTTAGGTATGACAAGCCTAGAATCAGTTGACCCGATTACCACCGACCCGAAAACCATTGAAGATGGCATCGAGGAAGTATATGATGCTGGCTTGAGTCTAGTTGATGAATATGAGGGGGAAGAACTTGAAGAATGTGACATCGATACTATTGGTTCCTTACCTGAGGAGACCTTAGAGAGAAACCAAGTGGTAGGACCTAGTTCAGAAATTCAAGATATTTGTGAGAATCAGGTTCCTTTAGTCAAATACCCCCAGGAAGAACTTATAGTGTTAGCCCGAGCTATCAGTTCGTACCCTCCAATGACAGTCATTCCCCAAGTACCAATTGAAGATCTTTGCACTGAACTGTTTAAGTTTGCCCACCCTATGGTAGATCCTCTCCTTAGGATGACTGAATCAAGCCTCTTACAATTGGACCTTGTCCCATGCCCAGCCACTAAGGTCTCTCCCGTAATCTCAGTTGAACATCCTTGTCTTGAGCGGATTGATTCACCCAGTCCTGTAGAAGTCCTCCTTATGGCCCCAGACCCCTTCCTTTGCATGACTGACCTACCCTTCTATAGAGTATACCTTTCCGCACCCATAGGTCAAATTTCAAGTCTTGAGGTCATCATCCGTAGGCCCTCCCATGAATCATTCTCTAATCCAGTTCTTGAGAAAGTGGATCATTATTTGCTTAGAGAACAAACCTTAACTATTGCAATCACATGTCCTAGGCTACTTCCCGAACCATCTCTTGATCCATTCCTGGGAGTAGCAAACTTTTCCTTTCGTAAGGATGACCAGTTGACACTCATAGATCACCATTCAAACCTTCAGGTCATCACCTTTAGTCAACAGGTAATTCGAGACTCCACCTCATATCCCCTCCCTTTCTCTAAGACTTCCAATGCTTCTTACACCATCCAAGTATACTTTGTCGAAGCCTTTAAAGTGAACCACGTGTCAGAACCTATTAGGTTTGCCACCTACTTCTGGAAAACCTTATGGCACCTACTAGGCATCCATAATAAGTTTTCATGCTCTGCATGCCCTCCTCCGACCCAAGGTCAAACCTAGAGAGCCTTAGTTTGTTAGGTTTAGACCTAGGGTTCCTTTGTAATAAAGTCCATTCTTTAGGAATTCGTCAGTCTAGTTTAGTTTTCTTGACCCTTTACTAGGCTTTGGCTCAGATTTTGGTTGGATTGAGAGCACCAGGAATTGGGATTTGTATTTTGTCCAGGGCTGAAATTACATTCAATGTTTCGATCAATAGGTCTATAGGCTAGAGTCCCTTTGAAATTGTGCATGGTTACAAGCCTCACACACCACTTGATCTGATTTCGCTATTATCCCACACACACAAGTCTCTTGATGCACTTGCATAGCATGTAAAGGACTTGCATAAAGAAATTCATGCCAAAATAAATTTAAGTAATGAAACTTATAAGAAGTTGGCTAATTCTCAAAGGCGAGTCAAAACTTTTAATGAGAGAGACTATGTAATGATTAGGTTAAGGCCTGAGCGGTTTTCTCCTGGAACCGTTAGAAAGTTACATGCTAGAGGAGCTGGACCATTTAGAGTAGTGAAGAGAGTAGGATCCAATGCCTATGTGCTCGAGTTGCCTCCAGAACTAGGCATTAGCTCTACTTTCAACATTACAGACCTAGTAGAGTGATGCAGAACGAAAGCTCTGATACCAAAATGATGCAGAACGAAAGCTCTGACACCAAAAATGATGCAGAACAAAGAACAAAGAAGCGTATGCGGAAGTAAAATTAAGATTAATTCTTTTTTTTTATATATATTTCAGAAATTGGCTTCGACTCAAAGTAAAGTTAAACTAAGTTGATGGAAACTAGGTAAGGATTGAAAGCACAATTTAGAAGAAGCTAAGTTATCAGAGTAGTTCAGAAGTAACGGATCGCTGGGGGTTGAGAAACTCCTAGACCTAGGGTTTCGCTCTGAACTTTCAACAGGACAGAAATAAAGAGAAGAGATGGTTTACCAACCAGACAGTGATCTCACAGAATTTGGGTGGAAGAACTCTCTCGAGCAGATTGTTGGATCCTCGGATTCGGCTATCTTCGCAATGGATCCTCCAATACTGGTCTCGTGGCTGGGTCGGCTTCTCCTGGACTCAAGATCTGGGAAGAAGAAAAACAAGTAATGGATTCAGAGACTCAGGGAAGGATTTACCAGTTCGAAGAACTTGAAGGCTGATGTCGCTGAGATCCGGATTCTCTTGAAGGCTGATTCGACTCCCTCTGGAAAAAGCTTTGGATCTGAAGTATCCAGACTGTAGCTGGATGCTGGTGGTCAGCCTGGACTTGGAGAGAGAGGCCGTGGGAGGTGGGATAGGCTAGGGTTTGGTGGATTGAAGTGAATGGTGGGCGGCTAGGGTTTTGAAGTAGAAGTGGCTAACCTAGGGTTTGGGTTTTGAAGATCTCACACCTCCTCAAGGTTCCTGGGGAACCCGGATTTATTCCCTCACGGAGCTCAACACCTGGATGCAAGTGCGGAAGAGAGAAAACACAGAGTTTGCTCACAAAAAAAAGTTGGTTTCATTCATCTGATTGATTAGAACTTACAAAGGGGTTTTAATTTATAAGACTTTACAAGAGAGTAGGGTTTTACATCTTCCCATGTGGGACTAAAGGAGGGGATCTGCAAATTAGGATTGTAGGATCAATCCTTACACATATGGCTGGCCAAATAATTCCATAAATTGATTGATGGCTTAAAAAGGAAAGTGGGTGGCGCCTCCTAGCCTTGACCTCCAAGAAAAATTATTTTTTTCCTTCTATGCTTGGCCTTATCTGGAAGTGTTTGGGCGCCTCTTAACCTTGCTCTTCAAGAGAAATTTCTTTCCTTTTATATCTGGCTTTATTTGGAATTACTAGGGCGCCTCCTAACCTTGCTCTTCAAGAGAAATCTCCTTCCTTCCATGGCTCAACTTTTTTTGGACACCTCCTTTTCTTTCTCCCCAAGTTATGGCTCTTCCCAACTTTGCTTTGGGCATTTTTGGCATGGGATGGGCGCCCCCTTGAAGTACTCTCCAAGAAGAATTTGTTTCTTTTCATAGCTTGGTTCTTATGGAAAATTGTGGGCCGCCCCCTTGAATTGTGGATCCCTGATTGCTCTCTACTTAAATGGCGCATGAGAGAAGGGACCTGCTATCCTGTGGTGTGGGGACCAAAGCCTACTGGATGGAGATGTGGCTCCCCCTGGACTCAGGCGTATGGCTAGGAGTGTGGCTGGGGGTGTGGCGCCCACTTGCTTGGCCTTGGGAGAAAATGTAACACCCCAGGTTGAAGCCCTAGACCACTACTGAGTCAACATGACTCAACAAAATAAAAATGCAGGTAATACAGACTCAAGCTAAAATTGAGTTGATCAAGTCAACCCTTATTACAAGCCAAAAAATCCTAATTCCTCGGGCAAGGTTAATCAGAGATCCAGATGGAGCTCTGAAGTCTTCTTCTGAGTCTGGTGCCCGCACCAATTCTCCCAAGGTGGAAGGAACTCGACCCTATCGAGTATGGATCAAGTTGGCTCTGGTATCTCTCCAAAAGGTCTGGGTCCAATTCTTGTAATTCTTCTCGGGAGATCCAAGAGTCATCAGAATCTGGCCTTCCTTGCCAGCGGACGAGGTATCTTTGGTATCCTCGATTACGAGTAGAGATAACCTGATCATCCAGGATCTTTTCAATCTGCTCTTCCTCACAGGCCAGTTTGTTGGAGGACATACAGGGTCGGGATCACTCTCAATAATAGGATTAGGTTCAAAAGGCTCACTGGGAATCACAGCTGGCTCCTTGTACTCTACTAGGTCTGTAATGTTGAAAGTAGAGCTATTGCCTAGTTCTGGAGGCAACTCGAGTACATAGGCATTAGATCCTACTCTTTTCACTACTCTAAATGGTCCAGCTCCTATAGCATGTAACTTTCTAACGGTTCCAGGAGGAAACCATTCAGGCCTTAACCTAATCATTACATAGTCTCCCTCATCAAAAGTTTTGACTCGCCTTTGAGAATCAGCCAACTTCGTATAAGTTTCATTACTTAAGTTTATTTTGGCATGAATTTCTTTATGCAAGTCTTTTATATGCTGTGCAAAAACTTTGGCAGACTCGGAGACTCGTGTGTGGACTGGTAAAGAGCTAGGTCAAGAGGTGTGTGAGGTTTGTAACCACGCACAATTCCAAAGGGGCTCTAGCCTATAAACCTATTGATCGAAACATTATATGCAAATTTAGCCCTGGGTAAATACAAATCCCAATTCCTGGTATTCTCACTCAATCAAAATATGAGACAATGTCCTAAACTCGACTAACGATGCATTCCTAAAGAATGGACTTTATTCAAAGGAACCCTAGGTCTAACCCTAACAAACTACGGCTCTCTAGGTTTGACCTTGGGTCAGAGGATGGCATGCAGAGCATGAAAACTTATCATGGGTGCCTAGTAGGTGCCATAAGGTCTTCCAGAAGTAGGTGGCAAACCTAATAGATCCTGACACGTGATTCACTCTAAAGACTCTGACAAAGTATACTTGGATGGTGTAAGAAGCATTGGAAGTCCTAGAGAAAGGGAGGAGATATGAGGTGGGGTCTCGAATTACCTGTTGACTAAAGGTGGTGACCTGAAGGTTTGAATGGTGATCTATGAGTGTCGACTGGTCATCCTTACGAAAGGAAAAGTTTGCTACTCCCAGGAATGGATCAAGAGATGGTTCGGGAAGTAGCCTAGGACATGTGATTGCAATAGTTAAGGTTTGTTCTCTAAGCAAATAATGATCCACTTTCTCAAGAACTGGATTAGAGAATGATTCATGGAAGGGCCTATGGATGATGACCTCAAGACTTGAAATTTGACCTATGGGTGCGGAAAGGTATACTCTATAGAAGGGTAGGTCAATCATGCGAAGGAAGGGGTCTGGGGCCATAAGGAGGACTTCTATAGGACTGGGTGAATCAATCCGCTCAAGACAAGGATGTTCAACTGAGATTACGGGAGAGACCTTAGTGGTTGGGCATGGGACAAAGTCCAATTGTAAGAGGATTGATCCAGTCATCCTAAGGAGAGGATCTACCATAGGGTGGGCAAACTTAAACAGTTCAGTGCAAAGATCTTCAATTGGTACTTGGGGAATGACTATCATTAGAGAATACGCACTGATAACTCGGGCTAACACTATGAGTTCTTCCTGGGGGTATTTGACTAAAGGAACCTTGTTCTCACAAATCTCTTGAATTTCTGAACTAGGTCCTACCACTTGGTTGCTTTCCAAGGGCTCCTCAGGTAAGGAACCAATAATATCGATGTCACATTCTTCAAGTTCTTCCCCCTCATATTCATCAACTAGACTCAAGCCAGCATCATATACTTCCTCGATGCCATCTTCAATGGGTTTCGGGTCAGTGGTAATCGGGTCAACTGATTCTGGGCTTGTCATACCTAACCCTTCTTCCTCATTGGTAGGCTTGGGTTCTCCCTCATTAATGTCATCCTTAGGATTCTTACCACTTAGCTGTGCACAAGCCAGTCCTATGCATGGGCACTGACTAGATTTATGGCCTCTTTCTCCACAAAACAAACATTCTTGTGATATAGGAACCTGGGTCACACTGGGTTTCAAGCTAGTAAAGACCTTACTTGGGCATGGGTGTGGATCTAAATGGTTTGATCTAGAAGACTTGGGTTGTTGAGTGACTGGTCTAGAATATTGTAAGGACCTCTCATAGGCACGATCCACACTATAGATATCATGGTTAGGCTTCCTAAGGTTATGCTCGGGGTCACGGTATAAGGTCCTCCTAGGCTCCTGGCATGGATGAGGTTGGGGCCTATTAAATTTTGGATCAGGGGTCCAATTTTGATGTCTACGTTTCTTAAGTACTTGGACTCGATCCCTAAGTTGGGTAAAATTCTCATGGACTTGTTCTTTACACTGGGTAGCATTAGCAGTCACATCCTGACTCAATTTGTTCATACTCTCAGTAAGAGCTCTAACCATGGCCTCTAAATCAGGTTGGGTTTGACTAGGTTGGTAGGGTACTCCATTCCGGGTAGACATGATGATGCAAGCAAACACACCAAAATGAGACTCAACTGAACGACTACAGGCTAACTAGACCTAGAGCCCAATCAGAGTGGCAAGCTAGCCTGTAGTAACTCGGGACTCAGCCAGGCAGGTGTAAGGGGAGTGTTAGGTCCCTGAATGCCAATCCTAGACACCAATCAGAGATTGGCCAGGTAGGCGGACCAGCACACAAGCCCTTCGGAATGGAATCCCTGAACCACCGTTCTAGACACTGAGTACAAAGCACACACAGAGTAACCAAACAAACTGACTCAACACTAGCCTTGACCCGACTTGTTGATGTCCCTAGCCCACTAGGGCAAATTAGGTCTAATTAATTTTTTTGATTAAAGGCTTAGGTTCGAATGAGTGGGTGGTGGTTTTGGGCTAAGGAGAGGTTATCAACTCCTTCCCTTATCTTAGATGCTCAAATGCCCTTAAGATGAATTAAGAGATGAACACTCAAAAATAATTGGATTGCAAAACACAAAAATAGAGTTACAGTAATTTAATTCGCAGAAATCCCATGGAAACCAATAAATCACAGGAAAATTATTTAAAATATTTTCAATTATACTAGTTTCAGCAAAATAAAAATCACTGAATTTGGAGTTACCTGCAGTGAGAAATAATTCCTGCAACAGGGCAATTACGGGCTGAAAACAGAGCACTTCCCCGTTTACAATTCCTGCTACGAAGTTATAACCCAACGGATCCCCTACACGCCCTAGGAACACCCCGTGGAATGGGAAGAGGAGGTTTGCCCCTCACTTCGTTCCTAGGACCGGATGTCCTGGGGAGTCTACTTCGAGCAGACAAAGTAAAAAGAGAGAGACTCAAACAAGCAATCAAAACAGAAACCCTAGACAGGGCTCTGATACCAAAATGATGCAGAACGAAAGCTCTGATACCAGTAGGTCTGACCCTAGTGTAGTGTGCACAAGAGTATTTACAATGGACTCCAAGAAAATACCATAAGGTCTTCCAAAAGTAGGTCGCAAACCTAACATACTCACAAAATTGGTGTAACCGAATGACCTCAACAAAGTGTAATTGGAAAGTTTGGGAAACATTGGAAGCCTTACGGTATGGCAAGAAATAAGAATCAGAGTCTTGGGACAATCCATTGAAGGCATGCAATAGACCTTGGTTAATAGGGAGGACCTTAAGATTTGAACATTGATCTATGGGTGACATAAGGTCCACTTGAAGGAAGAAGAATTTGGTCATTGCAAGTGTAGGGTCTTTAAGAAAGGGAATGAACTATTGATAAGAATACCAAATAAGGTCCTGGGCTGAAACTAGTTCTAGAGTAGGATGAGGATCTGGTGGAAGGTCATCAGGAAAGTCTTTGGGAAGCTTATCTTGAAAGTCTTCTAAAATAATGACTACTTCCTGGGATTGTTCCTTAGGGACCACCTTTATGGACAACTCTAGTGAACCCTCACTTTCATCTACTATGTTTGATCCTGGCTCAGGCACTCCTTCAATTTCTATAGTGGGTTCAGGATCCTTTTCTAGTAGTTCCTCAGTGATTTCAACCTTGGGTCCATCTTCATCATAGTCCTCAAAATCCTCTCCTTCGTATTCATCTACTAAACTAGGATCATCTTCATACACTTCTACCTCAGGCTCTTTAATGGGTTCTGAGGTTTCTTCCTTGCAAACTAATGGGATAGGAGTAGTAGGCTGATCTAAAGGAAGTCGGCTAGGTTTGGACTTAGGCTTAAGGGAATTATCTTTATTGGACTTAGATTGATTGATCCTGAATTCCCTCTGATATAACTCGAATTCCCTAGCTAGGTGATAGGCTTCCTCTAGGTCCTTAATTTGACAGTGATACAGCTTTCACTAGATATCCCTACGCAGGCCATCCTGAAATCTAGCCATGATCTTAGACTTAGGTTTGACTGTGTTACATTTCCTACTAAACTCGTTAAATTGGTCAATGCACTCAGACACAGTCATGTTTTCTTATTTCAATTTGTACCATTGGTCTAAAAGTTTGTATTCATAAGATTCACCTAGGTACTTTTCTCTCAATTTACTTCTCATGGCTTTATAAGTATGTATTCCATTTCCCCATCGATAACATTCATCCTCAATACGTTTCCAATGTTGCTTGGCATATCTGATTAATCCATGTGCAACCAAATTAATCTTTTCTAACTCTGACATCCTAGTATACTCAAAGTGCTGATCCATCATATCCTCCCATTCAGTATACATCTTAGGATCTGGTCTTCCATCAAACAGGGGTATATAAGGTTGGGTGCTCCTATTGGGTCGTTCATCTTGGTTCAGGTAATCATAATTGGGTCTCCTATGGTTAGGTTCTAAAGATGGATCATGGTATGGGGTTCTCCTAGGGTTGGGCTCCCTATATGGGTCAGAGTATTGGGTTCTCCTAAGATTGGACTCCCTATATGGTTCAGAGTATTGGGTTCTCCTAGAATTGGACTCCCTAAATGGGTCAGAGTATTGGGTTCTCCTAGGATTGGACTCCCTATATGGGTCAGAGTATTGGATCCTCCTAGGGTCAGTATCATAGTATGGGTCATGACGATGGGATCTCCTAGGTTTAGCCTCAAGGTATGGATTAGGGTTTGGGGTCCTCCTAGGTTCAGTATCATAATAAGGGTCATGGCGAGGGGTTCTCCTAGGATTGGACTCCATGGTCACACTAGTTGAATTGGATTGAGTCTACTGGGATTGGGTTCCTAACCTAATGGTCATGCAATCAAACACACACATCGACTCCTAAGCTAGTGCTCATGCAAGACTCGATCAAACCAACTACAGCTCTCTAGACCTAGAGTCCAAAACTATGTGCTCAATCAGGATGGCAAACTAGACTATAGTAACCCTGTACTCAGCCAGGCAGGTGTAAGGGGAGTATTAGGTCCCTGATTGCCAATCCTAGACACCAATCAAAGATTGGCCAGGTAGGCGGACCAGCACACAAGCCCTTCGGGATTGAATCTCTAAACCACCATTCTAGACACCAAGCACAAGGCACACACAGGTTAGCTGACACAGTGATCTAACACTTAGCCTGGACCCGACCAGTTGGTGTCCCTAGCCCACTAAGGCAAATTAAGTCTAATCGATTTTAAGTTAGGCTTGGGACCGAATGCAGGGGATGTAGTTTTGGGCTAAGGAGAGGTGATCAAATCCTCCCCCGATCTAACATAGTAAGAGTGCCCTTAAAGGTAGTTTATGCAATGATGGCAAGCAGATGATGCAAATTAGGATTAGATGTTTTGGTGTTTTTTTATATATGTATTTTTTTTTAAATTTTTTTTGTCCTTTTGCAGAGATATGATTTGTAGAAAATGACCTAATATGCTAGAAACAAACTAAAAATAAAAGATATGCAAAGAGATGCTAAACAAAACCCTAAACCTTCCAAAGTTGTCTTGCTGAAAAAAAATAGAGCCGAAAATTTGCAAGCTATATTTTGGCTTGCAGAAACTGCACATACCGAAATAAAATCTACAAAAATCTTGTAAAATAATTTGAATTATGATGAATCCAGAAAAATAAATTTCATAATTTTTAGAGTTCTGAGCAGAGAGAAATAACTAAAATAACAGAGTATATACGGACTGTAAAAGATGCAGAAAACAAGCCCTAATCTAAACTCTGATACCAGATGATGCGGAACTAATATGCATGTGATTAATTTTGTGAATTTTGTATGTGGGGTTAAATGATTAATTCCCGAATATCAGATCAAAATAAGTTGTAGAGGATTCTATACGAATTTTAGAAACTAAGCATGCATATTAGGACCTAAGAAAGCAGTAAAGATGGATCGCCGAGGCTGAGAAGCCTCGGTTAAGGCAAGTTCTCCCATAATAAAATTACTAGCGGTAGAGGGGGTGTGCCTAGCAATGCCTTATGTGCCTGATGAGGATCACAGTGAAGGGATCTCTCGTTCCTCGATGGATGAGACCTGGAAAACCGAGCCAAAGACCCGCGGATACCCGGCTTTCTGCTCGGTGGTCCGATTGAGGCTTGGCTTGAGTCGTTGGATTCGTAGGAACTCGGGGACGTGCAAATGACCTGTCAGGGGTTAGAAAACTCAGAGGAGATGAAGAAAATAAGAGAAAAATAGTAAGGATGAGGTATCTTTTGAGTGGATAGCCAGGGTTCTGGAAGGCTGGCTGGCGACAGGAAGTTAGATGCAACACCAGGATGAAGAAAACTCTCAAAACCCCTTCATGCACACAGCAGGGTAACACACAAAAGTTGAAGGAAACTCAAGTATTTTTTCATATATCAAAATCAATCCTCATACAAGAGACTAGGGTCCTTTAAATAGACCCTTAGTCTTGGGCTCCAAGTAAGGGTACATTAGACATTACATAAGAATCATTTTCCCACCCAAACCCTAGCTAGAAAATAAAGAAACATTAGGTAGAAAAAATCCCTAAAAATTCTCTCCTTCTCTCTTGACTTGGTCAACACTCCAAGGATGCCTAGGGGGATGTGTTAGGCATCTAGGAGCAGCAAGGGGCTGGCCCAAAGGGGATAGTAATGTGTCCTAGCCTCCCATTAAGTGGGATAGTAATGTGTCCAGTAGTTCGGTGTTCATCGACAGATCCAAAGACCGGGTGTTCATCGGGCTATTGGAATTGTTGTTCCTAATATGATGGCTTAGTGCGACTCTCTTAACCGTGGTCAAGTGAGCCGGCCAAAATCGGGCTTGACTATTCGTTAGTTAGAAGCATTGAATTTTGTCATGTTAATGGTTGGACCTAAACGGAACCTTCAATAGGAGGCCCAAAGGCTGATTGAAGTGCTCCTTGGGGCAAAACCCAAATACTAGAGGTTACTTGGAGAAGTAATCGGTTAAAGAACCTACCTTTAGACATGCATGGGTGAGCCAGCCAAAGTCGGGCTCATGTATTGTCTATTGGACTCTGGTACCTGCTAAGGAATTAAAGTAATTCCTCGGATTGGAGGTAGAGGCTAT
Organism: Areca catechu; assembly: GCA_021397845.1. Classification (NCBI taxonomy): domain Eukaryota; kingdom Viridiplantae; phylum Streptophyta; class Magnoliopsida; order Arecales; family Arecaceae; genus Areca; species Areca catechu. The sequence continues at coordinate 70,818,866 of CM038050.1, read as the reverse complement.
CAGTCTGAGCAAAATAGTAGGAGGGACCTTTAGATTAAAGTCCATGTCTTTAGGTTAATAATTCATATACACTAATTAGTTTTGGTTTTCCTTTCAGTTGTCTTCCAACCTATCACTCCGGTCTCTTCTCGATAATGAGAAACTCAATGGACCCAACTTCGATAACTGGTATCGAAGGCTCAGGATTGTCCTGGAGCACGAACGGATCCTGTATGTGATATCGGATCCGGCACCTGAGATCCCTACAGCCAATGCTCGGGGTTCGGTTAAAGGTACTTATCAGAAGTGGCTCTCTAATATGACCACTATCCGATGCATCATGTTGGCTGTGATGAACGACGAGTTTAGTTGCAAATTTGAGAAAGCCTAGCCGGAAGAAATCCTTCAAAGGTTGAAGGAGTCTTTCGGGACACCAGACGACGTTGAGAGGTATAGGATCTCCTGTGCTATCTACAATGCACGGATGTGTGATGGGCCCTCAATCACTGATCATGTACTGTACATGATCGAGATGATTGAACGCCTGGGCAAGCTCGGCTGTCCCTTGCATGAACAGCTTGGAAAAGATGTGATTTTGAATTCTCTCCTCTCCTCCTATCTAGACTTTCTAGATCATTACAGAATGAATAAGCCTGCAGTTAACTACCATGATCTATTGGGGTTGCTGCAGACTTATAAGAAAGATCACCAGTTGAATAAAGGGATGGTAAATCTAGTGGGAGGATCTTCGGGAGGGCGTCGTCCCTTTAAAAAAGGTAAGAAGAAAAATAAAGGGAAAAAGATGCTAAGTGCTTCTGGGCCTAGTCAGGCCAAGAAAGTGAAGGCTGATCAGAGTCGTGCAGAGTGCTTCTTCTGTAAGAAGCAGGGTCACTAAAAGAGAAACTGTCCTCTTTATATTGCATCCCTTGACCCGAACAAGTCCAAGAAGAAAAAGCTGCATGATGGTCCTGGACGAGGTATTTATATGATAACATCTTGTAGTTTCTCTGTTTGCGATACTACTAACTGGGTATTGGATACAGGAAGTCCAATTCGCATTTGCAATTCTTTGCAGGTACTTCAAGTTAGTAGAAGATTCGAGGATGGCGAGAGGTTCTTGAACATGGAAAATAAAAGCCAAGTTCCAATTCCGGTGTTGGGAGTCCTTAAACTAGTTTTTGAGTCCTGTACTATCATTTTGAACGAGTGTCATTTTTGTCCTTTTATTTTGAATGTCATTTCTGTAGGCCAGTTGGCCATGTATGGTTATGAATTATCAATAAAGAATGACATTTGCAAAATTATTTGGAATGGTTCTATACTTTTGAATGGACAAATGCGTGATGGTATTTATGTACTGTCGCGACCTGTTAATGTAATGTACACGTCTAGCAAATGCCCTAGGATAGATAATGTCAACGAAGCATACCTATGGCATTGTAGACTTGGTCATATCAACAGGAACATGATAAACAGGTTGAAAACCAAGGATCTCCTCGATTTTAGTGAAGATAGTTCACTTCCAACCTGTGAGTCCTGTCTTCTTGGAAAAATGACTAAGTCACCTTTTACTGAAAAAGGTGAACGAGCCAATGAAATTCTAAGTCTGGTACATACTGATGTATATGGACCTATGCATGTTAGTGCCAAAGATGGGTATGGTTATTTCATTGCTTTTATAGATGACCTTTCGAGGTACGGTTATGTCTTCTTAATGAGACATAAATCTGAATCATTTGAAATATTCAAACGATATCGTAATGAAGTAGAAAAACAAACCGGAAAGTGTATCAAAACCCTTTGATCTGATCGAGGCGATGAATACCTTTCGAGTGAGTTTCTGACATATCTTGAGGAGAATGGGATTCTCTCATAGTGGATACCTCCAAGGACACCTCAATTAAAGGGAGTGTCTGAGAGGAGGAATCAAACCCTGTTAGACATGGTTCGGTCCATGATGGGCTTTGCTTCTCTGTCGATATCCTTTTGGGGATATGCTCTAGAATCAACCTATTACCTTCTGAATAGGTCTCCAAGTAAATCCGTTAGCAAAACACCATATGAGATGTGGACTGGACGTAAGCCGACACTTTTACACCTTCAGGTCTGGGGGTGCCCGGCTTATGTAAAACGTTTGAAAACGGACAAACTTGGACTTAGGTCTGACCGGTGCCTATTTATTGGTATCCAAAAGAGTCTAAGGGGTATTACTTCTACTTAGCTGAGGAACAAAAGTTGTTCATCGATTTTAGGGCTATCTTTTTGGAAAAGGAGTTCCTTGGTAAAGGGACTGTAGCCGCTAAGATTAAACTTAGTGAAGTTCAACAAGTAGAAGAACCGATATACTTAAGGGACAACATAGAACCGGCTATGATTAGATCACACCCAGAGCCCACTCAGGAACCATTAAGGAGATCCGGTAGAGTACCGAGTCGACCGGACAGATACTACAATTTCTTGGTCCGGGACGGTGATCCCATTGAACTCGATAAGAACAATGAGGATCCGATCACCTATATGAATGCGTTGCAGAGGTCCGACTCTAAGAAATGGCTAGGAGCCATGAAATCCGAAATGGAGTCTATGGAGATCAACAATGTATGGACATTGGTTGATGCACCTGAAGGAATAAAATCCATTGGATACAAATGGATTTTTAAAAGGAAAAGGGGCGCAGATGGACAGGTAGAGACCTATAAAGCCTGTCTGGTTGCCAAGGAGTATCGTCATCGTTATGGTATTGACTATGATGAGACATTCTCTCCTGTGGCAATGCTCAAATCCATTCGGATTATACTTGCTTTAGCAGCACACTTTGACTATGAAATCTGGCAAATGGATGACCGAACAGCTTTCCTGAATTGTGAGCTAGAAGAGAAGATGTATATGATACAACCTGAAGGGTTCACATCCACAAACAAGTCAAAGGTGTGCAGGCTTCAAAAGTCTATCTATGGACTAAAGCAAGCATCAAGCAGTTGGAACATGTGATTTGATAAGTGTATGAAGTCGTATGGCTTCGTTAAGAACGGAGAAGAGCCTTGCATTTATAAATGGGCTAATGTTTCTATGATTGTATTCCTTGATGGGGACATCAAAGCCCATCCGGGTTTTGCTTTTCTTTTTTCAGATTTTTTTTATTTTAGTTTAAAAATATTTATCCTAGCTATTCCACCTATTCCTGTTATCCTTACTTTATCCCCATTTTATTCCTGACTTATTCCATGTTTATCCCTGTCATCTTCTTCCTCCCAAATAACACCCAGAACATCATTTTTTTGATTTTTTTCTTCCCGTTCGTCCTGGATCCGCCATGCCCGACCTCCGGTGCCACCCCCGATGGCCGTCCACCTTTCCCTAGCATCGATCTCCTCATAGGAACGTCGGCGAATCCCATGAATCGCCCATGGCCATTCCCTCCCCCCATGCGGCTCCTCCCACGGCCGTTTCCTCCCTGTGGCTCTGCCCCTATACCGCGTAAATCTCCGCTGTGCCACCGGCTGAGCCATCGTCTTCCCCACCGAGCCCAAGCGACCGGCGAGCGCCCATGCCCCGCACCTTGCATCGCGGTTACGACGCGCTACTCCGCGCGGCTCCATGCATCGCCCAGCACTGGCACATCCATGCCGCCCGCATCACCGTGCCACTATCGTGCCGCCGCCTTCCCCAATGCTGGTGTCAGCGAAGTCTTTCGCAAGCCCCCCTCTGTTCCACGGTCACATGGTCACTGCATAGTTCTTAGAGCAGAACAATTTGCACGATTTCCAAAGTGCATGCTTCTCAAAGCAAGAATTTTTTGCACAGTCATCAAGCCTACACATATTTCAGAGCAACTCAGCATGGATCTTGATGAATTTGGATTTTATTTTATTTATTTTAAATCTAAATATATGGACCAGTTAGGAAATTACTTAAATTACTTTAAGATTAGGGTTAGTTTTATTTTCTACCATATGAGGAGGGATGTGTTTAATTTTCTACCATATTTTTAGGCTACAAACAAAGCAGGTTTGGGTTGTCACCTTTTTTTGGGTTTCATGCCTTGTATTCTTTACTTGGACCCCATATTTTGTAAGCCTATATAAAGGCACCTCATCTCTTGAATAAAATATGATGATGATGAATATGAATTTTTGAAAAGTGTGTTCTTAGTTCTGCCTCCGTCAGAAGTGGGGATGAGGACCGTCTTTCTTTCACCTGCGGGTGTCGAGGGGTGTGAGGCCCCAATTATCTTCTCCCTAGCTGAGTCCCCTCTATGATCTTGGAGCTTCTCCTTCATGGCCCTAGGTAGCAATTTGGGTGAAACGTCCTAGGCTCCGCATGTAGTGAGATGGGTGGGACACCCTAGACTACATGTAGTGGGGTGGGTGAGATGCCCTAGAGGTGCGACGTCTCTTCGTGAAGGTAAGTCCCAAGTTCATAGAGTATCCATCTTTGTTGCCCCCATATATTTTTTTTCCGCCTTTTTGACCCTAATCACAGGAGACTTCTCAGCTCTCCAACGATCCTCTTAGCCCCCTCCCTTTGTCCCGGATCATTCCTTGTGCTGTATGTGGATGACATTTTCTTAATCGGGAATGACATCGCAGCACTGCAAGGAATAAAGGTCTGGTTATCATCTCAGTTCTCTATGAAGGACTTGAGTGAAGCCTCTTACATACTAGGTATGAAGATCTATAGAGATAGATCTAAGAGGCTTCTGGGACTATCCCAGTCTACGTACATTAACATCGTGCTGAAATGGTTCAGCATGGAAAATTTCAAGAAGGGCTATCTCCCGATAGGCACTGGAATTGATCTCTCCAAAAGGAATTATACAACAACTCCTGAGGAGAGAGAGCGCATGAGTAGAATCCCATATGCTTCGATAGTGGGTTCTATCATGTACGCCATGAAATGTACTAGACCAAATGTGGCATACTCACTAAGTGTAGTGAGCAGATACCAGTCTGACCTAGGTGAAGCTTATTGGAAAGTGGTAAAAACCATCCTTAAGTATTTACGAAATACTAAGGACCAATGGCTCATTTGTGGAGAATCTGACCTGAAACTTATGGGGTATACTGACTCTAGTTTCCAGTCAGATAAAGATGATAGCAAGAGTATGTCAAGTTTTGTCTTTACCCTGAATGAAGGAGCTGTCTGCTAGAAAAGTTTCAAGCAGCCTCTGTGGCGGACTCAGTATGCGAAGCAAAGTACATTGCAGCATCAGATGTAGCAAAGGAAGCTGTGTGGTTATGGAAGTTCCTTGGCAAGTTAGGAGTGGCACCTTCCCTTGATGGTCCTGTTCTGGTGTACTGTGACAACACTGGAGCCATTGCTCAAGCCAAAGAGCCGAAGTCTCATCACCGCACAAAGCATATTCTGTGATGCTATCACCTTGTACGAAAGATTGTGGAACGAGGTGACATCGACCTTTAGAAGATCGATGGAAAGGAGAACCTGGCTGGCCCCTTCACTAAAGCCATCGGAGTTCAAGAGTTTAACTGTTGTAAATGAAAAATGTGAATAAAATTCTGTACTGATTGGCTTTAGTCCAAGTGGGAGTTGTTGGGAATTGTGTCCCAAAGCCAATCGTCTAGGCTATAGACGGTTGTACTATTTTGTATTTGTATATGAATTCTTTAATAAATAAAAATTATTTTTGGATGTTCATCATATTTATATTTTCCTAAAATGAACTCTTATATGATGGAATCCTCAGAACTACATTGTTTGATATAGAGATGATATATCAAGTTGTTCTTAAACTGGTTCATAACCAAATGATGCATTGTTATAGGACGACGATGTATAAAGTGTAGGTTGTTGTATGTCACATTTGTTGGTTGTCCTCTTAATCAAGGAGTGTGGAGATACTGATGTGACATGCAAGTGAAATGTGTGACATCTCACTAAACGTGACCATCTGCGGAGCTCCCTTCTGCCAAAGGGTTGCTTGCAAAGGGATATGGGTATATGTGTCCCTCAGATTTGAGATCACCATGGCAGCTTGCAAGCAACTCACTATACTTTGGTGCCGGACTACCTGGATATCTAATCCAGGGATGGAAGGTTTCTGGGTATAGTTAAGTACTTGAGGAGCGGTGGTGGATCAAGATGAAATTGACCTCTCCAAATATTTTGGAGTGAATGACTCACTATGTCTCAATTCAGCAAAACCTTGGCCAAGATAGTTCTTGTGAAGAATCACAGAACTTGTGAGGTTGAGACATGGTCTAGATAAACCAAATTAGGGTTGGCAGTCGAACTCTAGGTCATCTCGAGCATTATGAGATCAAAGGGATGAATTATGCGGTAACCATATGCTAGAGGTTCTTGTGAGGTGCTCTGCATCTTCGACCTATCCAGATATCGGGTATCATTGCTAGATGAGGACTTTGACTGGTACTAGAAATGTTGCAGTGCAACAGGCTCAGTGTTCGAACCTATAGGGTCACACACTATAGAGGATTTCTATCTGATCTTTTGGCTAATCGATGATTGAGAATCGTTTGAAGTCACCAAAGGTCAATTTGATTGACCAGGTCCCAAGTGTCGATACTTGAAATTTTACAGGTGTCGATACTTGGTGAAGTGTCGACACTTGAAAATTTTCGTGTGTCAACACTTCCTATGACGAACAGAATTCTGGGAGGATTTCGTAGGAGAATTTTGGGCAAGTTTTGACTTTGTTTGAATTTTGAATTCAAACCAGTTTTGGCTCCAAGGTTATATGGTATGAAAGTCATACTTACCTTGATGGGTTGGACCCATTTGGTATGGCCTTTTATCCTCTCCCCTCATCTCTCCTCCTTCCTCTTTCTCTTTCTCTTGGCTGCACCTATAAATGAGGGTCATTGTATAGTCTGCAGAGGTTACAAGTTACAACACTACTAGAGAGAAGATACAGAAGGGTTGTGAGAGTTCTAGGGATTGGGTGTGAGCAACCTAGCAGTCAAGCTAGGTCTTGGGAAGAGAGGTTTTGGCAAGGGGTTCCTGCTCTCCTCCTAGTCTTCCTGGAAGAAGAAGATCGGCCAAGGATCCCGAAGAGCTAGCACTCCGAGGGAGTTGATCAGAGTCGAGCCTAGATGTGGATATCCTGTAGAGGCAAGATACGTGTGTGGCTCGAGCACCCTCCTTCTTCTTACAGCACTTCCACTGCTTTTCTTTTGGTATAAAGGTATGGTACTTTTATATTTGCTATTTCTCTTGCTTTGATGTTGTATGCATGCTAAGTCATTATGCTAGATCCTGTTGCGGGCAGATTGGTAGATCATTTAGATCTATCTACCGAGCCTTCTGCTGTGCATGTTTTAAAATTGTTTTAAAATGCATATCTTTCTGCCCTGTTTTTTTGCATATTGTATGCTAGATGTAGGTGCTTTTCACCTTCAGCTAGTGGATCAGTTTCATGAGCTAGCCCTTGATGCTGACGAGATATAGATTCAATGCTATGCTTGAGCCTATATTTTACAACTGATGGGTGGGTGTTTGTTTATGGATAAATCTGATGATAAGATGCATCTCATGTTCTTACCCCTATTAGTGGATTTCGAGAGTGCGGGACATTATAGTTGGGGTAGTGTAGTGCTTGCTTGGTTGTATAGAGAGTTGTGTAGGGCGAGCAGGAAAGATGCCACGAAGATAGCTGGTCCGTTGTTGCTTCTACAGTCGTGGACATGAAATAGATTTCTGATCATGATGCCACGCAGATTACTTTGCCAGGCTCCAGATCCTATGATCGATTTAGATGATGGTGGAGCTGGTTTACCATAGGGTATGCTAGGGATGCGGTAAGTTATAAATTTAATTAAATTTAATGATTAATCATATTTATTGATATATGTAACTTAATCTATTTAATATGCAAATGGAGAGATGATTTTGTTATTACGGAGGTACCTACACATGTTCTTTTCGTATCAACATTTGATAGATCATCTGAGTCCAATCAGGTGACAACGAGCGCTTATCTTTGTTAACAGTTAATAGTTTTTATATTACTTATTTAATACAAATGCTTGGTATGGTTCATTCATAGGTGATATGGTAGCCATATACAGATGACATACTTGTACAGCTACTAGAGTACTGCCTCCATGGTCAGGATATCTGGTGTAGTCGAGTGCTACTTGTATATTTTTATATCGTAGAGTGGTACTTTCCTGATAGAGTAATGCAATAGTTCAATTTCGACAGGTTGTACCCGATTGATGTGTTACAAATCCTGCACTGCATCATATCAATCTTAGTGGACGAGTCAAGCAGGATTGGAGTATCACTCATCAGTCTTATATTCAATTATGGGTGAGCCGACATGATTATGTTGTAATAGATGGTGCTCCTGCTGATTGTACTATGGATTATCATGATCCATACATGCAGTAGTATCGCAGCATCACTCGGCAATTTCTCAGTCATGATGGTGCGATGCATGATCATCTGGTAAGAAATTTTATTTATGCTATTTAACATTGTTATCATATATTTCATATTTTGTATAACTCATTAAATATTTGTAACTTTCAAAGCAGTGGCATTGCGATGATATATTAGCTTGCTCAGCCAGGTTCCATAGCGACGTCCTCATAGAGTATATAGGACATATGTCAATCAGCTCTTACTATTGTTAGTGAGCATGCACGTGCCTAGTTACGAGGATTTGCTCGGCAGGACAAGAGAGAAGACGAGACTCCATAGCCTTATCCATATGCATCTACATCGACAGCACCTCCTCCTACTCAGCACAGACGAGGTACTCGACGATTCAGTACCTCTCCCTTTCCGATACCGGATTACAATCCATATATGTCCGCGGGTAGTTTTTTTCATGAGGATGTGAGACAGTTCATATATGTGGAGGATGCTACTACACATTTTGAGTACGCTACTAGATCGGACTATCCGATTGGTAGGGAATGCAAAGTGAAAATGAAACCATGCAACTCTAAAGGAGATTAGCGAAGATTAATTAGCAAGTTTTATTGGCATATGAAGAGTTCAGCATAATTTATCAAAGATAGGTTAATGAAGCAAACTTGAATGATCATGCATAACCCTAATTACCGAGACTTCGAAATAATAAAGAAATATGACAGAATTAAAACCACCAGTCATGCTAGTCAGATTAATGTCTCAGACCTAATTGATACTGACTTACCTGGCATTGATTTTCCAATAAGAATAAGATCACTCTTGAGGGGATCTTCCAGATGACCAGGCCATGCTACAGGTTGGAGACTCTTCTTGCTTTCTGGATTGGTGGCAAGAGATCCTTCCTCTTAAAGTCGGAATCCTAGAGAACCCTGCAACAAAGAAATCCCTAAGATGAAAGAACTTAACAAAACATGAAATGGAGAAAGGAAAGAGAGGTGGATGAAGCATTGATGGGGATCCTTCTTGGCGCCATGGTGGAGTGCTTGAAATGGAACAGGTTGGTCTCCCTGTGCTGATCCTCTTGATTCACCATTGCATGTCGAAGGCTCACTTGAGATTGGAGAAGAAGAAAGGAGTCTTTAGGCATTGGAGATCGAAGAAGGAAGGAACTAGAGTGGGCGTGGAAGAGGAGAAAGACTAAACCACATAGACACAAAGACAATCACATAGAAAGAATAATCCAAGCCAAAAATTTTATTCATCCATTTTCTTTTACAATGGGGCATCCCAAAGCCTTTAATAGGAGCCTTACAAATCTTTAAAATTTGAAAATCCCTAAAATGTGGAGGATTACAAGGAGAGTTAGAGGATTTGTAGGCCTTGATGCTTGATTTGTGGAAGAGGGTGGCCAACCAACATTTTGAATTCAAACTTTCTTCTTGGGCGCCCTCTTGGAGTTCCTTCAACCCATGACAAGTGGCGCCAAAGTGGGGACCACTTGATGAGGTGGCTTCTAGCTGAGATGGCGCTGAGGTGGCAAGTGGTAGCTGATGTGGCGCTGAGGTGGCAAGTGGCATGTGGCACCACTTGGCTTTGGACTTGTCTTGATGCTTCAAAATCTGACTTTCAACTGGACTAAGGCTTCAAATTGGACCCGACCCAGCATGGACTCGAAATTAATTGGACTAAGACTTTGACTTCAACTGGACCAGACCCAATATGGACTCGAAATTAATTATAAGATTATTTGGACTCAAAATTGAAAGAGAAATTACATGACTAATTACAGGACTAATCCAACCATAAGGACTCAGACTTGAATTGAATAGGTTGGAGTCTTTTCCTGATTCTGGTTCCCATGCCAATTATGATTACTCAGGACATAGAAGAGGACAGCATATAGGCAAGGGATCATCGCATCATGTATCTACACCTCATGCATTTCCTATGTATAGGATCCGACATTGCATCAGGGATCAAGTGACGTGGAGCCAGTGCCTCGTCGACAGCAACCTTCATGTAGGAGGAGACGGCCACCATATCGGACTTAGGATTTTTGTATTTTATTTTTTTATTATTTGTACTTATTACATTGTATTCCCAAATTTTGTAATTATAATTATCAACATGAATGATAATGAGTTTTTTTTTAAATAATACTTTTTTAATCGATATTTACAAAGTTGGCATCAGTCCAACTATATTTACAAATATAGAAGTTTTGGATTACGTAGAAATGTACAGGTTGGAAAAAAATAATTGGTGAAATCGCAGGTTCCACCTACAATTTCTCCTCTTCCTTTTTTTATTTTAAATTTTAATAAAAAGTAAAAAATAAAAAAGTGATAAAAATCTTAAAAATTAATTAAAAAATCTTTAAAAAGTAATAAAAAATTAATAAATATTATATATTATATATATATATATATATATATTTTATATTATTATAATAAAATATTTAATTTTGTTAATTATAATTTATTAAATTCAAAATATATAATTTACATTAATTATATAACAAATATTTACAAAGTTTTTAATTAATATTTTCTTAGAAAAATAAATCTTAAATCTATAATGATTTTTTAAAAAAATAATTAAATAATTAGTCAACCATGACATGCATCAAAATCCTACAGGCATGCAGGCATCAGGCACACAGCACAGTCAGGCATGGAGCCGGCCCGAATGCCAGCCCAACGATAAAAAAAAACTCAACGCTGGCGACTGGCTGACTAGCCGGACCGTCGGAGGCAAATCGATGTCAGGGAAGGAGAGCCACGAGGTCGCTCCAGGGGCAATGGGCGTTAGGGCCGGGGGAGTCAGATCAGAGTCGGAGATGGGAGACCAGAGTTGCATGGGGGGTAGTGGGCATCGGGTGCCGGTGCCAGGGTTGGAGGAGGTAGATCGGAGTCGGGAGGGGGGTCGCGAGGTTGCACAGGGGCCAGGGAAGGCAGATCAGAGCCGGAGATGAGCAGCAGAGTCATCGGGTATGGGCACCGGGGATGGAGGAGGCAGCTCGGAGAATGGAGAGGGGCCATCAACCATCGGGTGCGAGGGGCGTTGGCCATCGGGGGCTGACTAGGGGAGGGAGATGGAAATGAGAGAGAGACTGAGAGAGAGAGAGAGAGAAGAGACTGAGAGAGATAACGGAGAGAGACTGGGAGAGGGAGATGGGAGACCGCAGAAAAAAAGGCATGGGTTCGGGCCGGCTCGGGCCAGTTGGATCAAACTTATTTACGGGCCGGGTTCAAGCCGAGCCAAAGGGATGCACAAGCCAGGCCCGAAAACTGAATGGGCTCTATTTTAAGGCCCGAAGTCCAGCCTAATTTGTTGAAAAACTGGCCCAAGATCTGACCCAATTTCCAGTTCCAGCCCTATATATAAGCCTAAACCCTAAATCCTAAGACGTAAATCCTAATTTCTTAAACCTAAAACCTAAACCCTAAATCCTAAATCCTATTTTCTTTTATTTGAAATTAACAAACTCAAAATTTATAAACTCTTTATTCAATAAAAAATTAAATTTTATATAATTTTTAACATTTAATTTGTAAATAAAAAATATATTTTATATCATTTTTAAAAAAATTGGTGTTGAACTGAAATTGCGGGTTGAACCCACGATTTCATAAAAAAATATATTTCATATAAATAATAATGTGTTGAACCTGCGATATAATCTTTAACATTTAATTAGTGAATAAAAAATATATTTTATATATTTTTTTAAAAAATTGGGGTTGAACTGAAAACGCGGGTTGAACCTACAATTTCGTGAAAAGTGCGAGTTGAACCCACGATTTCTTCATGAAAATGCGGGTTCAACCCGCTATTGCTGCTAAGATCATCGAGGCTTGTAGCTCTGGTGTGTCGGGCTCCCGTGGGGGGCGCTCATCCCTCTCCTTGCCGGTCGACTCCTTGGTCCGACTGCCTTGCAAAAAAAGGAGACCCGGGCTGGGGATTCCGACGGGGACACTTTGACGATCAAGTTAGATAGGAACGATCAAGGAGAACAGAATCTCTATGATATAGAGCTTGGGGACTCTCCATGTAGAGGGTGAAAGAAAAGAATTTAGATGTGAAGACCAGGTGGAGATGGAATCAGGGAGCTTGGGAAGTTCTCTTGGCTGGTTTCTTGCTCGTTTGCTCCATGTTCTCGCTTGCTTACCCTTTTTTTTATTCTCTTTCTGATCTTATGTACCTAGGGTGGCCCAGACCGGATCCAGGGCTTTGTCTAGATGTCCCTTTCCTTGCTTTCTCTCTGGAGGGGTCGTCTGTTGCCTGCAGTCTCCCTCCGGTCGGACCGATTCTTCGGAGGAGCTTCTCCTATTAGGGAAGTTCACTGGCGGGGTGCAGGTCTTGTCCCTTTGACGATGTAGTTCCCCATGGGAGGGGCGAGCACCGTGCCGTTAAGCCCCATGCCATAGTGAGATGTTTCTATTCCTAGACAGACCATCGAAGTGTTGCAGGGCCTTGAAGCCTTAATGGAATACTCCTTTTGGAGGAGATTCATGTTTCGTGTTGCGAGGTCGAAGCCCCCAGTTGCATGACCATTGATGTGGTGGCTTGCTAAAGGGCGTGGAGCCCGGTGGAGCATATACTGTGCAGAGCCTGCCGATGGTGCATCGCAGAGCTTGAATTTATGGCAAGGTGTGTGACATCTCCTAGAGGTTGTGGGTGGCCAGGCTCCTTGCCATGGTTTGAATTTCTGTTGGTCCTTCCTTCTCTCTCCATTGGTAGGAATATCGGCTTCTGCAAGGCGGGGGTGAGTCCCGCCTTGGGAACTCTGTCTCAGAACTTGCCTTGGTAGCATGAGCATGACCCCGATCATGAGCTGGCCTCAAATGGGGGGCTCGCCGTATGAGCATGACCCCGGCTGAGAGCTGACCTTGGCAGGAGGGCTCGTCTTGATAGCATGAGCACGACCCTAGCCGGGAGCTGGCCTCACACGGAGGGCTCCTCTTATGAGCATGAGCCCAACTATGAGCTAACCTCAGCAGGAGGGCTCGCCTTGGCAGTATGAGCATGACCTCGATCGAGAGCTGGCCTCAGATGGAGGGCTCGCCTCATGAGCACGATCCCAACTGGGAGCTGACCTCGGCAGGAGGGCTCGCCTTGGCAGCATGAACAAGACCCAAGCCGGAAGCTGGTCCCAGATGGAGGACTTGCCTCATGAGCATGACCCCGGCTAGGAGCTAACCTCGATAGATAGGCTCACCTTGGCAGCATGAGCATGATCCCGGCCAGGAGCTGGCCTCAGATAAAGGGCTCGCCTTATGAGCACGACCCTGACTGAAAGCTGACCTTGGCAAGAGGGCTCGCCTTATGAGCACGATTCCAGCTGGGAGCTGACCTCGGTAGGAGGGCTCATCTTAGCAGTATAAGCACGATCCCGATCAGGAGCTGGCCTCAAACTAAGGGCTCGCCTTATGAGCACGACCCTGGTTGGGAGCTAACCTCAGTATGAGGGCTCGCCTTATGAGTATGACCCCGACCGGGAGCTAACCTTGGCAGGAGGGCTCGCCTTGGCAGCATGAGTACAACCCCGACCAGGAGCTGTCCTTAAATGCAGGGCTCGTCTCATGAGCATGACCCTGATTGGGAGCTGACCTCGACAGGAGGGCTCGCCTTAGCTCTTTGTTTGGCCACCATGTCCAGGTGGCAGGTCTCTTGCCAGCAAGGCCACCAATGAGGGCTCCACGTCAGCTAATGTGCCACATCAGATGCCCTGCACTCCCGAGCCCTGAGAGCGAAGCGGTGCTCGGGGCGATGGAAGTAATGATCATGCTGACATGGAGGGGCACGCCTTCTATGCCATCAATGCCTTATGCACCGTCGCTCCGGAGACCGTGCTCCCATGTCCTACGGGGCATCATCATGTCACCCCTCATTAAAAGCGGCCATAATTACCACGCTGAGCCTAAAGGAGTTGCTTCCAGATCGAAGCGACGCTCCCAATGGATCCTGACGCATGGCGTATCCTGGCTGGCTCGAGACAAGTCATGGCACATGTCTTCAACTGGTATGAGGTGACGGGGCTCCAGGTCATTTTGAAAGGGACTTGTCCTTTTGTTTCTTAATGGTTTTCGAATGGCCAAGACAAGGTTCTTCCTGCAGAGTGATCTTCTTCTACTTCCTTGAGCAAGGTCACAGGGTTTCAGCAGGTTAGGCTCTCTTTTGTCCTCTCTTCGCCTTTGGCTCTTCTCCTTCAGTCTGCACCTAAGAAGCACCCTTGCTAAAGCTTCTAAGTTCCCTCTTTTCTGCTTTTGTACTTAGATTTTGGAAGGTCTCCTGGCTTGTTGGGAGCCTTCATAGGGTGTAAAAAGAATTTCAGTAATGAAGACATCCTTCTTTTACAACTGTTGTTCCTCACTTAGTTCTTCTCTCTCCTCTTTCTTTTTTTTTGAAGTACTTCCAGGGACTTCTTCAAAGTGTACGAGGGATTCATTTTTGTTATGAGGAAACGGGCTGATTAGACCAACAAATTTAGTATGGTCTTACTCTCTTTTTCCTTTCAATTCCTGTGTGGGAGCCTTCCCCAGGCCCTAGTGACTTTGGGCTAACTCTATGGCCTTAGGATTAGCATGCAGGTTCCTGAGAATGCTTCGTCCCCTTTTTCCTTGGTCTTGAAATCATGCAAGCTTAGGTGCAGGATTCCTGGATCTTCCTGTCCTACCAAGCTATGAGTCAAGCGACAGATGGTGGGATTTTAGGGATCTTCCAAGTGACATCCCCAGACTGTGAGTGAGGCGACTGAGTGGTGGATCCTTTGAGTTTCTAAAACTCTTTGGTTTGATCGGCCATGCTGTGAGTCAAGCAGTAGATGGTGGGGCTTTCGGAGTCTCCCGACTGACATCTTCGGACTGTGAGTAAGGCAGTTGAGACTTCTTGATTTGCTAGGCTGTGAGTCAAGCGGTAGATGGCAGGACTTTTAAGATTTCCTGGCTGACATCTCTGGACTGTGAGCAAGGCAGTTAAGTCTTCTTGATTTGCTAGGCTGAGAGTCAAGCGATAAATGGCAGGGTTTCTGGGGTTCCCCGGTTGACATCTCCGGACTGTGAGCAAGGCGGTTGAGTGCGGGGCTTCGTAAGTTTCCCGACTTGGAGATGTCAAACTATAAGTCAAGCGATAGATTGTGAGACTTCTAGAGTCTCCTGGCTGACATATCCAGACTGTGAGTAAGGTAGTTGAGTGCGGGGCTTCGTAAGTTTTTTGGCTTGGATGTGTCGAACTATGAGTCAAGCGATGGATGGTAGGACTTATGGAATCTCCCGACTGACATCTCCAGGCTGTGAGTAAGGCAGTTGAGATGCGGAGCTTCGTAAGTTTCTCAGCTTGAGATGCGGAGCTTCGTAAGTTTCTCAGCTTGAGATGCGGAGCTTCGTAAGTTTCCTGGCTTGAGGTGTGGGGCTTCCTAAGTTTCCCGGCTTGAGAGTACGGGGCTTCGTAAGTTTCCCGACTTGAGAGTGCGGGGCTTCGTAAGTTTCCTGGCTTAAAAGTGCAGGGCTTCGTAAGTTTCCTAGCTTCAGAGTGCGGGGCTTTGTAAGTTTTCTAGCTTAAGAGTGTGGGGCTTTGTAAGTTTTCCCGGCTTTGTCTGTCGGACTTGGAGTTGGACAAAAATGTTCCTGCACAGGTGAAAGATAAGGTTGCACCAAAAAGGAACTTTAATGATTAGGAAGAAGTCTTATATTACTGGTAGTACATCCTCAAGTTGCTGGCATTTTAGGTTCGCGTAAATTGGGCACCGTCAAGCTCGGCGAGGTAGTAGGCTCCTCCTGGCAAGGCCTCGACCACCTTGTAGGGGCCTTCTTAATTCAAGGAGAGTTTCCTGCACCCCCTCGACAGGGATGCCTCTACCCGCCTGAGGACGAGGTTGCCTGGATGGAACACCTTAGGCCTCATGCGGGAATTGTCGTAGCACGCCACTCACTGTTGATAGGCCACCATCCAAAGTTTGGCCTTGTCTCTCGTCTTATCCAGGAACTCCAGGTTGAGGAGGAGATTGGCTGGATTCGTGGTTTCATCATACTGCTCTACCCGCAGCGTGAGTAGGTCAAGTTCCATCGAAATTATGGCTTCAGTGCCGAAGACAAGGTTGAAGGATGTCTCGCTGATAGCCGTGCAGAGCGTGGTGTGGTAAGCTCATAACACGCTGGGCAGCTCTTCAACCCATCGACCCTTAGTTTCGTCCAGCCTCATGTGGAGACCTTGCAAGATGATTCGGTTAGTCACCTCAACCTCACCGTTGGTCTGAGGGTGAGCTACCAAAGTGAAATAATGGTGGATGCCAAGGTCAGTATAAAACTCCTCGAAAGCCCGGTTGTCAAACTGCCTCCCATTATCATTGATGATTGAGTGCAGGAGGCCGAATCAGTAGATTATAGACTTTCAGAAGAAGGACCAAACCTTCGCCTCCATTATTCGGGCCAGATGTTTGGCCTCAACCCACTTGGTGAAGTAGTCGATGGCACAATCAGGAATCTTTGTTGACCAGATGCAGTAGGGAAGGGACCTAAGATGTCCATTCTCCACTAGGCGAATAGCCACGGAGCTGATAACTGAGAGAGTGGGATTGCTGGCTGCCACTGGATATAGGCACGACGTTGATACCTATTACACTTCCTCACAAGGTCAGCAGCGTTTTCTCGCAATCTCCCAAAAATATCCTTATCGGATTGCCTTGTAGGCCAAGGCCCTTGTTGACCCCTGGAATGATTTTGATGATAATAAAACATTGGAGTATGCATTTAATTACTAACCATTTTCAAGTGTTTTATAAGTTTTTGTACGATGATTTTAATGTACAACCACTCTTCCTCCAATTTTGATGTATGTCAAGTTTATTTTTGAAAGAGTATTATGTAATGAAGAGCCCAAAAAAAAATTACTTATGTATTCATGAAAATGGGCCAATTCAATATATTTTTCAAGTTTAAATTATTTAGATTAGGCTTTGAAGGAGTTTGAAAGCCTTTGAAGTTGGTTGGAAGCTTTTTGAAGTAATCTAGAGAAGTTCGAAAGGTTTTTGACAAAAATCACTCGAGCCGACTCAAAGCAAAAGAGCCGACTCAAGTTTCTGGCATGGCACTAAGTTTTCTAGCACGCAGTCATCCAAGTCAACTCGAAGGAAATCGAGCCAACTCATCCAGAGTTTCAATTCTTCAGTCAGACAAAGCAAGCCGACCCGATAGAATCCAAGCCAACTCAAATATGCAGTCAGACAACCGAGTCGACCCAACAGTCAACCAAGCCTACTCTTCCAGAGTTTGCAAAATCTTAGTTCTGAAGAACCAGTCAGGCGAGCCGACTCGACCAGAGTGAAATTTCAACTTGTCTAAGAATCCAAGCTGACTCAAAACTTTCGAGCCAACTCGAATCCCAGTTTCAAGTGCATAATGGCTAGTTCCAGAACTATCTTTTTAAATCCAAAAAGTGCTCCAACGACCATATTTCAAATCCCAACATTGTACAATGGTCATGTTCACTTGAAATCAGATAAAGGGACTATTTATAAGGGATTTAAACAACTTTTGAAGATAGGAATGACCCTTTAATGAATATTTGAGAACATTCAATAGAGCCTTCAAGCAAGCACTCAAGACTTCACCAACTCTCTTCAGATTCTTGAGTTATTTATTGAGGAAGATCAGAAGCCTTAAAAGCATTGAATGAAGGAATCAAGAAAGCTTCTTAAGAGCTATAACTGCAACCACCCGACAACGTTCGGTTTGTCATTATAGTTGCTATGTTTTTAACTCTTTATCTGAGTTGTTCCAAGTACAACAGGGGCTATAACTTGGAATTTATATAGGTTTTTGGTGAGCCTTTGAAAACCAAGAGTGGGTTGTTAGTGAGCCTATAAAAACTAATAGTGTATTGGGTTTTTGGTGATCCCGGTGTAAAACCAAATTGGGTTTTAGATTGTGAGCCCGTGAAAATAATCCGGCTGTATTCTAGGATGAATATAGTGAAAATCACAAGTGGTATCTTGGGTAGTGGACGTAGGAGCGATGATGTAGGACGATCTTAGGACTGATGCCAAATAGAAAACTAATTTTTTTAGATTTTTTTTAGAATATAATTCAGTGGCTAAAGACCCGAAAATAAGTAAAGAATCAGTCGGAAGATTAGTAATGCAAGAAACTATCGTATCCGCAAAATAACTCATGCAGAATAATAAAGCTAGGACTCGAGAATTGAGAAACTCCCGGCTTAGGAAAACGTACCTGTCACCATATCAAAACTCAGGAAGGGAAGGCTTTTACCAGGCAGCAATTGCAGTTCCTTTGAAGAAGAGATCCCTTGATACTCTAGATGGCGCCTGGAAGAACAAGCCTTTGGTTCCCGAATCTGAAGGTGATCTGGACCCAGTTTGAAGGTAAGGAAAGCCTCCTCTTGGGAGGGGAAACACCTCAGGGACCCTACAAGCATCAAGGTTAGGCACGAAATAGGTAAGCAATGAAAGAAACAAAATATAAAAGAAAGAACAAGGGGAATCGGGGTTAGGGCTGGCGGCAGGGAAGAAGAAGGAGCTCTTGATCTAGGGCATCTTCAAGGCTTCTCTTCTTGGATGTGGCTGCTGCTTGGAGGCTTGATTTGCTGCTAGGGCGTGGAGAATTCCAAGGAAGGGTGGTCGGCCAAGCAAGAGAACAAAGAACCAAAACCAAAAAAACCAGAACACCAGAAGCTGAACACCAAAATAATATAGTTTTATTTCATAAGAGTTGATTGAATACAAGAGGAGGAGGGGTGGGGTATTTATAGAGTTCCCATGCCCTCTCCTTATTAGGATTGTAGCTCTCTCCTAATTAGGATAGGTTTACAAGCTTTGAGTGGGAGAAGGACTACAATATTAACCTAGAACTAGGATTACAAAGTTAAATGAAATGAAAACTTGATTTCCTCCTTCCACTTGGACTCTTCCTCCTAGCTTGGACCAAGTCAACCATTAAGGACGCCTCTCTTTAGTGTGTGGGCTTCATGGGCAGCAAGAATGGGTGGCCAAGAGGCTAGGACGCATGAGCTTTGGGCCCCCTGGAAGCCTGGGATGCCTGGGCTAGCATATTCTTGGAATCTTAGTTCTGGGCTGGAATATACCTGAAATCTTGGTTCTTATGAGCTTGGACCTGGCACCTGGGCTAATTTCTTTTGGGCTGGGGCACAGATGGACCTCTAGAATCATGGGTGCCCTGGACTAGGAATACGCTCCGACATCTAGAGAGGAATCTGGGCATCTGAAGAGCATCTATAGGGCATCTGGAAGGTATTTTGGACCCTAGGGTGTCCAACAAGGTCTAATAAGCTGTTGTAGTGGCCTCTAACTCCTGGATGAGGTCTGGTGGGACTCTAAAATAGGGTATTCTCCTCTCTTGTACATGAACTAGACTAATACTAGACTCATATAGAAATACAAGACTTAATACTGGACTAGGGTTGAGACACAATCAACTAGTCTCAACTTATTACAGGACTCAATCTTACTTGCTTGCAAAATTGTGACACATGACTAAGGTTCTAAAAACCCTAATCAGTAAACCATATGGGCTAGTGATCTGTGTCTGATCCTGGTGTCCCCACCAAGCAAGGTTGCTCCGAACCACTATAAATTGCTTGTGTTTGTGCTTGTGTTGCTTGTATTATTTATTTGCTTCCACACTTGATATTTAATTCATATCACTCACCACACTAAGTTATTTTAAAATGAGCACATACTTGTGAAAAATTATAAATACCCAATTCACTCCCCTCTTGGGTAAGCCACCTGGGCAACAGTCCTGCCCCCCACATGATTGCCACAGATGCCTTCGTGTATTTCTTGGAGCACGTAGGTGGCTTCTGAGGCCTTCAGGCACTTTAGCAGGGGGGAAGAGTAGGACCTCTGGTATAGCTGCCCGTCCATCATCACATAACGCGCAACCTCTTCTTAAGCAGGTCGACTTCCTTTCGATCTTCAAGCAGGGCACCGGTGGTAATATACTTGATGTAGGGATCCATCTAGCTGGCTTCAAAGGTGACTTGCTGGATTTTGGCTGCAGACTCGTAGCTGGGGGCCTCGAGATACTCAATGAAGGTACATCCCAGCAACGACTCCGGTAGGGTGGCCAGTTTGGAGAGGATGTCAGCCCTGGCATTCTTCACTCGAGAAATGTGGAAAATTCTGAAGTGCTGGAGGTTTGCCATGTACGAGCGCACCTTATCCAGGTACTTCACCATCATGGAAACCCGAGCCTCGTACTCGCCGGTGACTTGGCCCACCACCAGCTGGGAGTCAGTGAAGACCTTTAGCCTCTTGACACCCAGCTCGTGGGACACTTTTAGCCCCATGAGGAGTGCCTCATACTTAGCTTGGTTATTGGTCACCTTGAATAGGAACCTTAATGCATACTCCACGACGACACCATCGGGGTTGGCAAGGATGAGGTCGGCTCTGCTCCCTCTGGTGTTGGACACACCATCGACATGGAATATCTACATCATCTCTTCCGGGGTCGGGTTCGACCCAGGCTCGGCTTGCCGGCCCTCCACCTTTAGGTGATCATCCGCCCAGGTGCACTCCACCAGAAAGTCAGCTAGGACCTGGGCCTTCTGCACCGGTCGCGAGCGATAGGTGATGTCAAACTCGTTGAGTTTCAATGCCCACTTGGCTAGGCACCCCGAAGTGTCAAGACGGCTTAGGATAGCTCTCAAAGGCTGATCTATGAGGACAGATATGGGGTGCACATGGAAGTAGGGCTTGATGTGCTGTGTAGACATTATTAGTACAAAAATGATCTTCTCGGATCAGGTATACATAGTTTCCATGTCATGGAGCAGCTTGCTGGTATAGTAAACTGGCCATTAAGAGCCGTCCTTATCAGTGCCGACCAGCACTAAGCTGACTGCATCGGGTGAAATCGCTAGGTATAAAAGGAATTCTTCTCTAGGCTTTGGGTTGGACAGCAATGGCAGTGAGGCGAGGAGCTTCTTCAGTCCCTCGAACACCTCCCGGCAATCTTTCGTCCAAGTGAAATTGTTCATCTTTCACAACACCTTGAAGAATGGCTGGCAGTGTTTGGCAAAATGCGAAATGAAGTGGCTTAGTGCCACGATGCGCCCAGTCAAGCACTGCACCTCCTTCTTGAAAACGGGATGCCTCATGTCAGTGATCGCCTAAATCTTCTCAGGGTTGGCTTATATTCCCCTCTGGGTGACCATGAACCTTAAAAACTTTCCTGCTACAACACCGAAAGCACACTTGGCGGGGTTCAACTTTATCTGGTAAGAGCGGAGGTTATTGAAAGCCTCCACCAGGTCGGTAATGTGGTTCAACTCTGAGCTGCTCATTACGAGCATATCGTCCACATAGACTTGTATGTTGCGACCGATCTGATCTTTGAAGACCTTACTAACTAGGCACTGGTATGTGGTCCCTGCATTCTTAAGACCAAATGGTATTATCTTGTAGCAGTATGTACCTCGATCGATCACAAATGCTATATACTCCTCGTCTTCCAGATGCATGCGGATCTAATTATATCCAGAGAATGCATCCATGAAGTTGAGGTATTTGTGGCCCGAGATCACGTCCACCAGCTGGTCAATCATGAGGAGTGGGAAGCTATCTTTCAGACATGCCTGGTTGAGGTTGGTATAGTCTATACAGATCCTCCACTTCCTAGATACTTTCTTGACTATCACCACATTAGCGAGCCAGTCAGGATATCGTACCTCACGGATAAATCCTGCCATGAGAAGCTTCTCAACTTCCTCATCGATTACCCTCTGCCACTCTAGAGAGAAGCTCCTTTTCTTCTACCAGACCGGGTAATGGTTGAGATCGATGATCAGCCTGTGAGTGATTACTTCAGGTGGAATGCCAGGCATATAGGCAACAATCGAGACGAAGATGTCTGCATTGGCCCGTAAGAAGCCAAGCAAATGAGATCTCCCTTCTTCGGGAAGCAGGGCTCTAACCTATACTGTCCTCGAGGGGTCCTCTTCCAAAGGGAAGGATAATAAGGGCTCAACTGGTCTGCCCTTTGGCTCCGGCTCTACTAGGTTTGATTGGTCAATAACTAGACTTAGATCGGCTCCTCGGGGCCCTAGGACTGTCTGCAAGCAGTGCTGGACTAGCTGGTGCGACCCTCTCATCTCCCTGGTCCCCAAAGGGATTGGAAACTGAACAAGGAGATGCCTTATGGAGATGGTGGCGTCAAGCAGATTGAGTTCGGGATGACCCAAGATAGCATTGTAAGATGAGGAAAGCCTCACAACAATGAATGTCGTCAGCACAGTTGATGTGAGACAGGGGGGTAGGATCGTTGGTGAGCCTAGAAGTCACCTAGATTAGGGTATCACTATTTTTTTCTTCTATTTTTTTCTTTATAAAGAGGTGGTGAAGGAACAATGGGGAAGGAACAAATGGATGGTTGGATTTGGATAACTAAGGCCTCACACCCCTTGATGTTCTGAAGAACAAAGGCAAACTAGGATCTCACACCCCTCGATATTCCAAAGAACAAAGGCAAACTAGGGCCTCACGTCCCTTGACACTCGAAAGCGAAGGCATAGGGTCTCACACCCCTTGACGCCCTAAGGCAAAGGCAAGACGAGTCTCATGCCTACTTTTTTACGGAGGCAGAATGAAGAATTACTCTTCTCAAATCATTATCATTATTCTTCAATATAAGAGGGGGTCCTAATATAGGGACCAATTACTTAGGAAAAAAGTAAAGAAAACAAGAAAAATATGAGGCACTACAATCCTTCCTGATTTGCTGATTGAAAACATGGAAGGTGTTATACAATTTCTAAAGAAGCTCAAGAAAAATAAGGAAAGAAGGGGGGACTATGTGGGGTGCCAAACACCTGCTCTCTTAGGCTCGGGGTGGACCACATCTTTCCCTAGTTGCTTGGCATGAATCAAGGGATTCCTATTTATCCACTTGACCTTCCTTTCTCACTTAATGGTGTGTGGAGTTGATGTGCCTAGAGGGTGGAAGGGGTGTGCTAGCATGTAGTCATGCACGGGCCATCTTCATATGATCCTCAATGTAATCCTAGGTGGTGCAATCCAAGATATGACTGGGACTCCACGTGGCTGCTGAGATGGCTGGGCTCTCGAGTCCCTATCAACAATACTTTGTTGAGGTGGTATCCCGGCAGTTATTGGAAGTATGATCTCTCCCTCAACTCCGACCAAATCTCCGGTAAAGCCCACTAGGGGCGTGAATACCGGTTTTATTTGGTCAGTAGACAGATTCATCCTTGCGAAAGCATCATAAAAAATGATATCTGCTGAGCTTCCACTATCAACTATGATTTTTTTTATAGGATGTTTCGCTATCATCATTTCTATAATGACAGCATCATTATTTGGGTTGTTCTCCTCAGCTGATCCTTCTCCTATGTAGGGGAGTACATCATCACTCTCCTCTCTCCCCCTAGTCCTCTTCAGGGTTCTCCCTATCCCCCAGGATATCATTCCCACTGGCTTCTCAGTGGGCTGGTTATCGATGGTGAGCGGACAAGGCTCTTCGTTATGGACCACCAAGGGTGCTGCCCCGTCCACGTACTTGCCGAGGTAGCCGTTCTTGATCATGTCTTCTATCTCCTTCTTCAGGTGGTGGCATTCCTTTGTATCATGGCTATGGTCCCAATGGAAGCGATAGTAGCGAGTCTTATCATACCTGGCTGACGACCTCAATAGGGAAGGTCGATACAGAAAGCGCTCACCCTCGATCTCCATCAAGATCTTTGCTCTCGGGACGATGAGAGGAGTAAACTTTTCTTCTTTAATAGGGTCAACTCTGGGTCTCGGCCCCGGTCGCTGGGCCGGCATCGTCTTCTGAGCCAAGGGAGCAGATGTTTCCCCAACAGCCTGCCTCTTGAGGCGCCTCCCGTCTAACTCCCTCCTGATATGGTTGGCCTCCTCCATTCGGATGTACTTGTGAGCTCGGAGGAGGAGCTCTGAGTAAGTCTTCGGAGGTTTCTTATCGAGGGAGTAAGTGAAGCAGGAGGTCCGCAACCCCCTCTTCAGGAAGTCCGCAACCCCCTCTTCAGGGCCAGCATGGTAACTAGCTTGTCAAGGTAGTAGATCTCCAGGGTGGCGATCTTGAACCGGGAGACGTAGTCCCAGAGAGACTCTCGGTCTTGCTGGCAGATTGAGAAAAGACTATCAGTCTCACGTGGCATCTTCCTACATGCGTCGAAGTACGCCACGAACTTCTCCAACTTAGAGAAAGAGTCAATGCTTTCGGACTCGAGTCTGGAGAACCAGGCCCGAGCGGCCTTCCATAGAGTGGCCGGGAAAGCGATGTAGAGGAGAGCATTAGTAGCCCTTTTGACCCTCACGAGGGCCTTGTAGCTTTCCAAGTGGTCTAGGAGGTCGGTCGTCCCATTGTAGGGATCAACTTGTGACATACAAAACTGGCTAGGGATCGGTTCCTCTTAGATTCTGTGTGAAAAAGGGGGACAGGTGTCGTAATCATGGGCTCGCCAGGAGAGCCCTAAACATCTGCAAACCGGCGGGCCAGGTCTGCCAGCTTGCGCTCTTGCTCTTCGAGGTGCCTTTCTGCTCGACGGTGGATGTCTCATCTATGGACCCCTCCGCAGAGACCGTAGGGGGTGAAGGGGGTTGGAGTGGAGGAACTCTCACCTGAGTTCCTAGCATGCCAACATTGCTGGTGCGAGCGTGCACCATGGTCCGAGAGTGGGGAGTGGCTCTCCTGGCCGGTTGGGTCACGTTGCTACTTCTTCCTGACCACTTGGTGGTTCCCCATGGGCAGGAAACCGCATGCGACGGCCCCTCCTGGAAGGATCATAGGCTGGTACGGGGGTTGGCAGCATGGGCCACCGATGTCCCTGGTTGTTGCTGTGTTTCCAAGGACCATTGTCTCTGATAGAACTGGTGCACTACCGCAGCTAGGGCATGGACCTGCTAGGCCAGTGCAATGATTTGGGGGTCCGCCGTAGGTGGCAATGGTGGAGTGAGAAGCTCTCTCTCCAGGCTCCGATCGCCACGATGAGAGGGATCTCCCACACGGCTGGCCGAAGCCTCGCGGGCTCGCGTGGTCACCATCGAACCATGGGCTTCCATGGATGTTTCTCTTACAGTGGGGGACTTGGTATCAAGACCCTTCGTCGCTGTCCCCCCTTCCTGGCGCGTCAATCTGTTGCCGCCAAGATCGCCGTGGCCTGTAGCTTCGGCACATCGCTGATGCGTCAATCTCCTGTGGGGGGCACTCGTCCCTCTTCTTGCTGGTCGAATCCTTGGTCCGACTGCCCTGCAAAAAAGAGAAGACCCGGCCCAGGGATTCCGACGAGGACACTCCGATGATCAAGTCAAATGGGGACATTCAAGGAAAACAAAACCTTTATGGCGAAGAGCTTGGGGACTCTCCGTGTAGAGGGTGAAAGAAAAGAATTTAGATGTGAAGACCAGGTGGAGATGGAATCAGAGAGCTTGGAAATTTCTCTTGGCTGGTTTCTTGCCCGTTTGCTCCCTATTCTTGCTTGCTTACCCTTTTTTTTGTTCTCTTTTTTATTTTATATACCTAGGGTGGCCCAAACCGGATCCGGGGCTTTATCCAATATCCCTTTCCTTGCTCCCTCACTGGGAGGGGTCGTTCGTTGCCTGCAATCTCCCTCTGATCGAACCGGTTCTTCGGAGGAGCTTCTCCTATTAGAAAAGTTCGCCGGCGGGGTGCAGGTCTTGTCCCTTTGACGGTGCAGTTCTTCGTGGGAGGGGCAGGTACCGTGCCATTGAGCCCCGTGCCACGATGGGATGTTTCTATTCCTAGAGGGACTGTCGGAATATTGCAGGGCCCTGAGGCCTTAATGGAATACTCCTTTTGAAGGAGATTAATGTTTCGTGTCGTGAGGGTCGAAGCCCCCGATTGCATGACCGTCAACGTGGCGGCTTGCTACAGGGCCTGGAGCCCGGTGGAGCACATACTGTGCAGAGCCTGCCGGTGGTGCATCGCAGAGCTTGAATTTATGGCAGGGTGTGTGACACCTCCCGGAGGTTGCGGGTGGCCAGGCTTCTTCTTGCCATGGTTTGAATTTCTATTGGTCCTTCCTTCTATCACCATTGACGGGAATATCGGCTTCCACGAGGTGGGGGTGAGTCCTACCTTGGGAACTCCGTTTCAGAACTCGCCTTGGCAGCATGAGCATGACCCTGACCGAGAGCTGGCCTCAGATGGGGGGCTCGTCCTATGAGCACAACCCCGGCTGGGAGCTGATCTCGGCGGGAGGGCTCGCCTTGGTAGCATGAGTATGACCCTGGCCAGCAGCTGGCCTCGGATGGAGGGCTCGTCTTATAAGCACGACCCCAGCTGGGAGCTGACCTTGTCAGGAGGGCTTGCCTTGGCAGCATGAGCACGACCATGGCTGGGAGCTGGCCTCAGACGGAGGGCTCGTCTTATGAGCACAACTCTGGCTGGGAGCTGACCTCGACAGGAGGGCTTGTCTTGGCAGCATGAGCACGACTCTGGTCAGGAGCTGGCCTCAAATGGAGGGCTTGTCTTATGAGCATGACCCCGGTTGGGAGCTGACTTCGGCAGGAGGGTTCGCCTTAATAGCATGAGCACGATCCCGACCGGGAGCTGGCCTCAAACGGAGGGCTCGTCTTATGAGCATGACCCCGGCTGGGAGCTAACCTTGGCAGACGGGCTCACCTTGGAAGCATGAGCACAACCTCGACCGGGAGCTGGCCTCATATAGAGGGCTTGCCTTATTAGCACGATCCCGGCTGAGAGCTGACCTCGGCAGGAGGGCTCGCCTTAGCAGCATGAGCACGACCTCGACCGGGAGCTGGCCTCAGACGGAGGGCTTGCCTTATAAGAACGACCCCCACTGGGAGCTGATCTCGGCAGGAGGGCTCGCCTTGGCAGCATGAGCACGATCCCGACCGGGAGCTGTTCTCAAACGGAAGACTCGTTTCATGAGCACGACTCCGGGAGGTTATCTTGGTAGGAGGGCTCGCCTTGGCTCCTTGTTTGGCCATCGTATCCAGGTGACGGGTCTCTTACCAGCAAAGTTGCCAGCAAAGTCTCCATGTTAGCTGACGTGCTACATCATTCATGATTTCATGAAAACATGAGTTTAACCCGTGATTTCAAATCCCATATGACCTCCACGTCATCGCCAGATAACTACTTTGGTAAATAAAATCAAACTACCGTAATTTGGTAAATTTGAGAGGAAACAAAAGTGCTGGCTCTAGTTTTTTAATAAAAAAACATCCGTATCGCGTTCTCTCACGAGCATCGCACGTGTTAAAGATCTAACGGTACCCGTATCGCGTTCTCTCACGAGCATCGCACGTGTTAAAGATCTAACGGTCCAAAGATGACTAGATCAACGTCGTCCTCGTCTTCCCTCCCCGTCCCGTCCCGCTCCCTCGAGAATGCTGCGAAAGCTACTCACATTCACTCCCCTACTATTCCTCCGATCCCTAACCGTTACCCTCACCTCAATCCCTTCCGCTCCCGTCCCGCTCCCTCTGGAATGCAGCGAAGGCTACTCACATTCACTCCCCTCCTATCTCTACGATCCCTAACCCGTACGCTCACCTCAATCCCTTCCGCCCTTCTCCTCTTCTCTCGCTCCAAGAAGCACTCCAACTCTCCCGCCGACGAATCCTACGACCCTCCCTTCTCCGCCATCCCCAAATCCCCAGCCCCCAAATCCAAACCCCGATCCCCCATCGGAGACAAATCCTCCCCTCTCCATTCTGACCTCCCTTTCGACT
Organism: Areca catechu; assembly: GCA_021397845.1. NCBI lineage: Eukaryota > Viridiplantae > Streptophyta > Magnoliopsida > Arecales > Arecaceae > Areca > Areca catechu. The sequence continues at coordinate 70,790,791 of CM038050.1, read as the reverse complement.
TCCGCTACTCCTACTCCGAGACCGACCCCTCCGTGAAGCCCATCAGCTTCCGAGAGCCCCCCCGATTCTCGCCCTTCGGCCCCGGCTGCCTGGACCGGAACTGGGACGGCGTATCGGCGCCGGCGAACGTGGAGGTGAATCCGGAGAGGGACTTCGAGGCGCGGAACTCGGTGCTTGGTGATCCGCTCACGGAGGAGGAGATCGAGCAGCTCGTGGAGCGGTATCGGCACGATGATTGCTCTCGCCAGATCAATCTAGGTTGGGCTGATTTGCCTTTGCTTCTTGATGTCAATTTTTTTCTCTGTTTCGAGATCCTTACTGTGGGGTTTTTCTAGTTATGAACTTATGATTCCAAAATGGTCCTCAATGACATACTGTCTATGTTAATTGTTCCATATGGCATGATTTTTTTTTCTTGCTCCAAGCTACAAGTGGAAATTTGAATCTTTTTCCTTGTCTCAAAACAAACACTCAAAAATATTCTTGAAAAAGATTTTTTTTCTTTTTTTTTAGCAATTAGCAAGCTTGATTCACCTGTTTTTGATGCAATAGGAATTTGGTTAACGGTCTTATTTCATCGCGAGAACTAAGACTGGGAAGGGCTATCTTTCTTAATTTGCTAGTCCATATGCCTCTAAATTGTAAGAGTCCCAGGGCACATACTATCAAATGGAAATTGATTGATAGCTTCTCCTATTTTGGAGGCTTGTCACACTCAAAGTCATTGGCTTTTTTCTACTGATATGACACAATCATATAATTTTTCGAATGCCAGAGTTATAGGGAAGTGTAGGACATTTTATAGTGTTAATGCGGCATCTAATACATGTTATTCTAGGCCAGTAACCTCACTATGCATACAGATAATCCTATGTTTTATTTTTTAAAGTCAGTCAATGAAAACTTATTCATCTTCAGATGTAAATAATTAACAATAAACTGCTCTAACGGTTTCATAATCTGTACACTACAAAATTTATGATCTCTTTCTATGTATTATCTAAGTGGAAGCAAGTTAGCTCTGCTGGCTACCGAGAAAATACATTACTTCGGCATGCAGATGCTGCACGTACCACCTTGGTATGTATGCTGAAATTCTTTAAGATGCTTGCTGGTCCTTCAATGTAGCAAGTGGGCATTTCAAGGCCACTGTTATGCATCTTAAGATGCTTGTGTGTTGTATATAGATAGCAAGATTAAAATATTCTCACAAGCCAATAAAGTCATCTTGCATCTATGTAGATATGCATTGAATTTTGTAATTTTTTTGAAAATTAGCATATGATTGAATATATATGACAAAATTGGAAAAATAACACCTCTCCTTATCTTTGGGACTGTTTAGGTTTTCACTAAACCATGGATCATTGGGAATTGTCCACTTCCTTTTGTTTGATTTGAGGGAACTCCGGCTGAAAACTGAAGCTTAAGATTTGCAAAGCCTTAAAATCATAAATCCTAAAATTCAGCCCCATTAAGCCAATGATGGAGTGTTGGGTTGGTGGAGCATGGCTAATATAATTTAAATGCCTTTTCCAATTTACAACAGCTTTTAATAATTCCCTCAGTTATGGGCTTACACATACCCCTCCTCTCCCTCTTCATTCTTTTCATTCAAAGCAAAAATGTTCACTTCTTTTCATCTCCATGGTCATTTTTCACTCCTTGTCATTGGCTTTGCTTTGATAATGATTGATGTCTTTCTCTAGTGACTCATGTCTAGACTTCACTTTCTTTCTCAGCCATTCTAGGGTTTTTAGGTGTATAAATTTCTTTAGGACAACAATGACATGCCATAGTCAAAAAATTAGCATAATCCTTTACATATCGAGGGAAAATTTTATCTATATTTATGGACCTAAAAAGCAGAACTTTGAGGTCGAATGAAAAAAGGCCACTATCAAATAACCGGGCTTTTTAATTATGGTTGTTACATTATGAAGCACAAGGGATTAGTCTCTTTTCAAAAGGCAATGTTACCTAGACATGGGACATGGGGTATCAAGTGTCCTGAAGAATCCAACATGACAATTTCAAAAATCTTAAGTACACGGACACCACTACACACTATATGTCATTTTACATATAAAACATGTTGTTAACATGGTTGAAAGAATAAGGAGAGATATAGATAAACATAAAAATTAAATCTTGTGTGTATCTTAAAACAGGTTATAAACTAAAATGTTTAGTAAATTAAGAGGGCAAAGTTGAAATTTAGGCACCGAAAATTTCTCGATGTTGCATTAGTCATGCTAAAGGGGCTTTATAGCATTTTTAGATATGGCAACTGCTGATAGCCCCACTTTTCATTACTCATCTCAATTAGCTATCGATCAATAGAGAGGTTTATCTTGACCCTTGCAAGCCTTGCTAGCCTAGCAATATCCATCAAGATCGAGTGACAATGTATGAGAATGAGAGCAAAAAGTAGGTTAGGAGAGACCTTTCTCATGCTCTAGATTGAATGAGTCCTTGCTCGTTGTTGTGCAAGCTTCACCGAAAGGAGTTGAGTAGGATCTAATGGAAGGGTTGGAGGGGTAAGATGAGGGCAGACAAGTGAGTCAGATTGATGTGGCATGCAAGGATGAGTTCTGACTTAGAGGATTAATGGGCTGAGCAATGAATCCTACTAGCATAAACAAATTCATTCATAAGAAAGTAAAGGATTCATATGAAAGAAAACTAGATAAGGGATAACTCAAACTAGGGCTTCTTGTTTAATCCAAGAAGATTAGACATAATGGTTGGGAAACCATTCTAACTAGGGCGAAGGCCATTCAAATATTCAAACCTAAGAATCAAGGAATGTTTACTTACCAATATTGAAGTCCTACACTTGTAATGGTGATCCAATTTCAGCACTCTTGGATAGAACTTGAAACTATCACACCATGGGATGAAGACTTCCATTTTAGATGGTACCAAAGGCAAGATTAACCTCCTTTTCAACTCGCAATCCCTGTGGATCCTAGAAAAGAAAGGAATTAGTGACTTAGAATGGCAAGAAGAGGAAACTGTAAGGGGTTTAGGAAGTAGTGAAGTTGGTGGATTGGATGAAGTAGTAGGGAATCATAATGGCTGATTTGGCACCACGGTTGTGTGCTGATTGGAACTCCATTTGCTAAGCTTAGATGGCAACTCTTGAAGGATGAAGAAGAGCACTTTGAGATGTTGTAGAAAGCTTCCTTGGAGGATGAAGTAGGCGGCCTTGAAGCTTGAAAGTATTGGCTGCGTGGTTGGTGGATGGGGAACACTTTGGTTGAAAGAAAATGGCAGTGCCTTGGTTTGGATTTGTGGTAGAATTTTGAAGTGGCTAGTTCAGCTTAAAAGGAAAGCTTTTGGGCCTCTCACCCTCTCCCTCTCGAAGGTCACTTGCTAAACACAAATGGAAGAAGAAATTTAGAAATTTTCATTCATCATCAATGTCTTTACAAGAGGGGTTTGGAGTGCTATTTATAAGCCTCCAATTCAATTTGAAAATTCGAAATACAAGGAGAATTTCATGGGATGTTGCTAGTTATGTGGAAGGGGAGTTGAACCATGCATGATATTGGAAGAAAATGGTGGCTCTTTGAATTTGAATTCACTTCTTGGCCGCCCAAAGTTAGGTGAGGTGTCATGCTTGGGTGTCTTCCATGTAGATTTTGAAAATGACATTACCTCCAAGTAAGCTTGATGATGTGCGTCCACCTTGGCATGGTTGGTTGGAGTGTCTTGCAGCACTTAATCTTCAAGCCCTCTTGCTTTGATTTGAACCCAATTCAAATCCATCTTGGACTCAACTTAAAATTCAACTAGTTACAAGGTCAAATTGAACCCAATTTGACTCAAAAGTCCAAATTAACATGGATATAATCCTAACTCAAACTTAATCAAAGAAATAAACTTTCCTATTTACAGGACTCTTGTTCAATAAAATTGAAATACAGGACTCAAACTTAATCAAAGAAATAAACTTCCTTATTTATAGGACTCATGTTCAATTAAAGAAATAAAATTGAAACCAAAGGTAGACTAAACTTATTCCACTGAGATTTATAATGAATATGGCTTGATTAGACTGGATTGAATTCTTTTTTGAGCTGTGGTGCCCGCACCAATTCTTCCGGGATGGGGAAGACTTGACCCTGTCGAGTATGGGTCACTCCGACTCTGATAGTACTCCAGTAAGTTCGGTTGAGTCATTGTAGATCCTCTCGAGTGATCCACGAATTATCAGATTTCGGTCGACCTTGTCATTGCACTAAATAGCGTTGATAGTCTTTTTTCCTGGTAGTGATAGTTTTGTCGTCTAGAATTCTCTCAATTCGGTCTCGCCGCTCTGGTATAGTGGATGGTGGACACTCGGGGGTAGGGTCTGATGGGGGACTAATATGCATGCAATTTTTTTTGTATGTTTTACATGTTGAGTTAGGTGATTAATTCCCGAATTTCAGATCAAAATTATTTGTAGGGAATTTTGTATGAATTTTTGAAGATCAGCATGCAGATTAGGACCTAGAAAAGTAGCAAAGAAGGACCGCCGGGGCTGAGAAGCCTCGGTTAGGGCAAGTTCTCCTACAATAAAACTACTGGAGGTAGAGGGGTGTACCTGACAATGTCTGTGAAGATCGCAGCGAAGGGGTCTCTCGTTCCTTGACGGATGCGGCCTGGAAAACCGAGCCAAAGACCCGTGGATATCCGGCTTTCTGCTCGGTGATCCGATTGAGACTTGGCTGGAGTCGTTGGATTCGTAGGAACTCAGGGACCTGTAAACGACCTGTCAGGGTTAGAAAACTCACAAAGGAACAAGAAAACAAAGGAAAAACAGCAAGGGAAGGCTTCTTTTGGAGTGGGTGTCCAGGGATCTGAGAGGCTTGTTGGCAGCAGGAAGATGATTACAGCACTGGGAAGAAAACTCTCACAAACCCCTTTATGCACACAGCAGGGTATCACACCACTCAATAGAAGAATTCAAGGTTTTCATTCATCAAAAATTCTCCTTCATACAAGAGGCTAGGGTCCCTTAAATAGACCCTTAACCTTGGGCTCCAAATCCTAGCTAGAAAATAAGGAAATATTAGGTAGAAAAATTCCTAAAAATTTTCTTGACTTGGTCAAGACTCCAAGGACGCCTAGGGGGGCGTGTTGGGCTTCTAGGAGCAGCAAAAGGCCGGCCCAAAGGGGCTCGGGTGCATGTGTTTGGGCCTCTGGAAGCTGGGGTGGCCTGGTAGCCAGGTAGTAGGAATATTTCCTGGTATCTTGCTTCTTAGGGGCCTGGGCTTGGCACCTGGACTTGATTTCTTTGGGCTAGGATGCAGATGGACCTCTGGAATCATGGATGCCCTTATCTATGAATATACTTTGGCATCTGGAAGGGAATTTGGGCATCTGGAGGGCATCTGCAAGAAATCAGGGTTTTCTGAATTTTCCTCCTGGGGTCTTCAAATCTTCAAGCTGGGTTGGACTTGTGCTATACTTTCATGTCTTCAATCTAGTTGGACTTGGTCTTCACTTGTATGATATAGTCTTGAGTCTTCAGTATGCTTGGACAGGACTCAAAAAAAATAAAATAAGCTCAACATGAGCTGACTAGCATTGGACTGAACTAGCTCAACATAAGCTGACTAGTACAGACTTGAAATAACAACTCAAAAGACTCAAACAACAACTAAAAAAAGGACTCAGATGGGCTAAGCCCTTATTACAGATGGACTCAAAAATTATTGAACAATTCACAGAGGGTTGAGAAGCCTCTGCCTTATTCTGGCGCCTTTGGTGTCCGCACCAATTCTCCCGGGGTAGGAGGAACTCGACCCTGTCGAGTGAAGATCAGACTGGCTCACATATCTCTCGAGAAGGTCTGGGTTGAGGCGTTGCAAGTCCTCTCGAGAAATCTACGAATCGTGCGACTCTGGCTGGCCTTGCCATCGGACCAGGAAGCATTGATAGTCACGGCCCCGGGTCGTGATGACTTGATCGTCCAGGATACGCTCGATCCGTTCTCCTCTTTCAGGCCAATTTGTTAGTGGACACTCTGGGTTAGGGTCACTCACAATGAAAAGGAATAGGTCCAAAGGCCTTACTAGGTATCGCTGCCGGTTCCCTATACTCAACCAGGTCTGTAATATTGAAGGTAGAACTAATGCCCAAATCTGAAGGCAAGTCTAACACCTAGGCATTTGATCCAATCCTTCTCTATCACTTTAAAAGGTCCGGCTCTGCGAGCATGAAGCTTCTTCTAGGCCTAAGCCTAACCAAGATAGAATCCACTACATCAAATTCTTTGACCCTTCTTCGGGAATTAGCCAGTTGTTTTAAGATTAGTGCGGGTGGTGAACATGCTAGGCACATGCAGACTCCTAACAAACGATGCAAAGGACTCATACTGACACCTAACAGACTCGACTATGCATTCCTATCGAAGGAAATTTTATTGAACTCTTTGGATCTAAACCTAATAGATTATAGGTTCTCTAGGTTTGATCATAGCTTGACATGCACATGAAAATTTACAGTGAACTCCTAGCAAATTCCAAAGAGTATGCCAGAAGTAAGATGCAAACCTAACATGCGTGATGAATGCATGCAGTATGCTAATCTCAGCTAAATGCAATCTAATGATCCTAGAAATGCTGGAGGTGTCAGGAAAGGGCAGAAAATAGGAAGTGGGTTCAGAATTAGTTTGGTAAGGTAGAGAAAAAGGTTCATGGTAGTTGGATAAAGTAGGATAAAAGATGGGGTGTCAGGAACTAATCCTATACTAATGAGGTTAACCTTACGAGGTTGAGCTATATCTACAGGGTTTGCATAATGGAAGGATGGGTCGCTAATTTCGGGGAAGAGGTCCTTAATGGGAACTATAGGAGGGGACTCATCTTGAAGGTATTGATTCAAAGAGATCAGGTCCTTAATAAATTCTTCTGGTTCTTGTATTTTTGGACTAGACTCTATAATTTGGCTCTCCTCTATGGTTTCCTCAGGTAAGGCTTTAGCAGCAGTACCTAGGTTCTCTTCCTCTATTTGTTCTTCCATTATAGCTTTAGGTTGGATGTGGTCAAGGTCAACTAGCTCTGGGTTGGTTTCTACCTGGGTATCTAGTGGGTCAGCTAATTCTAGGTCTACTAAAGGTGTCTTCTCTTCTCCCTCATACTCATCCACTAGGCTCACATCAGCTTCATACACTTCCGCGTTAATGTAAGCCTTGCGAATCTCAGGAATGGTTGGAGAAGGTCGGCTAGCAGGAAATTGGTTAGGTTATGGTCTCTGATTATGGGTACTACTCATAGTAGGTTCAGGTTGTATAAGAGGTAGTGGCTCACTATTGGGTTCATATTTAGGGATACTAATCCTATGGGGTTCAAGTTGACTAGGGGAAGCATGACTAGTACTAGGCTGATACTTAGGGGTTATGGGTTCTCTAGGCTCATAGGACAAGGGTGCAGATCTATGGGTCATGGGATTATAGGATCTGGGTCATAGGATTTTGGGTCAGCTCTATGATCAGGTTCTAAGGATGGATCAAGGTATGGGGTCCTCCTAAGGTTGGGCTCTCTATATGGGTCAGGATATTGGGTCCTCCTAGGATTGGACTCCCTATATGGGTCAGAATACTGGGTTCTCCTAGGGTTGGACTCCCTATATGGGTCAGAATATTGGGTCCTCCTAGGGTTGGGCTCCCTATATGGGTCAGAGTATTGGGTTCTCCTAGGGTTGGGCTCCCTATATGGGTCAGAGTATTGGGTTCTCCTGGGTTCAATATCATAATAATGGTCACGGTAAGGGGTTCTTCTAGGTTCAGTATCATAATAAGGGTCATGGTAAGGGGTTATTCTAGGTTCAGTATTATTGTATGGGTCAGGCTGAGGGCTCTCCTAGGTTCAATCTCTCGGTATGGATCAGGGTTTGAGGTCCTCCTAGGTTGAGGATTGTAGTACGGGTCAGAATAAGGGGATCTCCTAGGTTCGACCTCATGGTATAGATCAGGGTTTGGGGTTCTCCTAGGTTGAGGGGACTCGGGATCTGGCTCAGATTGTGACCCATGGGTTCTTGCTATGGTCCCTACACGGCCTCCTAACTGGTCAAACCTTTTGGCAAGATGGTCAATTCTATTGTTGGTTTGGGTACCAGACTGAGTTAACTGGGTAGTCATCTGGGTAGCCATCTGGGTCATTTGATCAGCTAGGGCTTTTATTTGGGCTTGTAAGTTTTCCATGGGTTCAGACATTTGTGAAGGAGGTGGGTGATATGAAACTCCTGATCTAGTGCTCATGCAAGACTCGATCAGACCGACTATAGCCGACTAGACCTAGAGTCCAAACTAGATGCTCAATCAGGGCGGCAAACTAGCCTATAGTAACCCTGTACTCAACCAGGCAGGTGTAAGGGGAGTGTTAGGTCCCTGATTGCCAATCCTAGACACCAATCAGAGATTGGCCAGGTAGGCGGACCAGCACACAAGCCCTTTGGGATTGAATCCCTAAACCACCATTCTAGACACTGAGCACAAGGCACACACAGGTTAACTTGACACAGTGATCTAACACTAGTCCGGACCCGACCAGTTGGTGTCCCTAGCCCACTAGGGCAAATTAAGTCTAGTTAATTTTAGGTTAAGGCTTGGGACCGAATGCAAAGGATGTGGTTTTGGGCTAAGGAGAGGTTATCAACTCCCCCCATCTGATATAGCAAGAGTGCCCTTAAAAGTAGATTATGCAATGATGGCAGGCAAATGATGCAAATTAGGGTTATATATTTTTGGTATTTTTGGAGAATATGTAATTTTATTATTATTTTTTTTTGGTATTTTATTAAATAGAAGAAAACTTGCAAATTATGGCCTAATATGCAGGAAATATACTAAAATTAAAAGATTTGCAAAAATTGCTAATAAAACCCTAAAACTTCCAAACTTGTCAAGCTGAAAAAAAACAGAGCCGAAAATTTGCAGGCTGTATTTCGGCTTGCAAAAAATTCACAGGCCATAATAAAATATGAAAAAATTACTAAAATTACTTTGAATTATTGTGAATCCAGAAAAATAAATTTCAAAATTTTTGGAGTTTTTAACAGGGAGAAATAATTTAAAACACAGAGCATATACGGACTGAAAAATTGCATAAAACAAGCCCTAATCTAAGCTCTGATACCAAATGATGGGGGACTAATATGCATGCAATTTTTTTTGTATGTTTTACATGTTGAGTTAGGTGATTAATTACCGAATTTCGGATCAAAATTATTTGTAGGGAATTTTGTATGAATTTTTGAAGATCAGCATGCAGATTAGGACCTAGAAAAGTAACAAAGAAGGACCGCCGGGGCTGAGAAACCTCGGTTAGGGCAAGTTCTCCTACAATAAAACTACTGGAGGTAGAGGGGTGTACCTGACAATGTCTGTGAAGATCGCAGCGAAGGGGTCTCTCGTTCCTCGACGGATGCGGCCTGGAAAACCGAGCCAAAGACCCGTGGATACCCGGCTTTCTGCTCGGTGATCCGATTGAGGCTTGGTTGGAGTCGTTGGATTCGTAGGAACTCAGGGACCTGTAAACGACCTGTCAGGGGTTAGAAAACTCACAAAGGAACAAGAAAACAAAGGAAAAATAGCAAGGGAAGGCTTCTTTTGGAGTGGGCGTCCAGGGATCTGAGAGGCTTGTTGGCAGCAGGAAGATGATTGCAGCACTGGGAAGAAAACTCTCACAAACCCCTTTATGCACACAGTAGGGTATCACACCACTCAATAGAAGAACTCAAGGTTTTCATTCATCAAAAATTCTCCTTCATACAAGAGGCTAAGGTCCCTTAAATAGACCCTTAACCTTGGGCTCAAAGTAAGGGTACATAAGTCTTTACATAAGAATCCTTTTTCCTCTCAAACCCTAGCTAGAAAATAAGGAAATATTAGGTAGAAAAATTTCTAAAAATTTTCTTGACTTGGTCAAGACTCCAAGGACGCCTAGGGGGGCGTGTTGGGCTTCTAGGAGCAGCAAAAGGCCGGCCCAAAGGGGCTCGGGTGCATGGGTTTGGGCCTCTGGAAGCTGGGGTGGCCTGGTAGCCAGGTAGTAGGAATATTCCTTGGTATCTTGCTTCTTAGGGGTTTGAGCTTGGCACCTGGGCTTGATTTCTTTGAGCTAGGATGCAGATGGACCTCTGGAATCATGGATGCCCTTATCTATGAATATACTTTGGCATCTGGAAGGGAATCTGGGCATCTGGAGGGCATCTGCAAGAAATCAGGGTTTTCTGAATTTTCCTCCTGGGGTCTTCAAATCTTCAAGCTGGGTTGGACTTGTGCTATACTTCCATGTCTTCAATCTAGTTGGACTTGGTCTTCACTTGTATGATATAGTCTTGAGTCTTCAGTATGCTTGGACAGGACTCAAAAAATATAAAATAAGCTTAACATGAGCTGACTAGCATTGGACTGAACTAGCTCAACATAAGCTGACTAGTACAGACTTGAAATAACAACTCAAAAGACTCAAACAACAACTATAAAAAGGACTCAGATGGGCTAAGCCCTTATTACAGATGGACTCAAAAATTATTGATCAATTCACAGAGGGTTGAGAAGCCTCTGCCTTATTCTGGCGCCTTTGGTGTCCGCACCAGGGTCACTCTCAGTGGTAGGTTGAGGCCCAAAAGGCTCACTAGGTATCAATATTGGCTTCTTATATTCTACTAAGTCTGAAACATTGAAGGTTGAGCTGATACCTAGGTCAGATGGTAGTTCCAATATATACGCATTAGGTCCAATTTTTTTTAGGATTTTGAATGGCCTTGCACCGCGGGCATGTAATTTCTTCATGGTTCCTGGTAGAAACCGTTCGGGTTTGAGTCTAACTATTACGAAGTCTTCTTCATAAAATTCTTTGAATTTTCTATGTGAACTAGCCATACGCATGTAAGTTTCATTGCTCACGTTGTTTTTGTTACTGATTTCTTTATGCAAGTCCTTAATATGCTGTGCGTATGACTCAACAGACTCTGAGACTCGTACTGACACCTAACAAAATGCAGACTCAACTATGCATTCCTATTAAGAGGAATTTTATTGGACTTTTTGGGCCTAAACTTAACAAGCCATAGACTCTCTAGGTTTGACCCTGGTTTGGTATGCACATGAAAATTTACAATGGATTCCTAGTAAATGCCATAAGGTCTTCCAAAAAATAGGTCGCAAATCTAACATACTCAAAGAACTGGTGCAACTGAACGACCTCAACAAAGTGTAATTTGAAAGTTTGGGAAACATTGGAGACCTTAGGATATAACAGGATATCGGAGTCTTGGGACAGTCTATTGAAAACATGAAACAGACCTTGGTTACTCGGGATGACTTTAAGATTTGAGCATCGATCTATGGATGACATAAGGTCAAATTGAAGGATGGAGAATTTGGTCATTGTAAGTGCAGGCTTTTCAGGAAAGGAAGACTTAGTCAGTTCCAGAAAAAGGTCATCAACTGGGGTTAGAGGAATGAATTCTTTATAAGGTAACTGAATGAGGTCTCAGGTTGAGGCTAAAGGAGTAGGCTCTTCTTGAGGGTATTGACTAATAGGAACCAAGTACTCACTAATTTCCTGTCGTTCTGACACTTCAGGACTAGGCTCTACAATTTCACCTTCTCCTAGGATTTTCTTGGATAAGGTATTAGAGTTATCCTTCTCAAAGTCTTCTCCTTCGTATTCGTCTACTAAACTTATGTTAGCCTCATATACTTCTACAATGGGTTCTAATTCTACCTCCTTTAATTGTTCTTTCAGTATGGCTTCATTCTGGTCAACTAATCCTGGGTCGGCCATACCTAATTCCTTCTCAATGTCATCCTTCTGGGTTGGAGGTGATAAAGGTGAGGGTTGACCAACAAAAGTCTGGTTCACACTAGGTGTCGGGCCAATAGGGATTTGACTCAAGTTGGTAGAGGTCGGATTTAGGTCCAAAGTACTTGATCTGGCATGCCTCAAGGACCTCTGATAGTTTTGGGCTACTCGATAGGCTTGCTCCAAACTATAGATATCATGTCTAAACAATTCTCTCCGGATATCTTTTCTCAAACCTTCTTTAAATTGAATTAGGATATCATATGGATCCTTATTCACAATATAGTGCATTAGGTGCTCCAATCTATCAATATAATTAATGACTGATCCATTACCTTGGGTCAACCTCTCTAAGTGGTCTAGGAGATTTTGTTGGTAGGATGCAGGGATATACTTTTCACGAAGCTTGCTCTTCATTTCTTCCCAGGTCCTAATTGGTTCGTGTCTCCAATACGCCATCTTTCCCTGAACATTGTGCCAATAAGACTTGGCTTGACCCCATAGATGCATTTGGGCAAACCTAACATTTCCATCCTCTAACATTTCATCTCACTTAAAATAATTATCCATATCTTCCTCCCAGGCAATGTAAACCCGAGGATCAAGACTATCTTGAAATGAAGAAGCTTCTGTCCTAATGTTTCTAATGACCCTCTTATCTTGGTACACAAAATCATGATTTGGGTTTGGGGTGGGATGGGGGACTCTAGGACTGAAGGATGTTGATCTAGGTACGGCATGAGTCCTATGGGTCTTTTCAATACTCAATTCTATTTGATCAAATCTTTTGTTCATGTAGGTACGGCATGAGTCCTATGGGTCTTTTCAATACTCAATTCTATTTGATCAAATCTTTTGTTCATGTAGGCACACTATTCTATACATGTCCTGAGTAAGAGCTCAACATTAGATTCCAAGGTTTGACTGGATTGGGTTGACACCATTGATATTGAACCCTTAATCTAGTGGCCAATGTAATCAAGCACACATAATGTACTAGGATTTGCTAGACGTAGCAACCCAAGTAGAGTGAGTCGACTGAATCACAACCGAGACAACAATTATGCGTTCCATTGGTTAGGTAGGAGGTGGGAGTGTGGGAGGCCCCTTGCTTTCGCAGGGACCCAATTAAGGAACCACAATATCGCTTAGGTCGTTTGACTTAGGACCCCTAGCCTAGACACTAGCTTCAAGACATAAATGCTGAATTGAGTGCAACTAGTTTTCTCAAAATACCATGGACTGGTTCCTAGTGCTATTAGGTTGCTAATAGACTTTAAATTAGGCTTAAGTTCGAATGCAAAATATGAGTGGTTGTTTTTGGGCCAAGGAAAGGTAATGACCTCCTTCCCTTATCTTATGATATTGTCGCCCTTAGAGTAAGTTATGCATATGATGGCATACATATGAAACCCTAATGCAATCTAAAAATCATTATTTTTTTTTTTGTATTTTATGACGTGTCAAACTTGAGTTTCAGCTAGTTAAGTGATCAAGCAAAAATGGCTTGGATTTGGGGGTTTGGATGTGATTTAGTTTCAGCCCAAACAAAACATGCAGAAATCTTAAGGCAGAACTGTTCTCAGGCAGTAATCAAGCATGCATAAATTCTACGGACCAAATTAAATCCTTAGAAAATTCCAAAAAATAAAATCAAATGTAACAAATCTAGCAAAACAAGAATCAAAATTTTCTGATCTTCCTACATGCAGAAACAATTAAAATAACAGACTATGTACTGGGATGGACTTGATGCAGAAAAATAATCCTAAAGATACCTAGCTCTTTGTTTTCTTCTTCAAGGGTCAATCACAACAGCACCCTTATACGCCATAGGAGATCCCATTGAATGAGAAGAGAGGTTCTTGCAACCCTACTTCTCTCCTATGACCGAACGGTCTGGGTGAAGCACTCAATCCAAGTATTTAAAAAAAAAATACTTGCTACCATTAATATGCTACTCATGCAACCATGCTCTGATACCAAATTTGATGTGGCATGCAAGGATGAGTTCTAACTTAGAGGATTAATGGGTTGTGCAATGAATCCTACTAGCATAAACAAATTCATTCATAAGAAAGTAAAGGATTCAAATGAAAGAAAACTAGATAAGGGATAACTCAAACTAGGGCTTCTTGTTTAATCCAACAAGATTGGACCTAATGGTTGGGAAACCATTCTAACTAGGGCGAAGACCATTCAAATATTCAAACCTAAGAATCAAGGAAGGTTTACTTACCAATATTGAAGTCCCACACTTGTAATGGTGATCCAATTTCAGCACTCTTGGATAAAACTTAAAACTATCATACCATGGGATGAAGACTTCCAGTTTAGATGGTACCAAAGGCAAGATTAACCTCCTCTTCAACTCGCAATCCCAATGGATCCTAGAAAGAAAAGGAATTAGTGACTTAGAATGGCAAGAAGAGAAAACTGTAAGGGGTTTAGGAAGTAGTGAAGTTGGTGGATTGGATGAAGTAGTAGGGAATCATAATGGCTGATTTGGCGCCTTGGTTGTGTGCTGATTGGAATTTCATTTGCTGAGCTTAGATGGCAACTCTTGAAGGATGAAGAAGAGCACTTTGAGGTGTTGTAGAAGGCTTCCTTGGAGGATGAAGTAGGCGGCCTTGAAGCTTTAAAGTATTGGCTGCGTGGTTGGTGGATAGGGAACACTTTGGTTGAAAGAAAATGGCAGCTCCTTGGTGTGGATTTGTGGTAGAATTTGGAAGTGGCTAGGTCGGCTTAAAAGGAAAGCTTTTGGGCTTCTCATCCTCTCCCTCTCGGAGGTCACTTGCTAAACACAAATGGAAGAAGAAATTTGAAAATTTTCATTCATCATCAATGTCTTTACAAGAGCAGTTTGGAGAGTTATTTATAAGCCTCCAATTCAATTTGAAAATTCGAAATACAAGGAGAATTTCATGGGATATTGCTAGCTATGTGGAAGGGGAGTTGAACCATGCTTGATATGGAGAGAAAATGGTGGCCCTCTTTGAATTTGAATTCACTTCTTAGCCGCTCAAAGCTAGGTGAGGTGTCATGCTTGGGTGTCTTCCATGTAGACTTTGAAAATGACATAGCCTCCAAGTAAGCTTGATGATGTGGCATCCATCTTGGCATGGTTGGTTGGAGTGTCTTGTGGCACTTAATCTTCAAACCCTCTTGCTTTGATTTGAACCCAATTCAAACCCATCTTGGACTCAACTTAAAATTTAACTAGTTATAATGTCAAATTGAATCCAATTTGACTCAAAAGACCAAATTAATATGGACCTAATCCTGACTCAAACTTAATCAAAAAAATAAACTTCCCTATTTACAGGACTCATGTTCAATAAAATTGAAATACGCGACTCAAACTTAATCAAAGAAATAAACTTTTTTATTTACAGGATTCATGTTCAATTAAAGAAATAAAATTGAAACCAAAGGTAGACTAAACTTACTCCACTGATATCCATAATGAATCTGGCTTGATTAAACTGGATTGAATTCTCTTTTGAGCTATGGTACCCGCACCACAGATGCCTAGGGGTCAAATGAGAATGAGAGGGATTAAACAAGATTACTCTATCTCTCCTTTTTCAATCCCTTTTTTTTTTGTTTTCGTCTAACTAGACTTAATTCAAGTCAAGTGGACTCTAGCATGGACCATTATCCAATAATATATGCTTGGTTGCGCGACCACTTGCCACAATTGGGTGGCCTAGGTGACCATGCAAGTTTGGGTGGTTTAGGCGGCCTTGGTGTTCTAGGCCTACTACGTAGGCATCTAGGTCGGTGCCTATAACAACCATGTCGGAGACCCAAAAAGTTTTATTGGACCATTACGCGATCGATGGGTCTATTGGTCTAGAATGTGAACCCACACAAAATTGGGAGGTCCTTGGTAGGGCATGGGATAGTTCATGAAACATGTGTATAGTTGTGTTAATTATGGTTATTAGCTAAACATGGGAATTAACCTAAGTTTCTAGAGAACCTTAGTTAATTACATCCATAATTAATGTGGTTAAGCTAGTTGAAAATCCATAAGCAATCTAAGATATAATAAATAAAAGAATGTGTTGGGATATGCCGGCTCAACTAAGGCTAACCCCCGGTTCAAAGGTCCGGTCGGGTCTCTTTAGAACCGGTCATCCGCGCCAGAAGACTCGAAGAAGACCGATCCGAAGAAGGTTAATCCAAAGAAGATGATTACTTTATTTCTTCAATTGTTCCAAAGAAGGCAAGTACAAAGTAAGCAATCCAGCTCACTCCGAAGAAGGCAGCTCCGACATGAGTGGTCAAGATGTCTTCGGCCTACTCCGAAGAGGATAGGCACAGGACGATCAACCAGCTCGACTTCGGCCCTTTCTGAGGGAGTGGCTCTAAAGCAAATCTTCAACTGGCATCGAATCTCCAAATGTAGATACGGCTGTTGTAACTAACAACGTGGCCACGAACTCTAACTCCAACAGCATCAAAGTGGCCACCTCAAGCAGCAACCACTTTTGGTTAGGGGGTTAAGTTAACTAACCCTGCTTAATCAAGGGCAAGTGTAGTCGACTGCAGTTAGACATGGCCACCACTATAAATACTGGTAAGAGGGGACACTCACGGTAAGTCAAGTTAAGTAAAGCCAGAGAAGCTAAGACTGTTCACTTTTGAGCTACTTTCGCCCTTTTCCTTGAGAACTCTTCATTCTGTTGCTAGAATCATCACTGACTTAAGCATCGGAGTGTTCCTTACTGGAGAAATTCCGGTCAGTGACCTATTTTGTAGGGGTCACGGGAGGTGCACCGACGATCCTGCTATTCCGCTCGGTCCGCGGGGGTTCGACGTCAACAGATTGGCGCACCAGGTAGGGGGTAGCTACCAAATCCTCTCTTGCAAAGGGGAGTTCTGAAAAATCGTAATGGTGAAGGGTAAAGCTCAAAACGCTTCGACAAGCAGGGGGCGTCCTCCCTCTCAGAGGAACGACCCCCCAGTGGAGAACAATGTTCCACCTCCAATCTTGGTCGTGGGACAGCACCAGTTTGAAGCCCTTTTGAACCAGGTTGATGCTCTCACAACCTTGGTTCAGAACTTTCAGGAGGCTGCTCTCCAGGCGGGGCACCTGCCGGCCGTCTCTCGACATAGCCATCTGTCCGGGGAGAAGGGAGACCACCACCATGGTTCTACCTGACACTCCCTCTGGGATTGACCTTCCCATGAAGGCCAAAGCTCTCGACATCCGAAGCAGACTAATAGCCGACGAGTGAGGAAGAGATCCAGGCGATCTCCCTCTGACTCCTCCGAAGACTCTACTCTCGAAGATGTTGGGCCGAGATAGGCCCATAATGATTATGAAAAAAAATTTAAGACACTTGAGGCGCAGGTTCCACGATCTGAAAAGAGACGGCGAGCACATGACCTATGACTCGCGACCTCCATTCACCTCCAAGATAATGGAAGAAGTCGTCCATTGACATTTTAAGATCTCTCAGATGGAACCTTATGATGGGACTACTAACCTCCTGGATCATCTCAGCAGTTTCAAAGCTCATATGATGATCCAAGGAGCCTTTGATGCATTGTACTGCTTGGCTTTTCCCGCCATTCTAAAGAAAGCTGCTCGAATATAGTACTCGAGCATCCGTCCAGGTACCATCGACTCCTCTGAATTAGAAAAACTATTCGTCTTACATTTCAGGACTTGCCGGAAGATGTCCTGGAATACGGACAGCTTATTCCTCCACCAAAACGAGGGAAAGAGCCTTAGGGACTACATTACAAGATTCAATTCGGCCACTCTCGAGATCCCAGATCTTAACGAGCATGTGGCCATGTCCGCTCTGAAGAAGGGGCTTTGGTCGTCTAGGCTCACGTTCTCTCTGGACAAAAGGTTCTCGACAAGCTACGCTGAGCTTCTGACAAGGGCTCAGAAATATGTCGATGCCAAAGAACAAGCAGCTAATCGGCGTCTGATTGAAGGGAAACCTATTCCCAAGAAGAAGAACGGCAAAGGGCCAAATCCCTCTGCTCCCCCCAACAACGGCGATTCTACCCGATGACGTAGCCCTAGGTCCAAAACACTGGACGGAAAATTTGATTCATACACCCCTCTCAACCTCCTAAGGGAGAGGATCCTGATGGAGATAGAAAAAGAGAATTATCTCCAATGGCCACGTCCTATGAGATCGTCCTCTTATGCAAGGAATAGAAGCAAGTACTGCCGATTCTATAGGGATCACGGCCACAATACCGAAGACTGCATCCAATTGAAGGATGCGATAGAGGACCTTATTAAGAGGGGGTACTTGGGAAAGTACGTCGGACATCCAGAACCTCAGCTTGAAGCCGTCGCCCCTCAATGGGCCATTGAGGAAGCTGAACTGCCCCATCAGAGGCCTACTGACAGGAGAATGGGCATGCTACACCGACCAACCAACTGGAGGAGAGCCGAAGAAGATGCTTCTAAAAGGCTCAGGAGCAACAACTTTGTATACTTCTCTGATGACGACCTCCAGGGAGTTCAGTTCTTCCATGACGATCCCGTTGTAATCTCAGCCATTGTGCCCAATTATGATATAAGACAAATTTTAATAGATAATGGGAGCTCTGCGAATGTTTTACTATATGATGCATTCCCCAGAATGAGTCTGTCTAAAAGCAAGCTACAGAGATCTCCTGTACCTCTGACTGGGTTCGGAGGAAACCAAGTCGGAATTGAAGGAGAAATAATGCTGTCGGTAACCCTCGACACGGAGCCTCGTCAGAAGACGTTTCCCATCAATTTTGTGGTGGTCCGAATCCCATCGGCCTACAATGCAGTCTTGGGACGGCCTGCCTCGAATAAGTTCAAGGCCGCAGTCTCCACGTATCACCTTCTAGTGCGCTTTCCCACCAGAAATGGGATCGGAGAAGCAAGAGGAGATCAAAGGGCCGCCCGTCAATGCCTGATGATACAGGACAAGCAGTTGGCCCTTGGATCAACTTGATCCAAGAGATCTGACTGAGAATTCAGGGGAACCATTGGAGAAGACTGTCTTGGTGCCTTTGACCAAAGACGATCCCCAGAACGGTGCAGATCGGAAGCCTACTTAATGAAGGAACGAAGGTAGCGCTGATTCAATTCCTACGAAACAACGCCGATGTCTTTGCTTGGTCGGCTTCCGACATGTCAGGAATTCCTGTCGAAGTAATTATTTATCAGCTGGAAGTTGCTTCTGGTTACAGGTCGATTCGATAGAAGAAGAGAAACTTTGTCCCTGAAAGGCCAAGGACGATAGACGAAGAGGTAGATAAGCTCCTCAAACCTGGATTCATCAGGGAGGTGCGTTATCCCGAGTGACTAGCTAATGTTGTGATGGTAAGGAAGGCCAATGGCAAGTGGAGGATCTGTATCAACTATACAGACCTCAACAAAGCTTGTCTGAAGGATAGCTTCCCCTGCCAAAGATAGATCAATTGGTCGACGCCACTGCCGGCCATCAGCTACTGAGCTTCATGGATGCCTTTTCTGGCTACAACCAGATATAAAATGGATCCTGAGGATAAAGAGAAGACCTCCTTCATAACGGAGGAGGGGTTATATTGCTACTGGATGATGCCATTTGGTTTGAAGAGTGCCGGGGTAACATTTCAAAGACTAATCAACAAGGTGTTCTTGAAGCAACTGGAAAAGAATATGGAGGCATATGTTGATGACATGATCATGAAGAGTCTCCTCAAAGATCACATCAGAGACTTAGAGGAATCTTTCGATGCCTTACGACGCTACCGGATGAAGCTGAACCCAGCTAAATGCATCTTCGGGATGACTTCTGGCAAATTCCTGGGATTCCTTGTTACCAAACGAGGAATAGAAGCCAACCCCAAAAAGATACATGAATCCGAAGCATGAGACATCCCTCTTGTAAGGAGGTGCAGCAGTTGACCGGAAGAATCGCTTCTTTGAGCCGATTCATCTTCCGGTCGACCGAAAGGTGTTTCCCCTTTAAAGTCCTCCGCCAATCGCAAAACTTCGAATGGTCCAAAGACTATCGTCTCACCTTCGAAGAGCTGAAGAGGTACCTAGAGAGCCCTCCTTTACTTTCGAAGTCTCGAGAGGGGGAAACTCTTTATCTATATCTTTCGCTTCAGACAAAGCGATCAGTTCGGTTCTTGTCCGGAAGGGAGCCAACGACTTCCAAAGGTCGATCTACTACATCAGTAAGATCTTACACGATGCAGAAGTGAGGTACCCTAGAATACAAAAGCTTGTATACTCACTGGTGGTTGCAACGAAACGATTGCGACCATACTTTCAATCTCACTCTGTCATCGTCCTGACAGACCAACCTTTGAAGGCTGTCCTCCAAAGTCCAGACACTTCGGGCAGGATAGCTAAGTGGGCTGTAAAACTTCGAGAGTTCGACATCAGCTTTCAGCCCAGAACGGTGATGAAAGCACAAGTGCTGGCTGATTTTATAGCCGAATGTACATGGGGCCCAGAAGGTGACTTGCAATAAGCCGAAGAAGATGAGGCCATCCAAACGGATTTGGAGTCTATGTGGTCACTCCATGTAGACGGGGCTTCAAACTTGGCAGGATGCGGAGCGGGCCTCATACTAGCTAGCCCAGAAGGGCCCACTGTGGAATACGCACTACGCTTTTCCTTCCATGCTTCCAATAACCAGGCTGAATACGAAGCCCTCCTTGCTAGACTCCGAATCGCCAAGAATTTGGAGATTCGGAAGATCCGAATTTTTTCAGATCTCAGCTGGTGGTAAACCAAGTAAAAGGCGAGTTTGAAACGCGAGATCCTGCCATGATTCGTTACCTGGAGAAAGTGCGGGACTTGGTGTCGCAGCTCAATTTCTTCGAAATCATCCACGTCCCAAGGACGGAGAACTCCCGAGTCGACGTCCTATCCAGACTCGTCACCACCATCCCAGATTCTCTCGGTCGCACCTTCATGGAGTACCTTGAAACTTCTAGTATAACGGAAGAAGTGCAAGAGGTGCATCAGGTTGAGCATGAGCTAGCTGGATGGATCCTATTCTTAAATTCCTGAATGAGGGCACACTACCTGAGGGCAAGACCGAGGCCAAGCAAGTCCGTTGGATGGCATCCTAATATGTTGTCCTATACGGAACATTGTATAAGAGATCCTTCACTCAACCTCTGCTGAAGTACTTGGGGCCTATAGATGTCGATTACGTCCTGAAAGAAGTGCACGAGGGCATATGTGGAGATCACTTAGGAGGAAGATCCCTAGCGTACAAGATTATATGTCAAGGATATTATTGGCTAACAATTCAGAAGGATTCTGCTGATTTCGTCCGAAGATGTAATCAGTGCCAGAGGTATGCTAACATTCAAAGACGGCCCGCAAACCAGCTCATCCAGTTAACGGCACCATGGCTTTTCGCTCAGTGGGGCATGGATATCCTTGGCCCGTTTCCATCAGCATCCGGACAACGAAAATTCCTTGTCGTAGCTATCGACTACTTCACCAAATGGGTCGAGGTTGAACCCCTGGTGCATATCACTGAAGGGAAAATCGAAGGTTTTGTCAGGAACATTTTTCGATTCGGAATTCCATACGCCATAATCACTGACAAAAGAATTCGACAACCCCAAGTTCAAGAACTTCTGTGCCCAGTATCAAATACTTCACAAATTAACATCTGTCGGTCATCCCTAAGCCAACGAAGAAGCCGAAGTCACAAATTGGACCATCCTCCATGGTCTGAAGATCCGGTTGAACGACGCCAAAGGGCTCTGGGTCGAAGAGCTGAATTCAGTTCTCTGGACATATCGAACAACTTCTAGAACGGCAACTGGCGAATCTCCATTCCATTTGGCTTATGGAACAGAAGTAGTTCTTCCTGTGGAGGTTACCCTGCAATCCTTAAGGATCGACTAGTACAAGGAGCCCGAGAATTCGGAGCGCCGAAGGATAGATCTGGACTTGCTACAGGGTACCAGACTTTCTACTCAGATGAAGATAGCGGCATATCAGCAGAGAGTCGCCAAATATTACAACTCCAAGATGAAGGAACGAACTTTCCAACCCGAAGATCTAGTACTGCAAAAATCTGAAGTGTCCAGGCCAACGGAACAGGGCAAGCTCTTTCCTAACTGGGAAGGTCCCTACCGAATCAAACAAGTCATACGTCCAGAGACGTATCGACTCGAGACTTTGGCTGGTGCTGTGCTATCTCGGCCTTGGAATGTAGAAAATCTCCGCAAGTACTATCAATGAAAGTTCCCACCAGGGAAGACTTCAATAAAAGTCTATTTGAAGATGGGTATGGTCAACCTGTCTTATTGTCAATCAATGACACAAGGATGGTCTCAGTGACCTACTTGATAAAACCAATAAAAAGTGCAAAGGTGGGTATGATCCACTTGCCTTATCGGTATGTCCGACGAGCGCAAAGGAGGCCTAATCAGGCTACCTTATGATCAATAACAAAAAAGTGCAAAGGTGGGCATGATCCACTCACCTTATCGGTATGTCCGATGAGCGCAAAGGAGGGTCCAACCAGGCCACCTTATGATCAACAATCAAAGGCGCAGGGATGGTTCACAAAACCTATCCTACGGTAAATCCGCAGACATCCCGAAGTGGGTCTAATCAGCTTGCCTTAACATCAATTAAAGGTGCAGGGTGGTTTCACGTAACCTACCCTATGGTAAATTCGCAGACGCACCGAGGTTGGCCTAATCAGCGTGTCTTAACATCAATCGAAGGCACAGGGATGGTCTAAGTGACCTATCCTACGGTAAATTCGCAGACATGCCGAGATGGGTCCAAACAACTCACTCTGTTATCAACAGATGCCCCGAGGACGGTTTAATCGGCCTATTCTAGCGGCAAATCCGACCCAAGTGAACGGACGGACTTTTCTACTATCTGCTATGCCGAAGAGTTCACACTTAATATTATTTTGGAACGCGTCTGTCCAACCAAAGAGCATCTTCATTCATTAATAGAAGAATTGTACAATCAACGGGATTGCAAAAAAAAAGAAAAAGAAAAGCAAGGGTAATAGGAAAGGAAGATCTAAAAATCGGCCGCCGGCCCCTTTCCAAACCGACGGACGACACCAAGGCCCCATGAGGCGCTCAAGAAGGCTTCGGGTTTCGCCTCTGCCTCCTCAGACTCTAACTCCTCCTCGAAGTCAGACTCATCCTCTTGCCCGGGGTACGGAATAGAAGGCTTGATGTTGTCTAGCCCCTTCAAGTCGTAGAAGCGAAAAGCATTGCTCTTGTGCTCCTGGAATCCCCAATGGTAAGAGTTCAGGACAGCCTCGGCGACCTCATCTTTAAAGGCCTGTGATGCTAGAAACTTGGGGATGGCCTCCGTCGCCTCCTTCCTGGCCAACTCCGCTGCCACGACCGCCACTACGGCCCGAGCATTTGCCTCCTCCAGCTGGGTCTGGAGGGTCTGCAACCTCCTTTCCAAGCGGGCCGCTTCCTTGGCCTAAAAAGAATCATCATCGCCCCCACGGACCTTCGCACTAGGTCCCCCTTCTGGCTCCATGATGGCGACCCTTTTTCGGGACATCTCCCGGAGGTCCTTAAGGCTAAATTTCATCTTTACAATATGAAGGAGGGGAAGAGTAACTCTGGAGCGAAGGACTCGCTTTTTTACTGCTTGAAGAATCTCCAGAGACTAGGAAGATGAATCCTATTTAATGGCCCGGAGCCTTGTCACTTCGTGCTTATAGAGGACGTGTACCATCCCTCACGCCAAGCCAATTGGGAAACGCCATGTACTGAAGCGACGCTTCGAACTTGGAGCAGCTTCCTTGAAGTCGATGCGGTATTAATAACTGTCTTAGAGAAAAGAAGACTTGGTGATGCCCAGTTGGCACGGAAGCATGGTCGCCTGAATGCCAGCACGTTCGGCATTGATGATAAAAGGGTGCACATGTCGACTCGCCGTCTTCCTTCCGGGCGCCAATAATAGGGTGACACCCATCCTTCGCACGACCATCGAATCAGGGGGCAGTTATGGCGGATGACTGAATTGAAGATTTGCCATCATTGGTTATGCCTTTTTCGCCAACATACGACAAATCATCAGCACTCCTACTTTTTGAAGCGGATAATTGCTTCGTTAACTGGGAGTGGGGGGCAACTGTTGGGATACGCCGACTCAACTAAGGCTAACCTTGATTCAAAGGTCCGGTCGGGTCTCTTTCGAACCAGTCGTCCGCACCAGAAGAATCGAAGAAGATCGATCCGAAGAAGACTAATTCGAAGAAGGTTAGTCCAAAGAAGATGATCACTTTATTTCTTCAATTGTTCCAAAAAAGGCAAGTACGATGTAAGCAATCCAGCCCACTCCGAAGAAGGCAGCTCCGATACGAGTGGTCAAGATGTCTTCAGCCTACTCCGAAGAGGATAGTTACAAGACGATCAACTAGCTCGACTTCGGCCCTTTCTGAGGGAGTGGCTCTAAAGCAAATCTCTAACTGGCCTCGAATCTCCAAACGTGGATATGGCTGTTGTAACCAATAACGTGGCCACGAACTCCAACTCCAACCGCATCAAAGTGGCCACCTCAAGCAGCAATCACTTTTGGTTGGCGGGTTAACTAACCCTGCTTAACCAAAAGCAAGTGGAGTCGACTGCAGTTAGACATGGCCATCACTATAAATACTGGTAAGAGGGGATACGGTAAGTCAAGTAAAGCCAGAGAAGCTAAGGCTGTTCACTTTTGAGCTACTTTTACTCTCTTTTTCTTGAGAACTCTCCATTCTGTTGCTAGAATCCTCATTGACTTAAGCATTGGAGTGTCCTCCACCGGAGAAATTCCAGTCAGGGACCTGTTTTGTAGGGGTCACGAGAGGCGCACCGACGATCCTGCCGTTCCGTCTGGTCCGTGGGGGTTTGACGTCAACAGAATGCAAGGGTTCTATTGGGGCTGAAATCTGGTCACCGGAGTTCGCTAGAGGTGGTGCTCACGGGTTATACCTATAAAAAATCCCACTGTGAATGATCCCGACGAAGGCACTTCAACGTTCAAGTCAATCTTAAGCAAGGTTTTAAATCCCGTGGGACAGGGCTATCCCGATTCTTTCCTGGAATGGGATGCATTGGCGTCCCGTCCCGTCCCGACACTCGGGAAAGGGGATGTCCTTGGTATCCCGATTGGGACAATAAGACGCTGGCGGGATGTCCTGTCCCAACACATGGGATAATTGATGGGGGACGAAAATAAAATGATGAATGGAGAGTTTTAGCAAGCTAACCAGCAAGCAAACTTGAGCAATTAATTATCAAATAAATGGTCTAAATTAATCCAAGAAAAGAATCTTCATAAAGAGACTAGTTGATCTAAATTACAATACCCGAAATGTAGATCTAGTTCAACATAGTGATTAGGATCTTCATGGCAAGAAAACCATCACTACTAAGGCAAGTTAACCTTCAAATGATCAGATCTAATGAAGCTTAGGAAGAGTTTTCCTAGCAACAATGATGGCTAATTATTTGGTGGAAGAAGGAGCTCTCTTCACTCAAGGATTGAGGTCTAAACCATAAGACTAGCACTCCCTACCTTTAGGATTCACCTTGGCCATGATCCTTGGCTTGGAGACCTTCATCTTGGACTTAGAAAATCAGAGAAAACCTGCATCAAATCAGAGATTAGGCATGGAAGGAGAATTCAAAATTGAAATGGAAACAAGAAGAAGAAGAAAGGGAAAACAAGGAAGTAGAAACCGGCGCCTTCAAGGAATGATGCTTGGATCTTGGATCAAGCAAGGAGCACTCCATCTTTCAAGCACTCAAAGGACGTCTCACTCCCTTCTCAAACATGAATTTAAACACTCCAACTTAAAGGACTAAATCACTCCAACTAGAAGAACTAAATCACTCCATACAAGAACTCAAGATATAACTCAACAAGAAAAAAAACCTTCATTAATTCTTAAAATATTTTATACATGGAATGCCTCACAAGGGGAGCCTTGGACCCTATTTATAGCCTTAGGGGTCGCCCAAAGTGAGGAGGGGAGGTGGAGTTAGGTTAGCTAACCATTTCTAGTTAAATTCAACTCCTTTGGTTACATAGTTGCAACAAGAAACTTCTAGGTAAGAGGTTGTAACAACTTGCTATGTGGTACCTAGGTGGCTTTGACATGGCTTCTAATTGATGATGTGGAGCCCTAGGTGTCATGTGATGTGGCATCCCACTTGGCAAGTTGGTTGGGGGGTTGTTGGGTGAGTGAGGAGTGGTCCCATGCTTTCCCTCAAAATGCTTAATGTGTTGTTTCTCATATCTCCCAAAATGTGTCCCATGTGAAGAATAAAATGGGCTTCTAAGAGGTGGCATCATGGGCTTCAAAAGGTGGTATCTTGACTTGCTTGGTCTTTGACTTAGGCATGCTTGAAGTTGGTCTTGATCTGGATTGAGTCAACTCAAGGGATTGGCGGCCTTCTTTCATGAGTCGGCTCGAATTGGTCTTTGTCTTCAAGGGTTTGGTGGGCTTCATTCCAAAGTTCTCATTAATCCCAAGTACACTATTTTAGCTAAAAAAAAAAATATCAAGAGAATTAGTTGAAAAATATTTTTTTCTTGTTGATGTCCCATCAGCTCTCCCGGGGTGGAAAAGAGCTCGACTCCGTCAAGTAGGAATCAGTCTGACTTTGGTAATACTTTAGTAGGTCTGGTCAATTCTTTGTAGGTCTTCTCAAGTAATCCATGAGTCTTCAGAATCAGGGCATCCTTGCCAATGAACCAAGTAGCGTTGATAGTCCCTGTTTCGGGTAGTAATAGTCTTATTGTCTAAGATTTGCTCAATCCTATCTTACTGCTTTGGTAACTTGGCTGGTGGACACTCGTGGGTTGGCTCACTCTCAAAGATAAAATCAGGCTTGAAAGGCTCACTAGGTATCATTGTTGGTTCCTTTACCCTCCTTGATCTGAATTGTTGAAAGTGGAACTGATACCAAAGTAGGATGGTAAATCTAGCACATATTAGGTCCAAATTTTCCTTACTATTTTGAAAATGACCTACACCACGGGCATATAATTGTTCAGGTTTGGCCTTACCATGACAGTCTCCTTCCTGAAATTCTTTGGCTCTTTTATGTGAGTTGATCATATGCTTGTTAATTTCATTGCTCAAATTTTCTTACTAATCATGCTATGCATATGACTCTCGCAGTCATGGACACTTATGCATGGGAAGGTCAAATGACATCAAATGACAAAACATAAATGACACCAAAACCAAACAAACTCTAATGGACTTTATTATCTATGAACTAAACTTTATTGTCGGGCTAGGAAACAAAAGTTCTTAATTTCCAATATTCCCCTAAATGGCTTTGAAAACTCTGGCACACAACTTTAGGTAGGTGGCAGTGAATCTTAGTTTGGTGCCTAATAAATGCCATAATGTCTTCCAAAAGTAACTGTTGAATATTACTGGGACTTGATCAATTGTATGGTAGATGTCCCAGCTGGGTGAATTCGGATTGGGGATGTTCCAGAAGGGTGAACCAGGCTTTGGGCAATTATCAGGGAATTCAATTTCTATTTTCCTTCTTTTACACTTCCATCTTTCAATTCCTACCATCTCTTCATTTCTAATCTTCATGTTAAATTCTTTTGCAGGTTCCACAATTTCTTGGGGTTGATCCTTTGAACTTGGTTCTAGATTTTCTTTAATGGTCAATACCTCATTAGGTGATCCTTCATTAATCTCTAGATATAAATCCTTAACAGTGATTAATTCCACGTCCTCTATTATCTCCTCAAATTGTTCTTCATGGATTTGTTCTTGGATCTCATTTTGATCATCTCCGTTGTTGATTTCTTTAGGTTAGGTAATTATTTTATCTTCAAATAATTGTTCTTGATTATATTCATCCATAAGGTTAAACCCAGCTTTATAAATT
The DNA here is from genome assembly GCA_021397845.1 of Areca catechu. Taxonomy (NCBI): domain Eukaryota; kingdom Viridiplantae; phylum Streptophyta; class Magnoliopsida; order Arecales; family Arecaceae; genus Areca; species Areca catechu. Next base: position 70,763,114 of record CM038050.1, on the reverse strand, counting down.
TCTTCCTTAAGTCCTTCAACTGGTTTAGAATTTTCTCTTTTTAGCCCTTCATTTGGACAAGACTTTGATTCTATTTCATCCTTAAATTCTTCAATAGGTTCAGGAGATTTTTTCTCTAATTTTTCTATAGGTTTGGTCTCTTCTTCATCTCCTTCATACTTATTGAATTTGGCAATATAATCAAATACAGGTATATCATCTTGTCTCAATTTGTACCATTGGTCTAAAAGTTTTTGCTCATAATATTTACCTAGGTACTTTTCTCTCAGTTTACTCTTCATTTCTCTCCAAGTATTTATTTTATCCCCACTATAATAACCTTTTCGCTCAACTTCTCCCTAACATGCTTTAGCATGTCGAACTAACTTTGATTTGGCAAATTGACATTTCGTTACTTCCGACATTTCATCAATTTCAAAATATTGATCCATTTTCTCTTCCCAATCTACATACACTTCAGGATCTAAATTTTCATTGAAAGTGGGTGCATAGGGTCGATTGCTCCTAAAGACTCTCTCCTCCTGATCTACAAAGTCTTGGTAGGGATATCCAGGGTTATACTCAGGGGTGAGATCATGACATTGGGCTCTTGGACCAATGGGAGGTGGACTAGGTGATTCAGGCTCAGCATGGATCCTATTGGCTTCTTCTATGAAGTCATGGTGAAGTCGTCTTGAATTGTATTCAGTAGTGAATTCATGATGGACTCTTGGACCTCGAGGAATTGACCTAAGTGACTCAGGTTCGGTGGGGGTCATTGGGGTCTCTTCAAGTGTCCCAACATGATCCTTCACTTGACCTAATTCCTTTCTCATTTGCCCTAATTGTCCGTTTATGGTGGTATCAAACTTTTTTGTCAGGGTTCTCAAAAAGAATTCAAGATTAGGATCCATGGGTAAAAACAGACTGAGTGTGGGACTATTGGTATGAAGCTTCAAGCAGTACAAACCTAACTTCTAGGGCTCATAGACATAAAGTTCAAAATACAAGACTTAATCAGGTACTACTTAAGTATGTAATTATCCTGTCCACTGGCCAGGTAAGAGGTGGGGTTGCGGGAGGCTCCCCTCGCTTTCGCGAGATTCTAATTAAAAACCGCAAGTCCGCTTAAGGTGTTTGCCATTTGACCTCTTGCCTTAGACACCAATTTTAAGAAATAAGTACAAACTCAAATAATACTTTGTCTTACCTTGTATTTGAACCGGACTTGTGGGTGTCCCTAGCTTTAGGTTACTACTCAATTTCAATTATGGTTTAGGCCAATGCAAATGTGGGTAATTGTTTTGGGCCAAGGAAAGGTAATGACCTCCTTCCCTTATGTTATGATTGAATGCCCTTAATTAGTTTAGGAATGGATGCACAACAATTCACCAACTAGATAACTAGTATTAACACAAACATATGATTCGAACCCGAATTTTAAAAAATTAAAATTCAAAAATTAAATTGAAAAATTTAGATTTTGAAGTCCAGATTTCATAAATCAAATTTTAAAATTTAAATCTCGAATTAGGATTAAAAAATTGTTCTAGAAGTTAGAGTTGTTGCAAGATAGTTTCAGCCCTAACAACTTCTAGTCAACTAGTTTTAAACAAATTTGAAATTAAAATTTTAAAATTTAAAAAAAAATAAAAATAAAAATTTGAATTGTTAGATCCCTCAGTGAAGATTCCAGATTCTAAATTTTGAAATTTAATTCCTGGAATTTGGTTAAGAAATTCGTTTTGAAAGCTAGTTGTAAAAAAAATTTCAGCAGGGAACAACTTTCAACTAGCTATTTTTAAAAATTCAAATTTTAATCTTTTCAAAAATCCAAAAATTTAAAATAAAATTGATTTGGTTAACTTTCAGATAAAAATTCTTAGATTTTAAAGTTTTGACTTCAGATTAACACGAATTTTGGTTGAGAAGGTAGTTTGAAAGCACATGCTAGAAGGTTCCAGCAGTTTAGCTAACTCTTGACAACCTAAATTCAAATTTCGAATTCCTAACTCTAAATCCTTCTAAAATTCAAAAATCCGATGGGAAATAACAAAAATCGAAGTCTGGATCTCAGATCTAAAAATTAAAAATTTTAAAAATATATTTTTATATTTTTTTGAAAATTAAATGAAATGGAAGGCGGAAACAGAATTATGGACAGAATTTCAGAAATGATCTAAGAACTCGTATTTTTAAATCCAGAAATCAATGGAAAATATTTTTTTTGAATTTTAAATTTCGAATCCTAACATACTAAGGTATTGGAAAAGTATTTTTGTGGATTTTTTTGCAATGTAAAAAAATACTAAAATTCATGAAAAATTCGGGTGAATACTAGAATAGAAATTTCAGCAATCAAACACTTGACCTAGTAGAACTTTAAGCTCTCAATACCAAAAATTGATAGGGGACGAAGATAAAATGATGAATTGAGAGTTTTAGCAAGCTAACCAGCAAGCAAACTTGAGCAATTATCAAATAAATGGTCTAAATTAATCCAAGAAAAGAATCTTCATAAGGAAACTAGTTGATCTAAATTACAATACCCGAAATGTAGATCTAGTTCAAAATAGGGATTAGGATCTTCATGGCAAGAAAACCATCACTACTAGGGCAAGTTAACCTTCAAATGATCAGATCTAATGAAGCTTAGGAAGAGTTTTCCTACCAACAATGATGGCTAATTATTTGGTGGAAGAAGGAGCTCTCTTCACTCAAGGATTGAGGTCTAAACCATAAGACTAGCACTCCCTACCTTTAGGACTTACCTTGGCCATGATCCTTAGCTTGGAGACCTTCATCTTGGACTTGGAAAATCAGAGAAAACCTGCATCAAATCAGAGATTAGGCATGGAAGGAGAATTTAAAATTGGAATGGAAACAAGAAGAAGAAGAAAGGGAAAACAAGGAAGTAGAAACCGGCGCCTTCAAGGAATGATGCTTGGATCTTGGATCAAGCAAGGAGCACTCCACCTTTCAAGCACTCAAAGGACCTTTCACTCCTTTCTCAAACATGAATTTAAACACTCCAACTAGAAGAACTAAATCACTCCAACTAGAAGAACTAAATCACTCCAACTAGAAGAACTAAATCACTCCATACAAGAACTCAAGATAGAACTCAGCAAGAAAAAAAATCTTCATTAATTCTTAAAATATTTCATACATGGAATGCCTTACAAGGGGAGCCTTGGACCCTATTTATAGCCTTAGGGGTCATCCAAAGTGAGGAGGGGAGGTGGAGTTAGGTTAGCTAACCATTTATAATTAAATTCAACTCCTTTGGTTACATAGTTGCAACAAGAAACTTCTAGGTAAGAGGTTGTAACAACTTGCTATGTGGCACCTAGGTGGCTTTGACATGGCTTCTAATTGCTGATGTGGAGCCCTAAGTGTCATGTGATGTGGCATCCCACTTGGCAAGTTGGTTGGGGGGTTGTTGGGTGAGTGAGGAGTGGTCCCATGCTTCCCCTCAAAATGCTATGTGTTGTTTCTCATGTCTCCCAAAATGTGTCCCATGTGAAGAATAAAATAGGCTTCTAAGAGGTGGCATCATGGGCTTCAAAAGGTGGTATCTTGACTTGCTTGGTCTTTGACTTAGACATGCTTGAAGTTGGTCTTGATCTGGATTGAGTCAACTCAAGGGACTGGCGGCCTTCTTTCATGAGTCGACTCATAAATTGGTCTTTGTCTTCAAGGGTTTGGTGGGCTTCATTCCAAAGTCTCATTAATCCCAAGTACACTATTTTAGCTAAAAAAAATATATATCAAGATAATTAGTTGAAAAATATTCTTTTCTTGTTGATGTCCCATCAATAATATCCCATCCCGGTGTCCCATGGGATGTCTCACTGGGACCCGAATCCTTGATCTTAAGTAATAGTGGAGGATAAAAAATAGAGCGGAGAGAAATATCACAAAAGAACATATCCTGGGATCTCTCAAGGAGCTCCCTTTTATAAGCAGATTCGTAAGGGTGTTTTAGTGATATCAATATTTTTGGTGGGCTGGTGGAACCTGACCAACTATCAAATCCTTGTCAGAAGACCCGGTGGAAAGCCAAGCTATCTACTTCTCCCTAATGATGAAATTTTGTCTCATCCATGTAGCCGGCCACTTTTATTAATAAGAGTTTAGATTGTTGCCTGGAGCCAATCACATCCTTTTAATGGAACAAATTTGTTAGAGATTGTAGATTAGGCTTCTTGATCTTTTCCCTAAACATGTTGGATGGGTGCAGAGTGATTTCCATCGAGGTCATCCCGCACTGCATCGGGGTGATTGCATGCTCATCCCTTCGGATGGTGAAGTGGGGTTCAGACCTAACCTTTACACCGAGGCCGAGGGCCAAAGTTGCGGGTCTTGATGGCTAACATTATGAACCACCGTCTCATAGAAAGAAAATGGGGGGCTCTTGCTGAGCCAAGGAGTCAGTTATAATGGTTGTCGGATCGGAGTATAGCTGAGTTGCAGATCAGGCTCGGCTGAGAGTCGGAGACCGAGGGCCGGGGCTAGAGGCATGATTTTCTCGATAGATATAGATAAGAATCGATTTGAATGGGACTTCGTCTGAGCTTATGTAGCTAATATGGTTCTGTCTACTATCTGTAGGATATCTTAATATGCCTTTCAATTTCAGAGGCGTACTTTCATCTATGGGAGCTGGTGTCAATATTCTTCTCGATTTGAGGCCGATAGCTAGACTTCGGATAATGTTACTTATTACATAAGTCATCTAAGAGAGGATCGAGGGGGTCGGTATGATTCTCCCTGGAGTTCGGCAGGAACACCCCCGGGATCCCGAGATCGGGGGTACCTTATCCCTCATTAGTTGCCCCCTACTCTTTAGGCTAGATATAAGATAGGTGGGATGAAGAGTACATAAATCCTATTTGAGGGGTCTCAGGTTAGAGCAAAGGGTCAAACTCCATACAAAATGTGAATCGGATAGGAGCGGTGTCTTGGATGGGTATTTATGATCTTTCTTAAAGGATACGCCTTATTAATGATTGTTTTTTTCCTATAAATAGGAAATTTGAAACACCTCTTCTTTGCTTTTTTGTTGCGTTAGGAAAGGTTTCGCACTGCAGGAAGCAATTTCCAATAGTGTCTCTAGCAAGTTTTCGGTGACGGAGCTTTTGCACAAATGGATCCTGCCGAACTCAAGATGGTTCGGGCAATTGCTAAGAGACGTTAGAGACTAAATGCTCCCTTGATGGTGTTGACTGATGATCATATCGAAATTCTAACAACAAAGAAGAGGCCGATAGCGTCGATCATCGAAACACCCTTCGTGCGCCTATCGGGTAGCTTTGAGGCTGCCAAACTAGTGCGATCTTTGCCGATGCTCGCTGGTACTCAAACAAGGTGAACCTCAGACCTTCCGTTATGTAGATAGGGAGTCTTTGAAAGTACAGTTCGTGTATTAGAAAGAAAAGATGTTTCTTATTTTTAGGTTTAGTGTCTCAATACTAGCAGTATTATTTTGCAATTGGGCTGATACCTATATTTTCTCATGGGAGTCTATCGAGACCATAGAAAAGAGAGCTACAGTGTCGGAATAGAAGACTATAGAAGCTGAAAAGGAATTGTACGAGGCCTTGGCTTGTACATCCGAAGCGGAGCAAGAATTTTGAAACTAGAAAGAACGAGCCATTGCCCTCTTGTGTAGTATTGTCCATTTGGCCATAAAGCTCGGGGATATGCATCTAAGGATGACTGAAGCTCGAAAGAGGGAAGCTAAGGCTGTCGCAGAGACCGAGGCTAGTATCACAGAAGTGAGAGGAGAATATCGGGCTAGAATGGAGTTGCAGTAGCAAGCCGATTCTCAGGTAAATTGGTTCTGGTAGGAGCTCAATTTGGCTCGAGAACGAAACAAATGGTTGTGGGGGGAACTTCACAAAACTCGCGATTGTCTTCAAAATGAGGGGACCTCTAATCAAGTCGTGGAGATAATCCAATGAGCTGAGCGGGCTCGGGGTGAGGCCCTGGCTAAGGCCTAATTTTTTTGGAGGGCATTGCAAGAGGAAAGAGAGAGGAATGCAGCGGTGTTCCGATGGGTTCAGGGACATCGGACCATTGACATGGAAGAGGCTCTGACTCTGAATGGTTAGTTGAAAATCACTGAGGCCACGATTGAAGAGTTAAAGAAGAGTAATTGTTCTCGTGGTGAAGAAATTTTAAGATTGGAGAGGGACTTGTCCATGATCAAGATCCAAGAAAGTGTTGCGGGCATCCAGTTCGGCCATGTCGAGGAAAGGGCATACGAAACCGGATTTGAAGAGTGCAGAGCTCTTGCAATCCAAACACTTCCTCCGGATAAAGTACACCTACTTCAGATTCTTGTTAAGGAGCGACCTTTAGCAGCTAACTTGTCTAGCTTAGGCCGAGAGCAGATGTAATGCACGCATAATGAGCCATTTGGTTATTGTACTGTTGAAAGATTTAATGAAATTAATAGCCCCTTTTTTTTTAGGCAAATGCTTTAGTTTTTTCCTTAGTTTATTGTCTTTCCTTTTTGGATTTTTTGGCTACACAGCGAGTGTTGGTGGCCATGCAATGCCTAGAAATGTCAGGCACTAGGGGTTACATAGCACAAAAGGCGTATCGGCTTGGAGCAAGGGGTGCGAAGGTTTCTTCCTTGATGAGATGGGATGCTCGAGAAGTCATTTCATGATGGCTTTCATGAAAAACCAGGAAATCTTAAATGCTTCATATTATTTTAGGAGGGCACGGTGCTCGAGATTGAACCAAGCATTCTCATTCCATGGAAGTCGAAGAGGTGATGATTGCTTAGGCTCCTTGCATCCCGATCTGTGTGCTCTCAACTTACCCATTTCCTATTCACCACGTGCCATGCATTGGATGGCCATGATTTCTTTGTTGCAAATTCCAAACCATCAGGTAGGTTTATAAATAGCAAACCTTCGTTGCCTAATTGAAGGTTTGGTCTCGACATTTTTCTTTTTATCTCTCCTTCCAGCTGTAGGATTGCTAAGGGCCAGCCCTACCTCCGGCAACTTTTCTAGTGGTCTCTTTCCTTTTTCCATCAAGTATTCAATGGTTCTCTTTTTTCTTCTTCCTTTTTCTTCTCTCTACTAAACATGTTTCTTTACTATGCTCTTATCTATTTTTTGTCATGTATATCTCTGTTTTTGTAATAAGTGAGTCTATAGGAATTTCTTTTATGTAGAGATTTTTTTCCTTAGTGTTGATCTTGGAGATAGATATATCTCCACTAGTTCGTGGCCTTCGAATGAAGGTTCGACCAAAGCCTCTGCTCTAGTCGAAGCTCTGCTTCTTTCGAAGCAGTTTACCGGGCTTTAGCCTCTGCCGTTCCCTCATAACTCAAGGGTCCAGACCCGGAGGAATTTCCTCTGAGGCAAATTCGATTTGAACTTTTCAAAGGGACCCTGGATGACTTCCGTCATAAGTACCACATTACTATAGAATTTGTATTGGAGGTTCTCTTACCTACATATCGAGTTTGTAACCTATTCCTAGGTCGGATCGCACTCTATAAAGAGTGCCTGAAAGCCGGTGTCCGACTTTCCTTATTTTACTTTTATGTCGAACTTCTAAGGTTTTTTAGGATCTCTCCTTGCTCCATAATGCCGAACCCTTGGCACTTCATCTGCGGTTTCACAGTTAAATATCTTTCGACTGGTGTCGAGCCAACTCTTGCTCTTTTTAAGTCTATCTTTGACTTTGCTAAAAGTTCTCGATTGCAAGGGTGGTATTATGTATTCCTTCAGAATAAACAACAGGATAACCCTTTTCTTCGGGGCATTTCTTCGGTACATCATTGAAAGGAATGTTTTTCCTTCATTAAGCACCTAATGAGCAACTAGGAGATAGTCTTGGGGTGTTCCCCAGCGCTCGGGAACTTTGCCCGTGCCCTAAGCGAGGAGGCGAAGGTACAGTACGAAGCTCTCCACCATTTTGGGGTCTTGGAGGTGAAAATTTTACTATTTGACAAGACTCACGTGCCTAGGATTGTGCTAAGTGTAGTCGAGAGGTGCGAGAAGGGCTTTGTTACTGTCTCTCCTCGGTAGAATATCTCGATATTTTTAACGATCCTCCCTTTTGTCCCTTTTTTTCAAAAATAGATCCTACAGAGATAAAGAAGCTGTAGCAGACAGCTAGGTCCAAGCCCAAGGAACCCATTTCCCATAAGCGAAAGAGGGTTCAGATCATTTCAATAGGATTCGACTAGCAAAACTCTTTCGGGTACCGAGGCCTTATAGGCTGAAGGTGGCATTCTGCCTGCGCCCTCCCAAGATCCCATCGTCGACGTTGGGGTCGAAACCTCCCTCGTCTCGGCCCCTACTTCTGGAGAGTTGGACCCTTCAATGATTTCTCGCCCTAGCATCAACGATTGGACTGTTGCATTGGGGGTTTTTAAAAGCATTATGTTTCTGGATGATGTCGAGAGGCTCGTCAAGTCACAAGCCGCCCGTCACCCTTAAGATGCAATTACGACCTATCTTGAGGTAAAAATAACACACTTCACGTGATTGTCAGCGTCTTAAGAATTACTTTGCTAATATTTTTCTTTTACAGCTGGGCCATTATATTAATGACTACTCTAACCTATTGGTTCATGTTACGGAGTTGGAGAAAGAAAGAGGGATTCACTACAACCAAATCTTCTCTCGAAGCCGAGAATGCCCGCTTGAGCAAGCTGGCTTCGAAGGAAGAGAAGAAGAGGGTGAGAGCGGAGGATCGAGAGGAGCTAAAGCGCGAGCATTCGGAAATGAACTCATGGATGTGTATGATTGCGTTGGAAAGCATTAGGGCGTACAAGGCTTCGGAGGAATGTGTGCAGGCCAAAAGGGATTATGCCTCGGACTTTTACCTCTTTGAGAAAGACAGGGTTAGGGCCAAGGTGGCACTTAAGTATCCGATGCTTCGACTTCCTAGATGTCCCTTTCAATGAGGACGAAGCTTTTGCAGCCACTCCAGGCCCTCCATCGAACCAGGGTCCTCCGGTGGATGCCTAAGGGTTCCCTGCCATTTTACCTTTATTTTGTAAGGATCTCGATCCCTATTTTTAAGGGTTCATTTTTGTAATGGCCATAAGGCCTTTCCTTTGAATATCAACAAAGTTTACTTTCCCATATATCTTTCCATTCTTAGGTAGATATTTTTTATTTTCACTATTGTGGATATCGTTGTTGTCTTTTCTCCATAATCACGGAGTTGCCGATATTATGGATCACTAGACCTTAGGAGTTATAAACCATGCTCGTTAACGACACCTTTTCAAAGGGATCATGAGTTGGTCAACAACGAAAATTCTAGTGCCATTTATGGGACTTCGAGTTTTAGAAAGGGTGTTGGTTTTCATCATTAGTTCCTTAATCCTCTCGACCAACTTATATCATAGGGGGACAAGGGCCTTTACTGAGACCTCGTAATTAGCCTAGTTGGCCAATCCGAAGGATGGAGGACCTGATGGTCCGCCATCGTTGAGCCAGGACTTCATAGTTAACGGCTGAGAGACGAGGGACTTCGTAGTTAGCCCAAGTCTTGTACTAGGACTTCGTAGTTATCCCAATTGGCCAATCCAAAGGATGGGAGACTCGATGGTCCGTTATTGTTGAGTCTGACTTCATAGTTACCCAACGACCGAGGGATGAGGGACTTTATAGTTATAGCCTAAGTCCTGTATCTAGACTTTGTACTTATCCCAACTGGCCAATTCGAAGGATGGGGGACCTGACGGTCCGCCACCGTTGAGCCAAAACTTCATAGTTAACCCGATGATCGAGGGATGAGGGACTTCGTAGTTCGTCTAAACCCTGTACTAGGACTTTGTAGTTCGGTTGTCCAATCCGAAGGATGGGGGATCCGATGGTCCACCACCGTTGAGCCAGGACTTCATAGTTAACTCGATGGTTGAGGGACGAAGGACTTCGTAGTTAGTCCAAGCCCTGAACTGGGACTTTGTAGTTAGTTCAAGCCCTATACCGGAATTTTGTAGTTAGTCTAACTAACCAATCCTAAGGATGGGGCATCCGACAGTACACCATCATTGAGCCGGGATTTCATAGTTAACTTGACAGTCAAAGGATGAGGGACTTCGTAGTTAGTCCAAGCCTTGTACCGGGACTTTGTAGTTAGCCTAGCTGGCCAATCCGAAGGATGGGGGACCCGACGGTCCACCACCGTTGAGTCGAGACTTCATAGTTAACCCAACAATCAAGGAACGAGGGATTTCATAGTTAGCCCAATCCTTGTACTGGGACTTCGTAGTTAGTCCAGCTGGCCAATCCGAAGGATCGGGCCCGATGGTCCCTCATCATTGAGCTGGGATTTCATAATTAACCCGACGGTCGAGGGACGAGTGACATTGTAATTAGCCCAAGCCTTGTACTGGGACTTCGTAGTTAGCCCAGCTGGTCAATCTAAAGGATGGGGGACCTGACAGTCCACCATCGTTGAGTCGGGACTTCATAGTTAACTCGATAGTCAAAGGATTAGGGATTTTGTAGTTAGTCCAAGCCCTATACCGGGACTTCGTAGTTAGCCCAACTAGCCAATCCGAAGGATGGGGTATTTGACGGTCTGCCACCATTGAGCTGGGACTTCATAGTTAACCCGACGGTCGAGGGACGAGGGATTTCGTAGTTAGTCCAAGCCCTGTATCGGGATTTCGTAGTTAGCCCAGCTGGCCAATCCGAAGGATGGAGGACCCAATGGTCCACCATCGTTGAGCTCGGACTTCATGGTTAACCCGATAGTTGAGGGACAAGAAACTTCGTAGTTAGCCCAAGCCCTGTACCAGGACTCGTAGTTAGCCCAGTTGGCCAATCCGAAATATGGGGGACCCGGCGGTCTGCCACCATTGAGCCGAGACTTCATGGTTAATCCGATGGCTGAGGGATAAGGGATTTTGTAGTTAGCCCAAGCCCTGTATCGGGATTTTGTAGTTAGCCCAGCTGGTCAATCCGAAGGATGGGGGACTTGACGGTTTGCCAACATTGAGCCGGGACTTCATGGTTAACTCAACGGCTGCTCAACTAGGAAAGGTAACCTAGGGAAGGTCCCTAAATTCATGGTTGTCCCTCATAGGGAATCCAGCAGACTATCACGTGATAGATGTTCTAAGTTGTTGCGTAATTGGAATTTCTTTGTAATTTCACATCGTGCTATCAAATTGCTCGCCTTCACGGGATCGTTTTAGCATGAGTTCCGAAGTGGATGAGGGTATTAGCCTTAAAAACATTCGTTATTTTTTCATTCTTTTTGAAAGGTGCTCGATCTCAATAGAAGACTCGCGTGGTTAGTAAAGACAACACACGCATACAATTAAAGACACATCCAACAACGATTGGCCACGAACATCACCGGCTATATCCAATCCTACTATAAGTAGCAAGTTTGGCAGATGGAGGGGGGCAGGTCATCGCCATTTTTCCTCCTTCCCCACTCGTTCTAGAGAGCATTCCCTTGGCTACTCAACCATGGTAGTTTTGGCATTGACCCTCTCTTGTCGATGGAGAGGTTCTTACTAAGTACTACTTTCAAATGAAAGGAGAGAAACATCTTAATAAAGCTACCTTGGCATGGGAGGTGTTGGAAATGGCCGGTAGCTTGGTTGCATTGCTGCTTGCCTCGCCGGCCAGGGGATGAAACTAGAGGAGAGCATGGGTTTTGTGCCTCTTCTCTAGGTTCATCCTCATTACTCAGTCCCTCTCCAAGGAACACTGGGTGCGGGAGAGATATCGGGCAGACTTCGTTATTGGTGGTTGACGATCGGCGGTGTCTGAAGTCTCTTCTCCCTCGCGGCAAGCAAAGCCCTCGGTCTGCATTGACTTTTTTTTCTTCATCTGGTCATGTGTTGGAAGAGGGCCTTTGCATTGCATTAACACCATGCAAAGGCCCTAACCCAGCGTCTGCCAGCTTTGCCTACATGGTGTGTCTCTCTGCCATAGTGGCTGGTTCTTGCGTGCCATACAGGAGGTTCGAGTGACTTCTTGAGCACAGGAGGACCTCTTGGCTCTCTGGAACAGCTCCGTAACCCTTGGTGCTCGAGTTCCTTTTCAGCCTCTTCTTCGTTGGTCCGAGCATGGAGACGACATCTGTTCATTGTAGTTCTGTTGGGTTTTAAGCATATTTTGTGAGCACTCTTGGGACGAATATGTCTCAATAAAAACCAAGATGTATGTAGCTGGAAATTGATTAAGAAAGTACATTCGCTATGGGTCTTCCTTCTTTCCTCCCCTTTTTGTTTCCATCTCTTCTTTTTCACAAGTGTAATAAAAGGAAAGAGAGATTCATGTCATTGGTAGTACATTCGCAAATTTTCGAAATTCTACGAACGGGGCAATAGGTTCCCATTCAGTTCTGCCAAATGACAGGCTCTAGGTCAGATGACCTCTTCTACCCAATATGGGCCCTTCCAATTTGGGGACAACATCCCCGAGACACTTCGGCTTGTCGAAGCATGAAATCCCCGACTTGAAAATACTTGCCTCTGACTTTGACATATGGTACCGGGCAGCCCTCTGTCTGTAGGCTGCCATCGTCATCGCAACCCGTTCTCGGATTTCTTCTCTAAGTCCAGGTTTGCCTGTAGGTGCTCTAGGTTGGCGTCTTCTTGAAAGTTCTCAATCTGAAAGGAGGGGAGGCGCAGTTCTAAGGGAATCATTGCATCAGTCCCAAAGGCTATAGGTTGAACGGAGTTTCGCCAGATGGGATCCGCTATGTAATCTAATAGGCTCACAGGACATGATTCAGGTCTTCAGGCTATGCATTCTTTGCTCAATCGAGATGAGTTTTCAATTCCTGCGAAAGAGTTATGTTAGTAACTTCGGCCTCCCTGTTAGCTTGAGGAAAGTGAAGTGCTTAATGCCTAACTCCTCACAGAACTCAGCCAACTTGAATTCGCTGAACTGTCACCATTGTCAGTAATGATAACCCTCGAGAGTCCAAAATGGTAGATAGTGGACTTCCATATGAAATCCTTCACCTTAGCTTCGGTGATCTTGGCGAGGGGTTTGACTTCTACCCACTCATAAAGTAATTTATCATCATGAGTAAGAATTTTCGCTGTCCCACAGTTTTGGGGAAGGGATCAAGTATATCCATTCCCCATTGTGCGAAAGGCCATGAGGCAGCGATGGGAGTCAATGGGACGGCTGGCCGCCGCTGAATATTAGCATATTGCTGGCACTGGTCTCATCGCTTGACGAAATCCACGGAGTCTCGGTACATAATGGGCTAGTAGTATCGTTGTCTAAGAATTTTAAATGACAAAGCTTTGCCCCCTAGATGACTTCCGTACAATCCTGCGTGGGCTTCCTGCAAAGCATAATCCGCTTCCGAGGGTCATAGGCACCTCAATAGCAGTAATAAGAAAGACTACTTATATAATGTGCCCTCATAAAGGACATACCGAGAGGCTTGATGTTTCAGATTCTGTGCTTCTTTCCGATCCATGGGGAGGGCCCATCACGGAGATAACCAATCAAAGGATCCAATGTGGCTCATTGTTGGATAGCAACAAGGGCACTGACTCTTGAATGCTGGGCTCCCCCACTTCTTCGAAGAAAACTCTTGCACGCAGGTTAAGCGGCGGGGTTGCTGCCAACTTGGTGAGGGTGTCGGCTTGAGCATTCTCTGCTCAGGCAATTTGTTGAATATTAAAGCTTCAAAAAGCCCTTATCAAGTCTTTTGCTTTCGCCAAGTATTTTCTCATATTCTCCTCTTGGGCCTCGTATTCGCTATGTATATAGTCGACGATGAGCTGAGAGTCATTGCAAACCTTTAAATGTTGGATGCCTAGCTCCTCTGATATCTTAAAGCCCGCAATTAAGGCTCGTACTCAACCTCATTCTTAGTTGAGGGGAATCCGAAATGTAGGGCGTACTAAAAAACGCCCCCTTTGGGACTGACTAAGATCACTCCTGCCCCCGAGCCATTAGCATTTGAAGAGCCATCAACATGTAGCACCCACTGACCACTCTAGGTGCCTATTCGTTGAGGTGTCAACCTTGGCTTCTACGGGCTCTTCGTTTGGAATAGCACATTTAGTTATGAAATCCGCCAAGTCTTGAGCCTTAATTGAAGGTCGGGGTCGGAAAACAAGATCAAATTCCATAAGCTCTAAAGCTTATTTGGCCATCCGACTTGAGTGTCTGGCTTGTAGAGGACAGCCCTTAACGGTTGATCTGTCAAGATCACCATCGTATGGGCTTTGGAAGTAAGGCTGAAGCTTTCTAGCAAAGACTACAAGAGCAAAAATTAATTTCTCAAGGTAAGAGTATCAGATTTCGGCATTCTACAATATCCTGCTGACATAGTAAACTGGCTTCTACATCTGGCTCCTCTCGAACCAACACGAATATGATGGATAAGTGAGACACCGCTAAGTATAAATATAGCTCTTCGTCGAATTTAGGCTTACTGAGCAACCGGGTGTACTGAGATATGCCTTGATTCTTCGAATGCCCTCTGGCACTCATCTATCCACCTGAAGTCCTTCGGCTTCTTTAGGATTTGAAAGAAGGGTAGACATCGTTCAGCTGATTTTGAAAGAAGGGTAAATCTTTGCACCTTTACCGTCTTTGGTGCTTCCATCTGTCTTATTGCTTGAGTTTTTTTAGGGTTAGCCTTAATCTCTTGGTGCAATACCATAAACCTAAGAAATTTATCTGAAGTGATTCCAAAAGCACACTTGGCTAGATCTAACTTCATTCAATACTTGTGCAGGGTGCCGAAGGCTTCCTCGAGGTCATCAATATTATTTCCTGATTCACAGCTCTTAACGTGCATGTCATCGACATATACCTTCATGTTACGATTTATTTGCCCTTGAATACCTTATTCACCAGTCGCTGGTACGTTGCCCCTGCATTCTTCAAGCCAAAAAGCATTATCTTGTAGCAAAATTGTTGACTGGGTGCTAGCTTATGCCTTCGGGTCTCGGTTCGTGCGATGCGGTCGTTAGCTTGATGAGTTGGGGTCCAGGGTTGGAACATTCCTCTGGCCGGCTCGAAAGGGCTTTGCCTATCCTGGTCGGATTCGGGTCGACTCGTGTGCCTCGGGGTCACTGCATTGCCGATTTAAGACCCGATTGTTTCCGCCCTTTCAACGGGCCTAGACTTTTTGAAACGTGGGTTAGGGGCATCGATCCAACAACTGGTATCAGAGCCAAGGTCGCGAGTTCGAGTCCGAAGGTCGACAGGATTTCCTCAGGCATTTTACTGGGAGGGGAATGTTGACTGGGTGCCAGCTACGCCTTCGGGTCTCGGTCCGCGCAATGCGGTCGCGAGCTTGATGAGTTGGGGTCCAGGGTTGGAGCATTCCTCGGCCCGGCTCGAAAGGGCTTTACCTATCCTGGTCGGATTCAGGTCGACTCGTGTGCCCCGTGGTCGCGCTGTCGGTTTAAGACCGATTGTTTCTGCCCTTTCGACAGGCCTCGGCCTTTTGAAATGTGGGTTAGGGGCATCGATCCAACAAAAACAAACCACGGTCAGTAATGAACGCAGTTTTCTCTTCATTCGCTGGCGCCATGCGAATTTGGTTATATTCGGAGAAAGCGTCCATGAACGACAGAAGCTTGTGGTCCGCAATGGCATCTACAAGTTGATCAATGTGAGTGAGAGGGTAGCTATTTTTTAGGTAAGCCTTGTTTAGGTTTATGAAGTCAATGTGCATTCGCCACTTCCCGCTAGTTTTCTTTACCAGTACTATGTTGGCTGGCCATTCAGGGTAAGTTACTTTCTAGATGAATCCAGCGCTAACGAGTTCGTGCACTTCTTCGGCGATGGCCTATTGTCTTCAGGTGCAAAATTTCTTTTCTTCTGCCTCATTGGTCGATGAAGAGGGTTTACTTCTAGCCGATGGGCCATCACTTTAACACTGATGCTTCGCATATCAGCGAGAGACCAAGCAAAGACGTCAGCATTCTTTTGTAAAAAAATTATAAGCTGTTGTTTTAGGAGCTCTTCCAGTCTCGAACCGATGCGACATGCTGTGGATTACCATCATACAGGGGTACGATTAATAGGTCTGCAACGGGTTCATCTCATTTTTCAGTGAACTCGTCGCGGGTGTCTTGGCCTTCGATAGAGATGACACTAGGTTTCCTCGTTTGAAGAGACACCTTATAGCAATGCTTCGTTAGAATTTGGTTCCCTCGGACTTCTCCAATCCCTTGTGCCGTTGGGAATCTCATAAGCAGATAGTAAGTTGAAACAATTGCGTGAAGGGCATTTTGGCCGGGTTGACCAAATATTGCATTATACGCTGATGGATCTTTGATGACCATGAAGGTCAGGTATACTAAGGACTGTCGAGGGGCCTGCCCCGCTATCACGGGTAACGTGATGATCCCCTCAATCGGTACCGGCTCCCCGGAGATTCCGACAATGGTCTATATGCCCCTTTCAATAATGCAGAGGAGATGCCCATTTTTGAGAGTGCATCATAAAACAAAACGTCCACAGAACATTCATTATCAACAAGTACGTGGTTTACATCATAATTTGTTATATTCATAGATTTGACCATGGGGTCATTATGTGGGTATTGCACTCTTGCATCTGCCCATGCAAAAGTGATGACTTCGTCTACCTCCTTGACCTTCCTTTGCTTGCTGGGAAATTCTTCCTCAAGTTTGCAACCTCGAAATCTTTCTTCAAGTTCAAGATCTCCACCCACATTATCTCGATGACCTTAATCTCCTTCTCGTGAGCTTTAGTCATTCGCTTGTGCATTGAAGCAAGCCATTTTGCGGCATGTTTGAGCTTTTTATCCGAGATTAAACCTCTTTAATCGCGGTGTCGGTGTGGCTCTTCATCTATTGAAATGCTCATTCCGCCTCTGATGCCTGTTCTTCAACTTCGCAGGCCAACATTTCAGTGGAAGCAGCCATTTCTTCAACCACTGCTATGTTCTCTGCGGCCTCCGGTAACTCTATAAACAAGCTCAAATGCTGTCCCAACTATGACAAATCACCATAGTAGGGCACCGAAGCAAAATACTTAGAAGAAATGCATTGTCATACCTGGATAACCAATTTGAAGGCCCCGCACCTATAAAATTTGAGGTCAACCGAGCATCTGTGTGTCAACGGGCAAAAGAAGCGACTAAATCAAATCCTTAGCCATCTTTGAACCTCCAACCAAATTTGGGGCCATCAACTTCTGAACACCATTCTCCAACACCCCTTTTCTCGGCCTATGCTTGGTGGATTGTCCTAGCAATGATTCCACCGAAACATCAAACTTCTTAAGCCTCTTGGTGTCTCTCTGAATTTCCTTCGTGTCCTTCGGATCCATCGACCTTGGTGCACCCTGGAAAGCTAAAGCTAGAGTTGCTATTTCTGAGCATCGGAAATGCTCGCCGAAAATCGAGTTGATATTTCTGAGTGCCAGAAATGCTCGCCGAAGGTTTCCTTTTAGTGGTGCAAAATTTTTTTCCTTAAAGCTGGAACAGTGCCAAAAAAGCTATCTCAAACCCTCTATTGAAAGAGAGATGACAATAAATTCCTCTCATCTCGAAGTGTCATAAGTGCGCCATGTAGCACCCTTTTGCCTTTTAGTCCATTCCACGTCTCATAAAGAACAATAAGTCCTGCCTAAACTTGGGATCCCTTCGGCCTGTAGCTAGATCTACTCTTCAACCCGAGACAATTCGCATTCAGGCTAAAGAGCGGGGGGGGGGGGGGCAAATGATGTGGGGGTTAACACCCCACAGCCCCACAGTATCTCGAAGGTCTCCAGGTTGCACATCAGCGCAGGCGGTCACCTGCCATCTTCTAGACAAGGCAAAGTCGCACAAGTTCTCCTCAACCTCCCTAAATCTCGTC
Organism: Areca catechu; assembly: GCA_021397845.1. NCBI lineage: Eukaryota > Viridiplantae > Streptophyta > Magnoliopsida > Arecales > Arecaceae > Areca > Areca catechu. Next base: position 70,745,311 of record CM038050.1, on the reverse strand, counting down.
ATCGGGCCTTTCATCCTTGGAATGTTTATATGTGAAGCATTGGCTTAAATAAAACATTAACCAAGCATCTATGACATGGTCCATGAGAGGCGTCAGCAGAGTTAACTCTTGAGTTTTCTGAGAAAGCAATACTAGTTACATGCTATAACTTTATATGTGATAGTTCTTCAAACTATAAGACAGGCATGGAAATGGTGCATGCCGAAGGTTCGTTTTCCGAGATTCATCTCTTGTGCTCAAGGCCAACTATCTTGCCATAAGTCCCTTCGGGCTAATTGATCCTTCGGTCTTGATAAAGGACAACTTCCGGCGATCATCCAACATTGGCAACCCTCGGCTCCGCTAACCCTTTATCACAAATCAACCCTCGATCATCGAGGGAAAGCTCTAGTCCGTGAGATTAGTGGAAGGTGACTCCAATATCATAAACTCTAGAGGTGGCAGAAATGTTTCAAGTCCTTCAGCCTCCTTGATCCTCGACCCGCGAAATTAGTGGAAGGTGACCCTTGGCCTTAGCCTTCGGTCCCAGCAGGAGGACTAGGTCCAACTCAGGACCCTTCTAGAGGAGTATCTAGTAGCGGCATATCTCGAGGCAACATAAGGGGGAATCATCTGACACTCATTTTCACATACTCGATAAGATCAGGAGGCCACATCCCATAATCTCTAACAAATCTTCTCAATTAAGAGGGACACGACCTGCTTCATACCGCAACCATCATCATCATTAAGGAGAGCGGCTGACAATGCGAATAAGACAGTTTTCATTAATAGGAGACGGATATTCAAGGCAAATGGAATGATTCTTTGACGGATCTCCTGACAAGACTCGACAGTCCAACACCCTATTAAGTCTCACCAAACCCTACTGGAATTTTGTGCATTTCAAAAATGCCCTCGTCACTCACCTATAAAAGGGAGCTCCCTGGGAGCTCTAAAGGTATGCAATATCTTGCATGACACACCCTCTTTTTTTCGCTTTACTTCCTCCTGTTGCCTTTCACCTGAGTTGATCGTCGGAGGGCCTTCGCGAAAGCAACCTCTAGCCAAGGCTTTTCTTATAGGTACGCGAGCACCTCTCCTCTAGCATCAACAATTGGTTTAACTCCAACTTCAAAAATTGACAACCAATTGGGATTGGGCCAGTTATGAGTAATGTAGTGAGAGTAGTAAATCTGCAAACCAACCTGACCAATGTACATGTATGTTTTCTAGTGTTGGGCATGTGCAATGCACGTGTTTGTGAAAGGGTACAAAAGTAGTGAAAATGTCAAGTATGTGATATGTCTGGAGCTATTGTGGAGAATAATGCAGTTTGGTAATTATTTCAAAGGTGGAGTAAAATGTATGTTTTAGTCTTGCCCTTCGGATTTCCCATGATAATAGTAGAGATAAAACTACACTCATGGTCATTTTGCAGTTCCATGATGCTTCTTCCATTCCAAACTTGCTGCTAACTTTAGGCACCCTTCTAGGAGCTGAGGCATGAGAAAAGCTTGTTTCATGTTCACTAGAGAATATGTAACAATACTTTAGTTGTTTGCTTCACAAGATATTCTATGTTAGAAGCATTCTTGTTTCATTCTAGACCACTCAAACACCACTAGTTTTCAAGTGATATGTTTGCACCATGTCAGGTGGTTTAATTGACCTTATTGGGTGCATGGCATTTAGGGAGATGCAACTTGCTTATTTTCATTGAATTAGATGTTTCTTTATTGATTTAGTTGAAAGAAACTACACATCAGCACAATTGCATCTTTAGAAGTGGAGCATTCACTTGCAACAAGAATTTCTTCATCTTTTTAATTAACTATTTTGTTTTGATGAAAAGTTCTGTTCATGTGTCTGAACAAAATTTATTCCTATGTAGGGAGGGGTGGTGTAACACATAATATGCTGGATGACGTCCATAATCATTGGAAGAGAGCAGAAGCTGTGAGAATCAAGTGTTTAGGGGCGCCAACCCTTGACATGGACAATGTCTGCTTCCACCTTGAGGTTGCAATCCTTGAAACTTTTTATGATGAGATGTCTTGTGAATGTATTCTTAATTTGTAATCTTTTAGAGATATTGTCCTCAGTTTATTTTTGACTTTTGTACAGGATAAAACTGGTGGGACAATCATTTATAGAAAAATTAACATTCTCCTTCTATATCGTGGTCGGAGCTATGATCCAAAACAAAGGCCAGTCATTCCTTTAATGCTATGGAAGCCATTGGCACCCATTTATCCGAGGCTTGTACAAAATGTTGCTGAGGGTCTGACATTCGAGGAAACAAAAGAGATGAGGAATAGAGGGTTAAATTCACCTGCTTTGTTGAAACTCGGTAAGTTATTTTGTGTTGATGCGTGCTGCATGAAATATTTGAGTAACTTGTTGCCTTTTCGATCACCACTACATTGGTTATCTTTTTCTTTTTTTCTTTTTTTTTTTGTAAAAATATCAGCTTATATATCATAACCTGATTCCTTGTTTAAATGTTTAGTGGCCACCCATTTTGTGTGTTGGACAATCTTTGCAGCTAGGAACGGTGTGTATGTGAATGTGGTGGCGAGAGTAAGGGAAGCCTTCAAAACTTCGGAAGTGGTGAGACTAGACTGCACTCATGTGGGTACCACTGACTGCAAGAAGATTGGTGTGAAGCTAAGGGTATGCCTAGCATGCTTCGTTATCATGTGCATAATGTTTCAGGGTGTTTTTACTTATCTGGATTCTGGATGGAGAACTTTGATATTTGTAAACTATCTAGTCTTTTGGTATTCTGGGAGAAGAAAATGTGCAGTGTTACTCTGGATTTTTCTTTATTTTTTTACATCCTTTCATTAGTAATGCATCTCTAGCATCCTCCCCCCCTTCCACCTTCCGTTTTCTTCTTCACACTCTTGATGTTCTCTGGACAGGGGCAGATATCAGAAAATCTCGTGATCTGATTAACACAAACTGGAAATCCTCCATCTGAAATACCAGTGAGGTTATATCTAGTAAGATTATAATGCCGGATATTGTGATTGACCCACAAAATATGTTATCACCTTGTAGCCATCTGTTGCTGAGTAATCAAGATACAGATGTGGACATATCATGCATTGTTTGTAACTTAGATAAAGCAAGTAGCCGTGTCCACGGTATCAAACTTTTAGCTGCCTTCCTAGTTGCTGAGAAATTCATTCTGTTGAAGTGCACAAAGTTGTACTGAAATTCATCTTGGAGGGTTTTAGAGAGGATTTCATATGCACCAGAATAGAACTTTCTGTGCAATGGGATTTGTATATGGGAACCTAATGATACCTATATTTGTTTTCCTTGTTCTTCAAGGATATAATTACCACATAACCGGTAATATACTATATGCTCATGTCAAAAAAAGAACTGTAGTTCAGACTTTTCATTGGAAGCTTTTCTGATGTATATAGAGCAAAGATCATGTTCCTGTTAATTCTATGGCTATTACATCTGGACTAGAAATTGACCTTGCCAAGAGTCCAGGTCACCAGGCAACTGGTCCAACCAGGTCAATCGGTCAATCTGGCTTTATATTTAAATTATATTTAAAAATCTTAAAAACTTAAAAATAGATATAATATAAGAAAAATATGCACAACTCTGTACATTTTCTACTTCAAATTATATTCTTCAATTGCAGCATAAACATAAAATAATTATGAATCATTTAAGTTTCTAAAAGGTTATTAGAAAAGTTATATTTAATGTTAAAAAAAGTCGTAGAATTTATTAAGAAATTTAATTATTATAAAGTTTTGGAAATACTAAAAAGAATAATTTGATGTATATTTTTTTCTTTTTTACCAAGGAAAATAATTGATTATTGAAATATTACTATGTGGTTGAAATAACTTCATTAGTGACAATTTTGTAAGTATAATAAATTGTCATAGTGAAATAGTTTCGAAGTATGTCTAAGTGATTGAGAGGGTTCAGACCAGACAAGGGCTCAGGGGGTTATAATCTGCACTCAAGTGTTATTTTCTTAGAATTATTTTTAAAGGGGATTCCTAAAATCCCAGTTTTCATCCACCTGGATTGTCCATTTCCTTGAAATAATTCCAGTTTTTTCGGGGTCAGATGATTATTGTCCAACTATGAAACTGAACCAAATAAGGGGGGCCAGTGCACTGGTTGTGCAGTTCAGCTTGCCAGAAATGAAGGCCTATAGCTCTGCATTTTTTGGAAAGGAAAGGTACTATGTGATAAAGTACTACTTTTGATGAATCATTTAGTTAACAATGAAAATTGTCATGTTTATATGTTCTATTTGATAAAAAATTAAGTTTGTAATAAGTTAAATTTCTTGCTACTGTGTTCTGATTTGTGCTTTAAATGATTTACTGCAGGAGTTGGTTCCTTGTGTTCCTATCCTATTTAAAGATGGCCAGATTGTAATTTGGAGGGGAAAGGGGATCCCTGGAATTAGTTCGGTGAATTCATGACCTATTAGAGGCGATTCCTTTTCTTGGAGTAGGCCAAAACAAGCTGACGTAGAGTTTGGATGGTCTTTATGAAGTTCTCATAGTGAATATATGCTTGGGCACCATGGCCAGTATTTAGTTGGCTTGATGGGAGACACCTTATGATTTGTGCCTTGATCTCTTTGTTGGGACAATATTTTTGGTCTCACAATTGGCAGAGATGGCAAAAGTTGTGTTCTTGTACAAGAGGCTTTCTGGAAGCAAGAGTTTTTCTCCTTTGCAACAAATTAGAAGCAAGTAGACTGCCAGCTTGGGTTCGGAAAGAGAAGCTGGCAATTGGCTTGAGTTTTTTGCGCAAAGAACAGCCAAGCTTTTAAATACTGTCAATTGCATTTGGGGTCCTGATTCTGTTTACCCATTGTACTGGTGGACTTGTGCTATTACATTTTGTTATGACCAACAACTTAAGAAAAATTAAAGAAGTCCTACTCCTTTATGCATTTGTTGTTTTACCTGCCAACTTCAAAGCAGGGCATCTTTTTGTGACTAATTTCCTTTATGTTACGCTTTGTTGCAGCAATGAAAATTCTCCCTAGATCAAGGGTGAAAGGCGGACATGTTATATGTTGCCGGACATGGTGTTCTGGTTCTCCGGACTATGCGTTGCCTGGCACTTTGAGAGATCTTGTGTTTCTCTTGGGGTCGTACGTAAGTGGCTCGAGTACCATGGTATCCGTAAAAGAAGAAATAAAATGAACATGGTATTGCGTCCTGGCCCTAGCTAAAATGAAATTGTCTTTATTGAGGAGAATCCATCAGGGCTTAGCCCTGTATTCTACCTTCACATGGAAAGCCATGACTTGAAATTTTGTTTTCTGCTAGACTTTTGACTACTTGCCTGCCGTTGAGTTTGTTTGTGATTATTATCTTTAGGTTTGTGGAGCCAATTTGTATTGGAACATATGCTTGGGGCCATAAATCTTCTAGTTCCAGTTAGGGCCTACGCAGCTACGCTTTTACATCCAACTTCCCAGGCTTTGTTTTGTATTTTCCCCATCAGAGTTTGGGAGGCGCTAATGCAAATGTAATTAGATTTTGGTAGGGGCGATAAAGACTTGGGTGTCGATCAAGAGGAACAAATATATCTACAGTCAAAATCCCTGGCATGATAATTGAAATTGGACCTTAATCATCGCCAAGCCCGTTGATAGTTGAGTTAGCCGATTGCAATTCTGAATGTGAACCTTTCAGCTAGCAAGTTGACCAAATTGCATCCATGGTTGTTCAACTATTCCCTCAGCAATAGCTTCAAAACCAACCAGCCAAGATGTTTTCCGAGCAACGCACAAGTCTAAATGTTTCTAGTTGAAATAGCATCTTCACCACCAAGAACCCTATTGGTATCATTATATCATCCATTTGGCTAGTTAAGCCCTCGAGAAGTATATTACCATTCTCTATGATATGTATGAAAATGTTAGATTCGTGGGGGAAAAGTACTTGGAAAGGATAAAGAAGATCTTAGGTATGGAAGAGATGGTTTAATAAGGAAAATAACAGATATAAATGTTTGAAAATAACAGATATAAATGTTTGAGGAAGAAAGAGAATGTCTTATGCGATTTTCTTTCATTTTATTTTTGATCGCATGACGACTCTATTAGTAGATGTTTCAGACCTCTAAATTCCTGCGTGTGCATTGGGACAAACATGACAAAATAAGAAACCTAACCCATACTTCTCTCCCACAGATGATTTTTGTTCTCTGAGCACCATGCACTCCGCCCCCACTGTCACCCGATCTTGTAGCATGTCCGTTAGCTAACTTGGCAGTTCTAGGTGGGCACATGGCAGCACGCTTGTAGCTCCACGGAAAGTAAAACACGAAGGTCCACGTAGGCCGCCGGTGATACTCATCCAGCTTTTTTCCAAAAGTTGTAAACTACTAAATACCTTTCGTTTGTACTTAAATTACTGAGCAAGATGTATTTACTGAAGGTATAAAAGCTAAATAAATCAGCAGTCACAACATGAAAACAAACAGTAGCAGTCGTGCTTCAGCAAGGCAGAGGTGCCTGCCTCCTAGATGAACAACTTTGTGCTTAAGCTCACAAGCATAATTAAGACAAGCAACAAGACATCCAATCTCAGTTCAAGTGTAACAATAAATGAAAATGCAGCAATGTAGTCCGATTTGCCAGCCCGGAATATCACAATCCTTCAATATGGTTATTGAGCTTATTAGAACTACAGCAGCTAGAAGAAAATACCAGAGTTCCCAGCCAACAAGACAAGACAGCTAATTGAAAAACCATTGTGGCTGGGGTAAAGCCAGCCCAATTGTTAAAATTTTCGTAAGCTCGCGCGTTGCTTTGCTATATTTACAAGGGGAAATTTCCATGGCGACAACTTATTGAAATGAATTTATCAAGAATTCTATGAATAGAAATATTAAGGAAATTCACTCACAACTTATGGTAATCATCCATAAGTGCTTGACTGTACAATTGCGGGAACCGCACGATGCCTAAAAGCTCAAAATATCAATGATACGGTGCTTACAAAACCAAGTTCTAAGTAGGGGTGAAAATAGAGAGCCAAGCGAAGTATCAGAGTGCTCAGGCTTGGCTCAAAGGACTACCCATGCTCAGATCATATAAGCTCAAGGAAACCTGAGCACTCCCTTGGGTTTTCAACCTGACCACAGTCAGGCTTGGCTTGTTTATAAACCAAGATTTAGAAATTTTTGACCTCAGCTTGTTTCCCAGCCGGGCCAAGCTGAAACGAGTCAAGCCCAAGCTACTGATGAGCAGCTTGCATCCTTTGCAGCCCTCCCGCGAAGCAACCACTGTCGTAGAATACCATAAATAGTTCATCAAATAACATAAACCAAAACAACATTGATTCATGTGATCAAAGAAAGATACTAATAAAGACGGGAGAGCTAAGCCAAACAGCTGGGCGATCCCTAGTTGCATTTTTGACAGTTTATTGGAACGAGAAGAGCATCAAAATTCCCTTTACAACTGCAAACTAAATCATAAGAACAGGGCCTGATTCACAGGCAACATTAGCTAACGAACAGAATTTCTATTAACAGATTTCTGCAAGCAGCATGGTTAAACACAGGCAGGGTTGGCTACAATATTTTTTTCAACATTAGGGTGACATTACTGCCCATAACTAACAAGAAAATAAAACTAGCAGAAAAACCTTAGCTAGGAAGATAATCCCCAAATTTACAAAATGGATGTTAGGAAATAGAGCACCACTTTGATACAAAAGGAACAAGATAAATAGCTTGAGTATTTTAAAGCAAGGGCTCAGCTCTTCACATATTTTTCTATATATGCCTGCAGGGGACATGAACACAAGGTTACCAAGAATAATGGCAAGAACTTTAACAAAGAACTAAACTAAAAGGATAAGCTTAAGTCACCTGTACAAGTCTGTTAAGTTTTGTTTTGGAGTGTGACAGATAAAGGTCGATTTTCTCCTGTGTTTGAGGGATATTGGGGCCCTGCATTGCACCGGTAACTTTCTCCACAACTTTCTTCACAATGGTCTTGTGAGCTTCCTTGCTCAAATGACCTTCCTTCCAAGTCGGCTTTAATATATCCTTCACATACTCCACTAGTGCACATTTGAACAACCGAATGCCCTTCATCTCCTTGCTTCTCTTGCTCTCTCCATCAGTCCGCATATCAGCATCCAAATCTTCCGAATGAGCAGCTTGTTCTTTCTTAATTTGACCAGTTTCTATTTCATTTACTTTCTTGGATGAAGTATCCCCACTCAGCTCGGCCTGCATAGGATTATGATTTCCATGCTGTTGTTTTTCATCCAAATTAATACCCTTACTTGGATTATCATCAGTGCCATCAGCAATGGATACTGGAATCATGCTCATCAAATGTGTTTGTGTTTCCACCATCTTGGAATCCTTTTGCTCTGTAGAATTTGATGAGAATCCAGGTGGAAGATTGCCAGTCTCAGACTTGATAGGTTCAACACTATCAGATGTATGGAGCTGTTGTGTCCAAGACCCTTCACTAGACTGAAGAAAGGGTGCCACAGGATGTGCAGGAGGCCTCACAGAACTGGAGGGAAACAGTTGCGGTGTTGGCAGTCCGGAGCTATGGAAGTACTGTGCTAAAGATGCTGAAAGATCTGTTATTCGGGCAGCTTGCTCACTGGTTACTACTTTGTGAGTGACTGGAGTATCAGAACATGGTGGCAACAGTTTTTTCTCTGATTCATCAGTTTTTTTATTAATTCCCTCCCTGCCTGTATTCTCAGAGCTTGTTTGAAGAATCTTCTCGTCTGAGTTAATGCTCAGAGTATTTGGAGGTTGAGGTGTTGCATATTGATTTTGCCCATCTGGAGTCAGTAGATGGACATCCTGGTTACTCAGTCCATTTTGAGGTGGAGGTAGACTCTGGTGACTTTGCACATTCAAACTGTTGTTCTGTTGGTTCAGTCCATTAAAAGGAGGAACAGTGTATTGAATCTGCCCACTGAGATTGAAGTTCTGTTGGCTCCGTCCACTCTGAGGTGGAGGAAGGCTCTGTAAAATTTGAAAGTTCTTTTGGCTCTGTCCAGTTTGAGGTGGAGGAAGATTCAGATTCTGTTGAGTCTGACCTCCAGGATTGTAGTTTGGTTTGTTTTGTCCAAGATGAACTGGCTGGTTCTGCATGCTGAGATTAAAATTCTGAGTACTTAACAGTGCTGGAGGAACTGTAAACTGACTCTGCCCATTCGAAGTCATTGGATAAAGTTGTTGCAATTGCCCACTGAAAGGCAGTGGAGGGACAATTTGCTGAACCTGGACATTTGGAGTGAAACTTTGTGCATGAAGAGGCTGTGGACCCATATACTGGCTCCGCCCATCCTGGTTGAAGCTCTGTCCAGCAATAGAAACCACCATGGATAGATTACTAGCTGAGTTCATCTCAGCTTGGGGCCTAGCATTGCTAGCAACCGTAGTCCCATTTTTTTCACAGGAGAACATCTCATCCTTGATGCTATAAGTTCGATCAGCTGTCTGTTGTGCAGAAACAGTTGGAATTCGATGCTGCCCAGAATTTTCTTCAATACTTTTCTCTTCTTGGGAGGTTGAAGCCTTTTGGGAAGCTTCCTGTGCTACTATTTGGCAGTTGCTGCTTTCAGGATTTTGGGATTCTGGATGTTGAGGATTCTGTCCAGAATCCAGTCTATCGATAGACTGAGGAACAGCAATTCCTGCACCATCACTAGAAATCCACTGCGACGAATTTGTTACATTAATTGCAGTGGTTTGGTTGCTCCAATTTGAGATAATCCTTGACGAACCATCACCAGTTCCCAGATTATAGATCATGCTATCATCACCTGGCCTGCCTTCCAAATGTCCATGGGGCACAACTTGATGTGAGAACTTGCAATCTTCACCACGACGGCAACGGCCTTCAGCAAAATACTTGCAAGGAGTGTCACTTACCTTGTGAGACTCAATCCTCCGCCCAAGAGATGCATTCGAATCCCTTCTATCATAAGTCCTTTCTCTGGCTTCATCTCTCATACTCCATCCACTGTGAGAGGAAACTTCATGATGGACATATCTACATGATGAACCCCTGTGGCATCTTCCCTTTCTAAAGTCATAACACCGCTCGGTAGACTTGTTACTTCTATGTAGTTCAGGTTTCACGCAGTCACCTTCATCATATTGACTTCCATGCCTCGGGGACAGCTCGTTCCGAGTGTACTCACTTTGCTCCCATGAATCAGCATGGTTCTCCTTGTTGTCATGTCCCGAGTATCTTCGCTTTTCATATCTATTTTCCCTTAAATCTGTTTCATAATTCCTACCAGAGTGCCTCCGACCACCATCCTCATGAAGGTACTTGCACTGGCTGCCTCTTCTACACCGCCCAGCTGCAAAATCTCTGCAGGGTGGAGCCGATTTTCCCACTCCAATTCTACCTCTATCTGCCCATCTCTCAGGTCCACGGTTCAAACCATAAGGACTCCTGCTCCTGCTCCTGCTTCTACTTCCGCTCCTGCATGGTTCGATATATCTGAGCATCAATCATGCAAATCAACTATAAAACAGGGAATTGCTTGTGGGTCATGCAAAAAGGGCAGCTGACACTGCACAAGGATGGACAGGATCAACTAGATAAGGAATCAAAACATTTTGGAAATTTAACAGCAGATGAGGTGTTTAGTGCATACCTGCAGGACCTGCACCAATCAGCTCTTGGAGAGAGACTGTGACTATGCTGCCTCCATGAATCAAGACCAGGGGACATGCTTGAGCTGTAACCATGATCTTGAGTCATATCCCATCCATCTGTCTCCTTATTCATATTAGCAAATTTTATTGTAGTTTGGTTTTCATGCTGTGGTTCCCAGTATGACTTGCTTGAACCATCTTTATAATGAAGTTCCAGATCATACTGCTTTGGGGATGGGGGCCTCAGAGAAAAATCTTTAGATAGTTTAATTTTGTCATTTGCTTGTTCAGACCATCTTGTAATTTTTTTTTCTGCTTCAGAATTATCTTTATGCACGAAATCTTCAGCTTTTATTTCAGCCAACCTAGAAAATTGTTCACCTTCAATATTTGAAGAATTCCAATCTGACTGTAGTTTTTCTTTGCAAGGATCATTTGCTATTAAAGGTAGAGAATTGTCTTGTCGTATGACTGGTACATGTGGTTCAGCTACTACATCCCATTTAGAAATCCGTTTCCTGATATTCTCAGCCATTTTTATTCTCCTTAAGCAGTGTTTGCAATCACGTACTTTTTTTAGTGAACCTGACAAGATGGAAGCCTTTGTTTCCTCAAAAAATTATCAGATCTTCAGAGATTTGTCTGCAGAAAACACAGCACATCATAAGAACACCTACATCATATGTTAAGAGTTTTTTTTTTCTTTTTTTCTGAGAAAAAGCAAGTGCCAAAGAATATATTAAAACAAAAACAACTGAAACAGTTTTGTAAGTTGAAGGCTGTTCATACAAATTATCCAAGTAAAATATGATGTAAAATGCATAAAATGACATAACATTATAATACTTCTTATGTCATAAAAATGCAAATTACTGACAGTACCTAAATTAATATAAAGATTACACATGTGAATATGTAATAGCAAAGTCACCATACATATTGACAGGTAAATACTGCACATAGTAGCAGCGGAGACAGGATATTGCAGAAGCAAGTTCAGTCTATGAGTTAACGATTTAAAATATCTTAAATTTAATGAACTGAAAAACACTTTTCTTATATGTTATTAAAATATGTAGAAGTGATTGAAACTCTTAAACAAGTTATCTTATTTATTTTTTAACAGTTTAAGATGTATTCCAGTCCATCTAATTCTAACTCACATGAAAACTTTGCAATGTCTATGTCCACACTTTACAGAGACAATGGTACTGAAAAAGAATAAAAAAAGCAAAGAAATATAAATCTGGCTGATGTTATTTTTAAATAGATCACTCAATTTTCAAAAAAGAAGCAAAAAGCAAGACATCATTACATAAAAAAATGAATACATGTGTGCATATATATATATACTTATGTCCATATACGTGTTTATCTGTGTGTGTGTGTGTATATATATATATGTAACACCAAACTAACAGATCACCTTTGAGTTTATAATATGTTAAATATATGTCCTAGAAACCAATATGATGGATGCATATTTTTATTCGAGGACAGTTTAGTATTTGATTAATAAAATTATGTTATAATTCTATTAACGTTATGTATGTGTTCATGAATCGTCCATGAAATTAATAGGATGACATATATTCTCAAAAGTTGAGAATTTGATAAATGTATCATTGATGATTAATTCCTAAATTGTTCTTAATCGATAGATCATCACAAGAATGGTGATTGATTCGATGAGATTGATGCACGGATCGCTTCTCTTTAGAATAGATGAGTCTCGAGTCTAAGTATGAGGAGATTGGGACGAGTACTGGTGGTTGTTAGAGAACAATGGTACTGAACATGACCACTACGAGAAATCACTTGGATGTATACTCATTCATCAGTGACTTTCTCGATGCTGTAGTTGTGTGAGTAATTTTTTAACCTACGGTGCCTCAGCTACTCAGTGAAATTATTGAAATTTGACTGTACATAAACTTGGTCCCTAACCATTCGGGTCCTTGCGATGTATGTTAACTATAGTAGGTTTGTTATAGTAGTATGCGCCTAGATGGGAACTATTGACCTCGATAGATTTTGTCATATGTTTTGTGAGACTAAATTCAGAAGACCTTGATCAGGACAGTGAATGGTGGAGAAGTGTTTTCACAGGTCTCACATCATGAACTCGAGTCAAACAAATCTTATATATAACAATCGATGGGATTTGACGAGTTTTCCCTAACTTCCATGTTATTGGAACTCACGATAGAAGAACTGAATCACATATTAACTCATCTAAAGATTCTGTTATCTACTTTTTTGCTGGATTGCCACTACATACTGCTAGGCATCACTGGTAGATTATAAGACTACAGGATCATCTTGGTAATTGATGATCCTTATTGAAAAGAGTTGGCATGGTTCCAACCCATTGAAAAGAGTTTTAATGATACAAATGATAGATATCACAGTATATCTTTCTACCCGACAATAAAATCTATGGGACCACATACAATAGAGATTTGACCCGATCAAACAATTGATTCGTCTTCTCGAATCACAGCAGGATTCAATTATTTGAATAATTTGCAAAAGTTGCAAGTGAGAGATTTACTAAGACAGTAAAAGAACTAATTACAAGAGTTACAATGCAATTTAATTTGATCAAATTAAGGTTCAAGTCCTAATCTAATTAAATCATATTTAATTTGATTAGACCTGATTTTATTCAAATTGAGTTGGGTTTCTAATTCAATTAGGACTTTGACATGATTCCTAATTGGATTAGGATTGAGCTTGACTCAAACTAGGTTAGAATCAAATTCGAGTTGGCCCTGGATTGGACCTGATATGATTAGGATATGAGTCCCATTGGACTGGGATTCTCTCTTCCCTTTTTCCATTCCATGATAAATAAAATAGAGAGAACTCTATTTTTATTTCATGCAAAAAATAGATGGGCAACCTTCTTTCTTTCTTACACACCATAAAAAGAGGGACGCCACATTTTATGCACCCTTAGAGAACTCTATTTTTATTTCATGCAAAAAATAGATGGGCAACCTTCTTTCTTTCTTACACACCATAAAAAGAGGGACGCCACATTTTATGCACCCTTAGTTTGTCATGGAATGGAAAAAGGGAAGAGAGAATCTCAATCCAATGGGACTCTCATATCCTAATCATATTAAGGTCCAATCCAGGACCAATTCAAATCCAATTCGAACCCAGCTTGAGTCAAACTCAATTCTGATCCAATTAAGAACACGTCCAAGTTCTAATTGAATTAGAAACCCAATTCAATTCGAATTAAAACAGATCTAATCAAATTAAATATAATTTAATTAGATTAGAACTTGAACCTTGATTGATCAAATCAAATTGCATTACAACTTTTGCAATTAGATCCTCATTTTACTAACTCTTAGTAAATCCTCTCACTTGCAACTTTTGCAAATTATTTCAATCATCAAATAATTGGATCCTGCTGCAATTCAAGAAGACAAATCAATTGTCTAATCGGATCAAACCCCTATTGTGTGTGGTCCCATAGGTTCTATTCTATTTGATAGTACGATATACTGTGATCTCTATCATCAATGTTGGTATCAAAATTCATCAAGCATCGGAGATGTTGAAACTGGTGATACGGGTTGGTCTCTGGGACACGGAACATGCAAAAAAATGGATGCAAAGGGTTCCGACGCGGACCCTCCGACGCTCAAGTCAGTTTCTGACACTAACAATATGAGCATGGTGGCAGAGAATTTTGCATATCTGAAAATCCCTAGGGAGCTTCATCTTATAGGTGAAGGGCAAGGATAATTTCGAAATAAAGAGAATCTAGACAGATTTGGTGAAAAGTGACAGGACTTATCAATAGGCTATCAAAGAATTTTATGTTTGTAGGAACATCCATTCTATTTTGATTGACACCTTATCCTTAAGTGAAGTTGTCATGTTTCTTTAATGGCGATGTGGACTACTGCATTAGTCTAGGCACGCTCCTCTTAAATACGGAGATATGACGGAAATTAACGATTATTAAACGTGATGTGACCTTTTGACTATGCGATCTAGTGCTTGGAGACAAGCACCAATAGTGTTGACGTTTAGAGAATATAAGTAGATGTATTATCTAAGGACTCATTCGCCATCAGACTTGCAGGATGAGACTTGATCTGAACATTTCTATAAGTCCAAGTAATGGTTGGCTAAGGAATGCTTAATCGGATGGTCTTAGTCAGAGATGAGATGCCTGTGCCCTTGGACCGTCCAATTGATAGGAGGTCGGTCACTACCGAGGCCAGGTTGGACGAAGGTGGTTGATGGGCGATACTTGGCCTGATCCAACCGACTTGGATGCCATATTTTCTAGTAAGGCGATAGATGGTCCAGCAGGGGACCACTCATGCACCAAGCACGTGATCAAGCCACATCCAAACATATTGGAGCAAAATTGCCGAGCGACCAAAGATCGAGTCTGATGAGCAACTAGTGAGCGCGTGTAGATAGCTCAAGGGCTAGTTGATAAGCACCAGTTACTATCGCGATACACTCGGACGAGGGCACTCGAAGACTCGGCATTTGGCTAGATCTGGTTGGTCTGAAGAGGCGCTGGTGGTGTGGCCAAGCCATGCTTGGAAGCATAATCAACTCTAAGGCTCATTAGGGTACGGGGACTTTGTAGTCCAATACTTAGCCAGGCTTGACCAGTTGGGAAGAACACCGACTTCTCCGATGATGGGTTGGTTGAGTGGTGGGACTGACGAAGTTTGACCGTGTTGCCCTGTCAGAATATTGGAACTAAAATGAGTCTTCTTCCGATCGAGACCCTGCTCCAACGAATGATCAGCGGGCACATGGTGGAGACTTCAAAGAGCGTGCGCAAATCTCCAGCCATCAGAGTTCAAGGCTCGTTTAGGGCAACAAACGAGGCATGCCTGCAAGGGTATGGCTTTGGCTTTAGGGTATGCAAGCTTATCATGCGGGATCGCTTTCCCGAAACATGATGGGCAATCAAGCTGCTTCTTCCCCACAATGCCATGCCTGAGGAATTTGTCGACATGGCGAGGCGCATAAGGGAGAGATTGAGGAAGGCCTTAGGGTTTATTGACTTTGTATTCCCCCCATCTTTTTCCAAGAAATATGAGTTCTTTCCTTAACTTCATTTCTTCATGTCTAGCGCTTAGAACTGCAATGCCTTATATATCTCTGTCATTTGGAACAGTTATGTCCGGTACTTGATATGTTTTCGTCTAGGGAATACTTTCGCTTGGGTCTCAAGGGATCACTAGAGTTTGGATCTGATAATACCTGCGGGCAAGGTGCGGAGGCTCAACTTGCCCCCAATCACAGGATACAACATGGCCTGATGCGTTTCTAAAGGAAAACTCGATCCCGGTGAGGTTCTCAGTCAAAGGTGACAGAGCTTCCTTGGTATCGCCTCGATTGAAGCACAGAGGATCATGAATGCGTAACCTTCTAAGAGAATCGTCAACTTTGGGGAAGCCACCCAACACCTTGTCTTCTGATTCCTTGGAAGCAGTCATCTGGTCGATGGGACAGCACCACCTATCACGTGCTGATTGGTCGTGGGCGTGGTGACCTTCTTTCCCCTTATAAGTAGAACATTGAAGGAGTTAGGCTTTACTAGATCCTTTCAAAACCCCAATGACCAAAAAAATTCCACAATGCCGATGGAGGTTCTCCGGTGCTGGTCCATGGGAGTTTCCTTTCTCGCTGGAAGGGTGCTCTCCGGGATAGGTTCGTCCGCAATGCGCGACTGCTGGTGGACACTTCTTGGCATGGGAGGCATTGGAAAAGACCAGCACTCCTATAACCAGATTATGGCCTTCGCCGATCTAATGATGGAGCCAAAGGGAAGCAATGGTTGTATACCTCGTCACCCAGTTCCTCCACCACGACTCGCCTTCGTGTCCGGCAATAGGTGGGTCTGCAGTGGGTGCAACCCTGAAAACATACACGCTCGTCTAATGAATCCAAATGAGGCGCGATGGTGGCTCGTCACCATCTGCAACGCGGTTTCAGGTCTCATCGAGAAGGGCCCAGCTCTTCGTCGGGAGTTAGCCAGGTCAGAGTAGGTTCGGCCTTGGAAATGCCACCTCGTCGGCAAGCAGTGGGATTGCATTGAAGCCATGGCAAGGTGCTCCGACAGGATCTTTGGCACATCCTAGAGCTTTCCTCTTCATAGTCAATGGGCGTGGCTCAGCAACGCTGTCTCGCCTCCACCTCCCCTACATGCTAGTCGAGCCTTTTATAGGCGATGCACATCTTCTATTTGCCGGCTAGCATTGTCCTCGAGCCTCTACAAAGGATCTGGAAGCTCTTCATGATCTCGCAAAGGAAGGGCCTCTCGGAACAGACCTTACCTAACCATGGGATTCTTGTGATCTCCGGAGAGATTTGACTTAGTCCCGATCATCTTCTTGCCAGCGAGGCATCGAAGATACTTCAGAGATTAAGGGAGTCTTGTACAACCTGTGTAACTTGTCCCTATCCTCCATCTGCATTCAAGGCATCCTTCGTGCGATGTAATCGGGTTGTAGAGCCAACACAGGTACCAAGCATTTATTAATAAAATGAACCTTCATTCTTTTGATACTTGCTTGTGTTTGCATGCTTGTGTAGTTATCATCTAAAGGGCTTGTTAATCTTGCTTGGGACCTCACCCAGAGCACCATATAGTAAGGGGTGTCTTAGCCCTGCCTGGACCACCTTGCCTAAGGCTTTAAAATACGGGAGTCTTACTACATAACCAGGACTTAAGGGTATTGTGATCTAGCTCGGGAGTCTAATAGCTTGCCAGGATACTTGGGACAACCTTATCCAAGATTTAAAAACCTGGAAGGTTTACTGCTTAACTGGGACTTGGGGGTATCGTGACCCAACCCGAGTCTGACAGCTTGGCCAGGGTGCTTAGGACAACCTCGTCCAAGACTTGAGAACCTGGAAGGCTTATTTCTTAACCACGACTTAAGGGTATCGCAACCCAACACGGGAGTCTGATAGCTCGGCTAGAGTGCTTGGAGTAAGCTCGCCCAAGGCTTAAGAACCTAGGAGGCTTACTGTTTAACCGAGACTTAGGGATATCGTGACCCAGCCCGGGAGTCTAACAGCTCATCCAGGGTGCTTGGGGCAACCTCGTCCAAGGCTTTAGAATGTCGAACTCTCACCTAGAACAACCTCGCCCAGGATGCCAGGAGACTAACCACTTAGCCAGGGATCGCAAGTATCGGGATCCAACCTAGACGTCTGACTACTCAACCAGGATTCAGGAATAGGGGGTGTCAAAACCCCGCTTATAACAACCTTGTTCCAGGACTTACTGAATAAGGGATGCAGTAACCTCGCCTGGGGTAGCTCCTCCCAGGACTTTCAAGGATTCCCTAGCATTGAATGCTCTCTTTTTGGGTGAAAGATGAAAGGATTCTCATTGAGCAAATCAAGTACAGCAGCTAGGGATATATCTTATTGGTAGTATGGTCGGAGATTATCAGAGTTCCAAGTTTGGGCAATGGGCATGCTGTCTAGCTACTCCAAATGGTACAAGCCAGGTCAAACTGTCTCGATGATATGATAGGGTCCTTCCTAATTAGGAAAGAGCTTCCCACGCTCTACAGGTTGGCTAACCGCCGCCTTCCAGAGGACGAGTTCTCCTGGCCGAAATTGCTTTGCCTTCATAAGGGTATTGAAGTAGCGGGTCGTGCATCGTTGATACACAGCCATTTGGACTCGGACTATCACGGCCCTCCTCCAGGAGGTCGACATTCATCCTGAGGCCCTTCGAGTTGTGCCGCTCATCGTAAACTTCGACTCTGAACAATGACAGGCCCCACTCCAAGGGGATAACGGCCTCGATCCCAAAGAAGAGGTTGAACATCTTGCCTGTCAGAAGCCGATGGATAGTGCGGTAGGCTTAGGAGATACTGTGCAATTCTTCCACCCAAAGTCCTCCGACTTTATCCAGTCAGGTCTTCAACCCTTGGAGGATCATCCGATTAATAACTTCAGCTTCTCCATTTATCTATGGATGTGCGACTGAAATGAATCGGTAACTGATCCGCAGGTCCTCACAAAACTAGTCGAAGGATGCATTGTCAAACTATCTGCCATTATTGATAATGATAATACAAGTTTGAATGATAGATTATCGATTTCCAGATAAACTTTCGGGCCTCCTACTCAGTGATCCTAGCCAGGGACTCCGCCTCGACCCACCTAGTGAAATAGCCAATGGCTACAATCAAGAATTTTCTTTGATCGGCGACTGGTAGGAAAGAACCGAGGATATCTATCCCCCACTGAGCAAAGGGCCAGGAAGAACTCAAGGAGCTAAAAGGTACGGTGGGTTAATGCTAGATTTTGGCATGCCTCTAGCAACGATCACAACACGCACGTACTTTATGATGTCCTTGAGGATGCTTGGCCAATAGTACCCTTGTCTCAAGATCTTGTAGACCAAGATACGGCCTCCTATGTGGCTATCGCAGATTCCTTCATGAACCTCCCAAAGGACGAAATCCGCTTCTGAAAGGCGAAGGCAGCAGAGTGGCAATGAGTAGGCTCGCTTATACAACTTTCCATCGATCATCACGAACGGAGTGAACTGACACCATAGCTTCCTTACTTTAGCTGCATCCTCTAGTAGCGCTCCTTGCATATAGCGAATTATCCAACAAAGCTCGTTGCTCGCCTGCAGGACTTTAGCCAGCTCTTTCTCGATATTCGACTTCTCAAGGTTCTCCAGGTATATGATCTTCAGAATATCTATGTAACTGGAAGTGGCTAGCCTTGATAGCAAGTCCGCCTGGACGTTCTTTATCTAGGAGATCTGCATAATTTCAAAGAAAAAGAAAGAATGATCTTCCTTACCTCTCAGATGTACCTCTCCATGGTAGGCCTCTAGTGTCGAACTCTCCGCAAACCTGCTCCACTATCAGCTAGGAATCACTGAAAGCTTTGAGATGCTAAACCCCGAGCTCACGAACAAGTCAACCCCGCGAGGAGGTACTCTACCTCGTTATTAGAGGCCTTGAAGTTGAAGAGGAGCGCCTGCTCAACGACGATCCCTTCTGGATTGGTGAGGATCATCCTGACCCCAAACCCTCCAATGTTGGAAGCACCATCGTGGAGAGTCCAGGGCTCAATTGTTGGCTTCGGCTTTGTCAGGGCAGGTCTAGTTCCTCGTTAAGGATGGTGCATTCCATAATGAAGTCCACCAAGACCTGGACCTTGATAGAGAGGTGAGGCTGGTACTGGATATTGAACTCACCCAATTCCACCGCCCATTTGGCGGTCCTTCTGGAGGCGTCGGCCTTCTACAAAATCTGTCGTAGAGGCTGTTCGAACAGGACCATGACCAAATGCGCTTGAAAATAAGGACAAAGTAACCTTGCCGAAGTGGGCGAAGGAGACCATCTTCAATACTAGATCTCTGCATCCTTGAAGGCTCGGCTGATGCAATAAACTGGCTTTTGCACTCTATCCTCTTTTCGGACAAGCACGAAACTTACGGCATTGGAAGAGACGGCTAAAAGAAAAGTGTTTCTCCTGCGATCGGCCTTATGAACAGTGCGGTGCTAGGTAGATCTTGAGCTATTCAAAGATAGTCTAGCACTCCATCCATTGAAAGTCCTTGATCTGTCTCAAGACCTTAAAGAAGGATTGGCATTTGTCGCCAGACCTCGCAACGAACCGGCTTTAGTGCAGCAACCTATCCAACGAGGTGCTGGACCTCTTTCTGGCTTCTGGGGATATTATTTCTAGGATCGTCCGAAGCTTCTCGGGATTCGCTTTGATTCCATGGTGAGATGCCATGAAACATAAGAACTTTACTAAGAAAACCCCGAAAGTGCACTTGTTGGAGTTGAGCTGCATGCGATATTTGCATAGGATTTAGGTCTCTTCCAAGTCTACCACGTGCTGACCTTCCTTGCTGCTCTTTACCAACATGTTGTCAATGTAAACTTCCATATTACGGCCAATCGGTCATTGAAAACCTCATTGACGAGGTGCTGGTAGGTGGCTCCCGTGTCTTTTAGGCCGAAAGGCATGACCTTATAGCTGTACAACCCCTTGGTTCGTAACAAACTCGGTCTTCTCATCCTCAAGCACCATCCGGATCTAGTTATACCTGGAAAAGGCATCCAAGAAGCTAAAAGTCTCATGCCCGGTGGTCGAATCCACCAGTTGATCGATACGTGGCAAAGTGAAGCAATCCTTCGGGCAGGCCTTGTTCAAGTTGGTGAAGTCGACGCATGCCCGTCACTTACCATTGATCTTTTTTACTAGGACAACATTGACGAGCCAGTCTGGATACTAAACTTCATGTATGAACTTGGCTTTCAGAAGCTTTTTCACCTATTTAATGGTATGCTGGCACTCAGGGATGAAGCTTCTTTTCTTCTGGCAGACTAGCAAGTGCGCAGAGTCGATGTTAAGGTGATGCACCATTACCGTGGGATCGATGTTTGGCATATCAGCTGCTATCCATGTGAAAATGTCAATGTTCGCATGAAGGAACTCCACCAGTCGGGTTCTGGACTCCTCGCTCTGCTCGTTCTCGATATACACACTACTCGGGAGGTGTCAGTCAAGTCCAGAGGAACAAGAATCAATTCCTTTGTAGGCTCTCTATGCTACAGCTTTTGTTGATCCCGGAGATCGAGGCTCTCAATAGACATGGCTTTCTTTGATTTCTGCTTGAGGGTCACCACGTAGCATCACCTTGCTAAGACTTGATCGCCTCGTACCTCGCCCATCCCATGGAGGTAGGGATGGCAATGGGTCGAGTTCGGGCCGGGTGCATAACTACCCAAACCCAAACCCAAATATTCAATACACTACACAAACCCGGCCCAAACACTATCGGGACTGAATTTTTTTTACCCAAACCCATCTCAATTGGGTATCGGGTAATCGGGTTTACCCGGCCCGAACCCAACTGAGTCATATTAAATATTTTTTCATTTTCATCAACTTTAAAATCATCTATAATTTTATAAATTATACATACATTAAACAAATAAAATTTAACTACATTTTTAGTTCAACAGCAGTTAATTTCATATTCAATCAAAATTTATATTATGAAGTTAATAAACAATTAATTATGACCTTGTTTAGAATTCACCCTGAATAGAATAGGATGAAAAAAAAATTTCAATATATATATATATAATGATTAAGGTATAGGGTTCAAGTATTTTAAAATTTAATAACTAATAATTATAATTAATAAAATATATGTTAATTATATATATATTTAAATATTAAAATAATTTGGGTCGGGTGTATATCTACCCAATCCCGGTCCAAATCCAAAGTTAAGCATTCATGTTTTACCCGAACCCAGTCAAAGCGTTGACTACCCGGCCCAATCGGGGCGGGTACCCATGGGTTTGGATTTTATTGCCATCCCTACATGGAGGGTGGGGAACTTCATCAATAAGTGATAGGTTGAGACCACAGCCCACAAGGCATTCAGGTAGGATCTTCCCAGGATGGTGTTGTAGGCTGCTAGGATTGTGACCACCAAAAAACCCAAAAAGGCAGTGGCCTATCTCGGGACCCGACCATCACAGGTAATGTCACGATACCTTCAACGGGAACGGCATTCCCAGAAAAACCAATCAAGTATTCACCCTTTAGAGACAATTCTTGAGCAAACCAATCTAAGAGAAAGCATCGTAGAACAAAATATTTATGGAGCTTCCATTATTTAACAAGATTCTCTTTACATGACATTTGGAAATAACAAGGGAAACAACCACAGGATCATACGGGAATAGGACTCCAATGTCAACAACAGAAAAGGTAATAAGCTCTTCTGCTCTCTAGCATTTAAGTTGGTGGATTTCCACCTGGGATACCTTGGCATACGCTCATCGCCCGAAGAAACTTGTTCCGGGCGACCAGTCCGCCGAAGATAGTGCTGACATGGATTTTATTCTTGACAAGGGATTCAACTACCGGCTGGGGTTCTTGACTAACGGCCTCTGAAGCATTGGACTGACCGATGTAGCTATGTAGGTAGCCTTGCTGGATCGGTGACTCGATCTCCCTTTTCAGGAAGATGCAATCTTTAGTATCATGCCCGGAGTCCCGATAAAACTAGTAATATTTCTCGGAATCCTTCTAGGCCTTCATGTTCATCTTTCCTAGCCACCGGACAAAATTCTGACCCTTGATCTCCATCAGGATCTACCCCCGGGGAGCATTCAAAAGGATGAAGTCCCCCGGTAAGGTAGCCTAAGACTTCCAAATCGGCGACAGAACTCCTTGTCCCGCTTCTACTGCTGCTGGAGGGGAAGGGTTGGCTAGGAGCGGTCATCTTACGGACGTTTCTGATCCTCCCATTTCTCCACCATGCCTTCTTTGACATTAATATATTTTTCTGCAAGAGCCAAAAGCTCAGAAAGGCACCATTGGAACTTGGAAAAAAAGTAGAAGCTACCTTCATGTAGTCCTCTCTTCAGGACTGACATGGCGACAAAGGGTTCGAAGCCATAAACCTCCAACAAAGCCACTTTAAAGCAACCCATATAGCAGCAAGGAGACTCGCCTTCCTTTTATTGAACTGAGAAAAGTCAAAGCCTTGCTCAGGCCTCTTGCTGCTTTAAAACTAGGCCATGAACCTCTAGCCGAATCTTCAAAGGAATGGATCAACCTCGACTAAAGTCAAGTATACCAGGCTCTGGCTACTTCCTTGAAGGTAGTTGGGAAGGTCTTGCACATGAAGACGTCCAATGCTCATTGGAGTACCATGGCTTGAAACTCTCTAGATGGTCAAACGGGTCAGAAGTGCAGTCGTAGGCCACCATAACAGGGCCTTGAAGCAACAGGACACCAATTCATAATCTTGCAAAAAAATGGGGGGCGAACCATGAATTGAGGCTTGCCGCCCGAAGTCAGGTGGTGCTAACAAAGCTCTCTCAGATAGCCGCCCATCTCCTGGAGCTTACGGGCCCGCTCACCCTGCCGCCTAGACTATCGAATAGGACAAGGGCTTCAAGATTCCTCCGACGAAGCATCCTACATAAAGGAAACAGAAATAAAAGAGATAGATAGACATGCCTCACCCAGCTCCTAGCAGGAGTGGCAACTTCGACATGCGGTGAGTTGGAGCGAGGCTCAACGGAGAGCTCGTCTCTATCCGAGCCGATCGCCTCGCCTAGGGAGCATCCGGCTCTACAGTAGGGACGACCCCAGGCTTGCCTTGCACCGCGGGTTGCTCGCCCTGCTTGGGGTGAAGGCGGGTGTGATATGGATGGATGGCGAGTGGGCTACGTCTCAAAACTCGATGGGGTATGTTAAAAACTTTGTACCAAGATCGTCATCGCCCGATGTAGTCGGATGTCCTATCTCTCCTGGCGAGACTGGGAAGGGGGTGGCCAAGGTTATTGATGCCTCGGTAGGAGCGAACGTGGTCCTTTTTTTGGCCATAGCATGAACCAAGGATGAAGTGGTATCACAGGCAAACTCTAATCCTCAATGAAGTTTACCAATACCCGATCCTTCCTTTAGTACCAATCTATTACAGACCTCTGAGATGTGATGCTGACTCCAGCTCGACTCGAACAGAGCTGAAGCAGGAGTGACTGCTAATGCAGAGCTGAACCTTACAGGGTCCTATCGCTGGGAGTCAGTCATGTAAGACAGAGAAGACCAGAAAGTCCGACACACCAGGGATGGGTTCCTGATGGACTCTCCAATGCCTAAGTCATCTCCTGGAGAGCAAATATAGAAGGTTTAAAGTCCTCTTTGGACTTAGAGTAAGAGTGGGATAGCTAAGAGGAAGTGGAGGAAGATGAAACGGAATTTGTAGATCTCAGTGCATATGAGTCTTGCTTCCAAGAAGATGGAAAATGAACAATGGAGTCGCGAAGGCCCAGACACTGTGACCAATAGAAAGTGCGTAGGATAGCCTATAGGGATCTCACTCAAGTGGCAAGCTATGAAAGCCTCAATTCAGGGAGCTCTAGGTTTTTTTTTTTTGTTAGAGCAAAAAGAGGGCTCATTTATGGTGGAAGTGGCTTTTGAGGAGAGTAGATTCTTGGTTCCATCTCCATTGTCTTTCCTTGTTCTTCTCCTTGTATCCTTACCATGCCCCTTTTTTGACTTACTTGGAGGGTCTCCGGGAATTAATTTATAGGCATGTACCTGACGCCTAAGGATAGGAAATGATGACCAGCATATTCCAGTTGTTGCAAGCATGCTCGAGATGGAAAATCATGCCATGGTAGATGAGGCAAGGAGTAGTGGCTGGCATGGCATGTCCCTGCGACAAGACATTCCTCAAGTGGCAAACACTAATAACTGCCGCACTTGAAGCACATGCAGATAGGTGGACAAGACAGGCTCGGCAGTGGTTGAAATGCATGCAAGAAACTAGTGGGCACGCATCTTTGTGTCCACGTGGTGAGGCGTAGCCCTGTACTCGAGCTAGCTGACACGTGTCTGGAGCAAGTTGGAGCCTGGTTACCATGCTAAACCATCAAACCCTGACATATCACTTTCTATTATCAATGGCATTCTTTATGGGAGTTTCCTTCTTATAATTGCTCTCGATCTTTGCTTCTTCACAGACTTCTTCCAATCAAACTTTCTCTTGGAAAGTGAAGTCCGCTCCACAATGAGAGCGATGCCTCTTGAACTCTTCAAGGTCTCTTGACTAGTTACCAATATGTTCGATAATTTAACCCTCAAATAATCTTATTCATATGATAGTTTACTATAAGCTGTTCATATGAATCAGAATGGGATTGCATGATCAAATCCTAGCAATTCCTTGTCGGATCAAATCCTAGCAATTCCTTGTCGGACCATTGTCAAACGATGATCAAGGATAGATTGCCCTTTGGTCAATTATCAAACAGTTTGGTGATATGGAAAAACCTGGTAGAGAACATTGCTTAACTTCTTGGAATCTAAAAGCATTGTTGAGTCCCCGAGCCACTCATTATACTTGGTCATAGTTATGGCTTTCTTGAAGGTTGGAAGCTAACTTTTGCACAAAACATTCTAGTTAGATTTTAGTATTTGTGTTTTAAATAGTTTGTCTTAAGATCATTTATAAAAGCAAACAAGACTCCTACTATTTTCTTGAATCTCTTATACTCCTCTGGTAGAGAAATGGAAATCCCTTCACGACTAAGATTTCAAGTGGGCACTACAGTTCCACTAATCTAGTGCATCTCATCTAACAGTTATTGATGACACCCAAATTAATGAGTGAACAACTCTTGTCCAATGCAAAAAATAAAATAAGGGATGGCGTATATAAAAAGTTGGCGTCTCTTTTGTACATGGAAAATAATGGGAAAGGAAGAGGGTTGCTCCAATAATTGGCACCCCTCCTGGGAGTCTCTCTCTTGCTCCAATAATTGGCACCCCTCCTGGGAGTCTCTCTCCTATCCTTTTTTATTTTAAGTTGGAATAAGATTCTAACACAAAATAGATTAGCCTAATCAAAGGGTGGCATTAAATAAAAGAAGAGGTTCTCTTTTATTTTCAGATCATCGTATGAGATAAGAGAAAAAATTTAAGATGAGGCGCCCCCTTCTCCTATCTTCCTGGTTCTCAATGCCAAAGGAAGAGGCTGAGATGAGATCTCTGGCATCTCCTCTCCTCCTAGTGGATGGAGTCTTATCTTCCTCCCCTTAATGCCTTGAGGAAGAGGATCTTTCCTCTTTCTTCATCTTCTTGCATGAAAAAGTTCACGCATCTCTTTCTTAATCTCTTGAGAAGAGAAACGAGAAAGAAAAATCACGTTGCTAGATCTTCCTTGGATCTCTTGAGAAGAGAAGATCAAATTCATTGAGAGAAGCTTGCAAGGGAGCTAGCATCCCGATGGTTTCAAATGCTCCTAATCAAGATCAACCCCGTGTGAATACCTATAGAAGCTGAATACTTGTGCAGCTTCAGGAACCTCCAGCAAGTCCACGGATTTCAAATTGCGATGAATATCCACCATATAAAGATAAGATTTGATCTTTCTTTTATATTTAGATCTATTATTTATGACTTAACTTGTTAGATCTCGACATTCTATTTGATAGAAAAGCTTTGTTCTGACATAAAGTTGTCCTGGCATAATGATTTGATCCGTTATATTGAACGGTTGTCTTAGAAAAAAAAATTTATTTAATGTTATAGATCTAAATCTTAATCTCCCATATGTAGGATCCTGATTAGGTATTTTACAAGATAAGATCTTATGCATCTTTTAAATTAAAATAGTTTTAATCTAGTTTTACTTCCGCTGTACAAACAAACAACAATTTGAAAATCTGCATGCATGAAAATACCTTGAATCCCAACATAATGTTCTTACAGAAAAATCATGTTGGAGCTTAAGAACAAAATGCCATGATTTTATAGGCATTAGTTTGTCTCAAAGCTCTTGTAGATGACTACAAAATATGAGGTACATTTACACCTCGCTGCCCTCTCTCTCTCTTCCTTTTTATTATTTTTTTCTTTTCTTCCCTATTTTTTTTCTACTTCACCTCCTTCCTCCTGTTAAGTCACGGCTCTAAAGAAAGAACTTCAGTACACCTTGAACAGGTAGAGATCTCCTTTTCCTTTCAGATTGGAAAATTTCAATCTTGATTTTTTTGGCATGATACGAAATATTTCATGGAAAAAGGGGAGATAAATCAAAATTAGCCATGAAGACTTCAAGGAATATTGGAATGGCATTTTTGTGGGGTGCCACTGTTTATGAACGTGGTTTGGAATCTTGGCATGTGGGCATCCTTTGGCTTCTCCTCATTGGATGGCTTAGAGGGCCCCACTGAGGAATAGAACATTGTAAGGTGGAAATTCAGGAGAAATAACCTTCTAATAGAACATCTGACAGATGTAAGAGGCGTACTCTCCCTCCCCCCACCCCCACCAGTGTTAACCACTAGAGAATACAGAGCCTACATTACCATGCATACCAGAAAACATGAATTCAGTTTCCCAAATTGCTAAAATAACCAAAAGTGCCGAGTATTGACATGTTTCATTTATATCAACATATTATGTATGTCAAACAATACAAAAACGCATAGAAAGGAGACCAGCCTACTACTTGCTCTTAAGTCTGAACTATACCAAATGATGTTTAAGAAAGATTATGTTTAGCTGACCCCAAATAGTTGGGACAAGGCTCAATGGTTATGGTTATGGATTTGCTTGCGGATGGCCTTTCAATTCATCCCTTTGCTTATTCTTCATGCCCAACAATGTAGCAATTCACTCATCAAATCCTGCCTCTACCTTATTCATTTAAACTCATTTACTCCTGGCCCATTGATATCTTGGAGGATTACACCTTGATAAGGTAAATTTCCATAACTGACCTAGCAGGCACTCTGTTCCCAAAAGCTGTCTTAGTCAGCAATGTGCCCCCCCCCCCCCACAAAAGAAATGATCATGCTTATGATTTTCACAATGGGGAATGGTCACGAAAGCATGGAG
The DNA here is from genome assembly GCA_021397845.1 of Areca catechu. Lineage (NCBI taxonomy): Eukaryota > Viridiplantae > Streptophyta > Magnoliopsida > Arecales > Arecaceae > Areca > Areca catechu. The sequence continues at coordinate 70,717,231 of CM038050.1, read as the reverse complement.
GTGATGGCAATGGTTAATACACTATTGGGCATCTTCTTTTTCTGCACTGTTTTATAAAGAACATGGAGAACGACACTATTTTGGTGCCACAAAACAAAATCTAGATAACATGATCATGACATCAAAATTTGATGAATCATGCTTATGATTTTCACAATGGGGAATGGTCACGAAAGCATGGAGGCGATGGCAATGGTTAATACACTATTGGGCATCTTCTTTTTCTGCACTGTTTTATAAAGAACATGGAGAACGACACTATTTTGGTGCCACAAAACAAAATCTAGATAATATGACCAAAATATGAAATATGGATCATCTCAGATGCAAATTCATTAGTGCACATTAGCTTATATGCTAGCTGATTTCCAGCACCAAAAATGAATCTCAGATTTAGCTGAGAAAAGTGGCTCCCTCACTTTACCAGTAAGTGCATACAAGATGAAGGTCTGATTTATTATTTGCTTTCACAGAGCCAGTCGATTACAATATGGTAGCAGGGAATTAACTGACAGTGGTGCCCAACTCCCTAACTAGGCCCTCTCTCTCTCTCTCTCTCTCTCTCTCTCTCTCTCTTTTTGTATGTGACATTACCTCACAGCTGCATTACATCATTAATTGACAACTTGTTAGTCATTTCAGACTGATAAAAATAGTAATTTGACCATCATCTTTTGATGAGATGAAATCTACACAAACAAATGGCATATTTTATTACACAATGACGTAGTTTATAAACAACTACAGCTCCTAAATTCATATTATGACAAGAAATATTTGGGAAATTTATTTTTGGAATTGTTTGTCTCTGAAAACAGTGCAATTCTAATAGCTTAACGTTTAATAGTAGCTGTAGCTTGCATATCACACATATAAGCAGTCAATGCAAGGATATGGAAGGGAGGGTTAACATGGCCTAAGCATCCTACCATTAACTACATACAATAAAACTTCACAATATGTCTATCTTGTTTCGGCTCAACACCCTGGCCCACACAATGGCACTGATGTGTATATTCCAGTTTTTACTGTCAGAAACAGGGAATTTTACATTAATTTTGAAGTGTCTGTACTTAAATGAAGACCTATATGTTACATCTGTATTTATTTTTTCATAATTTTTTTGGTGCAATAGAATTGTTAAGTATTTGTATAGTAGAATTGTTAATAGTGCAATGCCATATGTTGGTTATGCTATATCAGCAATAGCATGCATATCCAAAGACATTTTTAGTGCAAACCGCATTCATAAGAGACATGTTGGCTATGCTATATCAGCAGCAGCATGCATATTCAAAAGATATTTTTAGTGCAAAATGCATTAGTATGAGATGAACAAGTGAGAGGGTAATAAGACATGCACAAAATCACAAATATAATCTCGTGAAAAGAAGTTGGGGCTTCCTTATAACTCATTCAGCTTACCTACAAAAGTTAATAGCACTTGGCAGCATATATTTGCCTCAAAAAACCTAGCACAATGTGAGATAACAAAGGGAAGGTATATGGCTGTCTTAGTTATCTAACATCCATAGTGCCTGCCGTAGGAACACATCATACTCTAGTTGAACAACGTGTACAAATGTACTTATAGTGAAAAAAGATAGAAAACCTATTTTTTACTTACGATCAAAGTCCCACTGATTAAAAATCTGGTATATAGAAGTAATAGAACAAATGTCTGGTTCATGTTCCATGACACTTTCTTCTATCTTTTAAGCAAGCAGAAGCCAGAATTGTTTTGAGGCAAGCAATCACAAAAAACACCTATTTTTGATTCACAATCAAAGTCCCTCCAACTGAAAACCTAGAATGGAAGAAATATTTGGTTCATGTACAATGACAGTTTCTTCTACCTTTTAAGAAAGCAGAAGTCAGATGTTTGAGGCAAGCAATCACAAAAGACACACCTAAACCTCATCACTTAGGCCACAGCTCAAGCAGTTCAAGGAACTCGAATTAGCAGCTGGCCTGCACCTGATTTCCTTCTTCAAAAATATTTGCGACAATTCCAGCATGTTTTGCAATGTCTTGTCATTTCTTTAAACTAAAGAAAACAGGATCACAGTACTTTGAGCAGGAGAATCGCACTGATATTATCCAAAGCCAAATCATTCTACAGGAAAAGACTTTAGTCAACTTTATTACAATCCTGATTACAGCAATCCCTGCACTCATAGAATCCCACAGACATGATAGTCCAGCTTCTTGAAAATCAACATGAAATTCATTCCAAATTCAGTTTAACACATGGAGACCATTTTATCAAGAGTAGCCCTCTCTCGGACACCATTGGGATTAATTTGTACAAGTACTGGTTTCCCTTCAGTGCTCCCTTTCCAGAGTTCTGTAGTAATTTGCTTGTAGATATATACAGTTCAGGTGTTTCTTTAGATCAATGCTAGCTAGACAAAGTTCCTTCCTTAAAGAAGGCAACGATCTCTGCATTTCTGGCACCCTATCAAATCCACCCAATCCTGCATTGAAGAAATATAGCTCCATCAGCTCCTGGAAAATCCCAGAGAAGATCAAATAATCCTATGGTTCCTTCTTTGCACGATTATGAGCATTCTAGATTTCCTAAAGAAGGGTACTCCAGAGATCAGCTAGAGGCTAATGAGACTTTGATAGACTTTTCACTATCGTGCTCTTAATGTGGCAACTAGGAGCCAAGAAGTACTCGTTTTGGGAGTTTTGTGCTCAAAGTTTTCTAATTCCTAATTCAATCAGGATTCCTAGTTTTTCACTTTTGAAAATTCTTTACTTATATAATCAAAATTATAAGCATACCTTAGAAGGAAATGCATTTCAGCATAAAGAGCCAAGTCTTAGCAATAAAATAATGGTGCATTTCATTGATTTTTATGAACCATGTAACAAATTAATATCATATAGTACACAGCATCTAAATGATACATCTTTCCTCTCATGTAATAGATACTACAATGCATGCTTCAAACATTTACTAGATCAAGACACAAGTGCAGCAATTAAAAACAGACATAATTTAGTAATCATGACGCAACTAAATAAGGATAAACACAGGAATGACATGTTTGACAGCACAAGAAGATTGAATATGTAACGAACAAAAGACAAAATTTTACGATCAGAAGCACAAATGTTTTGGCATGTGTAATCTAGTACCTAGAAAACTTGCATAACTGGATGAAGGAAGATGATATAAAGTCAATATACATGATGATCTAGGGCTAGAACATTTGTTCCTGACAACAAGAGACGGATATGAATCTTGATAATTAGAACTTTTATGTTGGTTATTTGACTGTTGATACTATATGGCTATATGCTTGTAAGAGATGAGATTTTTGTGTTGATTGCAAGAGTACGTTGTTTAAGAAATGGCGATAGATCATATTTTATTTGTGTTATTAATATATTGCTTGTATGATTGCTAATTTGTAATATATGTATCTTTCATTTCAAAATTTTATTTAGGTCATTCAAGTGATCTTTCCCCTTGCTTCGGGTATCCAAACCTTCAAAGGTCAATGTCAAAAAGAACCCAGGTTGAAAATATTGTTCAAAGCCAAGCACAAAAGACAACAACAATCTTTAATGCAATTATTGGGGGCACATTTCAAATGGCAGCATGTTTAGATTCAAAAAGTACATAGCGATATAGCATTTTGAAAGAAGGCACCAGATGAGGTTTGAGGGGAGATATAAGAACATATGAATCAAAACAAGCCAAAAATATATTGACAAAGCGAAGGAGAAAGGGTGAAGAAATGAAGTCCCTATAAATATCTAAAAGGAGGGAAGATGATGTCTATGATGATGTGGATGCCAAAGAAGAGGATACAGATGTAACTCCTATTATTGGGAGTTCTTCGAAGGCCACTTGATAAGTTTATGACTCTGGACCCTGAAAAAGTAGTGAAAGAAAACAAAGAGGCAAACAATGGGCGAGGTCAAGAATAAGAGAGGGATAAGGTTTGTCAGTACATTGCCCAGCATATTTACCAAGAGGGTGTATCATTGAATGCGGTCATCTCTAAGAGTTTAGCTTTGACACTTGAAGCAATAGGAAAATCTTGGACTAGGAAAGGCTGAAGCATAGAAATGTATGGGAGCAATATGAGTGCACAATCATGACTGATGGTTGGATAGATAGGAAAAGCTGAAGCATCATGAATCTGTGCCGATTGTAACTTGGTCATTACATTCTTAAAGTCAATTAATGCTTCAAATGAAGTAGACATTGAAGAGTACATATTCAATTTGATTGAAATTGTGTTGAAGAAGTAGGACAGAAGAATCTGGTGCAATTTGTCATAGATAATGCATCCTCTAATATTGTGGCTTCCCTTTGCTAAAGGAGTGGTAGCCTAAGATCTTTCAGATGCCTTGTCTTCTCATGACCTCAATCTCGAGCAGGAGGCCACTGGAAAATTGTATAGGATACATAAGGTGATTTCCAAGGCAAAGGTTCTCTAGTCATCATATCATCTAAGCATGATGAGTTGTTGCACAAAGGACTTAGGCTAGGTGTTACTTTGCAATGGCATTTCTAAGCTTACAAGGTTTGTTAGAGCAAAAAGAAAAGCTTAGATTCATGTTAACATCAGCTGAATAGCTGACTTGCAAATAGGCCAACTATGATAAGGAGAAAAAGGTATCACGTATTGTATTGACACTAATTTTTGAAATGGGGTATTCACTACATTGAAGATATTTAGACAAGGTTCTAAATTCCATGGGATGGAGATGTCCCCATATCTTCATGGAATGGGATGCTCTATTGCCCAGTCCCATCCCGGCAGCAATCCTAATCATGCATCCTAGTGAATATCTTCATCTCTTTCCCAATCTTCATTCCTTTCTTTCTTTTTTTAATTTTTTTCTTTCTTTTCTTCTACCTTCCTTTCTTTTATTTTCTTATCCCTAACTTTCTTTCTTTTTATCCTTTTTCTTATTGTTTCTCTTTTCTTTCTTCTTTCATTTCTTTTTCTTATCCCTTCCTTTCTTTCTTTCATTTTTCTTCTTCTTTCCTTTCCCTCTTTTCCTTTATTCATCTTCTATTCTTTCGATTCTCTATCTTCTTCTCCTTGCATGGATGGGTTTCAGAGTTCCAATCCCATCCCATCCCAATCCTATTTTTTTTAGGAAAGGGATGCGGCAGCCATCCCACCCCCATCCCACCAGGATGTAAAACCTTAATTTAGGCCACTTATTCAAAATCTTCGCCCAATAAATGGGGCTAAGAAATCAGCTGTGGGATAAATGCATGCCACAATACGAGATAGAAGAGAAGAAATGATCAAGACCCATGATGATGATGAAAGCACAAATAAACCCATAAGATATTATTGATGGCAAATGTGAGATAAGGCTCCATAGTCCTTTGCATGGGGCCAGTGACCATTTCAATCCATATAGCTTTTACACGAACAAGGTCATACAAAGCAACAAACTTGTTATTGATGAGTAAGTTGAGTGCATTGGACCGTAGGCCTTGGCACGATAGTAAAGTCACTCCATTGTGACCTAGGTGTCATGGGTTCAAATGTGGGAGTAAGTCTGCATACATCACCCTCCCAAACTCTTAGTGATGAGAGACTCATGCAATGGGATGCCTTTTTCTTGGTAGAGTGCATTGAACACTTTTAGTAGGGTGATCAGGCACAAAATAAGCGATGAAGAGTTTGTTGCTAACAAAAACTCCAAATCTTTTGGCAAGAAGACGGCTTGGAGGCAAAGGTTTAGCCCTGAGTTTAATCCAAAATTTAATCCAGGTATAGTTTTCATTTTTGCTTTTTTCCTTTTAGCCTAGACATGTTTCACATTTCTATAATTAACATTATAAAATGAAACAGTTAAATGATGGTCGTTGTGTGGAGAATGCCCCATACTTACAAGCTATGGCTATCAGGATTTTGACCTTGTTATGTAGCTCCAGGTGTGAATGTAATTGGAGTACTTTTGAGACGGTAAGTGGATGTAAGCATGTTATGGTATATGTTCGCAAAAATAATAAATTTTAGTTTGAAGGATAATATTGAAGGAGGCAATGATACACTTTATTTTTAATATAGATTCATACCAAGAGAAAAAATATATAAGCAAAAGAGGCTCAATGATCTAGTCTATGTCCAATTTAATGCCAAAGCACAACAACACAAGGAGGATACAAAAAAAAAGAGCCTATAGCATGAAAGTACAAGGAAAATGTGGTCGCTTGGATGTCCAACTTGAATAGTTATGAAGAAAAGCTTTTTGTTGGATTGGGGTTGACTTGGAAGTTTGTTGAGGTGGCTTTGGGTGCAAATGAAGCTTGGAAGTCTAAAAGAAGTATTAGAGTTGGGAGGTCTAAGGCCTCATCTTCCAAGGTTTCAAGTTCTTAAAGGACAGGTAATGTGAGGAACAATCTTTGGAGTCGGAGGACACTAAGAAAGACGAGGTGGAAGAGAATGTTGAATTGATTGATAATTAGATGATGAACTTCATTTCGAAGTAAATCTTCTAATCTTAAAGAAAATTAGAGTTTTATTAGCCAATAATTGGTCTTGTGATAGGCTCAACAGCATTCTATTTTCGGACATGCTTCATAGTTTTGCAGATATTTGTAATGGGAATCTTATGTTGGATTTTGCTTCATCATGAAGAAAATCATAGCATTAATAGCCTGTACAAGCCTTGTGATAGGCTTCTTGGCATTTTGTTTTGTACATGCTTAATGACTTTATAGATATTTTCTCATATATATCACTATTGACATGTAATGATGGTGACAATTTATTGGTGGGAAGTTAAATCTACAAGTATTTTCAAGTTTGTTGTTTTCATGGATTATCTTTTATTCTTCATTTTTGTTGTTTAACCATTTATTATTCAATTGTTTATTGTTTATTTTTAAATTTTATTTAAGGTGAATTGTCATAATTTTATTGTCCTTCTATATGATGAATTATAATCATTTTAATTAATTGCTTATCATTCATTTATCTAGTTTACTTAGGTGACTTTTGACATCACTTTCATTTTTTTTATTTTCAGTAATAGAAAATAGAAATTCTATTTCCATTTTTTTCTAAACTTTTAAAAGTAAATGCACGGTATGGTCAATCATTTTTAAAAACATAAACATGATGACGGTGGCTATGGGGGTGATATTGGTGAAGTGGTGGAGACAGTGGAGGCCACAGTAGTGATGGCCACACTACAAGAGAAGGGGGTGCTAGCACCAACAATGTGGTAGTGCTAGCAATAATAATGTGGTGGCAGTGGTGGCATTAGTAGCAATGGCAATAATGGTGGTGGAGAGAATGGTGAAATGATAGCATTGGTTCTAGAATGATGGCGACAACGGTATCAGTGATGGCGGTGTTGGAGACAACAGCAATAGTGACAAGGTTCAAGATGGTGATGGTGGAGATGGCAATATACCGCAATGGTGGTAGAGATGGTGATGGTGGTGCTAGTAAGAAAACATAAATTTCTTATTTATGAAAATAGTAAATGTAAGAATTTTATTTTTAGTAAAAAACATAAATTTCATAAATTTCCTGTTTATGAAAATAGTACTTTCACTATAAAAATAATTTTTGTAATAAGAAAATAAAATAGTAGCACCAAACATGTTCTTGCCTTGAGTTTAGTAATTTTATTTTAAAAAATAGAAAATAAGAAATAAAAGCCATGCCAAACAGGTCCCTAATTTTAGTTTTATTAATTATATAGTTAAAGTTCATCATGTACCAAAATAAATACCCATTTGATCTTAGTATTAAAATTAGAAACTAAACTTTCCAAGTTGCCATCATAAAACTTAGCAATACCATTTACAATTTACAAATGCCAAAAGAATAGAAACTGGTAGGTGCTAGATGGAAAGAGATTAATAGCATCACCAAAAAAAAAGAGAGCCAGACAAGAAGCATTGACCCGCAGTAGGCTTCAAAGCATTCTCTAGCTTAGCAACGGTAGCCATAATTACCAAAAAATAATGCCTACTTCCAAACACCAAGCGCCAATGGGACCTGCATCACAAGATAGAATGCCGCATTAATACTTGCAAATAAAACAATAAAATGCAAACCATTGGATACATTATAGAACACCCAAGTTTTTAAGAAAATCATCTTGATATCAAAGACCACCAAAATGCAAATTTGAAGTAAACCCCATGTTTATAGGTACACAATCTAAATTCCATTAATCGTACACATTCTAAATGCCATTAATCTTCCATGCAAAGCAACAAAAAGCACTAGTTACATATGGGAGACCAGTAACAAAATACACAACTTGGAAAATGAAAATATCACTTTTAGCTCCAAGAACTCACTAAAAACAATTCAAACAAATGTAAACTTGCCAAAAAAAAGCAATACATAATAGATGTCTTCTGAATTACTACGTACAATTAAATCTTCAATGTTCAAGGTAAAAACAATATACATCTAGTTTAATGAAAAAACCTCAATGGGATATAATCAAAGCTGAAAAATAAAGATGTCAAGCTAAATGCATCAAATGACTACATAATCTACCCCCATTAGCAAAAAAAATCAGTCTAGATTCAAAATCTGGACTTAAAAGGCTTTTGGAATATGCTATGGTCCTAGCAAGCATCATCTCATTTCTTATTCAGTCCAATCTGGCTATTGTCAGATCCATACTTGATAAACCAGGTAATTTACTCAACAGTAGTCATCATACATATTTTGCATAATTCAAATAAGCATACATGAGATGTGATGTAATAGCGTGCATGAATAAAACAGCATGCTCCTTTTTGAGTTTTATATCTAATGAGTGTCATTAGGATTACTCATAATCCATGAATGGTCCCTTTTGTTATAAGGACATCCAAATTTACATCATAACACTATCATAGAGTGAATGAAATCACTTCAAAAAAATCCCTAGGAAAATTCCCAATTTGCAAAAGCATTTTATGTTATATATGTTCATTTAACTCTACCATGATGATTCTCATCAAGAAGACAAACATATCCTTAATGAAAATCTCCCCTATTTGGTATCAAAGTAGTTGAGTGCAGATTGATAGCACCATACAACCCTCTAGAATTACTCAAGCAGCTAAAAGCCTGTTCTCTATGCACATATAATACTTCCTTAAAAAGATCTCACAAGGTTTGCAACAAAGTTTTTGGAACCGTACAGACCGCTCGGTTTGGGACGTACCGAATCGTACCGGCCAAGAATTGGTGGTATGGTTCGATCATGAAAAACAGTCCAAATCCCTGGACTGTCCAAAAGTCCTCGCACAGTACACTACTGTATCGGTGAGTTTCGACCGGTTCGAGCCTGATTCGGATCAAACAATATAGCTATGGAGGAGGGAAGGATTTTTTTAGTTTCACGAAGCCCGGTACGGTACAGTACTGGTTCTTGGATCCTTCGTTTGCAATATTAGTTTCAAAATCCATACCACCATCTTGATTTGTGTTGCTATGGGTCAATTCAATGTATTGACACTCAATACATTCCCCCAGGACACCCCCCCCCCCTTACCGAGAAATAGTCCAGTACTAAGATGGTGCACTTTTGCCCATCCTTTTTTAGATGAAAACCCAATCAGATTCACATTCCCAGTCAGATCCATCCATGCTAGATTGACAATTGGGATCTCAACACCAATCCATTCACTTTCCTCTTTTTTCTTTTCATTTTTTTCTGCTCTTCCTCTAAATTGGAAATTTTCAATTTCAGTTCCCTCTCAACCAAATTCCTAAAAATGAGATCCATCATTCAAAGATATCAAAAGAAGAAAAAAAATTGTTGTTCATTTGATCCCAAATAACAAGGAATGAACAGCCTATACTTATTTAGACCTTGTAGCAAGACTTGTCATCTCGATACCGAGCCTCGTATTGGTACCAATCTATTACCATATCAGTACGGGGCCAGTTCGGCGTACCAAGTGTGTGTACCCCCATATCACATACAGGTACCAAATCAATACAGTACAATATGCTTTGTAACAGTATGAGGCCTTGTATTGGTGCCAACCTGTTGCCGTATCAGTATGGAGCTAGTTCGATACAATACAGCAAACCTTACTTTGTAGCAGTGCAAAAGGTGGCATATATCTTCTTGATGCCAACCAAGTATTTGGCAAATAATTGGTCAATGGTCAAGACAAACTGGTACACACCAAGTATAAATTAAAAGCTGTCATTTCTATAACAGAAACATTTTCTTAAAGAAAGAAGACACTAGGCCAATAAAAAAATGGTTGAAAAACATATGATGTAAACCTTCTAGCATGGTACAATGGTGCAGAGATCTAATATGACCTATTTGCGAAAGCAAAATACAACATAAATAGTTAAACCAGCATATTCAATGTATACAAGTTTGAAATTCAAAAATCCAAGCATATTCAATGTATACAAGTTTGAAATTCAAAAATCCAAGCCCTTATAGGATTTGGACTCCATGTTGAATTCCAACCACCAAATATTTTTGAATACATATTGATGCAGGGGGAACCCCATCCACGGGATCCTACGGACCTAAAATCTGCGAAAAAAATAATGATATCAAGAAATGACCGAATCTGGAAATAACTGAGTCTACTCTAGGATAAGGTAGGTTACACCTGGCTATTTCTATCAGCAATATTGGGTCTATGGTATTTTGTGCACAAATAGGCAAAGCAAATATCTCGATGATTAGGACTAATCAAATCTAGGTAACCAGAGTAGTATATTTTCGAACCATTTGAAGGACAGGTCCTATTTCAGGATAATCTCCCAAAGTATTTTGCCGGTCATCTAGTCATCGAGAGCAGAAGTCAAGGACGATGCCATGACTCCCGAATCAACCAGACAACATACTAAGGTACATTCGGCTCCCCGAGCCTCCGCCAGGCCTAACCTTCGGCCTCACGACCTCTTGCCGGCACAATCCCCCGATCTCCTGGACTCCTAACAAGCTTGGCTGGCCCTTCAGATTATGCCCAAATCAACATTTGGTCATTTAAACCACCCCTTTATAGACCCCTGGCCGGGCCACATTCGACCATATCCCTTCGAGCAAGGATCGCAGAACCAACGGTACGGTAACATACCATACTAATATGGGTACCGATCTTAGTGAATTGAGAAAAAATTCTTCCTCCCCCCTCTCAACTAATAACCAAAAAAATTGAAAACCGGTTCGAACTAGTCCGAACCGGACCAAACCGGTCCTGAACTAGCCGAACCGACCGGTTCGTCATGGTTTGGGCCAGTTTGGGACCGATTCAAACCAGTTCCTAATTTTTTTAATATATATTTAAAGGGGGGAATCGATTTTTATAGCCGAATCGTGCCAATTAGGCGCCGGTTCGGATCGGCACGGGCCGAACTGACCGGTTCGGTTCGGCACGACCGGTTCGGCGATCCTTGCCTTCGAGGGTCTCTGTCATGCAACATGATGAGTTTCATAAAGCAGGAAGCCTAGGGATGATGGCCAAAGGAAGAATCTACCGATGCTCATCCTAACATCCCTCTCACAACAGACAAGCCGTCTAATCCCATTATCAAGAGTAGATCTCAGTCATTAAAGAAGCATGGCCCCTCTTTAGACCATACTCCCGAAGCCATTAAGGAAAACGACGGGAGACATGAAAGATAAAATATTCAATTAATGGAAAGGAAATATTCCATATAATAAAGGACGATTTTCTCTTAAAAGTCCTGACAGAAGCCAAAATTTAATCATTCTCAACCTGCTCTCTAACATATCAAGATATTCCTAGACTACCCTTGCAGTTTGAGTATAAAAGGGGTTCGCTGAGAACCCCCCAGAGGGTACACACCCACTATGTGCATGTACGTGCTTTCACCCTACTTTCATCGTTCCATTTTCTGCTCTGGGGTCTGAGATACTGACTTGACCATCAGAGGGCCTTCACCGGAACCACCTCCGACTAGAACTTCTTTTGCAGGTACAATCACCGGCATCCCCTCTCTAGCATACTCTAGCATTCGAGCATATTTCAGCACCATCAAATAGAGGAAAGGCCTGCTATTCATCTATTATTTGAAAAAGACCTAGAGTGTGAACCACATGCCACCGAAAGGTGTCCACCCGGTGCTCCAGTGCCACCACGTCCCAACAGGAAAGTCAACCAACCGGGAATCCAGTTCTAGGGACTCGGGTTGACACCATCCCACAAGTCAACCTGATACTCTAGAATGACTCACCCGACAAGTTCATGAACTGACTACCACTGTCCAAGCAATGCAATGTCCAGCAATGTCTACAGTACCAGCCGCTGCACCACAACCAGAAGCAGATCATGCTGTGCTATCACAAACTCCCGCATCCCTGGAAGTGGCGCGTTTGGAGCTACGACGACTCCTACTCTCGCAAGATGTCGTGTGGAAGAAACCAGCTCCTCTCATGGCACCGAAGAACTCCAGACAGGCAAGAAGGCACTCCCCTGCGAATCAATCGAACAAAGGATCCACTCCGGCTCATTCACCTCCAAGACTTTCAGAAGCACACCTAGTTAGAGATGCTGATGTAGATCGCAAGTTTCAAGAGATAGATCGATGCATTGAAACCTTGCAAGGCTTAACACCATTCAAAGATGATATTGGTTTCACCACTGAACCGCCTTTTGAAGCTCATATCATGCAGGAGCCAATGCCAAGACATTTCAAAATGCCACAGTTAGAGATATATGATGGACCTACCGATCCGGTGGACCATCTACAGGCTTCAAAACAATGATGCTCTTGCACAGAACTACCGACACGGTGCTATGCTATGCCTTTCCCTCAACTCTCAAAAAATCGGCATGATATTGATATTCCAACTTAAAGCCAGGTTCCATCCACTCCTTTGATCGGTTAAGTCGATCTTTTGTTTTCCATTTTGCTAGTAACAGGAAGCCATGACGAAATTCAAACTCCCTGATTCATATTAAGTAGAGGGAGGGAGAATCCCTCATATCTTTAGTAAGCCGATTCAACGAAGCGACTTTGGAGGTTTATAACCTCGATCACTCGATTACTATGACCATCTTGAAATGTGGTCTCCAGCAATATCTTGTCCTCTTTAGAAAAGAAACCATCGATGGATTTTTTCGAAATGCTCAACAGGGCGGAAAAGTATGCACAAGCAAAGAAAGTATACAGTGCTCACTTTTTCAACCGTTCCATCCACCCTAACTCCCATCCTATCTTCTACCTTGTTACCCGCTTTAACATCCAAGAAATAGCCTTCAACCTCAAGCTATTGCCCGAGAAGAGAAAGCTGGAGAAAAAGGCCAAGGAGCCAATCGCCTCCACAGCGCCGAAAGAAACCCCCTCAGATTTGGCATGCTCGAAGCCCCGATCGAACAAGCATACCACTACCACGAAAGTTCGACCAATAGAACCCCTGAATGTCCTGTGTGCTCATATTTTAGTGCAGATTCGAGAACAACTGCCTAAAGCCAGAAAGATGCAAGCAAAGCTAGAAAAAAAGAACCAAAACAAATACTATCTTTACCACCGGAATAACAGCCATGACAGAAGAATGCATGTAGCTTTAGGACAAGATCAAGAAGCTCATTCGTCGCAGCAAGTTAGTATATTCCTTCAAGATCGAGGAGAAAGATGTGACACTCTGGTCCCAACCCTGCCAGAGCCTCCACCGAGAGTGGAGGAACCTGCTGATCGACCCACCAGAGATGATGTCCATGCCATCACCGAAGGACCGAAGGAAAAAGTTGAAGCTAGCAACCAGGATGAGTCTTGATGGGGCCATACCTTCACTTGGACCGATGCAAAAGGGATCCAATATCCCCACCACAATCCCATCGTCATAACACTCAATATTGACAACCGCAACGTCCACCGTATCTTGTTGATAGTGAAAGTTCAGTAGATATTTTGTTTTATGATGTACTCTTGAATATGAATATTTTTCTCGAACGATTGAAAAAAGTAGACATTGATAGCAGCATTTTCGGAAAAATCGGTCCCTATTGAAGATACTATCACTTTGCCGATGATAGCAAGGAGTGCTCCTAAACGAGCCCAAGTGCATCTCGCTTTTAAAGTTATGAAGGACCCTCTTGGTCTATAATGTCATATTCAGCCGACTGGGATTGAATGCTCTTTGAACGATAATGTCAACTTAATATTTGCTAATGGGGTCCTTACATTGCGAGTCATTGAAGAAGTGCGTGGAAACCAAGCCTTAGCAAAACAATACTATCTAGTGGCCCGCCAAAACAAGCAAGTCAAGCTTCTAGGCAGGTCTTCCTATCAAAGGACTAAATACTAGAGACAATCTAACCGAAGAAAGAAGAAAGCCCGTAGAGGATCTTATTACCATACCCTTGCATGATGGGGACCCCCATCATGTTGTCCAGATAGGCTCGAAATTAAATGAAGACATAAAGCAATGATTGATGGTCTTTCTAAAAAAAATAATATCTTTGCCTAAACTCCCACAAACATGCCAGGAATTGATCTCGAAATAATGACGCACCATTTGAAGGTAGACCCAAATCAACATCCCGTAAAGCAAAAGAAAAGAAATTGTGCCAGAACACCAAAGAGCCGTAGAGGAAGTACAAAAACTAACTAATGTCGGGTTCATCCGAAAAGTCAGCTACCCCGAATGGTTAGCCAATGTAATGCTGGTAAAAAAGACCAATAGAAAGTGACATGTGCATAAATTTCATGGATCTTAACAAGGCATGTCCGAAGGACAGCTATCCTCTTCCCTGTATTAACTAACTAGTAGATGCAACGGCCGATCACGAGCTCCTGACCTTCATGGATGCGTTTTTAGGGTATAACCAAATCCGAATGGCACCAAAAGATAAGGAGAAAACCTCTTTCATTACTGATCAAGGTTTGTTTTGTTATAGGATGATGTCATTTAGTTTAAAAAACGTAGGGCGACCTACCAGCAACCAGTGAACAAAATTATCAGGGACCAGATTGACCGCAACATGAAAGTTTATGTTGATTACATGCTAGTCAAAAACCATGCCTCCCCGAATCATGTAGAAGATCTTGAGAAAACCTTCATCAACTGCATCGGTACCGGATGAAGCAGAACCCTGCCAAATGCGCATTAGGAATGACCTCTGGAAAGTTCCTCGAATTTATGATGTATGACTGAAGGATTAAGGACAACGCGAAGAAAATTCAAGAAGTAAGACAGATGGCTATCCTAAAAACCATAAAAGATGTCCAGAGGCTCACCGGATGAATTGCTACCCCCAACCAATTTGTTTCCAAATCAGTCGAATGATGCTTACCTTTTTTTCCGGACTCTGAAAAAGTCGAAGGACTTCCAATGGACCGAAGAATGTCAGAAGGTATTCGAGAAACTCGAAGCCTATCTCGATGCTCCTCTGCTTCTCAGCAAGCCAAAAGAAGGCAAGGAGCTATATTTGTACTTAACGGTTTTTCCCTCTGCCATTGGTTCTATTCTTGTTCGAGAAGACTAGGCCAATATATTATATTGGCCGGTCCTACAAAATGCCAAAACTAGGTATACCCGACTGGAAAAACTCATATTCTCTCTAATATAATCCAGAAAGCTTCGATCATTTTCAAGCTCATACAGTTATGGTTCTCGCGGACCAACTTTTTGAGCAGAATGGCTAAGTAGGCTCTTGAACTTTTTGAGTTTAATTTGGCGTTCTGCTAGAGACCCTCTATCAAGATACAAGTGCTCGCTAATTTTGTCACCGAATGTACCATTCCCGAAGAAGAGCCCGAAGCAGAAGATCCAATGCTTGAAGACCCCAAGAACCAATGGACGGTATACACGAACGATACCTCAAATGCTAATGGCTCCGGAGTGGGGCTTATACTCATCAGCCCAGAAGGATAGGACATCCAGTATGCCCTTCGATTCGGGTTCTCCTCTACCAACAACAAAACTGAATATGAGACTTTAATTGCCGGCATCTTCATTGCCAAGGAATTAAGAGTGCAACACCTAAAGATCCTCAGCGACTCCTGGCTCGTGGTGAGCCACGTTCTGAATAAGTACAAGGCCCGAGAAGAAAATATGAAACAGTTTTTCCAAAAGGTTAAGGACCTGATTTCGACTTTCTGTAGTTTTAATATCCAGCAAATTCCCAGAGGAGAATGTTTAGACCAATACCCTATCTAAGCTTGCTACCTCTGTGCCCAATGACTTGTGCGGGCAAGTATTATTTAAGTTTTGAAGAAGACCAACATCAACAAACCAGCCCCGGTGCTCCAAATAAATACCGGACCTTGCTGGATCGACCCACTCATCCAGTTTCTCCGCGATGCGAGTCTTCCTCCAAAGAGAGGAAACTCATAAGACGCAAAACCGAGCCTCCAAGTTCATACTCCATGAAGAAAAGCTCTACAAGAAGAGATTTTCCCAATCCTTGTTGAAAAGCTTATGCCCCTCTAAAAAAAGCTACGCCCTCCAAGAAGTTCATAAAGAAATTTATGGCAACTACTTAGGGGACAAAACTGTCTCTTAGAATCCTGAGACAGATACTATTGGCCCACCATGGAACAAGATGCAAGGAACATGGTCCGGAAATGTGATCAATGCCAGTGCCATTCCAATATACAACGAATGCCAATTGCTCCACTCACTCCCTTAAGTGCACCTTGGCCATTCGCGCAATGAAGCATAGACATCTTGGGACCTTTCTCCTTGCTACTAGAGGACAAAAGTTTTTGCTTGTAACGATTAATTATTTCGCTAAGTGGATAGAAATCGAGCCACTTGCAAAAATTACCGAAGCTAAAGTCAAGGACATCATCCGGAAGTCCATTATCTACCAGTTTGGACTATCCCGGACTATCATTACTGATAACGACCGGTACTTCAGTGGCTACAAACATGCCGAGTTCTACCAAGATCTAGAAGTAATCCAATGTTTCACTTTTGTCGACCATTCCCAAGGGGAAGGCCTAAGTTGCCAACTGAATTCTATTGCAAAGGTTGAAGGTGCGCCTATATCGAGCGAAAATATGGTGGGTGAACAAATTGTATCAGTCTTTTGGGCCTACCAGACCATACAGAGGACTCTAACAGGCAAAACCCCTTTTAATCTTGCCTTCAAGACCGAAGTTATCCCCTTGAAAATTGAACTCCCATCACCAAGGAGACTTTTGATGAAGATAACAATCTTGAACGACTTCGAGCAAACCTGGACTTGCTCGAGGAAGTCCGAGAGCGCGCTGCCTTAAAAATGGCAGCTTATTGATAGAGAGTTGCCCGCTACCACAATGCTCACGTTCGGGACAAGTTTTTTTAAAGTGGGGGATTTAGTTTTGAGGAGAGCCAAAATATCCCAGCTGAATCATCAAGGAAAGCTTTTCCTGAATTGGAAATGACCGTACCAGATGAAGGTCATTCAACTTAGCACCTATCGCCTAGCACAGCTGAACGGCACTTCCCTACCTTGACCTTGGAATTCAGAAAATCTACAAATATATTATTAGTAATGTACCTTTTTTTTTTTTGAAGGTCAAATGAAAATCGCATGTTCCGGTTAGCAAGAAATCCAAAAGGCTGACATGGTGACCGAACCTAAGATCTCAGAAGAAAAATGAAGCACTTGCTAAAGTTCATAGAATTAAGATGCAGATTACCAGTGAAAACATGGGCAACCACAAGCCCCGAAATTCAACTAGTAAATATGCAGTATTATGAAAACATAGCAAATAACCTTCTCTTCAAAAATTTTGATAGATGTATAATACAATTTCGGCCAAGTTACATGTTTCTTGAAAATATTCTGTGAAATATAGGTGGGACACAAAAAACTGGCAAGAAGGTCGTGGCAAAGAGGTACACCATGCAGGTGGATGGAGCCGATGGATGACACGTCCAAGCCCTCGCTGCACAATGTTAAGGCAATGAAAAGGCTCCCTCCGAACTGCCAACGAATGAAGAGGGAGCTCATGCGGACCAAAGGCCCCCATCTATTACAAGAAGGAAAGGGAGGAACATCCTGGAGACTCCCGGCTGCCTGCTGCCCGTGACAAAAGTCCCATAAGAGCATCCTCCACCTTTCCTTCCACCCCAGTATCCGTTGATATTAGGTGATGAGGGAAACTAGGAAAGAAGATTCACCATGGGAACCCCTCTCTAGTTTCATACCCTCGCCAACGACGATAGCAGCAATGCAGTCAAGTCGCTGGCTGTTTCCAATACCTCCCACTCCAAGGTAAACTCACCATCATGTTGTTGGTCCCATCTACGCACCTTTCTCTAGAAACACTTACATATCTAAAAGCAAAATTACAAATTTTCAATAGTAGTATCCACGTCCAAGGGCACCGTTGGGAGAAACTGGCCGAGTTCCCTATTTATTAGGGAGCCAGGCAAGAGTTGGCCAAATCAATGACCAACCAAAAGCTGACACATCTCTTCTAACATTAAAGATTCCTAAAAAAAAAAAGGCATAATGGATTTTCAGGACAATCTCACCTCTCACCTAGAAATCAATACGGAAATCCTGCAAAATTCCTCACCGAGCGGTGTCGTAAATGCACTCTTGGCTCAAGAAGATAGCCCATGATTCCCGAGATTTGATATTACTCACCAACCCACTTCCTACCTACAAGTGCTCAAGAATATGCTAAGATGAGTCGAAGCATCGATTGCAGAATGTCTCGAAAGCCTTTGACTAGGCCAACATTGAAAAGCTTTTGGTATGACACTCAACTCCCAAAAGCCTTTAGAAGAGATAAGAATCAAAGCCCGAAAGCCTTTGATTGAGTCAGCATTGAAAAGCCTTTGGCCAGGAGAAAAAGAATCAACGCCTGAGACCCTTTAACCGAGCCAGCGTTAGAAAGCCTTTGGCTTGACGCTAACCTCCAAAAGCCTTTAATCGAGATAAGAAGAATCAACCCCCAAAAACTTTTAGCCAGGCTAGCATTGAAAAGCCTTTGACCTGATGCTCAACTCCCAAAAGCCTTTAGCCGGGATAAGAAATCAACGCTCGAAAGCCTTTGACCAAGCCAACGTTGAAAAGCCTTGACCTGATGCTCAACTCCCGAAAGCTTTGGCCGAGATAAGAAGAATTAACACCCGAAAACCTTTGACCAAACTAGCATTGGAAAGTCTTTGACCTGACGCTCAACTCCCGGAAGCCTTTGATCAGGATAAGAATCAACACCCGAAAACCTTTGACCAGGCCAGCATTGGAAAGTCTTTGACATGACACTCAACTCCCGAAAGCCTTTGGCTAAAATAAGAATCAATGCCCGAAAGCCTTTGACCAAGCCAGTATTAGAAAGCCTTTGACCTGATGCTCAACTCCCGAAAGTCTTTGGCTAAAATAAGAATCAATGCCCGAAAGCCTTTGACCAAGCCAGTATTAGAAAGCCTTTGACCTGATGCTCAACTCTCCAAAGTTTTTGGCTAAAATAAGAATCAATGCCCGAAAGCCTTTGATCGGACTAACATTGGAAAGCCTTTAGCCTAATGCTCAACTCCTGAAAGCCTTTGACCAAGACAAGAAGAATCAATGCCCGAAAGCCTTTAACCGAGACAGCATTAGAAGGCCTCTGCCCGATGTTCAATGCCCAAAGGTCTCAAACCCGGTCAACATTGGAAAATGCCTGGAAGCCAATGACCGTACCTCGTGCTCGATCTTGGGAACCCCGCAACTTGATGACCGGCCCTCCAAGATAATTTTTGCTTGGAAGTTAAGTCAACATCTGGTAATCGACAGCAATACAAGACATCGAATACCTTCAACCTCCCTACCAAGTCTATGTCAGGTCATCCCAAGCCCTACAATGAAGACCATCTATATTATAGTTTGTGCCACTACCTAAAGGCGATGGAAATGATTGTGCTCTACTCCGGAGGCTCAGAATCAATTGGCAAGAGGTCAACGATTACGTGAGTTGCTTAAACAATCCCAATCAAAACCTCTCACGATGGAAGAACAAATAGTTACTATTTATATCGGAGCGAATGGATATCTTGATCCGTTAGAAATTGGACAGGCACAGAGATTTCTCGTTCAGTTACGTACCTACTTAAAAAAGAATAAACCTCAATTCCAAGAAACTATATATTCTACCAAGACATTCACCGAGCAAGCGGAAGCCCTTTTGAGAGAAGCTATTCAGGAACAGATCGAACTATTTTTACTTCTGCATCAAGTCCTCGGCATGATGGGAATAAGGGTTCCAAGACCTTACCAGGAACCGGTAAGCCTTTTTTTATATATACAACTTTAGAAATAGTCATAAGCATATACACCGAATTACGATACTTAGTCAAAAAACTAGAATTATTTCATTGATAATACCAAAAAAGAACCCGAATGTTCTACAAAATGGCCATCTTTACAAGATCAATCGATGATAGTTACATCAATGATAAGAAAGAATAAACGGAAGCAGGTCAGGCGGGCGATGCATCGACGACTCCTTCAGTCCCGGCCACTTCTGCTTCAAGAATCGATGCACATTCGATAGAGACATCGTCATCTCACTCATCCTCGTCCAGAAATCCAGCTTGAGGTTCAAGTAATGTTTAAGAATCCTCTTCCTAGTATCATCCATACCTTCGGCAAAGGCTGGTCGAGAGAAGTGTAGCTTCTCTTGGCGATACTCTTCAGACATTTTATATGTCTACCGCCGCCTATGCCACCTCTTGCTTCTGCATTTCAAAATTCAATATTTCCTATCGAGCAGCCTCTAGAGCCCCCTTCTCTAGAGATAGCTCCTTCTTGAGTTGATCTCTTTCAGTCTCAACATGCTTGACACTGGCTTCGACAGTTTTCTGACAGGTTTCCATCTCTTTCAAGCATGCTGCCAGATCTTTCTTCTTTTCTTCAGCCACCCAGCAATCACTTAAGTCATAATAATCTTTTATAAAATGGCATACCTGCGAGGTAAAGATTCCGCAAAAAGTCACCAAATGATAAAGGCCAAATTCAAAGACAAGAAAAAAGAATGACCTGCATGATGCTCAAAACTATCCCTGCAACAATGTAGGTTACCCTCCCTGAGAACCCGATCTACGTCAACTGGCCAAATAAAATTCTCAAAGAAGCCTTTGGTGACTTCCTAGTTATCGAAAATACAGATTTTGGATCCCAGGATCTGGACATCCGGAACCCCGTCAAAAGTAACCAGTTGAGGGGCAGCGGAAGTACTTTCAACTTTTGATGGCTGAAAACATTTCGAAGTGTCTGGAAAAGCAACCTCCAAAAGTGCAGCCAGAACGACCTTTAATTCAGGGATGGCCACAGCTCGGACCCCCGACAACCCTCCCACAATGAGAGCCGCATCGACTTTTCTCTTTTTCACAGTAGCCCTCAACTCATAATCATCAGAAGGGTTCATATCTGAAATCAAGGACAAATGATGTTTAGAAGAGAACAAAAACTAGAACAAAACAGTAGAAGGAATGGATTGGAATTCTTCTTAACTCTCGACTGAAGTTGGCTGACCCCGATGTTAAAGAGGATCACCTCGAACAACAGCACTTTCAAGCTGGGAACTTGAAAATGCCGAAGAAACCCAATCCACTCCACCCTGGACAAAAGAGCAAATGAGTCAACTGATATGATTGGATATCTCATTACATAAAACCCCAATCCTCAATATTCAAATGTCTTACAAAAAAAAACTACTTTCAATGTTGAATAGAAGTGTCCCGAATCAAGAAACAATGCCCTTTATGGGGGCACGCAAACCACCATCTACGATAGCGATAGTGTTTGCCAAAAGAAAAGAAGCCTGAAAAGCGAGATTGTAGGACGAACCCCGACTAGGATACAAACACTGAAAAGCTACAAATACACTACCATGTATTCGATATAACCATGCAAAGAGGAAGACCTATAACTCTGAAGAATTCGGTAAAAAAAGAAAACAATAACAGCCTAAGTCCGACCAAAAAATATTCTTTGTACAAAGTCAACCGACCCGGAGGAGGATTGCATGCTCGGTCAGTCACAAGTGGGTCTTCCAGTTCAAAATCGAAAGGAATTCAGTACTTGCTTCGTATTCAGACTTGATAAAACCAGGAGGTAAATCTCCTTTGGGGGCCCCTAGAAACTCCTCTTCGAGGTTCTTCGGGAGTTCTCCTTCGGGGTTCACAGAGGATCCTTCTTCAAGATCCGCCAACTCCTATAGCAAGGTAACAGCTACCATTACCTTACCATCCAAAACAACTTCCACATCCCCTGCAAAAATTTCTAGTTCAATAAGATCATGGTCTGAGAACCATGAGCCACCCAACTCAAGGGACCACTCAGAGTCCGACATCTAAAGATCAAATAGAAACACCTAAAATCAGAAAAAATCATCTTCAAAACAAGTGTAAAGAACCCTAAGAGTTCAAAACTATGAACAGGCAATAAACACTACTGAAGTCAAAATAGCAAACTATCCTAAAGAAAATGGAGAAACCCCCTAACAAACCCAAGTAAGAGTTCGAAAAGTCTAAACAGGAAGGAAGCAATAGCAAGTGCCAGCGAGACTCACCGTAAATAGCTGTTGAATGGAGAGAAGAAAACTCGAAGGAAGAATGAGCGAGAGGAAGAGAATTTCGAAAATAAAGGGTAAGTCAGGCACCAAGGATTCCACTACTTATAAAAGCCATCTCGATGGCTTTGAAACGACTTAGATCCAGTTAAAATAAAGCCAACCCGTTGGATGGCTGCCAAATGGCGACAGGAGGTGCCACACCGTGTCCCCATGGATCACCAACACCAAAATGTTTCGAACGCATCCTGCCATCTAATCGCCTTCCGTGCAAAAAGACTTTTATCCTTCTCAAGAACCACATCACCTTAAACTATCATGATATCATAAATGCTCTCCATTCTATGCGTAACTCACAACAAGACATCTTTTCGAATGTCATATCCTATCAAGAAAGATCTGGAAATTAATACGATTTGATCGATGAAATATCCCTGGTCATTCCACTGTTCCTCCGAAAACAAAACTATCGAAGGAAAATCATTAGAATTCGAAATGCCCAAAAAGCAATGATGTGCTTCCAAAAAAACATCGAGTCATGACACTTAGAAAAAGTTCACATTTTATTTACTTCAAAGGTGTTTACAAGATAGGAATAAAAAAGCGAAAAGTCACAATAGATGTAAATCTTGATTCACTTGCCCTCATTTTCAATTCGCTTGGCTTGCATGAAGAGACCATATAGCCCGCATCATGATAGGGACCTGAAGTAGGTGTGCCCCTACCTTGGGAAGTATCTGGGCTACCAAAAGCCTACAATCCTCAAATTTGACCCCGTATGCCTTGCTCTCAGCATGGCAAAGTCGGGTCTCGACAGCCCCCACACGCACTTCGGTCAGGAGATGCTTTACTTTGCAACCTCAAATTTTCGTTACAGTAGTTATCGTTACTCCTTTTCAAGCCATCAATAGTAATCTTGGCCGTCTCCAGTTGGGTACATAGAGATATATTTTCTTCTATCTCCATAGTCTGACAAGTTTGGACCAACCAGAAGGCTACTACATTCATATCCTTTTTTTCTTCTAACACTTGTTGAAGGAACCAAACTTCTACTATAGCTTCGTCCTTAGCTAGCTCGATTCGTTAGATCTTGTCATCTTGTTATGAAGGTCCTTCACCTTGTATTCGATCCCAAGCGAGGCAAAGCTCTTTCCATAACTACTCATTCTGCCTCCTGGCCAAAGTTAAGCTCCTCCCAAAACCATTAAATTCAGCTATTTGCTTCAACCTTTAGGTCCTTGATTTCGACCTAGAAATTCTTCTCCAACTCAACAATCTCAACTTTAGCATTCGAAATCGCCTAAGCCTCTCCCTAGAATGCAACCTCTACTTTTCAGTGCATCGAAGTCAAATGACTGCCTGCTTCTCCCAGTTTTATCACCGAATGGACAATATTCTTTGAAAGGCCATCCGCACACTTCTTTTACTCCCGAAATGCTTCCGCTGCTTCAAAAGCCTGAGTGTCAGCTTCACTAAGTTTCTTTTCAGTATCAACAACTTTCTCCCCCATCGTGACAACTTTTGCCTCAATAGTTTCGGCCGACTCCATAAAGAAATGTAAATGTTGAACCAACTACATTAAATTTGGACAACACCATATTAAAAGGTGACACAAAATGAAACAGTAATAGCATAAAAACCAAATGATAAACCTTTCCCGTACCTGAATGATGGACTCAAAAGCTATACATCCGTCCTCCTTAGATTCTACTTCGTAGGCTTGATGGTCGCCCGCTGCCCAAAGGAATGTTCGGACTCGTTCTTTGGCAAACACCGGACTCTTGAAGACATCTGAGACACCGGAGTCATCTCCTAATGCTTCGGCTCTAGGAATGTTGGTAGAAGAACCAAGACCCTTGCTATCCCAAACATCGGCCCTATAGCACTTCAAAACCGCTCTCCACGGATCCTGAACGTCACGCAGATCCATTGAATACTCAAACCACTGAAAATTCACCGGAAAACCTGCCAAAAATCACCCTTTTTGCCGAAAATTGCCGCCCAGTAAGCAAAAAATCTTCCTAGCAGAAATACCGGTAGTGACAAACCATTTTTGGAACTCCTTTATGAGGAGAATCAACCACGTTAATTCTTCACATTCTTAAAAAAATGTCATAATGCAGAATACAAAAACTCTCTGACAAGCCCACTTTTCGAGAGCATGAAATCCAACACGGCTCCCGGGATCCCCTAAGCATGGCGCTGAACTACTCGAGCCAAATATTTCACATTCGGAGCGAGTGCGGGGCAATTGATACGGGCAAACCCCATCCCTGAGATCCCAAAAATCTAAAATCTGGAAAGAAAATAACCAAATCAAGAAATGACCGAATCTGAAAATAACTGATCTATTCCTGGATAAGGTAGAGTTAACACCCGGCTGTTTATACCTCTAATATTGGGTCTACGATATTCTGGGCATAAATCGGCAAAGCAAACATCTCGATGATCCAGAAATAATCAAATATAGGTAACCGGAATAGTATATTACCGAACCATTCAAAGGATAGGTCCTATTTCGAGATATTCTTTCAAAGCATTTCGCCGGTCATCTAGTCTTACTTCTCGAGAGTAGAAGTCAAAGACGACACCATGACTCCCGAATCTACCGAGCAACATACTAAGTTACATTCGGCTCCCCGCGCCTCTACCAGGCCCAACCTTCAGCCTCACGACCCCTTGCCAACACAATCCCCCAATGGCCCAATCTCCTTGACTCCTAATAGGCTTAGCATTTAGCCGTTCAAATTATGCCTGAATCAATATTCAGTCATTTGAACCACCCCTTTACAAACCCCTAGCCGAGGCACATTCAACCATACCCCTTCAAGGGTCTCATTCATGCAACATGACGGGTTTCATAAAGAAGGAAAGCCTAAGGATGATGGTCGAAGGAAGAATCTATCGATACTCACCCTAACACGACTCTCACAACAGACAAACCATCAAATCCCATTATCAAGAGTAGATCTCGGTCATTAAAGAAGCATGGCTCCTCTTTAAGCCATAACTCCCAGAGCCATTAAGGCAAACAATGGAAGACATGAAAGATAAAACCTTACATTAATGAAAAGGAAATATTTCAGATAATAAAGGACGATTTCCTCTCAAAAGTCCTGACAAAAGCCAAAATTCAATCATTCTTAGCTTGCTCTCTAAGACTTGCGACATCACATCCAAATTGCTTTCACTTAAGTACGTCTTAGCCTTCTCTTTTTTGCACTCCTCTTCCATAACCACCTCTCTAGACTTTCCACTAGCAAATTGCTTTCACTAAAGCTAGCACTTGACCTGTATAATTCTTAATAATAGCTAGAATAGGAACTATAGCCTGCTAGATCCTACATGTGAGCTCATAGCTGTGAGATGCCAAATTTTGATTGCTAGAAACATAGCACCAAGCACTAAGAGAGTTCCTCTTTCTCCTTCAAATAAGCCCTGAATGGCCACTTCATTTGATTATTTTGAGAGTATTCCTCACTTTCTCGTCCACAATAAATAGGACCCAAGTCCTTTTTGCATTCCATCCTAACTCCTATCAAGATCAAATATTCACATCTAACAAAACTTAACGCCTATTTTGCCCTTTTCCAAAAGAAATAGAAAACAATCACTTTCTGATAATCTTCACTTTGGCTAGCCTTCGATTTAAATCAACTTCAGAATTCTTTTGCCTTTTATGAAGATGACTCGCAAGGGGTATCAAACAACCAAACTGCTTGTTATTGTAATCCAGGTAAGCTCTTAGACTCTCCATCTTCATCACCCAACAATGCCTCTTTTCTATCAAGAAAACCCAATCTTATGTTTTGCAGGGAATCTAAATTATCAATAGTCGCTAAACAGAAACTCCATTGACTTCATCTAAATATATAATTTAAAGATCGTCCTAAGACATATGGCCTCAGGAAATCTCTACAAATGTTTGCTCTTCACTGGTAGGATAGAACATGCTCCAGTTCCAAAACAATAACTTGCCCATGCTTTGCAAATCTTCCTTCCTTAAGAATACGAGGCGATACCTTTCTCAAGATATTCATTGCTCAACCCCACATTAACAAAACTTCCTTTCAACCTGTATACAAACATTTTTTTTGGATAAGCAATACAAAGCCCTTAATGACTTTAAAAACCCCACATGTTGCTTCCCATCCATAACCATCAAAGATCAATGCACGTAGCAAATTCATGTTCTTTTTCAGTCAAACATCTTTGAACACACACCCTTTAGGGGTATCAATCAACTTAACATGGCTATAGTCAATGTAAGCTCCTCGACTATCCATTTTATTCACCTCAAGATGCCTCCCCCACTTCCACAAACCAATTTTATCTATGACAAGCAAAAACCTAAAACTTTCAAGATTTTCCTTTGCAAGAATCCACCATTCAACATACTCTACCTTGAAGAACCTCCTAATGCATATGGCACCACACACCTCTGTGACTTTTAGTAATAGGACAAATGATGCTGAACTAGCTACCTATATAAACCCACCTTCCTTAGAAGATAAAATACACTCATTACCTCTAGAGAGTCATCATTATTGACTTCGATGTAAACAACACTACTTTTCAACCAGCCTTTTTTCACCTTACATCACCACCTCTAAGCCCTTGGTGACTTTCAAAAGTTTTGCCTTGTTACTACAAACCACTAGAGGTTGATAAACGATAAGTGAAATCAGGTTTATTTTCAGCTCCAAGCCATGCCTAAGCTTGATTAGTTTTCACATAGTAGCATCATAAATCAACATATTAACACTCTTTACTCGAACAACCACCAATAGCTCATTACATTCCATAGGCACCATCTTGTTGTCACATGAATCAAATTCCATCCTACTATGGAGATGACTAAAATGGACACGAAGCCAGAGAAACATGCATAGAATTATAATCATTTAAAGAAATTGTGAGATATATGATTCAACATCACCATCACCAAAAAGCATATAATGCAACTTTTTTTGCACCAAATTGTTAACCTTTTCTCATTTCCAAACCTTCTTTCATCTAGATACAATCACGAATGATACAACACTTTTCTTACAAAATAGAAGCATGTGATTGTGGCTTTAGCACTCAAATGTCAATGTCCTTTATCCTTCAACACAAGTCATTTACTCGAGAATCGTTCAAATATAAGCTACACTCTAATCTCATTAAACAACATTATTGTAGTCTTCACCATCCTCTTTGTGTGACAACCAAATAACTTTTAGTAGGGTAAACAATGTTTTGTACCTAATTCAAGAAAGCCGCAAAGTCCTCATCCTAGACTCAACCTATTGATAAAAAGGATGCAAAACATAAATTGAAACCAAACTAAATTATATTATATGGGTTCCTACTCAGCCTACAATCCAATTAGGGTTTCAATTTTTAATCACATATTTTAAAGAGAAGCTTGGCAACCACACCTAGCTTTTCCACATTAATTTCCCATGCATCTAGATTGGTTGAAATACATGCGAATACCAGCATGATTTATGAGAGACCAAAATCTCCAGTTTCTCAAAGAAGACAAATCTCTCTTCCCATTATACCCTCGCCTCCCCGTGCCTTCCCTCTTTTATCTTGCCGTCCTCTCTCTCAACAGCTAGCATCTTTCTTTTTTTATTTTTCCCCTCATGAGCTCTCTATCTTCCATCCTTTCTTCTCACTCTCTTTCCTACCCTAGATGACTACATCCCTCGTCTCCCACACGCCTATAGATTTTCTTTAACTTTCATCTTAAATATGTATATATTCATTTAAGGTGTCTCTTTTATCTAAACTGATGAAAAACAGTATCATGTTGAACTTGATGATCTTGACGAACATACCCATCCCAAAAAGTTCTAATGGAACTATACAATAACTTGTTCTACAATTCTAAAGCTTTTTTTTTTCTGTTTTTCCCCTGTTGAAGGAAGAAGGAAACTTAAGATATTTTATTTAGCATCTAAGGAAAATAAAACCTTCCTTTGCTTTTGATTTGGGATACATTGGTTTTAAGTTGCAAGAAATTTTCACACCATTATGTCTTAGGAATACTTTCTTTTGGGATTTTTTTTCCTTTTCTATGTCATTTATTTATTCCTTTTCATGACCCAAAGGATTCATAGGTTTGGGTTGCTTTCTGATATAATTTCTTGCATTCATTTTTTCATTAGGATTTTCTACTCAAGGGGAAAACAATAGTTAGTGGATCAATAGATCATGGGAATGAGTGAGAGGCACTACATTAGATGTCCTGAGTCTAATGAGAAAAAAGGGGAGAAGATCAGCGATGTGGGATAGACTTTATAAACAGTTCTTTTGGCATAATATAACTTTTTCATTAAGAAACTAGAACAATTAGATTCGCTCAACATGGGAAGCTCACATTGTAGCAATGGGAGAAAAGAAACTACATTAGATGTCTTGAGTCCAATGAGAGGAAAAAAGAGGATGGTGTGGGAAAAACTTCATAAAGGATTTTTTGGGTGATAACATAACTTTTTCACTAAGAAACTGGAACCATTGGATTTGTTCAGCATGGGAAGCTCAAATGTGATAGGAGGAATGGTTGTTAGCTTCTCTATATCTTAAATTAATGATAGGATATAAATATATATAACAATGCCACCAGCAAAAAGAAAAGAAGGGAGGAGTTCAATTGCAACAATAGCTGGATATGAGGGGCCATAAGGCAATAACTTGAGCAAATCTATAAGCAAAACAACTTCAAATAGACTAGAACACACAAACAGAAGCCCTAAATGTAGACCTGAACTCAGAAAGAAGCTCTTGTATCATTCTCAATGCAGGGAGAATGAAAAACCAACAGATAACTACATAAGCATCAAACTTTATATTTTTAGCACTTTCAACCCCACCTCTAGACCTTAGCCGCTTTTGAAAATCCACATGTTCCCTTGTAACTACAACTACTGGAGAATGTGCTACACCAAGCAAATTCAGGTTCATTATCAGCTCTAAGGTATGCCTTAAGTTCTCTTCAAGTTCACGCATAAATTTTCACCTTGATGTGTTTTGTTCCAAATTCCAGTGATTGTGTTTAACACATTGCATTCCATTACAACCTTCTCACCACTGTAAGGCTTGCATGTCCCAGACGATCTAAAGAAACACTTTGTTTGGACCAATGCTTGTCATTTCACTTCTCAAAACTTCTTTGAAGATTTTTTTTTATAACCCTCTTACCGACAAAAAAAAAACTTACAATGTTGTCTTTCGCATTTCCCTGTGTTCCTTATTCTTTAAAACAAGCCATTCGGAAAGGAATTCTCCACTCATTAGCTACTTTCTCGTTTCATCAGATGATAAATTCCTTATCATAATTACACGCACACCCCACATAGAAACAGTAACAACAGAAGTATAAGCTAAACTACCTCCAAAACAACAACAAATATAAGCTCTAGACTTGAGAGCCGAACGCATCAGGCATCTTTTTTATGCACATTAAAAAAACACAACAAACGGCAGGCAATATATCAAACCCTAAAATCAGAAACCATCTTCAAATTAAATTAAAGAAATACAAAACCCAGGAAACTAAAAAACTAATCAGATCCATTGGTGGGGTACGTCGAATCAAACTTAAACAACTTTAAACCAGAAACAAAACATCTTTTCGCAGTTAGAACCAAAAAATAATCATCAAAATCCTCGTTTTTTCAGCCAGAAATACTTACTCCTATCGTTAATTTCAACCTCAAAGCCGCTATTCCTTAATATGAAGCACGAAAAAGAGAGAGAAAGGAGGATTTTAGCGAATAGGAGGAGATCACTCACTGGAGCGTAGACGTGGAGTAGATATCCTCGACGCTAGGGTTTTAAGAGTGCGAGCTGTAGAGCGATAAGATTGAGGCGTCGATCTCTAGCGTCTTCTTCTCCTCCTCTTCGAAGCCTCGGGTCCCGATCGCGCCGCCGGAGATGGGGATCAGGGTTTGCCTTCTCTCTGACAACAGCCGAAAGAAAGAGGAATACGATCGTGAGAGAGAGATCGGAGGTAAGAGACGAATAGGAGCACATTTATATCAATCCTGTAGGTTTTCCCACCGCGGACCGCCACAAAACGTTGGGTTTACCGTTTTCTCCTTCCCTCAACCGAACCGGTTTGAAATGGAACCGTCATTATGCTCGTCCAGCATTGCTTTTTGAAAGCGCTTTCAATTAAAATAAATTAATTAATTAATTATTAATAATAATAATAATTTATAATATTTTTAAAAAAATATTTAAGTTTTTTTTTTTTTTTTTTTTCCTTCGAAAGATCTGATTTTGAGTTTTGAACAGACATGTTCACAGGTTGGATCACCTGACTAGCTTAGGATCTATTTAGTTTGAGGGAAGAAGAGGTGATGGTGCAGAGCCACTCAAGCGAAGTGAGTTGAAAATGAGTTGTCGATAGCTATACCTGAAAAAAATTCTGGTTCAAAATAGTTCCAGCAAAAGCTCTTCAACGGTGTCAACGTTATGCTTGTTATTTCTTCCGAAAATGGATGAACAGTAATTCGTCGTTCCCATAGACAGTGCCAATCTATTGACACTATTTTCCACTTATACACTAGAGATTGTTAGAGGGGGTGCGTTTATGATTGTGCCTACAAAAAAGTCCACCGGGGGTGATCCTGACATGGGCACTCCAATGTTCAAGTCAGTAAACATGCGATAGTGAAAAGAAATTTAAGTGAAATAATGCAAGAGATGAAGAGAGCTATGTAAAAATGTCTATATAAAAGCATATTTAGGGGGCTCCCAGGGAGCTCCTTGTATAAGGAGATAGAGAGGATATTTTGCAAATGTAAAAACCTCTAGTAAGATTCAATGAGAAGTGATTGGACTGCAGGATTTTGTCAAAGAATCTGACAATGAGCTATTCTGTTTGTCCAGAATATCTGTCTCTCATTAATTAGAATCTTTGTCTCATGCATGTTGCCAGCTACTCTTCTTAATGGTGATGGAAACTATTGCCGGAATGTGTCATGTCCCTCTTTATTAAGAAGGCTTGTTGGAAATTATCTGATATATTATCCTAGTCATGCATGGGAATGAGCATCGGTTATTTGTTTTATTATGGTTGCCTATGAGTATTTTACTAAGACATTTTCTTCTTCTTAAGCTCAAGGGTCCTAGACTAGACCTAATCCTCTTGCTGAGGCCGAGGGTTGAGGGTTGGCTAGAGCCAAGATTCTTTTGGGAATGGCCCTTATTGGTACGTCAGGGCTTAATTGTTGAAAGCAAGGTAAGTCTTTTGAAGAGGCCGAAGTTGACCAAGCTGAGGGTTAATTAAGCTGAGGGTTCTAAGGATGAACCAAAATGATGGTTCTCCAAGCTGAGAACAAATTAGGGCAAAGGTCAATTTGGCCAAGGCTCCATACTTGCTAGAATATGTAGAATATACAGAATGGTCTACCAAGATGAGACACATTTAGGCCAAGGCTTCTACTTAACCAAAATATGCAGAATGAAGGTTTGCCAAGCTGAAGCACATTTAAGCTGAGGCTACATCTTAGTTAGAATATATAGAATATGTAGAATAAAAGTTTGTTAGGCTATGGCATATTTAGACCGAGATATATTTAAGATAAGGCTCCATACTTAGTCAAAACATGTAGAATGAAGGTCTGCCAGCTATGGTACATTCAAGCCGAGGCTCCATCTTAGCTAGAACATGCAAAATGAAGGTCTACCAGACTGAAGTACATTTAAGCCAAGGCTCCATACTTAGCCAGAATATGCATAATGAAGGTCTGCTAGGCTATGGCACATTTAGGCCAAGACTCCATACTTAGCCAAAACATACAGAACTAAGATCTATCAAACCATGGCACATTTAAGCCGAGGTTCTACCTTAGTTTTATTCTCAAGTTACCTAATAATATGCTTCCTTAAAATTTTATTTTTTCCTTAGCTCAAGGGTCTTCTAGGGATAAACTTTGGACAAGGCATCTCATGGAGATAACATATAATCAGTATTATTTCATTGGAGAATTATAGGGGCAACTCTGGTGACATTCCTTCATATTTTATAGGTGTTTGGTTGATGTTTCATTTGAGCAATTGCTTTGTATATAAAAAATCTAAACGTGAAAAGCCTAATACGGAGGGCTGGTGGTATCGATAGAGACTTGAGCATGACCTTTGTTCATCTGGGAGACGGCTGGTAACTACTCGTGCCTTTATTTTCCTAGGGATCCTTAAAATTCCAAGAGTGGGCCATTTACCCCACATCAATTATCCCCACTCTTTAGTCTGAGTGCAAAATATCTTAGATGGAAGAGTAGATTTAGCTACACACCTAAGGAATTTCGAGGGTTGCCATAGTTAGATGTCCCGATTTATATTAGAGAATAAAGATGCAACAAGCTTCTTGATGCCCTTATCAAGTAGTGATATTTTAAATTCTATTGAACCGATCACATGTCCTCAAGATTTTTTAGCCAAACAAAGGTCATTGAAGAGTGACTCATATAGTAATTGCCAATAAAAAGCTTATTTCATATAATAGATGCCAATTAGAGACTTATCTCATAGAGTAAATGCTAATCAGAGGCTCATAGACTAAATGCCAATTAGAAGCTCATAGAATAAATACCAATCAGAGGCTCACTTTGTAAAATATATGTCATTAAGAGGCTCATTGTTGCCCAGAAATGGAGCCCAAGAGGGGGGGTGAATTGGATCTTTTAAAAAATTAAAATAATAATGTGAAGGTCTAGTGGTGTTTGTGAATAATAAATTCAATGCACAAGATTGAATGCAGCGGAAAATAATAAGTGAGTAGCAATAACCAAAGAGCAAGAGAGAAAGAGGGCAATCACACACAAATACAAGGTTTATAGTGGTTCGGTGCAAACCTAGCACCTACATCCACTCCTCAAGCCATCCTTGGAAATTTCACTATAATCCAAACAAGATTACAGCTGACTTATTTTTCACAAGGCTTACAAGTCAAAACCTAAGTTGGTTTTGTCACCTAGGCTCACCAACAAACCTTAATACTTGTTTTGTCTTCGGGCTCACAAGTTAACCCTAGTTGGTTTTATCCCTTTGGCTCACCAACAAACCACAACAACTTTCTTTCAAGACACCCTTGAAAGCAAGGTCAAATCATAAGATAAAAATAGATATACAACTTTAAAACTAAGACAAACTCTCTTCAAGAGTAGAATGGAATCTTTGAAGCTCAAGTTGATGCTTTTTCTTGACTTTTTCCTTGGAATATCCTTCAAAATACCTCTTTTGGAATGATGTAAGGATGAGCTTGTAGGCTTTTTCAGGGAATCAAACTATAAAAGGCTTTTGACATGGAGTACTTGAGAGAATGTAGGCTTTTTGGCTTTTGAATGGACTTCAATACACTTCAATGCCTTTAGAATGAGGTTGGTGGAGGTTAAATACACCAAGAAACTTCCAAAAAATGGTTTGTGACCGTTGGAGCCTCGGATCTAGCCGTTGGGAGCTTGAAAAACAAGTTTTGCAAGTCAGAAAAATAGATCCGTTAGAGCTGTCAGGCTTCAAGTGTCGACACTTGGCTGTCAGGTGTCAACACTTGGCTGTTAGGTGTCGACACTTGATTTCTAGGTGTCGACACTAGAACTTTCAAGTGTCGACACTTGATGTACAGGTGTTGATACTTGACACAAAAATTCTCAAATGGCAAAGTTCTGTATTTTCAAAAATCTCAGGTCTTGAGTCGATACTTGGAAACCTAAGTGTCGACACTTGGTATCGACACTTGAGTTATGGGTGTCGACACTTGGCGTGCCAAGGATTTTTGTTCATGCCAAATGCTGAAGTGTCGACACTTGGCTTCCCAGGTGTCGACACTTGAGACTGAAAAGCTCAGATTCAAGTGCAATTTAGCCCAAAAACATAAATATAAATTTTGAAACTTAAATGAATCGTAAACAAATAATAAGTAAACATGTAGATGCCCTTTTTTTATGAAGAGGATGTCCAGATTTGCGAAAAATGCTCCGTGCCATGACGTGCCATGATATACAAGGTTTTGAGATTTTGAGATGCTTTCTTCATGAAAACTCATAACTTGAAATACACATTAGTATACAATATGCACTCAATATTTTGTTATTCATCAAAATCACTGGGTGGAGCCAACAATCTCCCCCTTTTTGATGATGACAAAACCTTGAGTAAAATAGCGCTAAGTTTCAAATTTCAACTATTATAATTCACGAATATAAATGTAAGTCCATATGAGCCATAATCTTCATAGTTAGGAAGAATCAATCTCCCCCTCAATTAGATATTTCTAATTAAAACAAATATGTTATTTCAGGATAACAAATCAGATCAGATTTGAAAGTTCTCACAAACAAAGTGGAACCACAACAATTTATGCATTTATAATCTATACTATTACTCGATTTGAAGGTTTACACAACCAATTTATGCATTTATATAATCTATACTATTACTCCCCCTTTTTGTCAATCATTAGAAAGGGGAATAACCTCCCCCTCACAATGAGCATGGAGACAAAAAGATGGTATCAAATTTGACAGGTATCTGAGCAAAAAAGATCCAAAGAGATGATCAGAGCTGAAGAAAGTAAATTTATCCAATCAATCACAAATAATAAGCACTAAACTGAAATATATAACCGATAAGAGAAGTTTTCAGTACAAAACTTGCTGAGTCATCAGCAAAAACTGAAATATACATAATGTATCAGAGTCATAAAATAGTCAAAAATATACAAAGTAACATGAAATATAAAAGACATACAACAGAAGAGACAAAAGACATAAAAGACATATGTGAGGCTAATCCTCATCAAATGGAATCTCAAGACTAAAAGGAGCATTGATCCTAGATCTAGAGGCTAAGGCCCTAGGAGGTTCTAAAGCCTGACGACTCCTAGTGAAGCCAGAAGGACCAAAAGCGGGTACAACCCTAGATGATCTGGTAGAAGGGGGGAGAGAAGATCAACTGGTGTAACAAAGTCTGGTGTGGAATCAACTAAGTCAGTGGATGAAGGATCAGCTAGGGTAGTGGGAGGATCGTGACTAACCACCTCAAAACCATTTGCACAGTCATCACTATCACTGCCACTGCCCACGATCTCTATAGCTCTGTCCTCATCCATATCTGCCTGGTCATCACCATCAACTGTATCAGCACGGTTACTCTGGTGATCATCACCATCATCATCATCATCATCATCATCATCATCATCATCAGAAGATACAACTGCAGGGGCTGCTGGAGGTATAATGGATCTCAATAAATCCTCAATACGAGTGAAGCCCTCATCCATAGTCTTACGGATCTCAGCATGCTCCGAGATAGTATGTGCTCGAAGAGTCTCAATCTTGCTGCGTAGCTGAGTCAACTCACTCCTGATCTCAGTAAACTGCTCCCTGGCGTGCTCCTCAAAGGGTAATCCAGTAGATGGTGGCGGAGGAGCCGAAGTACCAGGAGTCGAATGCTCTGCCTGTGTCGATGGAATATCAATGGGAGGAAAACTAGCTGGCT
Source organism: Areca catechu (assembly GCA_021397845.1). NCBI lineage: Eukaryota > Viridiplantae > Streptophyta > Magnoliopsida > Arecales > Arecaceae > Areca > Areca catechu. The sequence goes on along the minus strand of CM038050.1, from coordinate 70,681,286 downwards.
CAGATGGCCCTGCCTCTACCTCTCGAAGCTCATCCTCCTCATCTGGCTCCTGGCCAGACTCTCTATGCACCCATCGACCTGCGACTAGTCTATAACCCATACGGTGCAAAGACCTCTCATCATAGACATCTGTATGTAGTATCTCCTTGGGGATCTCCCCCTCTAGTGATACTCCACACGCTCTAAAAATCCTGGTAAGAGCCATACCGTAGGGTAAACAATGACGGCGCTAAGTCGCGGCATCGTGCATCTGTACTAACATCAATGAAGGTAGGTCGATCTGCCTCCTCTCTGTCAGACTGGTCATCACCATCAGCTCTCTCTCAGTGATGAAGTCGAACCTCCCAATCTTTGGCAGAAGTATACGGGCCATGATGTGGTGTAATAGGCGCATCTCCAAGGATAACTGGTTCGCGGTGACTATAGACACACCACGAACATCCTCTCGCTCGAGGATACATCTAAATGCAGCCTCCATGTCGTCTACCGTAAAAACACTGACTCCCTTATGGGGGATCTCCCAAACTCTGCCCAGTAGCTCTGCAGAAAGTGAAATCTGAACACCTTTCACGGTCATAGTCCATAGAAGTCGTCGACAGTCCATAGCACCGTAGAACTCCCTCACCAGATGAGGGTAGTACCTCTCCTGCATAGTACAAAAGGGTACTAAACCTGCATCAGTGAGCACTGTCGCAAGAGAAAGTGGTGCCGATCAAAACAATCCAGGTCGACTCTCCTCCCAGAGGCTACTAACTTCCCTGCCATCCTCTCTGCAGGGGGGAACTCAGTGTAGCAGAACTACTAGCCTGTGCTGAATCAAATCTAGCCTTCGATCTTCTCTCTACACCTCGACTATATCTCTCCCTAACTGCAAGTCTCTTCCTAGGACCCATTACAGCAAGTTGACCAAGAGAGTTTAAAGAAGATAAGCTAGGGGGGAATTACTCAAACTAGGAGCAAAGGGACTGGTTAAAAAATCATTTTTCAAGATAGTCTTGAAACAAACTTAGAGTTATAAAATACCAAGATAATTTTGACAAGCCACAAACAGTTTGAAGGCGAGGATTTTATAAGCTAGATAATGTTTTTGGTTGGAAATTTTATTTTGTAATACCAAAATACCAAAATACCTGGGTTTTGGACTTAGAACATTTAGGGTTCTAAAAAAATGTGGCAAAAACATTATAATAAATCACTAGAAATATGTATTAAATACTAGTTTTTAGGTGAATATCCAAATTTTTGGCTAAAAATCAATCAAATAGTGATTTTACCCAAATTCGGATGGAATGTGTGTGGAGAACGGCCTAAACCGTGAGAAATCCATGAAAAATTCCATGTAAATCATTATTCCTTCAAACGGAGTTTTGGAAAACCACTAAAACTCGGGAAAATCCAGTTATAATCCCAAATAAAATCGGCAAATCCTTAATTTAGGTCAAAACAGTTTAACGGTAAAAAAAAATGAAAAAATGGGAAATAAAATAGTACGAAAAGAAATTGGAAGAGGGAATACCTGATTCATGAGGGGTTAAACGGGAAGAGGAGGGATTTGGATAGAAGGGGACCACTGTAGCTTGAAATCGACGGGAGAAAATAAAAACAAAAACCCTCGATCGGTCCTTTTAAAAATAGATTTTGTTTCGCAAGTGTCGACACTTACTATTTGTCAAGTGTCGACACTTGACAATATCCAAGTATCGACACTTGGCCAAGAAAAATTAGAAAAATTGGAAAAATTTTCAAAAATTCTAAGAAAATATTTTAAAACTTTTGGGGTTCCAAGCAAGTGGTTTTTGAGTGAAAAGACTTGGGTATTATGAAAACTATGAGAGTTCTAGGAGAATGGGTCAATGACACCTAACTCTCTTCTAATCAGACAAAACCTATCTTCACTCAAAGGTTTGGTAAACACATCTGCTAACTGATCATCAGTACATACAAAATCAAGAATAACATTAGAGTTTTGTACATGATCTCTTATGAAATGATGTCTTATTTCAATGTATTTACTTCTTGAATGTTGCACAGGATTCTCAGTCAGATTGATTGCACTAGTATTGTCACATCTTATGGGTGTCTTAGTTAGTTTAATGCCAAAATCTTCGAGTTGTTGTTTGATCCAAAGGATTTGAGCACAACAGCTTCCAGCTGCTATATATTCGGCTTCCACCGTTGATAAAGCAACTGAATTCTGTTTCTTGCTACTCCAAGAGATCAAATTTACTCCAAGAATCTGACAGGTTCTACTAGTACTTTTACGATCAAGTTTACATCTAGTAAAGTCAGCATCAGAATAAGCAATCAGTTCAAATGAATAATCTCTAGAGTACCATAAACCAATTTTAATTGAGCTAGATAGATATCTAAGTATGCGTTTAACAGCCAAAAGATGAGACTCTTTAGGATTTGGCTGATATCTAGCACACATACAGACGCTAAACATGATATATGGCCTATTGGCAGTAAGATATAGCAATGAACCGATCATGCCACGATATAATTTTTGGTCAATAGATTTACCTGATTCATCCTTGTTAAGTCTACAAGTAGAGCTCATAGGGGTACCTAAAGGCTTAGTGTTCTCCATCCCAAACTTCTTGAGTATTTCTTTTGTGTACTTTGCTTGGTTGATGAAGATCCCCTCTTTGGTTTGCTTTATTTGGAGTCCGAGGAAGAAGTTTAGTTCTCCCATCATGCTCATCTCGAACTCATCCTGCATTAACTTTGCAAAATCTTGACAAAGAGATTCATTAGTAGTACCAAATATTATATCATTTACATAGATTTGTACTACTAAGAGATTATCAATCTTTTTCTTTAAAAACAAAATTTTGTCTACATTACCTCTAGCAAAATCATTTTTGAGCAAGAAAGAACTTAAACGATCATACCAAGCTCTAAGAGCTTGTTTCAAACCGTACAAAGCTTTATGAAGTTTGTAAACATGATTTGAAAATTCAGAATTTTCAAAACCAGGAGGTTGTTCAACGTAAACCTCCTCTTCAATTAAACCATTTAAAAAAGTACTTTTAACATTCATTTGAAATAATTTAAAATTCATAAAGCAAGCAAAAGCCAACAATAGCCTAATTGCCTCAAGTCTAGCCACAGAAGCAAAGGTTTCATCAAAATCTATTCCTTCCTCCTGATTGTATCCTTTGGCAACTAGTCTAGCCTTATTTCTAGTAACAACACCATTTTCATCAAGTTTATTTCGAAAAACCCACTTTGTACCAATAATTGAAGTATTTGAAGGCCTATCTACTAATGTTCAAACATTGTTCCTTTTGAATTGATTAAGTTCATCTTGCATAGCATTTATCCAATTACTATCACATTCAGCTTCCTCAATAGTTTTAGGTTCAATTTGAGAAACAAAAGCTAAGTAATCACAGATATTTCTAAGGGATGATCGAGTACTTACACCTTTAGATGGATCACCAATAGTTAGTTCTTTTGGGTGTCCATGAGCATACCTCCATTCTTTTGGTAATGGATCAACTGTTGATGTCTTTTCATCACCTTGTGCTTGATCTCCTTCAGTATTTTGATCATCGTTCTGTTCCTTGGTAAGCCCTTCATTGTTGTTTACACTTTCAATTTTCTTGCTACCTATTTCATCAGAGAGTATATCTTCTTTTCTCGAAGATTTTTGGTTAGATTCATCAAACACCATATGTGTGGATTCTTCAACAACAAGTGTTCTTCTATTGAAGACCCTGTATGTCTTACTAGATGTGGAGTAGCCTAGAAAGACTCCCTCATCTAATTTGGCATCAAATTTACTTAAATTATCCTTACCATTGTTTAAGATGAAACAACGGCATCCAAAAACACGAATATAACGAATTGAGGGTTTTCTACCCTTCCAAAGCTCATAAGGTATTTTCTTTAGAATCGGTCGAATTAAAACTCGATTTAAAACATAGCATGCAGTATTTATGGCTTCCGCCCAAAAATATATAGGTAAGTCATTTTCACAAAGCATGGTGCATGCCATTTCTTCAAGAGTTCTATTTTTTTCTTTCTACTACCCCATTTTGTTGAGGTGTCCTAGGTGCAGAAAAATTGTGATGAATGACATTTTCAATACAAAATTTATCAAAATTAGTATTTTCAAATTCGGTTCCATGATCATTTCTCAAAGATACGACTGAAACACCTTTTTCATTCGAAACTTGTTTATGAAATCTAATGAATTCTGAAAAAGTTTCATCTTTATGTGCTAAAAACATGACCCATGTAAATCGTGAGAAATCATCTACAATAACTAGACCGTACTTCTTACCTCCCAAACTAGATGTTCTAGTTGGCCCAAAGAGGTCCATGTGAAGCAACTCCAAGGGTCTAGATGTAGAGATTACTCCTTTTGATTTGAAAGAGGATTTGGTTTGTTTTCCAAGTTGACATGTACTGCAAATCTTGTCTTTTTCAAAATTGAGTTTAGGCAAATCCTTTGTCAAATTCTTTTTGCTAAGTTTTGAAATCAAATGCATACTTGCATGTCCTAGTCTGCGATGCCAAAGCCAACTAGTTTAATTGATCTTGGCTTCCATTGCCACTAGGCATTGACCATTTTGAATAGGGAGATCATCAAGATCAACCATATAAATATTGCCATGTCTATGACCAATAAACTTGATGTCATTGTCATCTAAACTAGAAATAATGCACAAAAAAGATTCAAAAACAACTTTAAAATCCTTGTCGCAAAACTGGCTAATACTAAGCAAGTTATGTTTCAAACCATCAACATATAAGACATTACCAATATAAGAAGAAGGGGTGATATAGACTTTACCAATACCGATAATTTTGCCCTTTTCATTATCACCAAAAGTTACATTGCCACCATTTTGATATTCGAACGATGAGAGCTGCTCCACATCTCCTGTTATATGCCTTGAGCAACCGCTATCAAGGTACCACATTCTTTTCTTATTGGTTGCAAGGCATACCTGCAATAAAGATCAAGTGGAGACTTTAGGTACCCAAGCCATCTTGGGTTCTTTTAGGTTAGTGGCATTGGTTCCTTTTGGAACCCAAACTTTTTTAATATTACTCAATCTTCTTTTGTTGCACATATAATATTTATGCCCTTTAGCACCACATGTATGCAAGTAATGGATGAAGATGCAGGCACAAAAAATTTTTAAAAAGTTTTTTGTTTCTTATAAGTTTTAAATCCTAAACCTGCTTTATCAAAAACTGCTCTTTGGTTGTTCAAAAGCAAATTCAATTTTTCAGAACTATAAGTAAATCTATCTACAAAAGATTTTAATTTTTCAATTTCTTCTTTATATCTTTTATTTTCATCCAAAATTTCTTTGCTTTGTTTTAAAAAATTTTCATTTGAAAGTGAAGAACCTTTCTTTTTCAAAACTTCTTTTTCTTTTTCAAGAGCTATAATCTTATCATTTAATTTTCTATTTTGAAGAAGAAAGTATTTATTTTCATCTGAAAGCTTATCATTTGTTTTTGCTAAATCCAAATTTTGCTTTTTTAAATCTTTATGTTTTGATTTTAGTTTTTGAAATTCTATGACTAATTTGTCAAAAACTTCATGAAGCTCATCAAATGTAAATTCATTTTCTGTTTCAGAACATACCTCATCATGATCCGCTATCAGACAAAAGTTTGCCACCTCCTGCTGTTCTTCCTCACTATTACTTCAGGTTGCAATCATGGCTTTCTTTCTCAACTTTCTCCTGCTTTTCTTGAGCAAGGGGCAGTCTACCTTGAAATGACCTGGTTTCTTGCATTCAAAACAAGTGGACTGCTCCTTCTCCTTCTCCTTGTCTTTCTCTTTACTTGGCTCACCTTTCAGAGATTTCTTCTTGAAGTTGAACCTTTTCTTCCTCATAAACCTTTTGAACTTTCTCACCATTAGAGCCGTCTCATCTTCTTCATCATCTTCTTCGGAGTCATCGCTTGATTCTTCTCTCGCAGTAGATTTGAAGGCGATTACTTTCTTCTTTTTGTCGACTTCCATATTCTTTTGTTTGAGGGAGAGCTCATAGGTTATCAGTGAGCCCAACAGTTGTTCAAGTGGAAGAGTGTTGGCATCCTTGGCTTCTTCAATAGCTGTTACTTTTGCATCCCAAGAAGCCGGTAGAGACCTGAGAAGTTTGTTCACAAGTTCACTGTTAGAAACAACTTTTCCTAGGCTTCTCATGCCATTCACAATATTTGTGAACCTAGTATAAATCTCACTAATAGACTTAGTAGGTTCCATTTTAAACATTTCATATGTATGAATAAGCATGTTAACCTTAGTTGTTTTTACTTGGTGTGTACCCTTATGGGTAACCTCAAGTATATCCCAAATCTCCTTGGCGGAGAGACAATTAGATATTCTATTAAATTCACTTGGGTCAAGAGAGCAAAATAATAGATTCATAGCCTTAGCATTGAGCTCTATTTGCTTAATGTCATTCTCATCCCAATCATCTTCCATCTTTGGAGTGAGAATGCCATTAACCAACATAGTAGGCTGATGAGGACCTTTTACAATTGTCCTCCACAAATTATAATAAAGAGCTTGAATAAAAATGCGCATGCATGTTTTCCAATACGTGTAATTTGTGCCATTGAAAAGTGGGGGACGATTTGAAGCTTGACCTTCAACTATATCCATTTCCATTGGGGCTGCCATGATATTTTACTCAAGATCCTTGGACCTACAAGAGAGTACCAGTGCTCTGATACCACTTGTTGCCCAGAAATGGAGCCCAAGAGGGGGGATGAATTGGGTCTTTTAAAAAATTAAAACAATAATGTGAAGGTCTAGTGGTGTTTGTGAATAATAAATTCAATGCACAAGATTGAATGCAGCGGAAAACAATAAGTGAATAGCAATAACCAAAGAGCAAGAGAGAAAGAGGGCAATCATACACAAACACAAGGTTTATAGTGGTTCAGTGCAAACCTAGCACCTACATCCACTCCCCAAGCCACCCTTGAGAATTTTACTATAATCTAAACAAGATTACAGCTGACTTGTTTTTCACAAGGCTCACAAGTCAAAACCTAAGTTGGTTTTGTCACCTAGGCTCACCAACAAACCTTAACACTTGTTTTGTCTTCGGGCTCACAAGTTAACCTTAGTTGGTTTTATCCCTTTGGCTCACCAACAAACCACAACAACTTTCTTTCAAGACATCCTTGAAAGTAAGGTCAAATCACAAGATAAAAACAGATATACAACTTTAAAACTAAGACAAACTCTCTTCAAGAGTAGAATGGAATCTTTGAAGCTCAAGTTGATGCTTTTTCTTGACTTCTTCCTTGGAATATGCTTCAAAATGCCTCTTTTGGAATGATGTAAGGATGAGCTTGTAGGCTTTTTCAGGGAATCAAACTATAAAAGGCTTTTGATATGGAGTACTTGAGAGAATGTAGGCTTTTTGGCTTTTGAATGGACTTCAATACACTTCAATGCCTTTAGAATGAGGTTGGTGGAGGTTAAATACACCAAGAAACTTTTAAAAAATGGTTTGTGATCATTGGAAACTCGGATCTAGCCATTGGGAGCTTGAAAAGCAAGTTCTGCTAGTCAGAAAAATAGATCCGTTAGAGCTGTCAGGCTTTAAGTGTCGACACTTGGTTGTTAGGTATTGACACTTGGCGTCAGGTGTTGATACTTGATTTCTAGGTGTCGACACTTGATGCACAGGTGTCGACAGTTGACACAAAAATCCTCAAATAGCAAAGTTCTGTATTTTCAAAAATCTCAGGCCTTGAGTCGACACTTGGAAACCTCAGTGTCGACACCTGGTGTCGACACTTGAGTTCTGGGTGTCGACACTTGGCGTGTCAAGGATTTTTGTTCGTGCCAAATGCTGAAGTGTCGACACTTGGCTTCCTAGGTGTCGACACTTGAGACTGAAAAGCTCAGATTCAAGTGCAACTTAGCCCAAAAACATAAATATAAATTTTAAAATTAAATGAATCGTAAACAAATAATAATTAAACATGTAGATGCCATTTTTTCATGAAGAAGATGTCCATATTTATGAAAAATGCTCCGTGCCATGATATACAAGGTTTTGAGATTTTGAGGTGCTTTCTTCCTGAAAACTCATAACTTGAAATACACATTAGTATATAATATGCATTCAATATTTTGTTATTCATCAAAATCACTGGGTGGAGCCAACACTCATACCAATCAAAGGGTCATAGAATAAATATCGAATAAGGCCTCATACCAATCAGAGGCTCATAGAATAAATGCTGATCAGAAACTTGTAGAGTAAATATCAATCAGAGGCTCATAGAGTAAATACCGAACAGGGGTCACTTAGTAGAATAAATGCCATTCAAAGGCTCATAAAATAAATACCAATCAGAGACTTTCTAGCATTGAATATAAGGCTTGGCCAAAGGTTTTTGAGCATTGAATCTTCACGTCCCGGTCAAAGACTTTCGGGAGTTGAAAATCAAGCCAAAAACTTTCCAATACTAGTATGGTCAAAAGCTTTCAGGTATTGAATCTTCATGTCCCAACCAAAAGCTTTTGGAAGTTGAGTGTCAGTCAAAGGCTTTCTAATGTAGGCTTGGTCAAAAGTTTTTGGGTATTGAACCTTCATGTCCTAGTCAAAAGCTTTCGGGAGTTGAGCATCAAGCTAAAGGCTTTCCAACATAGGCTCGGTCAAAGGTTTTTGGGTATTAAATCTTCATGTCTCGACCAAAGGCTTTAAGGAGTTATGTTAGGCCAAAGGCTCTCCAATGCTTGCCCGGCCAAAAGCTTTCAAGCATTGAATATTCATGTCTTAGTCAAAGACTTTCAGAAGTTGAGTATTAGACCAAAGGCTTTCTATTGCTAGCCCGACCAAAGGCTTTCAGGCATTGAATCTTCATATCATGATTAAAGGCTTTTGGGAGTTAAGCGTGAGGCCAAAGGCTTTTCAACGCTAGCCTGGTTAAAGACTTTCGATTGTTAAATCTTTATATCCCGGTCAAAAACTTTCTGGAGTTGAGCATCAGGCCAAAGGTTTTCAATGCTGGCCTAGTTAAAGATTTTTAGGCATTGAATCTTCATATCCTAGCCAAAGGCTTTTGAGAGTTAAGCATCAGAATAAAGACTTTCCCATGTTAGCATGGTCAAAGGCTTTCAGGCATTCAAAAAATTATATTGGCCATTGGTGGGTCGTTGAGGCTCAAACCAATCAAAGATCATTTTGGAGCCATTTTGCTCTTTGTAAATTAATAAAAATGTATGCAATCTTAATATAAATTCTCTTTATAATGGAAAAAATTACTTGAGGTGAAGTAAGGAGAATCTCCTTTGAATAGTTGATTGAGATACTTCGGTTCGTCGTAATATAAGGTCTTCAAAATTGAAGCTAATTATGAAACTAAGATGACTGAAATAAAGGACTCAGAGTCTCTACCCAATATGATTTGAGGCATATTTTTGAGAGTGCCCAATAATATGATTTGAGGAGAAATTATTTAAGATGTCATATACGATCAACTCAGATTGTGGCATTACTTTACTGGACTCGAAGTTTCGCTTAATGTTGACCTCTTTCTTCATGAAACATATGTCATTATGTAAGAACATGAACATTAAATGATAAACTAAGAATCTATAGGCTCAGGTAGGCAACCCAAGAGAGGGGTAAATTGGATTTTATAAAATTTTTGTACTATTTAAAATATCTATGAACTAAAGCAAGCATGTGCTAATACAATTCAAGTGCTTGTGTATTTCAAATAAATGCAGCGAAAATAAAGAAATAAAAGCACAAGGAGAAAAATCACACAAACACAAAGATTTATAGTGGTTCGGTGCCAACCAAGTACCTACATCCACTCCCCAAGAATCCCTTGGGAATTCCACTAAGTTTGATTTTATAACTTAGGCTCACCAACAACCTTTACAACTTGTTTTATCTTCGGGCTCATAAGTCAAACCCTAGTTGGTTTCAAGGCTTACCAACAACCACCCTTGGTTTTACGGGATAACCAAGAACCTAAACAACTTGTTTTGGCTTCAGGCTTACAAGTAAAACCCTAGTTGGTTTCAAGGCTCACCAACAACCACTTTGATTTTCAAAGGCTTACCAAAATCTCTTTGGTTTTCCAAGGCTCACCAAAAATCTTAAGTAAAACAATGTAAGAGCAAGTTTAAATGAATACAATAAAAGATTTCTAAAATAAAACAAATATCTTTTTGAAGCCCTTGATTATTGATGAAGATCTTGTCTTCAAGTTGATGAAGCATTTGATTGATGCTTGTAGATGTAGACTTTGAATGCTCTCTTTGAAACTTGGAAGCTTGAAGGCTTTTAATCACTCAACTATTGAATCCTTTAAGAATATTCAAGAAACTCACCAAATGATTACTTTCCCATTTAATTCTTGATTTTTATATAGCCTCCCAATACTTAAATAACCATTTATAGCAGTTAGGGAGGAAAATATGGCCGTTGGAGCCAAGTTGGAGAAGTTCTGCAGCCCAGAAAACTAGTCGTTACTGTTCAAGTGTCGACATTTCATCTCCAGGTGTCGACACTTCAGTTTCAAGTGTCGACACTTCATTTTCCAGGTGTCGACACTTCACTTCTAAGTATCGACACTTCAGCTCCAGGTATCGACACTTGACTGAAAGTGCTTTCTAAAGTTTTCTGTGTGTCTCAGGCCTTGAGTCGACACTTCACTCTTCAAGTGTCGATACTTGATCCTCAGGTATCGACACTTCATTTCCAGGTGTCGATACTTGCCTGTGCCATTACTGAAACATCTTCAAATTAAAATTTTAACCTCTTCAAGTTCTTCTATATTAATTCCAAAGTCCATATACTTGATTTTCCATTAATTTAAGGACTTTTTTAACTGAAATACAAGCATTTCTTCATCCAACATGGTTGAGTACTAAGATCTGAAAAATACACTTAAAATATAATTAGTACTCATATATACTTAAACATTTTGTCAATCATCAAAATCAAGACAGAGTCAACAATCTTTCCCTTTTTGATGATGACAAAACCTTTAAGTATATGAAAAGGGTAAGCTTAAAAAGATTAACAATAAGATAAACATGTAAGCTCAAAACAATAAGCACCAAGCTCCCCCTCAAAATATGATCCAAAAAAAATCTTCAAAAATATTTTTCAAAATATGCAAAATTTTCAAATTTTTAAAATTTCTTCTTCTTACTAATTCTTCCCTTTAGATAAAAATATTTTACATTCTTCTCCCCCTTTTGCACTTTCTTTCATTTCTCAAATGATTTTTCATATTTATCCAATCTTCCCCTTTTCATACTTAACAATTTTCTCCCCCTTTTTAACATCATGAAAAAGGGTGAAAGGCAATACAGAGTGGGAATGAAGTCGGAAAGAATAACAAGTAGGTCATCAAAATCAATGCATGAAATCAAATAATTATGATATCAATTGAATATTATACATATTGAACATGATACAAATTAAACATGATACCAATTGAAATATGATACCATTTGAATGTAACTCCCCTTAAAAAATTAGATTTGAAAACAAGGAGAAAGAGTATCAGAGCAATATAAGTACAGCATGATATCAAGCAAAATATTCAAAGCATCAAATATGATAACAAATCTTTGGATGCGCTTCCTAAATGTTATTCCTTCTTTAAAAATATACATTTATTTGAGGAATAAAATATGAAAGCTCATGTATCAAGATTTAAAAATTTTCAAGATATTCATGATTTTCAAAATATAAAGCATTTATATCACTTAAAAACTTTTAGCATGATTTCAAATTCATTTTAAGATGATTTGATATTCATACAAATGCTAGAAGTAATATGATATCAAGTCTAGCTACTAGAGCAAGGGTTTGTCAATATGCATACCTTCTTCTTAAATATAACCCTTAACTACCAGTTCTATGCTTGATTCAAATCAATTCTAACTTAAGCATAGATGCCAACAATGAAAGTACATAAATCGTAACATTTCACTTGAAATAATTCAAAAACTGTATTAATCAAAATCAAATGAAAGTCTAATAATTATAAGTTGAAATCATGAGAGCATGAAATCCATTTACATCAAAATAGTCACGATCACAACTAATGATTATTAGTCTAAGCTTGATTCTAATTAATCAATTAAAATATTTTTCAAATCAATATGCATTTTTAAAAGTATTTTTCATGAAATACATTAATCAAAATCAAGAAGGTCTTACAATCATAAGTTTAATCATGATAGCATGAAATTCATCAACACCAAAAAGTTCATGATCATAACCAATGATTATAAGTTTAAACTTGATTCTAATTAATCATTTAAAATAATTTTTCAAAGTAATTGATGCAATAATTATAACAAAAAATTTAACTACATCTTCAATTATGGAAGGAGATGTTTAGAATTTACCAATGTACATAATCCTTCATTTTATCATTTAGTCCAAAATGTAGCTTGTCCACATCTTCAAATTATCTTATACAGCCATTTATCAAAAACTTCCTTTCTTCAAGTTGGGCTGCAAGACATTCCTGCAAAACAAACTAAGTAGACATTTTTGGTACCCAAACTTTCTTAGATCCTTTATGATTAGTAATTATGATTCCTTTTGGAACCCAAACTTTTATTAATCTAGAAGGATAAGCATTGAAACCATATTTATAAAATAAATTGAAAGAAGCAGGAATAGAGAAATTCTTCAAAAGTTTTTGCTTCTTTTCCTCAACCAAAATATTTTTCTTATTCAAAACTTTATCACATAAATCTTTCAAAACAATATTTTCTTTTTCCAAAAATTTTTTTTCTTTAGAAAAATTATTTTTTAAAATATCAATCTTGGCATTTAAATCATCATTTTTATTGGCAAGATTTGTGTTCTCAAGAGAAAAGGAGTTTACATGCCTTTTTAATTTCTTGTGCTTAATTTTTAGCAATTTATATTCATGCACAAGATCATTAGATGCATCATGTAATTCATCAAAGGTAAAATTATAATCATTTTCAGCACATATCTTTTTTTTCATTTGCTATGAAGCAAATATGGGCAACTTCATCATCCGTACTTGAATCTTCGCTATCGCTCAAAGTTGCCATCATTGCCTTGAATTTCTTGTTGGCCTTGAGGGCTATTATCTTCTTATTTATATCAGCTTCCACTATCCTTTGCCATAAGTTCAACTCATAGGTCATGAGTGAACCTATAAGCTCCTCTAAAGGTAAGGTTTCTATATCTTTAGCTTTTGGATCACCGTCACCTTTGGATCCCATGATTTTGGCAAGGATCTAAGAATTTTGTTCACCAAATTAGCATTAGTATAGATTTTGCCAGGATTTTTCAATTCATTAATAATAGTCAAAAATCTAGTATACATATCAGAAATAGATTCATAGTGCATCATTTCAAAAATTTTAAAAGAATGTACAAGCAAATTAATTTTAGAATTCTTCACTTGAAGAGTACCCTCATGAGTAACTTCAAGTGTGTTCCATATTTCCTTCGCCGATGTGCATGTAGAAATTCTATTAAATTCATTTAAGTTCAATACACAATAAAGCAAGTTCATTGCTTTAGCATTGATTTCTGTTTGTTTAATGTCATATTCATTCCAATCCTCTTCGAGCTTTGGAATGGAAATGCCATTAACCAAAATGGAAGGAATATGAGGATCACTAACAATGATTTTCCAAAGATGATAACTAATAGATTGAATATGGATGTGCATACGAGTTTTCCAAAATGTGCAATTTATGCCATTGAAAAATGGTGGTCTAACGCTAATACCTACAAGGGTTGCCATAATCTTTAACTCAAAATCGTTAGATTTTCAAACAAAGCACTCGCTCTGATACCAATTGTAGGCTCAGGTAGGCAACCCAAGAGGGGGGTGAATTGAGTTTTATAAAACTTTTGTACTATTTAAAATATCTATGAACTAAAGTAAGTATGTGCTAATTCAATTCAAGTGCTTGTGTATTTCAAATAAATGCAGCGGAAATAAAGAAATAAAAGCACAAGGAGAACAATCACACAAACACAGATTTATAGTGGTTCGGTGCCAACCAAGCACCTACATCCACTCTCCAAGAACTCCTTGGGAATTCCACTAAGTTTGGTTTTATAACTTAGGCTCACCAACAACCTTTGTAACTTGTTTTATCTTCGGGCTTACAAGTCAAACCCTAGTTGGTTTCAAGGCTTACCAACAACCACCCTTGGTTTTATGGGATAACCAAGAACCTAAACAACTTATTTTGGCTTCGGGCTCACAAGTAAAATCCTAGTTTGTTTCAAGGCTCACGAACAACCACTTTGGTTTTCAAAGGCTTACCAAAAACCTCTTTGATTTTCCAAGGCTCACAAAAAATCTTAAGTAAAACAATGTAAGAGCAAGTTTAAATGAATACAATAAAAGCTTCCTAAAATAAAGTAAATATCTCTTTGAAGCCCTTGATTGTTGATGAAGATCTTGTTATCATGTTGATGAAGCCTTTGATTGATGCTTGTAGATGTAGACTTTGAATGCTCTCTTTGAAACTTGGAAGCTTGAAGGCTTTTAATCACTCAACTATTGAATCTTTTAAGAATATTCAAGAAACTCACCAAAGGATTACTTCCCTATTTGATTCTTGATGTTTATATAGCCTTCCAACACTTAAATGACCGTTTATAGCCGTTAGGAAGGAAAATATAGCCGTTGGAGCCAAGTTGGAGAAGTTCTACAGCCCATAAAACTAGCCATTACTGTTCAAGTATCGACACTTCAGTTTCAAGTGTCGACATTTCATTTTTCAGGTGTTGACACTTCACTTCCAAGTGTCAATACTTCAGCTCCAGGTGTCGACACTTAACTGAAAGTGCTTTCTGAAGTTTTCTATTTGTCTCAGGCCTTAAGTTGACACTTCACTCTTCAAGTGTCGACACTTGATTCTCAGGTGTCGATACTTTATTTCCAGGTATCGACACTTGCCTGTGCCATTGCTGAAATATCTTTTAATTAAAACTTTAACCTCTTCAAGTTCTTCCATATTAATTCCAAAGTCCATATACTTGATTTTTCATTAATTTAAGAACTTTTTCAAATAAAATACAAGCATTTCTTCATCCAACATGGTTGAGTACTAAGATCTGAAAAATACACTTAAAATATAATTAGTACTCATATATACTTAAATATTTTATCAATCATCAAAATCAAGACAGAGTCAACAGAATCTTTTTAAAAAAGTAAAGTTAAATTACTGATAGATTGGAGGGATTTCATGGTCCAAATGGTGGGGTCCTATCAAGTTTTTTGGATTTTTTGCTGAGCTACCCCCTAGTGGCAATTCTTAATCTCCCCTTTTGATCTTGGGAACTCAGCTTTTAGATGGTTAGCTTTGGGTGGTTGGCTTCCATCTTGGCCTTGAGGCTTGGCTTTTTGTGGTCCATCTTCGATCAATGCGTGTACATCAACCATGCCTTTATTTTTTTCATTATCCTCCTGAACATCTTAGTACTTTAGTGGATCCTGGAACTATAGATAAAAGTTTTCTAGAAAAATTGAATTTAGATGCATCTAAGTAATAAGTTAATGGAGGAGGATGCTTTGGGAAAGTAAGATATTAAATCAAATATATTAGGAAATGTGTCATAAAGCCAATTATCTAGGTTGTAGATGGTTGAGCTCCTTGTAATATATATATATATATTATTAATAAATAAAAGTTATTTTTGATAATCATCATATCTTGTACATCTTCCTTTGAACTCTTTTATGATGAAGTCCTTAGAATTACTTCCATTCGATAAAGAAGGATTTATTGTATAGTTCTTAAACCTGTTTACAATTAAATGATACGTTATTACCAAAGGTGACAACATTTATCGAGTATAGGTCATTTTATGTTATATGGGTTGGTTGTTCTCGTAACCAAGGAGTGTGGATGCACTTGTTTAGCATACAGGTGAGTGTAAGAGTGCATCGCATTAAATGTAACCAACTTTGTAGAGTACTCTGCTCTCAATAGTATCTCTTAGATTGATATGGATATAAATATCCCTCCGACCTGAGATCACTACGGTGACTTGCTAGCAACTCACTATACTTAGATGTCAAACTACCTGGATTTCTAATCCAGTGATAGAATGTTACTGGATATAGTTAAACACTTGTTAAGTCAGTGTGCGAGTTAAGATGGGATTGACCACTTCAAGGTATTAGAAAAAATACTCTGTTATATTTTAATTTAGCAAAATCTTGGTCAGGATTATCCTAGAAGGAGTCATGGGATTTAATTGGTTGAGATGCATTTGGATGTACTTATTAAGAGTTGGCAGTTAACTCTGATGACATCTTGAGTATTAGGTCAAAGAAATGAATTATGCGGTAATCATATACCTGGATTCTTGAATGTTGCTTTACAATCATTCTACCTATCCGATGTCAGGTACCATTACTAGATGGTCATATTGATTAGTTCAAGATTGGTTCCTAGGCTACCAACTTAGTGTTCAAACTTATAAGGTCACACACATTCGAAGTTTTTGACCGATCATGATAGTAGATTAATGATTGAGAATCATTTAATGATATAATTATCAATTTGATTGATAATTAACAAAATATAAATATTATATATAAATAAATAGATATTTTTAAATTAATTATAGGAGGATTAATTAGTAATTAGATTGCTAATTAGCTCAATCTGATTAAGTAAACAAGCCTAATTGAATTTGGTTCAATTAGATTTCACTCAATTAGGTTATTCATTGACTTAATAACTATAGAGTCTAAATTTTGATTTGATCCTAACTTGGGTTCGATTAATTTTTAATTTGATTAGAATTAATTAAGCTATTATGGACCTGATTGGATTAGGTTTAGATGTCCTAATTGGGCTAACCAAATTTGATTTGTTGGCTAATTAAATTTGGTCAATTCAAGATCCAATTCCACCAAGCACCACATCCCTAAATTTTCTCCTAAAAATTATCCACGCCCATTTATTTTTTTCGTGAAGTTTCTCATGCCAAAATTCAGATTGTCACTCTCCATATCTCTTTTTAGGATGTGGAATAGATGTGGATAAAGATTCATTTAAATATGAAATTGTCTTGAATTTAAATGGATAGAGTTTCAATAGGACTGAAACATCTAATCCTTATCCTAATTTATACCTGTCTCCACCTTATCTAAATCTCTTTTGGATGCCTAATTTAATTATGATGTGGCACTATCGCTAACGTGGAACCTATACCGAGCCTAGCTAGCGGCCACGCTGGTGGAAAGTGCCACCTGGATATGGTGACCAAATGAAGATTCGAGGTCGAGCCTCGACCGAGGTCAGCTCCCATCCGAGATCGAGCTATTGGCCGAAGTCGTGCTCCCACTATCCGAGGTCGAGCCCCTGACCGAGGTCATCTCCCGTTCGAGATCGAGCTCCCGGTCGAGTTGTGCTCCAACCATCCAGGGTCGAGCCCCCAACCGAGGTCAGCTCCCATCCGAGGTCAAGCTCTCGGCCGAGATTGTGCTCCCGCCATCCAGGGTCAAGCCCCCGACCGAGGTCAGCTCCCATCCAAGGTCGAGCTCTTGGCCAAGGTCATGCTCCCGCCATCCGATATAGAGCCCCCGGTCGAGGTTAGCTCCCATCCGAGGTTGAGCTCTTGACCGAGGTCATGCTCCTGCCATCTAGGATCATGCTCCAGAGATAGAGCTCCCCCTCCTGCCAGGATCGAAGTTCCCGTCAGTAGCAAAAATGAGAGGATCAGGAGAAGATCATACCATGGCATGGAAGCTCCCAGCTACCCGCAACCCCCAGGAGGTGGTGCATGTCCTGCAAAGATTCCAAGCACTGTAACGCACCACCTGCATCCTCTGTGTGACACGCGTTCCACCAAGTTCCAGGCCCTGGGCACAACCACCGTGCAGCTAGGGCTCTAGTTCCCATGACACACCACCTGTGTCTTCTCCAAGAGGAATATCCTATTAAGGCCCCAGGCCCTGCAACACTCGACGGTCTCTCTTGAAATAGAAACGTCCCATCGTGGCTTAGCGCTCAGTAGCACAGCACCTGCACCTCCCATGGGAAACTGCACCACCAGAGGGACAAGACCTGTACTATGTTGGCGAACACCCCTAATAAAAGGATCTCCTTCCAAGAATCGATCCAATAGAGGGAAGGTCGCTGACAAAGAAAAATCCCTCCCAAAAGGGGCACCAGGAAAGTGACATCCCAATGAAGCCCCAGACTTGGTCTGGGCCATTCCTCTCATATAGAACAGAGGAAGGGACCTCCAGTAAGAGGAGAGAGATAACTGGTAAGACAAAGAGAGTAAACGGACAAGGAGCCAGTAAGGAGAACCTCCCAGCTCTCTAACCTCCACCTCCACTCACCTTCTACCTTTAAAATTTCATCTTTACTTCTCTAGACGAAGAAGCTCCAGAGCTCTCCATCATTGAGGCTCTGTTTTCCTTAATCGTCTCATCTGACTTGATCATCAGAGTGTCCCCATCGAAATTATCGGCTTGGGTCTCCTCTTTTTTTGCAAGTCACACCGATCTAGGAGCTGATCGGAGAGAGGACCAAGCGCCTAAAGGAAGCCCGATGCACCCACGGCATGTCAGAGCTATGGGCCATGATGATCTATGCGGCAATAAATTGGCGCACCAGGTAGGGGGAGATGAGTGCTATCAACTACCGGAAGTCTGACAGCAAGTCCTCCACTACTAGCAAAACACCCATGGATGTCCATGGCCCCATGGTGACCACGCATGCATGGGAAGCTTTCGTCAGCTGCGCTGGGGATCCTCCTCACCATGGTGACTAGCAGAGCTCGAAGAGGGAGCTCCCCACTCCACCACCACCACTTTCGGTGGACCCTCAGATCATCGCACTCGCCCAGTAGGTCCATGCCTTGATCGCAGTAGTGCGTCAGCTTCATCAGTGACACCATTCCCTAACGACCCAGCAGCAGCCAGGGATGTTGGTGGCTCACACCGTCGATCCTCGTACCAGCCTACAGTCCTTCCAAGAGGGATGTTGATAGCCTCCGTCGAGGGGTCCATTGACGAGGCCATCTGCCATCGAGCAGAAAGGTGCCTTGAAGAGCAAGAGTGCAAGCTGGCCGACCTGTCTCGTGGTTTGTGGAGATTTAGGGCTCTCCCAGCGAGCTAGCAAGTCACGATACCCACCCACCTTTCTCCCTCAAAATCCAAGAGAAACTGATTGGAAATCGGTTCCGCATGCCTCAGGTTGATTCCTATGATGGGACAACCGACCCTTTGGACCACCTCGAAAGCTATAAGGCCCTCATGAGGGTCCACGGGGCCACCGACATACTTCTCTACATCACCTTCCCAGCTACACTCCAGAAGGTTGCTCGAGCCCAGTTCTCCTGACTCGAGCCAGGGAGCATCGACTCCTTCAGATAGCTAGAAAAAAGTTTGTGGCATACTTCGATACATGCAGGAAGGTGCTATGCAAGGCCGACAACCTCTTCTCTATCCGCCAGCAGGACCGAGAGCCCCTCCGGGACTATGTGTCTCGGTTTAAAGCCACCACTCTTGAGATTTACTACCTTGACGAGCCAGTTGCTATGCTGGCCCTGAAGAGAAGACTCAAAACTTCTCGCTTTACCTACTCCCTCGATAAGAAGCCTCCGAAGACCTACTTGAAACTCCTCTTCCGAGCCCATAACTGTTGAGTCTCAAGTGGTGCATCCAAGGCTCAAGGGGCCAAGATTTAGGTTTTGGTCCAGTTAGTCATGGTCACACATGATGTATCTAGGGCTAGGAATGAATCCAGGACAAGTCCTAGGTGATAGGCTGAGTTTTGTCAATCTGAACCTTAGAGTTGACTCGTTGTCTGGGAGTCGACTCGTTGGTTGGCACAGTATGGAACAATTGTGAAGTATTTTTATGAGAGTCAGCTCACTAAAGATGGAGTCGGCTCGTGTATGCAGACAGAAACACGATGTTCTAAATGAGCCAACTCGCAATCTGAGAGTCGACTCGTCCAGTGGACTATTTCCAGCTATGAGTCAACTTGCAGGAGGTGAGCCGACTCGAATATCGAGTGTTACCGATCTCGCCGCCGCGCCCGTAGCTTCAGAGCTGGTGACTTGATCAGGCCGTCTAGCCTCGAGGTCTCCGGGCTCCCGATCCTACAAGACAAGGTCAGAAACCCTGGTCGGGGATCCTGGCGAGGGGGCTCCGACGGTCAAGTTAGAAAACGGCGAGAGGGAACAGAGTCTCCAAGGTGGGTCCCTGAAGGAGTCCCAGGCTTAGAGATTATCTTTGTAAAGAAGGTCTCAGGAAGAGTAGAAATTGGGCCAGGTTCCTTCACCGAGCTTGCGCCAAGGGATCCCTTTCGGGATATTGGGTCCTGCTCTTAGTGTCTTTTCTTTTCCCAGCGTCATTTTTTCCTTACCTGGCCGTTAGCTCTTCCCATCCTTTTATCCCATTACGCTGCCTCCGGCTTCCCACCCTTGGGAGGCCTCCTCTTTGCTTTCACCTCCTTTTTTGTCCCTCTCTTTCCCCTTTCCTCCTTTGGTCCAAGAACCCGGCGGCCTCCTTGTCTTGCTTGCCGAGCCTAGCGAGGAAAGGGTAGAGGGAGGATGCCGGCCAGACCTCGGGCCGAGCGTGAGCGCTCTCCTTCCCAGGCGCTGACAATGCCCGTTACCGGGTCCTGTCTTGCCAGGACTTTGCCTCTTGGTTGCGGGACCTGTCGGGCCGAAGCAAACGAGGTTTCGCGCATTGCTGTCGATCGTACTGGCACCCCTCTCAAGGTGCGGCGCGCGCTGCTCGAGGGGTGGTCTCGGAACTCGTGCTCCTGTTCCTCGGTGACCTCACCATGCCGGGCAACCGACCTCGGCCAAGGTGGGCCCCTCCTGGGTGGACAGTTGTCGAAGGAGCAAGAGGGCCCGGCTTGACCTCGACCGAGGTGGAACTGTCTCAGGGCGCCACTCGTCGAGGGGGCAAGGGGCCGCCGGCTTTGGATGAGGTGGACCCCTCCTGGGCGGACACCTGGCGAAGCGGCAGAGAGGCGCTTGGCTTCGACCGAGGTGGACCCCTCCTGGGTGGACACTTGGCGAAGGAGCAAGAGGGCCCGGCCTGACCTCGGCCAAGGTGGACCCCTCTTGGGCGGACACCTGGCGAAGCGGCAGAGAGGCGCTTGGCTTCGGCCGAGGTGGACCCCTCCTGGGTGGACACCTGGCGAAGGAGCAAGAGGGCCCGGCCTGACCTCGGCCAAGGTGGAACCATCTCAGGGTGCCACCTAGCGAGGGGGCAAGGGGCCGTCGGCTTCAGCCGAGGTGGACCCCTCCTGGGCGGACACTGGGCGAAGCAGCAGAGAGGCGTTTGGCTTCGACCGAGGTGGACCCCTCTTGGGTGGACACCTGGCGAAGGAGCAAGATGGCCCGGCCCGACCTCGACCGAGGTGGAACCATCTCAGGGCGCCTCCTGGAGAGGGGGCAAGGGGCTGCCAGCTTCGGCCGAGGTGGACCCCTCCTGGGCGGACACCTGGCGAAGCGGCAAAGAGGTGCTTGGCTTTGGCCGAGGTGGACCCCTCCTGGGCGGGCACCTGGCGAAGGAGCAAGAGGGCCCGGCCTGACCTCGGTCGAGGTGGAACCATCTCAGGGCGCCACCTGGCGAGGGGGCAAGGGGCCGCCGGCTTCGACCGAGGTGGACCCCTCCTGGGCGGATACCTGGCGAAGCGGCAGAGAGGCACTTGGATTCGGCCGAGGTGGACCCCTCCCGGGCGGACACCTGGCAAAGGAGCAAGAGGGCCCGGCCCGACCTCGACTTCGGCCGTGGTGGAGCCACATCTGACCTTGCTGGACTATCCCCGTTCTGCTGAAAGAATTCGCGCGATTCGGATCACGCCCGGCGGAACCTGAGACACGCCACGTCATCGTAACGGCTGATGTCATCGTAACGGCTGTAACATCGAGATTTTAGAATCTCACGATGCCACCTTGGGGAGTTTTTTGGGGGACTAGGTCTTATGTGACCTAGGTATATATATATGTATGTATGCTTTGTTTTATATTATGTTGCAAGAGGCAACCGCATACAATATAGTGGAATCCCCCCTTTTCTTCTTCTCCCTCTCTTCTCTACTAATCCAAAGAATCCATCAACCTTCATAAAACCTGTATCCTACCGCATCTATCTCAGATCGCTGGCAGAGGGTTGTCCATGTAATGAGGACACGCCCAGCATGAATCCTGAAGACATCGCCCAGCATGAATCTTAAAGACATCAGTCAGCATGGATCTTGAAGATTTCAGCCAGTATGAATCTTGATGGATTTTATGGGTGTACAAGGGATTTGGGATATCTCCGAATCGGAGATGAGTTTATTTTTCTGTTTTGATTGTTTAGACTTATCTTATCAGTATTTTGTTTAGGTTGTTTAGAATTCAATTTTTATTTTGTTAGGATTAGATCTTCGATCCTTACTTAAAGGATTGTAAACCTCTTTCGAGGGTGATCAGTATTTGGAAATTAAAAGAAAACCTTTCTCTCTTTCTCCGATCTCCTGCCTCTCTACCCCTCTTCTACTTTCCCTCTTCCCGATTCTTCCTCTCTCTCCTCTTCCTCTCCTTTGTTCTATTCCCTCCCCACTCCTGCTTCTCTTCCAAGTGACTCAACCAAAGCGACACCCTCGACCAATCGGAGCCACCCATGTTCTCCCCACCAATCAGCGCCTCCATAATCCACCGAGACATCATCTTCAGCCTTCCCCCCCACGACCGTCATCTCTGTTACCCGCTGTCGCCCGCTGACACCCGACAATTGCCCATCCCTTGCCCAATCCATCGAGCTCCACGGCCACCATCAAGCTCTAGTATCAAGCCCTCGCCAACTATTTTCTGTGACGCCAACCATTGATCTCGTCAGAAAATCACCCTTCGGTCCAGCACCGTCGGCCGTTTCACCCCCTCTGCTTATGAGTAGGACCACCAACAATTAGAAAGCCATCGGTCCTCCCTCTCTCCCACGACCGATCTTTCCCAAGGCCATCGATGAGCCTTACCGATCTCCTCCTCCATTCTCCCGTCTGAGCATCACTCCTCATTCACCATCATCGACACACGGCCCGAAGCCGAGCACCCCACCTCGACTTTGCCTCCTCCCTTCCACTGTCACCAGCTGCCGTCCACTCCATCGCGACCACCGCCACCTGCCGGACTCCACTGGACGATCTCCTCAGCACCGTCGTCAACGAGGACTCTCCGTAGGCCTCCCTCTGTTCCACCCTCATGATCCGTGGAGAAGAGGAAACTCGGCACGAACGTGAAAGCAGGAGAGCCGCACGATTTCCAAAGCTGCATGATTCTCAAAATCGCACAGATGCCAAAGCTGCCCGGATCTCAAAGCCACAAAGATATCAGAGCACTGGGTTTATTGGGATTAACTTGATTTATTTATTTATTTTTGATTTGGGATTGATACATCACTTGTTTTTGGTGTTCCAGGTCTAATGGCTTCTGATCCACCTCGCTCGTGAACCGTCGATCCGGAATTTTTACCATCTCTAGATGATCTCAGCCTTCCAGGATTCATGATATTCTATGTTTCAGGTGAGACCACTTCAATAACTTAATATAGATCTAATCAATTGCTGGATTGATACTAATTGTCCTATCTTTTATTTAATTAGATCTAATTTTATTGAAATTGGACAGTCCTAACCTAGTGGTCATTCCATAACGATCAACGGTCCAATATTTTGAATATTTTGATCGTGCATGCCGATCGGATCAATTTTTAGATTGGATCTTGATTTGATTAGGATAATTTCATAGTTTAAATTCTTAATTGTATTAATTATCTGCTAGTCTTTATCTTTAATTACTTCATTAATTATTTCACTGATCTCATTAAGGTCCTTAGATCTAGGATTTATTGGTCCATCCCACATCAGTTTTTGGTATCAGAGTCATAGGTTAGATTAGGGACAATCTCATTGCATTTGAATTATTTGTATTAAAATTTTAAAATCAAAATTAAAAAAAAAAATTCAAAGATTGGTATTCAATGTTTTTCTCAGTCGTACGTATCTTGACATAAGGTTGCCTTGGCATAACTTTATGTTATATTGAATGGTTGTCCTATGATACAACAAGATTGAATAGACCAAAAAAAAAAAAAATTGATTGTGTGTTAACTACATTGATTGGACACCTTGATTACTGCATTACATTTTCATAATTAATCTAAGGGCATTAACCTCTTAATCAGATAAGGTGGGGAGTTGATTACCCTTCCTTAGCCCACAAATCACTATCCTCTTTTGCATTGACCTAAACCTTAAAATTAAAATTAATTAGATGCCGCCCTAGGGACATCTGAGCTCATTACGACAAGGATACTTAAGAATTATACCAAGCTAGTTTCAATCATTGGAATGGTGTCTAGGAAAGTGGTTCAGGGATCTTAGTCCCGAAGAAAGGTAGTTACTTAATTGGTTCTGTTTGCTGACCTGGCCAATTAAATTGGTGTCTAAGGAAAGCAACGAGGGACCCCCGCCAATCTTACACTTACCTGGCTAATTTGGTGAATTGGTTCGAACTTGGAGTGCTCAAGGATAACTTGAAATAATTAGGAGCAGTCTAGTTCTAGGGTTACTAGAATAGAATTGTCTTATTTGTTTTACTTGATTATATATATAAAAAAAAAATCTAAAGAAACCTGTATATCCTTGAAACTTACCTCACCTCTAAAAAAATTGTACATGACAACTAGGTCAAGGATCAAGTACCAATCAAAACCTTCCCCCTTAGATAACAAAATGGATCTCAATTTAGAAGCTGCCCTTCAGGGAATCATCGGTAAACTTGAAGCAATTGATAGCAAGTTAAGATCTTTAGATGCAAGGGTAGGAACCCTGGAGGAGGAACAACTAGTGAACACAAACCACCCTGTCAGGAACTCTTCATCAAGAATTACAGACCCTAGAGATCCTAGAGACTGAAATGACTACCCAGGTTATGAGGGTGGTCATACTCAGACCCTTCGACTTGACCCTAGGGATTAACATGATTATCCATGTTTTGATGTAGGTAGTCATCAAACACTTCGACCTTATCATAACCCAATCGATCAGGATGAACGAATTA
Source organism: Areca catechu (assembly GCA_021397845.1). NCBI lineage: Eukaryota > Viridiplantae > Streptophyta > Magnoliopsida > Arecales > Arecaceae > Areca > Areca catechu. The sequence goes on along the minus strand of CM038050.1, from coordinate 70,656,207 downwards.
TGAGGAGTGTTAAGGTTAAAGCCCCGAGTTTCGTAGGTCACCTAGATCCTAAAGAATACATTGACTGGGAAGCTGATATGGATCACTATTTCACTTGGTATGACATGTCCGAGGATAGGAAAGTTAGGTTAGCCTAAAAGAGGTTGTTGGGTCAAGCTAAATTATATTGGCACAATGTCCAAAGATTAACCACTCATAGGAGACAGGATCCCATTGGAACATGGGATGAGATGAAGGATAAGCTTCGCGAGAAGTATCTTCCTGCATCTTATCAGCAGCGACTTCTAGACCAATGGCAAAGGTTGACCCAGGGAACCAGATATGTAAATGATTATATTAACAAATTTGAGGAATATCTTATGCGATGTAATATGAATGAAGACTCGTTTGTCACTTTATCACGATTTAGAGCTGGACTGAGAGAAGATATTCAAAGGGAATTGTTTATGAGAGAGGTCTATAGTCTAGAGCAAGCATATCAACTAGCCCAGGACTATGAAAGATTCCAGAAGATGTCTATTACACGTAGACCTGAGCCTTCTAGACCAGGAATTTTAGGTCCAAGGTCTAGCATGAATCAAGTCCCAACTGGTCCACAACCTAACATGAATCAAGCCCCTGGTAGTCGGCCCCGTCTACAACCCCACCAATTAAGAGAGATGATAAAGGAAAAAGGATTATAGGAGAGACTTCCCGAGGAATTAGCTCTAAGATCCAATGATTAAGTGTAATGAAATAGGTCACGTGGCTAGTCAATGTCCATTTAGAATATTACATATAGGAGAACTTGAAGAACATGAAAATCTAGGTAATGTCCTTGAAGAGGAAGTCTACATTGCTAACCCAGGATTAGCTAACGCCTTCGAAGAATATGACCATCTCCAAAATGAGGCTTGAGCTGAGGAATGATTAGGAGTGGTTAGGTGTGTATTGACTCAACCCAAGAAAAAAAGTGAAGACTGGCGCAGGACCACTATCTTTCATACCTTCATTGGTCAAGGCAATAAGGTATGTAAGGTAATCCATGACAGTGGTAGCTGCATCATTGCTATCTCCATCGATACCATTTCGTGCCTAGGATTAGCACTTGTAGACCATCCGAGTCCATACAATGTGGCATGGAAGATGCTTCATCTATCCTAATTAGACATAAGTGCCTTGTCCCGATTAAATTTCAATCATATCAAGATAAGATCTGGTGCGATGTGTTACCAATGGAAGTGGGTAGCATTATTCTTGGCAGACCTTGGCTCTTCGATCAGGATGCCACTCTTTATGGCCGATCCAATATCTGTACATTCATGAATCAGGGAAAAAGGGTTATTGTTTATCCTTCACATCCTAGAGCTACCAAAAAAGTTGTAGAAGGAAACCTTAAACTTCAGAGGTAGAAGAAAAGTCTATACATAATCAATCTTAAAAAGTTTGAATATAATAATAGCTCGATAAATAAATCTATTGGTGTGAGTCCGTTTGAAGTTATTCATGGTTGTCGTTCTAATAAGATTAGTGGAAAAACTAATATAAGTAATTAAATGAATAAACGGTTAGCAGATTCTCACCAGCAAGTTAAGGATTTTGCTGAGGGTGATCATGTCATAATTAAGGTTAGATCTGAATGGTTTCCACTAGCAGGCCCATTCAAAATTTTAAAGAAAATTGGACCGAATGCATATGTTATTGATCTACCATCTGATTATGGGATTAGTCATACTTTCAATGTTTTGGATCTAATTGAATATGAAGAATCAGCATTGATACCTAGTGGTCCATTTGAGCCTGCATCTTCCTTTGAAAGAGATCCTTCTCTTGAGAGCCCATTAGCCTAAATGAGAGAAAAGCACGATGTGATCGAACATATTTTTGATGAGCAGATCAAGTCTTTGAGGGGTCGAAACTACTACCACTACATGGTTCACTAGCGAGGCAGGCCGAAGTCAAAGGATTCCTAGATTACTGAAGAGGAGTTATAGAATTGATCCAAATCTATTTGAGTGCCTCCACCCTGACTCGACGAAGTCGAGTTCTTCCCATCCAAGAAAAAATTGATGAGGACATCACCCAGCACGAATCCTGAAGACATCACCAGCATGAATCCTGAAGACATCGCCAGCACAAATCTTGAAGATTTTAGCCAGCACAAATCTTGATGGATTTTATTGGTGTACGAGGGATTTGGGATATCTCTGAATCGGAGATGAGTTTAATTTTCTGTTTTGATTGTTTAGACTTATCTTATCGATATTTTGTTTAGGTTGTTTAGAATTTAGTTTTTATTTTGTTAGGATTAGATCTTCGATCCTTACTTAAAGGATTGTAAACCTCTTCCGAGGGTGATTAGTATTTGGAAATTAAAAGAAAACCTTTCTCTCTTTCTCCGATCTCCTGCCTCTCTACGCCTCTTCTACTTTTCCTCTTCCTAGTTCTTTCTCTTTTTCCTCTGTTCTATTCCCTCCCCATTCCTTCTGCTTCTCTTCCAAGTGACTCAACCAAAGTGATGCCCTCGACCAACCGGAGCCACCCATGTTCTCCCCACCAATCGGCATCTCCACAGTTCACTGAGACATCGTCATCAGCCTTCCACCCCACGGCCGTCATCTCCATTGCCCGCTGTCGCCCGTTGACATCCGACAATCGCCCATCCCTTGCCCGATCCATCGAGCTCCATGGTCACCATCAAGCTCCGGTATCAAGCCCTCGCCACTTATTTTCTGTGCCACCGACCGTTGTCTTGTCAGAAAATTATTGGAAATTGTGTCCCAAAGCCAATCACTTAGGCTGTAGGCGGTTGTGCTTAGTATTGTAATTTGTATATGAATTAATAAAACTTTATTTTGGCAGCTCATCACATTATTCATGTCCCTGTAATGAACTCTGTTTATGTGATGAAGTCCTTAGGACTGCACTGACTTCGATATAGAGAGGATATATCAAGTGGTCCTTTTAAAAGTTTCACAACCAAATGATACATTATATAGGACAGCAATGTATCAAGTGTAGGTTGTTGTGGTTCACATCGTTTGGTTGTCCTCTTGACCAAAGGAGTGTGGTGACACTGATGTGATCTGCAAGTGGGATGTGTGACATCTCATTGAACGTGACTCTGTGGAGTTCCTTTCTGCCAAAGGATTGCTCGTGATTGGATATGGATATATGTGTCCCTCCGACCTGAGGTCACCATGGTAGCTTGCAAGCTACTCCCTATGCTTTGGTGCCGGACTACCCGGATTTCTAATATGGTGATGGAAGATTTCTGGGTACAAGCAAGTACTTATGGAGCAGCGGTGGACCAAGATGAAATTGACCTGTCCAAATTGTTTGGATTGAATGTCTCGTAGTGTCTCAATTTAGCAAATCCTCGGTAGGAATAGTTTTAGTGAGGAGTCACTGGACTTGCGAGGTCGAGACATATTGTGGATTGACTCAGTTAAGGTTGACAGTCTAACCCAAGGTCATCTTGAGCATTGAAGGTCAAAGAGATGAATTATATGGTAACCATATGCCAGAGGTTCGATAGATTGCTCTCGTATCTTCGACCTATCCGGATGCCGGGACCTATTGCTAGATGGTATCTTGTGCTGGTACTGGAAATGTTCCAATACTACCGTTTAGATTCGAACCTATGAGGTCACACGCCATAGAGAATTTCTTCCTGATTCGGGAGTCGATCAACGATTGGGAATCATTTCGGTATTAAGGTCAAACGGTCTGATTGAGCATACATTTGATTTTTTCTAATCAATCTGGTCTGATTTGGATTGACCAGGATTGGTTTGAGTCAACCAGGAACTGTTCTTGGTAGACCAGGACTGGATCCGGTTTTCTTACTGATCGGTTTTGGTCAGACTGGGATCTTTTTGAACCGGTTTAATACATAGCATATTTACACGGTGTTTTCTCCCAGAAATTTATTAACACCGGTTTGAAGACTTGCTTGGGTTCGCTGCTTACAGTTTTGCCCTGTTTTATCACTTGAATAGGATTTCAAATTATGATCTATTGCACAGTGATATGAAAATGGGTCTCACGGTGGTCTCTCCCGCACGTCGTTCCTTTCTCTCAGTCCCTATTTTCATGGTGATATAGCCCCTTTGTTCTCTTCCGACAGTTCCCAGCATTTTAAACCGATCAAGAGCCAATTCAAAAGTGTTTAGGTTTTATCTGGACTTCTCTCACGATGTCTTCCCAGCCTTCATGGGTTTTCTCTGCCTCATATTTATCTTGGTTGAAGGTCGTGAGAGATAGGGAGAGGGGAAGGAACAGGGCATGCGATAAGAGAGGAGCATAGAGTTTTTTTTTGGGACGAAGATCTGAGTGTAGAAATTCATGGAGCGTCCCTGAAATCCTTCCCTGTTCTTTAGTTTTCAGTATGTGCTCTTGGTGGAGTAAGGGCGGTCTTGGAGAAGACCGTCTGTGAAGATCTGATTGGTTTTCCCTGCTCCACATTTCAGTGACCTGTTTTTGATTCCTGGAGGACTAGCATCCATCTGGGAGTTGGATCAGTGAGAGCCTGTGCATGGATACTCTAGAGGGTGGACATTTGGACACCTTGAGAGATTGGACCGATCCCTTTTTCTTGCTGTTGCTTATGTGTTATAGATCAAGTGGAAGCTCTGTTTGCTGATTTGTTTTGAAGACTGCTGGAGTTCACATTGGCATCTTCTTCCATATTTGGTTTGCTGTTGAAGGAGTTCAACCGACTGCCTTGTTTTGCTGTTGAAGGGAGTCTAGTTGCTGCCTTGATTTGCTGTTGAAGGAGTTCAACCGACTGCCTTGTTTTGCTGTTGAAGGGAGTCTAGGTGCTGCCTTGATTTGCTGTTGAAGGTGTTCAACCAACTGATCATTTCTGGTCAAGAAGGGAGTCGGCTTCTTCCTGCTTCGATCCAAATTCATAACAAAAAGGAAGCTCTATAAGGTATATTATTTCCTTTTATTATCATGCATGTTTATATCTAGATTTTATCATATTGCTTATGATCATTGCACTTGCCTATACATGCCTGTGTATTAGTTACATGCATCATGTTTATGTTAGATCCCGTGCATGAGTAGGCTTTTCCGTTTGCATGTTTAAAAACAAAAATTAATTATGCAATACCTACTCCCTAGTATAGCATGCCTAGGGTAGGCGTCCGATGCACTGGTTTTTTTCTTTCAATGGTATCAGAGTGAGGTTCCTGTGTAGCATATCATGATTGCATGTATTGTTGGTTTTGGATCTGTATCTAGATTAGGGATTACTTTTAGGAACCTAGATGAGACCTTCACCATGGCCGTGTCTCCGTGAGATTAATCAGGGTTTAAAACCTCTAAGTTTCTATAGCACGAGGCGGTTCGTCTGTGTTGTCCTTTTTAGAAGGATCCTTAAAGAAAATCTACGGTATTAAAAATGTTTTAATCCTAATACATGATTATACATTGGCATATCTAAAATTGTTAAGGCTTGCAATATTATAAATTGATATGATAGGACTAAATATGATGCATGAAAGATGTAAAAGGGTTTTACATGAATTTAATTAAAAATATTTTAATTAAAAGTTAGCTTATAATCTAACAATTATGAATTAAAAGATTAATTAAATGATAAACCAGATTAGGGTTTATGAAACCTAATGTCATTTGAATAAGCCATCCGGGTTAATTGGGTTAACTGTCTGATTGGATTCGTTTATTGGGTTAGAGCTAAGGTTAGTTGAATTGGACTTAAGAGAACTAATCAAATGTTGATTAAGGACCTTCTCTTTAGTATCTATCTAATAGTTAGATGGGTTAGTCCATTCTTCTAAAATGGTTCTAATTAGTGGCTCTGTGGTAAGCCCGAGTTCTTAGGCTGGTCTAATCAAGTCTGGTAAATCGATTGGTGTCTAGGTAGGTTTGGCAATTTTGATCATGGCTGCATGAGGCTACCTCTTTCCTGGCCAACTTGGTTGGTATCTAAGAAAGATGGTTAATGACGGATACTCACGCATGATCTCACCTACCTGGCCAATCTTGTCAACCAGAACTGATTAGAAGAGCTTATTGATTTGAGTTAACCTATGTTACTCAAGCTGATTAGCCTGTCTGATCTTTAGGTGCCCATGGACCAACTTGTTGAATTTAATTCAATCCTCCCAAGAATTGATTTCATCAGTGGGAGGTTGATCCATGTTTCTTCTCTCTATTCTTCTGTCATAATTTAATTAAAATCCTCTTAAATTATTAGGTCCTGAAAAGGACTAAGTCAATGAGTTGATGGTGTCTTTGCTTCCCATTAAGTGGGTTAGTAATGAGTCATTTAGCTTGGTGTACATCGGCAGTTCCAAAGAATGGGTGTGCATCTAGTTACTAGAAATACTCTTCCATAGATGATGGTTCAGTGCAACCTTCTTAACGGTGATCAGGTGGGTCGGTCAAAGTCGGGCTTAGTCATTCGTTAGCTGGAAGCATTGTATTTGTCATATTAATGGTTAGACCTAACTAGAGACCCGCAATAGGAGGCCCCAAGGCCGATTGGGGGTTTTGTGGGGCAAAAATTTATTACTGGAAGTTGCTTAGGAAAGCAATTGGTTAGAGAACCTACCTTTAGGCGCGTATGGGTGAGCCAGCCAAAGTTGGGCTCATACGTGGTCTATTAGATTTCAGTACCCACTATGAAATGTTGATTTCATAGATTGGAGTTTGAGGCTCCCAATCTAAAAAATTAGTGGGAGGAACTTTTAGACTAAAGTCCAAGTCTTTTTGGTTTAATTGATTAATTTATATACTGATTTGATCTTAATTTTTCTTTCAGATGTCTTCAAACCTTTCGCTCCAGTCACTTCTCGATAGCGAGAAGTTAAAGGGTCCCAATTTCGATAGCTGGTATCGAAAATTGAGGATTGTCCTGGAGCACGAGTGGATCCTTTATGTGATAATGGATCTAGCACCCGAAATCTCTCCTGCTAATGCTCGGAGTTTGGTCAAGAATACTTATTTGAAGTGGGTTTCTGATCGGACTACTGTCCGATGCATAATGTTAGCGGCAATGTGATAAATCATGAATTTACATGATTATTTTAAGTATTTTAGTTTATTAATGGTGCTAATATTCTTTTAATAACCTAATTTCATAATTAAATTGGACCTTTTTGCATAACTAATTATTTTAAAAATATCTTTGAAAAATGTGAAATTAGAGTACGTTCATGAAAAATCGATTTCAAGTCAAAGCATCACACATCCATTTAAATGATTAATAAAATATTAAATAATTATAATTAATCGGTAAAATTAATAAGTTTGAAACCCGTCAATAGGTAGAGCTTGATTTATGGAATCCAACGACGCAAACAGTACCTAAATCAGGTTTGAAATGAAGAAGTTATGAGTTTTTCTTGATTTTTGCACACATTTTGATGCTGCACAATTTTTGGAGCAGCCGGTCCACCATGGACCGGCAGCTGGGTTTACAAACCGTTGGATGGTCCACCGGCAGCCATTGCTGCCGGTCCACGGAATAGGGCATGGACCACAGCCCTCCAGAGGCGCCGACTTTTGCCGGGAAGCACGCCGGTGATGTCCCTGGCCGGAGGAGAAGCTCCGGCGGTGGTTTGACGGTCGGTGGCGGCATTTTTCGGTGGCAAAGGAGAGGAGGCAGCCCACGTTCTCCACGGCCAAGCTCCTCCACGCGTAGGCCAAGCTCCTCCATGCGCGTTGCCGAGCTCCTCCACGCGCACGGCCAAGCTCCTCCACGTGCAGCCCACGCTCTCCATGGTGGCGTTCTCCACGGCCACGCCCTCCATGGTGGTGCAGTGCACGGGCAAGCACTCCACGGGCTGCAGGATGTTGCCAAGCTCCTCCACGCGCAGGCCAAGCTCCTCCATGCGCACATCCATGGTGGCGCAGCCCACGTCCTCCACGCGCACGTCCACGGGCGTTCTCCACGGCCAAGCTCCTCCACGCTCACGGCCAAGGGCAGTCCACGGGCGAGCTCCATGGACGCTGGGCGTTTTCCATAAGTTGGCTTGCCGGAGCGCAGCCCACGAGCGGCGTAATCAACGGAGCAGTAATGGAGCAGTCATGTTTTTTTTTGTCCCACATCGCTAGTGTGCAACGAGCTCCCCTCTCCGGTCAATTATAAAATGAACCCCAATGCACAAGACAGAGGGATCCCGGAGAAAAGACAAGGTATAGGGTAGAGGGCATTGCTTGGGTTACGGGTTGGCTTTTGGGAGTGAGGTTTCTTAAAGGAGAGCGTGTCCTTACACCATCTTCCAGCTCTCTCTCTCTCTGAGATCAATATCCGAAGAAGAAGACGCAGAGGAAGCCCAGTTCGCTCCACGGAGTACGAAGGAAGGAGCTATCTTCCCGACGAGGCTACGTCGATCTGTTCTTATCTTTGTTACTTGTTTGGTTAATTTAGTTTTTTTTTTGCATTATATTTAGACCTTAAATTAAAATCAATGCAATATTTCTTTTTTTTAATTACTGTCTTTCGTCTTGTCTGCAAATAGATGCTAGGATCTAAATAATAGATCCTAGTGCCACGTTTTCCTGCAATTTTAATTTTTATATTTTTTCGACTTCAAATATTTTTTTTTACAAGGTCAAAAAGATTTCAAATCCTAAACACCGCCTTCTCTGTGGATTCGACCCGACTCCTCTTGCTACGCATTTTTAAATATTTTAAGAAGTCAGATTTTAAACTGATAGCCACGGTATTTTAACGACAACCCCGCGATCCTACCACAATGAACGACGAGTTCAGTCGCAAATTCAAGGAAGCCCGGCCAAACGAGATCCTTCAAATGTTGAAGGAATCTTTTGGCATGCCAGACGATGTGGAGTGGTACAAAGTGTCTTGTGCCATCTACAATACCAAAATGCGAAATGGCGGTTCGGTTACTGATCATGTATTGTACATGATCGAAATGATCGAACGATTAGGCAAGCTCGGATATCCCTTGCACGAGCAACTCGGCAAGGATGCGATCCTGAATTCTCTATCCTCTTCCTATCTTGACTTTCTCTATCATTATAGAATGAATAAGCCTGCAGTCAATTACTATGCTTTGATGGGGTTGCTGCAGACTTACGAGAAGGACCACCAACTGAATAAGGGGATGGTGAATTTAGTGGAAGGTTTTAGAGGTCGTCGTCCCTTTAAGAAAGAGAAGAAGAAAGGTAAGGGAAAGAAGGTGCAGAGTGCTCCTAGCCCAAGTCAGGCCAAGAAAGTAAAAGCTGATCAAACTGGTGCATAGTGTTTCTATTGTAAGAAGTAGGAACGCTGGAAGAGGAACTGTCCTCTTTATCAGGCATCCTTAGACTTGAAGAGGCCAAGGAAGGGAAAGCAACAGGGTGCTGGACAAGATATTTATATGATAAAACATTATAATTTCTCTATTTGTGACATTGCTAACTGGGTATTGGATACTGGTAGTCCTATTCATGTTTGCAATTCGTTGTAGGGACTGCAGGTTAGCAAGAGATTCGAGGATGGGGAGCAGTTCCTGAGCGTCGGAAATGGAAATCATGTTTTAGTACTGGCAATCGAAATTCTGAGTCTTATTTTTGAGTCTAGTACTGTCGAATTAGTCGACTGTCATTATTGTCCTAGTTTTATTATGAGCATTATCTCTGTAGGCCTATTGGCCAATTGTGGTTATGAACTTTCAATAAAAGAAGATTTTTGCAAAGTTATTATGAATAACTCTGTGATAATGAAAGCTAAGTTAAATAATGGCATTTATGTTTTGTCACGGCCTGTAATATAATGTTTACATCTAGCAAAGGCCCAAGGATAGAAAATGTTAGTGACTTGTATTTATGGCACTGTAGGCTAGGTCATGTTAACCAAAATAAGATAAACAAGTTGCGAGGAGAAGGCCTCCTCGAGGTCAGTGATTCTAACTCACTGTCCACTTGTGAATCCTATTTGCTTGGTAAAATGACCAAGTCACCTTTTACTGGAAAAGGTGAACGAGCTATAGAACTTTTGAGTCTCATACATACTGATGTATGCAGATCCATGTCAGTTAGTGCTAGAGGTAGATATAGATATTTCATTACATTTACAGATGACCTTTCCAGGTATAGTTATGTCTTCTTAATGAGACATAAATCTGAGTCGTTTGAAATGTTCAAACGATATTGTAATGAAGTGGAGAAACAAACTGAAAAGAGTATTAAAATCCTCCGATCTGATCGAGGCAGTAAATACCTATCCGGTGAGTTCATGACATATCTTGAGGAGAACGGGATTCTCTCTCAATGGACTCTTCCAGGAACACCCCAGTTGAATGGTGTGTCTGAAAGAAGGAATCGAACCCTGTTGGACATGGTTCAATCAATGATGGGCTTTGCAACTTTGCCACTGTCCTTCTGGGGATATGCACTTGAGACAGCTTGTTACTTGCTGAATGATGTTCCGAGTAAGTCTATTCTCTCCACTCCATATGAGTTATAGACTGGACGTAAGCCCTCAATTTCACACCTTCAGGTCTGGGGTTGTCTGGCTTATATAAAGCGTTTAGACTCAGATAAACTTGGTCCTAGGTCTGATCGGTGCCTATTCATTGGTTATCCTAAGGAAACAAAAGGAGATCCGGTAGAGTACCGCATCAGCCAGACATATATTATGGTTTCTTGGTCCGGGACAGTGATCCCATTGAGCTCGACGAGAACGATGAGGATTCGATCACCTATATCGATGCACTTCAGAGATCTGACTCTGTGGCATGGCTTGGAGCCATGCAATCCGAGTGGAGTCCATGAAAATCAATAATATATGGACATTGGTTGATCCACCTGAAGGGATAAAACCCATCGGGTGCAAGTGGATTTTCAAGAGAAAAAGGGGTGCAGATGGGAAGGTGGAGACCTATAAAGCCCGTCTGGTTGCCAAGGGGTATCGTCAGCGATATGGTATCGATTATGATAAGACGTTCTTCCCTGTGGCAATGCTCAAGTCCATTCGGATCATGCTTGCTTTGGCAGTATATTTTGACTATGAGATCTGGCAAATGGATGTTCGAACTGCTTTCCTGAATGGGGAGCTGGATGAGGAGGTGTATATGATATAGCCTAAAGGGTTTGCATCCACAGATGAGTCAAAAGTGTGCAAATTGTAGAGGTTCATTTATGGACTCAAGCAAGCATCTCGAAGTTGGAACATGCGATTTGATAGGTGTGTCAAATTGTATGGCTTCGTTAGGAACGGAGAGGAACCTTGCATCTATAAGTGGGTTAATGATTCTGTGATTGTATTCCATGTATTATATGTTGATGACATTCTCTTAATCAGGAATGATATCGCAGCATTGCAAGGAATAAAGGTCTGGTTATCATCTCAGTTCTCCATGAAGGACTTGGATGAAGCTTCTTACATACTAGGTATGAAGATCTATAGAGATAGATCTAAGAGGCTTCTGGGATTGTCCCAGTCTATGTACATTGATACCGTGTTAAAACGGTTCAGCATGGAGAATTCCAAGAAAGGCTATCTCCCGATAGGTTCTGGAATTATTCTTTCCAAAAAGGATTGTGCAACAACTTCTAAGGAAAGAGAGCATATGATTAGAGTTCCTTATGCTTCTACAATGGGCTCTATCATATATACTATGACATGTACTAGACCAGACATGGCATACTCACTAGGAGTGGTGAGCAGATACCATTCTGACCCAGGTGAGGCGCATTGGAAGGTGATTAAGACCATCCTTATGTATTTGAGAAATACTAAGGACCAATGGCTGATTTATGGAGAACCTGACTTGAAACTTGTGGGGTATACTAACTCCAGTTTTTAGTCAGATAGAGATGATAGCAAGAGTGTGTCAGGATTTGTGTTTACCCTGAATGGAGGAGCAATCTGCTGGAAGAGTTCCAAGTAGGCAATAGTTGCAGACTCGGTATGTGAAGCAGAGTACATTGCAGCATCAGATGCAGCAAAGGAAGCCGTGTGGTTGCGGAAGTTCCTGGGAGTGCTAGGGATGGCACCTTCCTTAGATGGTCCTGTTATAATATATTATGACAGCATAAGAGCCATTGCTCAAGCTAAGGAGCCAAAGTCTCATCACCGCACCAAGCACATTCTGCGGTGCTATCATCTCGTGCGAGAGATCATGGAACGAGGTGACATCAATTTTATGAAGATCGATGAAAAGGAGAATCTGGCCGACCCCTTCACTAAAGCCCTCAGAATCAAAGAGTTCGACTATTATAAAAGGGAAATGGGTATTAGATACTGTTCTGATTGGCTTTAGTACAAGTGGGAGTTGTTGGGAATTATGTCCCAAAGCCAATCGCTTAGGCTGTAGGCGGTTGTGCTTAGTATTGTAATTTGTATATAAATTAATAAAACTTTATTTTAACAGCTCATCATATTATTCATTTCCCTGTAATGAACTTTGTTTATGTGATGAAGTCCTTAGGACTGCACTAACTTTGATATAGAGAGGATAAATCGAGTGGTCATTTTAAAAGGTTCACATCCAAAGGATACAACACGTGCTAGCATGTTCACCCGGTTCGAACCATGGTTCGAACCTTGATTCGAACCTGGTTCGAACCCTGGAGCTAGGGTTTGCAACACGTGCTAGCATGTTCACCTGCAAACATGGTTTAATCCAATTAAACCCTTGATCAAAACCCTTTTGTGTGTGACTCATTGGTTCCACATCTGGCCAGCAGTGGGTCCGGGTGTAACTTGACTTGATTCGATTGAATCACATTCAAACCGATTTAGGTCAACTCAAGCTAGCCCGACTAGGTCAATTAGAATCCAATTCTAATTAACTGATCAAATTACCATAATTCAATCAAACCACCACAAGGCAAGATTAACGTCTAGCAATGTATCATGCCTACCTAGAAGATGTGAAATTTTGGTAGAATTACCAAAATACCCTTCAGTGGTGAGTTACCGGGCAATTCAGTCATTCGATCATCTTGCACCCTGAATATTACTATGGATATGGATACTTGTCAAATCCAATTTCATATTCATTCCTAGCTCAATCTGATAATGATGATTAATTAATGAACCATTAGAAACTATTTCTAATGTTCATACTTTGATCAAAGATTTTCCGAATCTTCATTTGATCGAAATCAGTTGGATGCGATTCCCTCTTACTAGGGTTGATCGATTCCTTTTTGACCTACTCACAACCTCCATAAGCAATCCACCATACCCAGTATCACCCCATGCATGACTCAGTGTCATGATTGAGTATGAACCAAAGTATGGATTCATGCATACAAGGTACCATGGCAGTCTCAGGTCAAAGAACCACATGCACTACTCCCACTATGAGAATTATCTATTGACAAACAGATAAGGTTCCATTAGATGTTTTCAAGCTGGATCCATTCAGTGAACTCATTCTCTAATGAGCACCCACATCCTATTATTAGTATCAAACACAAGTGACTGTGAGATCAGTCACCCTCTTCATCAAGTATACATAGGATGTGCTGGTCTTGTCGGAAACATTGATCCCCTACTCAACGTCCCATCGACCAGGAATATTTTAGATTAGGGTTTTAAGGCTTTAGGTCTCACTGTTATGATCTCATCATAACCCTAGAATCATAGCCCTAATCTATGGGGTTCATCATATAATAATAAAATAATTAAGACACAACGTATGATGAAAATAAAATGTCTTTATTAATTGATAATGTCAATACATTGGTTTGGGATACAAAGAAAAATCCCATCGAAATACAGCATTTTGATTGGCCTTTAGGGCATAATCCTTTCAACATGAGAAACAACACATCAAGCATTTTTAGGGAAAGCATGGGACCACTCCTCACTCACTCAACAACCCCCCAACCAACTTACCATGTGGGATGCCACATCACATGACACCTAGGGCTCCACATCAGCAATTAGAAGCCATGTCAAAGCCACCTAGGTGCCGCATAGCAAGTTGTTACAATCTCTTATCTAGAAGTTGTTTCTTGTTGCAACTATGTAACCAAAGGAGTTGGATTTAACTAGAAATGGTTAGCTAACCTAACTCCACCTCCCCTCCTCATTTTGGACGACCCCTAAGGCTATAAATAGGATCCAAGGCTCCCATTGTAAGGCATTCCATGTATGAAATATTTTGAGAATTAATAAAGGTTTTCTTCTTGTTGAGTTCTATCTTGAGTTCTTCTTGTATGGAGTGATTTAGTTCTTCTAGTTGGAGTGATTTAGTCCTTTAAGTTGGAGTGTTTAAATTCATGTTTGAGAAGGGAGTGAGAGGTCCTTTGAGTATGTGTTGGAGAGTGATTGATGCTTTGAAGATTGAAGAGTGTGAAGCTATTTTTAAGTGCTCCAAGTTCAAGCCCCAAGTTCCAAGCCGCCGGCCTTGTTTCTTTCCCTTTCTCTCTTGTTTCCATTCCAACCTCAAATCCCCTTCCATGTCTAATTCCAAGTTTGTTTGCAGGTTCTCTCAAGTTCCCACATCCAAGAGGAAGGTCTCCATGCCATTGATCAAGGGCAAGGTAAGTCTCAAAGTAGAGAGTGATCATTTTGCCTTCTAGTCCTCAAATCCATGAGTGTTGAGAGCTTCTTCTTTTATCAAATATTTTAGCCATCATTATTGGTTGGAAAACTCTTCCTAAGCTTCATTAGATCTGATCATTTGAAGGTTAACTTGCCCTAGTAGTGATGGTTTCCTTGCCATGAAGATCCTAATCTTTATTTTGAACTAAATCTACATTACGGGTATTGTAACTTAGATCAACTAGTCTCCTTATGAAAATTCTTTTATTGGATTAATTTTGCCCATTTATTCGATAATTAATTACTTAAGTTTGCTTGCTGGTTAGCTTGCTAAAACTATCCATTCATCATTTTATTTTTGTCCCCCATCAATTTTTTGGTATCAGAGCTAAAGGTTATAATAGGTCAAGTGTTTGATTGCTGAAATTTCTGTTCTAGTATTCATCTAAATTTTTCATAAATTTTAGTAATTTTTTTACAATATAAACAAATCCAAAAAAATACTTTTCTAATACTTTAGTGTGTTAGGATTTGAAATATAAAATTCAAAAAAATATTTTTTAATAATTTCTTGATTTAAAAATATGAGTTCTTAGATCATTTTTGAAGTTCTATCCATAATTCTATTTCTGCCTTTCATTCCATTTAATTTTTAAAAAAATACAAAAATATTTTTTCTAAATTTTTAATTTTTAGATCTGAGATCCAGACTTTGATTTTTGTTATTTTTTACTAGAATTTTGAATTTTAGAAGGATCTAGTGTTAGGAATTCAAAATTTGAATTCAGGTTGGTAAGAGTTAGCTAAACTGCTGGAATCTTCTAGCAAGTGTTTTCAAACTACCTTCTCAACCAAAATTCGAGTTAATTTTAGAAAGATCAAGTGTTTTCAAACTACCTTTGTTTCAACTCTTTTAATGCAGACTTCTTATCTTTCGACAATCTCTCGAACGAGATGGAAGCGTCTTAGAATGTGCTTTGATTTGTGATAAGCTCTTGGTTCCTTAGCTTGAGCGACGGCTCCAGTATTATCACAGTAAAGTGGTACTGGATCTTCAATCTCTGGAACAACGTCCAACTCTGAGATAAAATTCTTCATCCAGACAGCTTCCTTGGCAGCTTCACTAACAGCAATCTATTATGCCTCAGTTGTTGAGTCAGCTACAGTCTGCTTTTTAGAACTCTTCCAGCTTACAGCTCCTCCATTTAGGATAAAAACATAACCTGAAATAGATTTGCTGTCATCTGGATCCGATTGAAAACTATAATTTGAATAAGCTTCCAGTTTAAGATCAGATCCTCCGTATATTAGAAAAATATCCTTAGTCCTTCTCAAGTACTTAAGAATATTTTTCACAGCCTTCCAATGATCCTCTCCTGGATTAGCCTGAAATCTGTTGGCTATACCTAAGGCATATGCCACATCAGGCCTGGTACATAACATAGCATACATTATAGACCCTACTACCGAAGCATAAGGTATAAAACTCATTCTATTTTTCTCTTCAGGTGTCTTAGGAGACATCTTCTTAAAAAGATGTATGCCATGACCTATGGGTAAGTAACCTCTTTTACTTCCCTCCATGCTAAATCTCTTTAGCACTTGGTCAATGTACCTAGACTTGGATAAGCCTAGCATCCTCCTAGATCTATCTCTATAGATCTTGATACCCAATATATAGGATGTTTCTCCCAAGTCTTTCATGGAAAACTGTTTAGATAACCATACCTTGGCTAATTGTAACATTGGGATATCATTCCCAATGAGGAGTATGTCATCCACATACAGAACCAAGAAAACTATGGCACTCCCACTAGTCTTCTTGTACATACAAGGTTCATCCTCATTTTTGATAAAGTCAAACTCTTTGACTGTCTTATCAAATCGGATGTTCCAACTCCTGGATGCTTGCTTGAATCCATAAATGGATTTCTTCAGCCTACATACATGATTAGGTTTAGTCTCCAAGACAAAACCTTCTGGCTGTTACATGTAGACCTCTTCCTCAAGGAAACCATTAAGGAATGCGGTTTTCACATCCATTTGCCAGATTTCAAAATCATGATATGCTGCTATAGCAAGCATAATCCGAATAGATTTGAGCATAGTAACAGGAGAAAATGTTTCATTAGGACTTGCGGTTTTTAATTAGGACCTCGCGAAAGTGAGGGGAGCCTCTCGCAACCCCACCTCTTACCTGGCCAATGGACATGGTAATTACATACTTAAGTAGTACCTAGTTAAGTCTTGTATTTTGAACTTTTCAGTCTAGGAGCCCTAGAAGTTAGGTTTGTACTGCTTGAAGCTCTATACCAATAGTCCCACACTCAGTCTGTTTTGACCCATGGATCCTAATCTTGAATTCTTTTTGAAAACCCTAACTAAAAAGTTTGATACCATAAATGGGGCAATTAGGGTAAATGTGAAAGGAATTAGGTCAAGTGAAGGACCATGTTGGGATACTTGAAAAGACCCCAATGACCCCCACCGAACTTGAGTTACTTAGGTCAATTCCTCGAGGTCCAAGAGTCCATCATCATGAATTCATTACTGAATATAATTCAAGATGAATTCACCATGACTTTATAGAAGAAGTCCATAGGATCCATGCTGAGCCTGAATCACCTAGTCCACCTCCCCTTGGTCCAAGAGCCTAATGTCATGATCTCACCCCTGAGTATAACCCTAGATACCCTTATAAGACTTTATAGATCAGGAGGAGAGAGTCTTTAGGAGCAATTGACCCTCCACTTTTGATAGAAATCCTGAGGTGTATGTTGATTAGGAAGAGAAAATGGATCAATACTTTGAATTTAATGAAATGTCGGAAGTAACAAAGTGTCAATTTGTCAAATCAAAGTTAATCCAACATGCTAAAGTATATTGGAGAGAAGTTAAGTGAAAAAGTTATTATTGTGGGGATAAAATAAGTACTTAGAGAGAAATGAAGAGTAAACTGAGGGAAAAGTATCTAGGTAAATATTATGAGCAAAAACTTTTAGACCAATGGTACAAATTGAGACAAGATGATACACCTGTATTTGATTATATTGCCAAATTCAATAAGTATGAGGGAGATGAAGAAGAGACTAAACCCATAGAAAAATTAGAGGAAAAATCTCCTAAACCTATTGAAGAATTTAAGGATAAAATAGAATCAAAGTCTTGTCCAAATAAAGGGCTAGAAAGAGAAAATCTTAAACCCGTTGAAGATCTTGAGGATGAAGTTTATGAAGCTGGGTCTAACCTTATGGATGAATATGATAAAAAATAATTACTTGAAGATAAAATAATTACTCAGCCTAAAGAAATTAACAACGGGGATAATCAAAATGAAGTCCAAGAGCAAAGCCATGAAGAACAATTCGAGGAGATAATAGAGGACCGGGAATTAATCACTGTTGAGGATTTACATCTAGAGATTAATGAAGGATCACCTAATGGGGTATTGACCATCAGAGAAAACCTATAACCAATTCCAAATGATCAACCCCAAGAAATTGTAGAACCTGCAAAAGAATTTAACATGAGGATTAGAAATGAAGAGATGATAGGAATTGAAAGATGGAAATGGAAGAGATGGAAGATGGAAATTGTAATCCCTGATAATTGCCCTGAGCCTGATTCACCACTATGTTACATGTACTTTCCTATTCCACCAAGCTGGGACATCCACCATACTATTGATCTGGTCCCAGTAATATTCAATAGTTACTTTTTTAAGACTTTATGGTATATGTTAGGAACTAAATTAAGATTCACTACCACTTACCTGAAGTTGTGTGCCAGAGTCTTCAAAGTCATTTAGGGAAATATTGGAAATTAGGAACTTTATTTCTTAGCCTAACAATAAAGTTTAGTCCATAGAAAATAAAGTCCATTTGAGCTTGTTTTATTTTTGTTTGTCTTTTACCATTTAGTATCATTTATGTTTGTCATTTGGTGTCCCATGCATAAATATCCATGATTACGAGAGTCATATGCATAGCATGATTAGTAAAACAAAATTTGAGCAATGAAATTAATAAGCATATGGCTAAATTTTGTAAAAAAAAAAAGCCAAAGAATTTCAGGAAGGAGACTATGTCTTGATTAGGCTCAAAACGATTATATGCCTGTGGTGTAGGTAATTTTCAAAATTGTAAGAAAAATTGGACCTAATATGTGCTAGATATACTATTTGACTTTGGTATTAGTTCCACTTTCAATAATTCTAATAGAATACAAGGAACCGATAATGATACCTAGTGAGCCCGTCGAGCCTGATTCTATCTTTGAGAGTGAGCCAACCCTTGAGTGTCCACCAGTCATATTTCCAAAGCGGCGAGATAGGATTGAGCGATTCTTAGATAACAAGATTATCACTACTCGAAACAAAGACTATCAGTGCTACTTGGTTCATTGGCAAGGATGTCCTGATTCTGAAGAGTCATGGATAACTCGAGAGGACCTACAAAGAATCAATCCCGACCTACTAGAGTATTACCAAAGTCAGACTGAGTCCTACTCGACGGAGTCAAGCTCTTTTCCACCCCGGGAGAAATGATGGGACATCAACAAGAAAAAAATATTTTTCAGCTAATTCTTTTGATATTTTTTGCAGCTAATATAGTGTACTTAGGATTAATGAGAACCTTGGAATGAAGCCCAACAAATCCTTGAAGACAAAGACCAATTCATGAGCCGACTCATGAAAGAAAGCCACCAGTCCCTTGAGTCGACTCAATCCAGATCAAGACCAACTTTAAGCATGACCAAGTCAAAGCCCAAGCAAGTCAAAATACCATTTTTTGAAGCCCGTGATGCCACCTCTTAGAAGCCCATTTTATTCTTCACATGGGACACATTTTTGGAGAGACATAAGAAACAACACATCAAGCATTTTGAGGGGAAGCATGGGACCACTCCTCACTTACCCAACAACCCCCCAACCAACTTGCCATGTGAGATGCCACATCACATGACACCTAGGGCTCTACATCAGCAATTAGAAGCCATGTCAAAGCCACCTAGGTGCCATATAGCAAGTTGTTACAACCTCTTACCTAGAAGTTGTTTCTTGTTGCAACTATGTAACCAAACGAGTTGGATTTAACTAGAAATGGTTAGCTAACCTAACTCCACCTCCCCTTCTCACTTTGGACAACCCCTAAGGCTTAAATAGGGTCTAAGGCTCCCCTTGTAAGGCATTCCATGGATGAAATATTTTGAGAATTTGAAGGTTTTCTTCTTGTTGAGTTCTTCTTGTATGGAATGATTTAGTTCTTCTAGTTGGAGTGATTTAGTCCTTTAAGTTGGAGTGTTTAAATTCATGTTTGAGAAGGAAGTGAGAGGTCCTTTGAGTGTGTGTTGGAGAGTGATTGATGCTTTGAAGATTGAAGAGTGTGACGCCATTGTTAAGTGCTCCAAGTTCAAGCCCTAAGTTCCAAGCCGCCGACCTTATTTCTTTCCTTTTCTCTCTTGTTTCCATTCCAACCTCAATTCCCCTTCCATGTCTAATTCCAAGTTTGTTTACAGGTTCTCTCAAGTTCCCACATCCAAGAGGAAGGTCTCCATGCCATTGATCAAGGGCAAGGTAAGTTCCAAAGTAGAGAGTGATCATCTTGCCTTCTAGTCCTCAAATCAATGAGTGTTGAGAGCTTCTTCTTCCATCAAATATTTTAGCCATCATTGTTGGTAGGAAAACTCTTCCTAAACTTTATTAGATCTGATTATTTGAAGGTTAACTTGTCCTAGTAGTGATGGTTTCCTTGCCATGAAGATCCTAATCTTTATTTTGAATTAGATCTACATTATGGGTATTGTTACTTAGATCAACTAGTCTCCTTATGAAAATTCTTTTATTGGATTAATTTAGTCCATTTATTTGATAATTAATTGCTCAAGCTTGCTTGCTGATTAGCTTGCTAAAACTCTCCATTCATCATTTTATTTTTGTCCCCCATCACCAAGGTAGATCTCCTGTTCTGTTTTCTTTACTTGGGCCATTCTTTGATTAATGTTATGCTTCTGTTTTGATCTCCTCGACCACCTTTTGATCTCAATGCTGGATTTGGGAAGCAGAGAGAACCTTAGCTTCGCTCATCGCCTCATCAGGTTTATGTTCTGAAATGTCGGGTGGGTTTTCCTTCCTCTGTTTTTTGTCCATAAAAGAAGGGATTATGCATCTTTCGCACTGAAAGCTTTTCTTAATGCTTCAAGTGCTTTCAGGTTTCAATATGTTTTCCTATGAAATCACACTTATTATCTCTTCCAAGTCATGCAAAAATGCAGTGTTTGTGAATTCAAATTGAATTTCTTTGATTGTGAACTGCTGATTTTTGTATGGTAAAATATATAAATGATTTCACTTATGATTCCATATAGGATGATGCCATCCATGAAAGCATCTGGGTACTTATTAGCCACCATACTAGATGCTTACATAAACTATATGTAATAAAAAGTATAGTAGTTGCTATCCGACAAAATTATGATCCAATCTAGTGAACCAACTCGCATTCATTCTTTTGCATTGTTCTTCTCTCTTATTTATATAGAAAATAAATTAATTAACATACAATTTTAGTAGAGAAAAAAAGATATACCTAAAGTATAGTAAAGATGGATATATGGAAGAGAAACTAAAAATTGGTAGAAGCTCACAGTGATGAATTAAAATTTTAAAGACTTTTTATTAACCCGGTTTGGCCTCGCAACCCTACATTTTTTCTTCACCTTCCTCTCTCTCTCATCTTCACTCTTTTTTAAAATGATAAAGATTCAAGATAGGACAAAGTATTTGGATGTCCATTCGATTCTCTGTAATATTTGAAGCTTCCTCAACCTTTCATTATGATGACTATTTGATATATCTTTCGAGAGGCCAATAATATCATAAATTTCATCATCTTTTTTATTATTGATCATACTAATTATTACGGCCGTAACGTTGACGTGGCATGTCTCAGATTTCGTTGGACGTGATTCGAGCCACGCGGAGTTTTTTTTTCGGCTGAGTTAGATGCAGCTCCGCCCCGGCCGAGGTCGAGCTCGGTCCGAGTATCCTTCTGCCGCTCTGACAGGTGTCCACCTAGGAGGGGTCCACCTCGGCCGAGGCCGGCGGCTCCCCTGCTCCCTCGCCAGGTGGCATCTTGAGATGGTCCCACCTCGGCCGAGGTCGAGCCGGGCCCCTTTGCTTCTTCGCCAGGTGGCGCCCGGAGACGGGACCACCTTGGCCGAAGCCGAGCGTCCTTCTGTCGCTCCGCCAGGTGTCCACCCAGGAGGGGTCCACCTCGGCCGAGGCCGGTGGCTCCCCTACTCCCTCGCCAGGTGGCACCTTGAGACGGTCTCACCTCGGCCGAGGTCGAGCCGGGCCCCTTCGCTCCTTCGCCAGGTGGCGCCCGGAGACGGGACCACCTTGGCCGAAGCCGAGCGTCCTTCTGCCGCTCTGCCAGGTGTCCACCCAGGAGGGATCCACCTCGGTCGAGGCTGGTGGCTCCCCTGCTCCCTCGCCAGGTGGCACCCTGAGACGGTCCCACCTCGGCCGAGGTCGAGCCGGGCCCCTTCGCTCCTTCGCCAGGTGGCGCCTGAAGACGGGACCACCTCGGCCGAAGCCGAGCATCCTTCTGCCGCTCCGCCAGGTGTCCACCCAGGAGGGGTCCACCGCGATCGAGGCCGGTGGCTCCCCTGCTCCCTCACCAGGAGGCACCTTGAGACGGTCCCACCTCGGTCGAGGTCGAGCCGGGCCCCTTCGCTCCTTCACCAGGTGGCGCCCGGAGACGGGACCACCTCGGCCGAAGCCGAGCGTCCTTCTGCCGCTCTGCCAGGTGCCCACCCAGGAGGGGTCCACCTCGGTCGAGGCCGGTGGCTCCCCTGCTCCCTCGCCAGGTGGCACCCTGAGACGGTCCCACCTCGGCCGAGGTCGAGCCGGGCCCCTTCGCTCCTTCGCCAGGTGGCGCCCGGGGATGGGACCACCTCGGCCGAAGCCGAGCGTCCTTCTACCGCTCTGCCAGGTGTCCACCCTGGAGGGGTCCACCTCGGCCGACGCGGGCCAGCCTGTACAGAGAAGGCCCCGAAGAATGGAGGCGTGGGCTCTGAGGTTGCCCCTTGAGCCGTGCGCGCTGCACCCCGAGAAAGGTGCCCTGTACGGACGGCGCGACACGCGAGACATCACTTACGTCGGCCCGACATGTTCCGCAGTCGAGAGACGAGGCCCTGACAAAACAAGACCCGATAACGGACAGCGTCGATGCCTGGGAAGGAGAGTGCTCACGCTCGGCCCAAGGTCTGGTCGGCAGTCTGACCAGCGCCCCCCTCCCCTACTCTTTTTCCGCTAGGCTCGGTAAACGAGGCCAGAAAGCCGCCCGGCCCTCTGATTCAGAAGGGGAAAGAGAAAGGGGCGGAGGGGAGGAGATGAAAGCAATAAAGGAGCCTCCCAGGAGCGGAAAACGAGGGGGCAACAGGAGGAGATAAAAGGAAGGAGAGAATAGACGACAAGGTAAGTGAGCAAGCAAGAAACATAGGCTGGAGATTCCGCTCCAAGAGCAAGATCCAAGGTCCCGAGAGGGGGCCCCTTGGCATGAGCTCGGCGAAGGAACCCAGCCGGGTTTCTGGTCTTTCTGACACCTTTCTTGCTAGCACGTTCTCTGAGTCTGGGACTCCTTCGAGGGCCCGTCCCAGAGAATCTGTTCCCTCTCGCCGTCTACTAACTTGACCATCGGAGCTCCCTCATCGGAATCCCCGGCCAGGGTTTCTGACCTTGCCATGCAGGTTCGATCCAGCCAGGAGGCCCCAGGGACGAGACGATCTAGTCGGATCGGCAGTTCCGAAGCCACAGGCATGACGGCGGGATCGGCAACAGATTGGCGCGCCAGGTAGGGGAGGCAGGACAACACCCCTAGTGGGAGCTAGCTTTCTGCAAGCGAAGCGCACTCCGACAATGGTGGTCACTTGTGGACGCGAAGCGTCCACCAGCCGAGTAGGGGAGGTCCCCTCCACTCAGGGGGCCCACAGCCCGGAGAGGGAGCTCCCAGCTCCCCCTCCTCTTCCACCACAGCCGACCTCGATGGACGGACCTCTCGCGGCCGTCATCCAGCAGCTGCAGACCTTGACCGCAGTGGTCTGGCAGCTACAACATCAGCAGCGCTCCCTGGCCATGCAGCCTCAGCCAGGGACCCCCGCAGCTCGGGCCGTGGGGCCGCGTGGGAGCCTGCGCTCCATTCAAGGCAGCCCATCCCAACCGCGGGCAGTCTCCAACCCCCGCGGGAGCCATCAAACTCCCGCGAAAAGAAACTACTCCGGTTCGGCGGATCACGAGAGTCGATCCTCGGCCGATGAAGCCGAGACGGCGCATCGTAGCAAGCGACGTCGAGGCATGACCCTGAGCCGAGACCGATCGGCGCCCCCTTCACCAGCGGCCTCGATGGAAGATTCCACCGACGAGGCCATCAGGCGCCAGGCCGAGAGGTGCCTGGAGGAGCACGAGCGCAAGTTGGTGGAGTTCGCCCGCTGATTTGCTGACCTGCAGAACTCCTCGGTGAACCCGGCGGGCTACGACTCCCGTCCCCCCTTCTCTGAAGAAATCCAGGCGGAGCCGATTCCGGGCCGGTTCCGTATGCCGCAGGTGGATCCCTATGACGGGACCACCGACCCTCTGGACCATTTGGAGAGCTACAAGGCTCTCATGAGGGTCCAAGGGGCCACGGATGCTCTTTTGTGCATCGCCTTCCTCGCTACCCTCTGGAAGGCCGCTCGAGTCTGGTTCACCCGCCTCGAGCTCGGATCTATTTGCTCCTTCCATCAGTTGGAAGGAAAGTTTGTGGCACACTTCGACGCTTGTCGGAAGGTGCCGAGAGAGGTGGACAACCTCTTCTCTATCCGCCAGCAGGACCAGGAGCTGCTCCGGGACTACATCACCCGGTTCAAGACCGCAGCCCTGGAGATCTATAGCCTGGACGAGCCCGTCGCCATGCTGGCCTTGAAGCACGGGCTCAAGACGTCCCGCCTGACCTATTCTCTGGACAAAAAACCCCCCAGGACGTACTCGAGCTCCTCCTCCGCGCCCACAAGTACATCCGAGCGGAGGAGGCCGACCGCACCCGCCGAGAGCTAGACGGGAAGACTTTGAAGAAGCCGGCCCCGAGGGATATTTCAGGATCCCGGAGGCCTGGGCCATCTGCCGACCCTCGCCCGAATCCGAGGTTAAAGGGCGAGGCCATCCCGGAGTAAAGGTTCACCCCCCTCCTCGCTCCCCGAACGAAGATCCTCATGGAAATTGAGGGCGAGCACTACCTCCGCCGACCTCCTCCTCAGAACCCAAGAGGTACCCGAGACAAGTCGAAGTACTGCCAGTTCCACCGCGAGCATGGCTATGACATGAAGGAGTGTCACAATCTGAAGCGGGAAATCGAGGAGCTGATCAAAAGAGGCTACCTCAGGAAGTTCGTCAGGAACGAGGTCCCGGCGGAGGGACAGCCGCTCGCGACCTTACCCCCGGTTCCTGCAATCGACAACCGCTCGACGGAGAAGCCAATGGGCATGATCTCACATGGGATCGGGCGAGCGACAAAGAGAGCCCGGGAGGTCGGGAACCCAGAGGATGTACCCCCTTCTGAGAAGGGGAATGAAAATGAGAATGTAAACAATGATGCCGTGGTGATCAAGATGACTATCGCGAAGCATCCTGTACATCGAATTATGGTAGATAGTGGGAGCTCGGTTGACGTGCTTTTTTATGATGCTTTCTCCCGAATGAGTCTGTCCCATGATCAGCTGAGGTCGGTGCACACCTCCCTGGTAGGCTTTACTAGGGACTCGATGGGGGTCGAAGGGGAGATCACTCTCCCGGTCACCGCTGGATCCCCACCTCGGCAGACTACAATCTTGATGACGTTCACTATCGTCAAGCTTCCTTCGCCTTACAACGCGATCCTCGGGCGTCCAAGGCTCAACCAACTGGATGCCATGATTTCCACAAAGCGGTTGCTAGTGCAATTCCCCACAGCTTCCGAATTCGGGGTGATGAGGGGGACGACCCAGCCAGTCCCGCATTGCCTCCAGACGGTCCCGGGCGCCCGGGGTGCCGAGCTTGCCCCCGACGTCGACGACCTCGATCTAAGGGAGAAGGAACCCAGGGGAGGACCCGTGGAGCGCCTGTTGACTTATCCCCTCGGTTCGGACCCATTGAAGACGGTGCAGGTGGGGGCACAGCTCCCAGAAGAGGAACGGACCCGCCTGCTGGAATTCCTCCGCATGAACGTAGACGTGTTCGCCTAGTCAACAGTCGACATGCCGGGCATTCCCCCCGAGGTCATTATGCACAGGCTGAACGTAGACCCGAGGTGCCGCCTGGTCCGCCAGAAGAAGAGGAGCTTCGCTGCGGAGAGGCAGAGGGCCATCAACGAAGAGGTGGAGAAACTCCTCGCCACCAGCTTCGTGCGGGAAGATCAGTATCCCAGCTGGCTCGCGAATGTGGTCATGGTGAGGAAGAGCAGTGGTAAGTGGAGGATCTGTGTAGACTACACCGACCTCAACCGAGCTTGCCCAAAGGACAGCTTCCCTCTTCCAAAGATTGACCAGTTGGTCGACACCACCTCGGGGCATCGCCTCCTATCCTTCATGGATGCCTTCTCCGGCTACAACCAGATCCGAATGAACCCGGAGGACGAAGAGCATACTGCCTTCATCACCGATCGCGGAACTTTCTATTACAGGATGATGCCGTTTGGCCTCAAGAACGCCGGGGCCACGTACCAGCATCTGGTCAACAGAGTCTTTAAAGACCAGATCGGCCGCAACATGCAGGTGTACGTGGACGATATGCTGGTGATGAGCAAGCCCCACTCGGATCACGTGGCCGACCTGGCGGAGACTTTCGGCAACCTCCGACTTCATCAGATGAAGCTGAACCCGGCGAAGTGCGCTTTCGGTGTCTCCGCCGGGAAGTTCCTGGGGTTCATGGTAACCCAGAGAGGGATTGAAGCCAACCCAGAGAAGGTCCAGGCCATCCTGGACATGGAGCAGCCCGTCTCCAAGAAGCAAGTGCAGCAACTCACCGGTCGGATAGCCGCCCTGAGCCGGTTCATCTCCAGGTCGGCCGACCGCTGCCGACCCTTCTTCAAAATGTTGAGGAAGATGAACGACTTCGCCAGGACCGAGGAGTGCCAGGAGGTCTTTGAAGAGCTGAAGAAGATGCTTGCATCGCCCCCACTGCTTTCCAGGCCCGAGGAGGGAGAGGAGCTCATCCTCTACCTGGCAGTCAACCCGGAGGCTGTCAGCTCGGTCCTAGTTCGGACCGACGACCAGGGTGTCCAGCGGCCGGTGTACTACACCAGCAAACTTCTCCGCGATGCGGAGCTCAGGTATTCCCGGCCCGAAAAGCTCGTTTTTGCGTTAATAGTGTCTACTCAGCGTCTCAGGCCCTATTTCCAAGCGCATCCCATTACCGTCCTGATGGATCAGCTGCTGAAAGCGGTACTCAGCCGACCTGACACATCGGGGCGATTGGCGAAGTGGGCACTCAAGCTCAGCGAGTTCGACATCGCTTACAGGCCAAGGTCGGCCATGAAAGCGCAAGTGCTGGCCGACTTTTTGGTCGAGTGCGCGGGCCTAGGCAAGGAGTCCGAGGAGGACTCCTCGCACCAGCAGCTGAAACTGGGCCCCGAGGAGCCCGGAGAGGATGCGTGGATCCTTCATGTAGATGGAGCCTCGAACTCCGGTGGGAGCGGAGCCGGACTCATTCTCGCTAACGGCAGTGGGGTCGTCACCGAATGCGCACTCCGTTTCCAGTTCGCTGCAACCAACAATCAAGCAGAATACGAGGTGCTCCTCGCCGGGCTGAGGGTCTCCCGCGAGCTGGGCGTGGCTAACCTCAAAGCCTTCACTGACTCCCAGCTGGTTGCGGGGCAGGTCTCCGGAGAATACGCCGCGCACGACCCTCAAATGGTGAAGTATTTGGAGCTTGTCAAAACGGGCACAGCCGGGTTTCGGCGCTTCAGCATCTTCCACATCCCCCGAGAAGAAAATGCCCGTGCGGACACTCTTTCCCGGCTTGCGATCCTGCCGGACTCGATGCTGGGTCATGCTCATGTAGAGCGCCTCAAGGTCCCAAGCTACGAGATCCCAGTGGAGGTCCAACAGGTCAGCCGTGAGCCCAGCTGGATGGACAAGTACGCCGAGTACATAACCGGCGGTACCCTGCCAGAGGACCGTGCAGCGGCCCGCCTTATCAAAAAGAAGGCCGCGCGGTTCGTCCTGATAGATGGGCAATTGTATCGAAGGTCCTACTCCTACCCCCTCCTCAAGTGCCTGGGACCCGCGGAGGCCACACTCGTGCTCCAGGAAATTCATGAGGGCATCTGCGGGAACCACGTGGGGGGCAGAACGCTAGCCTACAAGGCTCTCCGTCAAGGCTATTTTTGAGAGACGATGAAGGAGGACACCGCCGATTTTGTGAAGAAGTGTGATCGGTGCCAACGGCATGCCGTGGTGCAGCGGCAGCCCTCCACCCCAATCTCCCAGCTCTCAGCTCCGTGGCCATTCGCCCAATGGGGAATGGACCTCCTAGGACCATTTCCACCGGCGCCCGGATAGCGGAAGTTCCTGATTGTGGCCATCGACTACTTCACGAAGTGGGTTGAGGCCGAACCCTTGGCGCGGATCATCGAAGCAAACGTCGCCAAGTTCTTCTGGAAGTCGATTATCTGCCGTTTCGGCCTCCCCCACACCGTGATCACTGATAACGGGCGTCAGTTCGACTGCCGGGAGTTTGAAGAATTCTGCAGCGACCTCGGCATCCACCATCACTTCACCTCCGTGGCTCACCCACAGACGAATGGAGAAGCCGAGGTCACAAATAGGACCATTCTGCAAGGCCTCCGAACGAGGCTGGACCAGGCCAAGCGCAGGTGGACAGAAGAACTCTCGAGCATCCTATGGGCGTACCACACCACCCCGAGAACGGCCACCGACGAGACCCCCTTCAATCTCGTCTTCGGAGCCGAAGCGGTCATCCCGATTGAGCTCAGTTTACCTACCCTGTGGGTGGAGCAGTACGACGAAGCGGAGAACCCTGCCAGGATGATGCTCAACCTGGACCTCCTTGAAGAGACGAGGGATAAGGCTCGAGTCCGGATTGTGGCGTACAGGCAGCGAGTGGCCAGGTACTACAACTCCCGGATACGGCCAAAGTCCTTCTGCCCCGGAGACCTAGTGCTCCGGCGCGCTGAAGCTTCTCAGCCTCGATAGTGCGGGAAGCACTCCCCGAACTGGGAAGGCCCGTACAGGGTAGCGGAAGCCCTCCCTCATGGGGCCTACTACTTGGAGGAATTGGGAGGATCCAGATTTCCTCGGACGTGGAACGCCTCGAACCTAAGGATGTATTATCAATAATGTAAGGATCCCCCAACTCCTGCAATAAAGTTTCTTTGCTTCAAACGCTTTTTCTCACCTCGTAGGGAAACGGGCGCATGGCTCTGAGTTCGGTAAACATGGCTGTGGCCGGAGACCCGAGAAAGCAAGAAGTCCTGGACTTCGGTCCGAAAGGCGCGGCAGAGCCCAGCTCGCCCATGTGATCACGGAGAACAGCTCGGCAAGCCGCGCAAGGCTTGAACAAAGCCTGCGGCCCTGGAGTTCAGTCCGGAAGTCCTGGACTTCGGTCTGGAAGGCGGGGCAGAGTCCAGCTCGCCCACGCAATCACGGAGAACAGCTCAGCAAGCCGTGCAAGGCTTGAACAAAGCCTGTGGCCCCGGGGTTCAGTCCGGAAGTCCCGGACTTCGGTCTGGAAGGCGGGGCAGAGCCCAACTCGCCCACGCGATCACGGAGAACAGCTCGGCAAGCCGCGCAAGGCTTGAACAAAGCCAGTGACCCCAGGGTTCAGTCCGGAAGTTCCGGACTTTGGTCTGGAAGGCAGGGCAGAACCCAGCTCGCCCACGCGATCACGAAGGATGGCCAGGCAAGCCCGAAGGGCCCGCGCAAGGCCCACTCTACTGCCGCCCAGTCCGGAATGCTTCGAACTTTGATCTGAATGCTGGATGGGACCAGGTCCACCCGCGGACTCAGCCCGGAGCAAGCCGCGGGACCTCGTCTCGGCACTTGACACCAACACCTCAAAAAAAAAAAAAAAAAAAAAAAGGGAGAGAAAAGGAAGGCGAGGTCGAGACTTAGCAAAATTCAGTCTTCATTGATTCAAAAAGGGAGAATTACAACAAGGGAGCCCCGACAGGCCGGGAGTCCCCAAAAACAAAAGGAAAAAGAAAAAAGATACATTTGTGGCTTAGTTCGGCGTGGTGGCAGGATCCTCAGTCTGGGGCGCGCACTCCCCGTCCTCGCCGTCGGCGGCTGCTGGCTCGGAGGACCGCTCTGGAGCTACGGCCGTGTCACCCGCTGGGACCGCAGCTGTGTCACCTGCTGCACCTGAAGCCTCGCCGGCAGGTCCTTGCCTTCTACCCCCGAGCGCCATCCCACTGAGGTCGAGCTCGGGATAGAAGGACCCCACATTTTCCCGGCACACTTGGAACCCCTTCAGAAAGGAGTCCAGAGCGGCCTCCCGGACCTCCGAGATGTACTCGTCGGAGGCCCAGAATCTCGGGACGGCTTCCTGCGCCTCCCGCTTCGAGGCCTCCAGGAGCCCGTTATGTAGGCGCTCCGTTCCTTGGCCGCACTCGCCTCCCGCCGGGCCTCCTCCAGCTGGTGCTCCAACGACTGAGAATGAGCTCGGAGGCGAGCCCTCTCCACCGCATCCTCCTCCGTGCGCCGCTGGTTGGAGATCCTCTCCTCGGACAGAGAGGACTCCAGGTCCTTGACGCGCTCCTCGGCGCGTGCCAGGTCCGCCTGAAGGGCGTGGTTGCTCCCTCGCAGCTCGACCCCCTTCTCCATGAGGTCCTTCACATCGGCCGCGAGCTTGCCGAGCTTCTCCTCCTTCTCGGTGTCCTTCTTTGCGTACCCTGCGAGGAAGTTCCTCAACAGGAGCACGTCGGTCCCAATCTACATGTCAAGGAGAACGGGTTAGTAAAAAGTCAACCGGAATAGCAAATAAGAGGGATCTGAGCTCGGACTCACCGTGAAGAGCTGCGGGAGGATCCCGAGCAAAGCATCGGCATAGTCCCGGCCGCCCTGAGATCGGCGGTCTCGGGAGGTGGAGGCGAACTCCATCACCTTCTCCGTGAGCCCCTTGTTGCGGATCACGGAGCACCGGTTGGTGATCACCGGCAGCGGAGCCGTCAGGTCGGCTGTAGGGGCGACCAACCCCCCGGGGGGAACCGCCATCGTCGGGACAGCTGGAGTCACGGGTGGCGCCGCCGGCTCTGCGGTGATGATGGGGCCAGTACAGGGTGGAACTGCTGCCGGTGGGCCTCCCTCTTCGGCAGCACCGCCAGGTCGGGCGGCTGGAGCATCGGTGGCCCAGGCCCTAGGCGGCCTAGGCAGGGGAGCCGCAACTACCGGACTA
This sequence comes from Areca catechu, assembly GCA_021397845.1. Taxonomy (NCBI): domain Eukaryota; kingdom Viridiplantae; phylum Streptophyta; class Magnoliopsida; order Arecales; family Arecaceae; genus Areca; species Areca catechu. Next base: position 70,625,317 of record CM038050.1, on the reverse strand, counting down.
GGCGCGGGCACCGGCGCGACCTCCTGGCTCGCCTCGGTGTGAGCCCTCTTCGCCGCAGGCTCGTCCCCCTCGACGGTGTCCCTCTGGGCCGTGCCCTCCAGAAGGTTCTCCAGAGAAAACTTCATGCCTGGAATAGAAAAAGAGTCAGTCAGCTCGGCTAAAAGAAGAAGAACGGAAAGGTGGAGTAAGAGGAAAGCTGAGCCTCACCCGGCTCGCGGATGGGACTGATCCCCGCCTCGAACAAGTTCTGCTCCGAGAGCAGAACCTCGAGCGCTGGGACCACGTCACTCAGAAGCTGAGAGTAGGCATCTTGGTCCGCCGGCTCGACTTGAGAGTTCCGGTTCGGGGACCGATCCGGCTCGCTCCAGGCCCAGTTGACGTCCTCGACCGAGGCAAAAAAGAACCAGTTCTTCCAACCCTTGATGGAAGAAGGGAGGTCGAACCGGAGACACTTGGGCCGGGACGAGATGTACCACCAGCCATCATCGGTGGAGTACCGCTTCATGGTAAACAGAGCCCTGAAGAGGGAGAAATGGGCAACAAACCCGTGGAAGTGATAGAAGACAATGAAAGAGAAGATGACCCGGATGGCATTGGGAGCCAACTAGGCCGGGACTAGACGAAAATGGCTAAGGAAGGAAAGGAAGAAGGGGTGCAGAGGGAACCGAAGACCCCCGAGGAGGAAGTCCTCTATGCGGCCGGGGCCACTCATGGTGACGCGATCCCCGGGCCATGGAACAGAGAGACGGATTGACCCCGGGATGCCATAGACCTCCCGGAGCAAGGAAAGGTCACCTTCGGTCATCGTGGAAACATGACCGGAGGGACCGACAGAAGGAAGGGTCGGAGGAGGAAGAGAAGAAATAGGAAGGGCAGACACGACGGGAGGAGACCTGACACCCCTGGGAAAGCCTATGGTGATACCCCCAGGCTGGAGTCGCCTGCGGGTCTCCTCTGGGATCACTTCCTCTTCCGAGGAGGAAGACGATGGAGTCCTCGGCCGGGATGGACCGACCTCGTCCGGGTTAGAAGAAACATGGCGACGGCGCGCCATGGCAAAGAAAGTAGCGAGGAAAGGACACTAGAGGAAAGGGGTGGAGCGAAGAAGAGAACGGAGGCACTCACCGAAATGCACTGTGCAACGCGGGGGAGTGGGAGATAGCCTACAGCAAACCACCGACGGAGCAAGGGAAAGGGCTTCGTTCCAGAAAGTCCCCTCCTTTTCAAACTCAATCGACAGCAGCCGTACCCGTCATTCCGCTCCGGGCCATCGGGTGATTGCCGCGTGGAAGCACGCTCGACACCGACGCCTCGTTAGCAGGGAAATGGCCTCTGTTTCGAAGCGACGCATTAATTACGGACGAGTAAGCGACGCGTGGCAGCCTCCTATAGAACTTTGGGCGCACCAAGGAACGGCGACGAGGATCGTGGCAATTATGATGCAAGATCTTCGCCTCCTCACGTCATCTCCGCATTTAATCCCCACGTCCCGTTCCACGATGCCCTAACGGAATGGTGGGTTGGGGGGAAACTGTTATGGCCGTAACGATGATGTGGCATGTCTCAGATTTCGTTGGGCGTGATTCGAGCCACGCGAAGTTTTTTTTTCGGCTGAGTCAGATGCAGCTCCGCCCCGGCCGAGGTCGAGCTCGGTCCGAGTATCCTTCTGCCGCTCCGCCAGGTGTCCACCCAGGAGGGGTCCACCTTGGTCGAGGCCGGCGGCTCCCCTGCTCCCTCGCCAGGTGGCACCTTGAGATGGTCCCACCTCGGCCGAGGTCAAGCCGGGCCCCTTCGCTTCTTCGCCAGGTGGCGCCCGGAGACGGGACCACCTCGGCCGAAGCCGAGCGTCCTTCTGTCGCTCCGCCAGGTGTCCACCCAGGAGGGGTCCACCTCGATCGAGGCCGACGGCTCCCCTGCTCCCTCGCCAGGTGGCACCTTGAGACGGTCCCACCTCGGTCGAGGTCGAGCCGGGCCCCTTCGCTCCTTCGCCAGGTGGCGCCCGGAGACGGGACCACCTCGGCCGAAGCCGAGCATCCTTCTGCCGCTCCGCCAGGTGTCCACCCAGGAGGGGTCCACCTCGGCCTCCCCTGCTCCCTCGCCAGGTGGCATCCTGAGACGGTCCCACCTCGGCCGAGGTTGAGCCGGGCCCCTTCGCTCCTTCGCCAGGTGGCGCCTGGAGATGGGACCACCTCGACCGAAACCGAGCATCCTTCTACCGCTCCGCCAGGTGTCCACCCAGGAGGGGTCCACCGCGGCCGAGGCCGGCGGCTCCCCTGCTCCCTCGCCAGGAGGCACCTTGAGACGGTCCCACCTCGGCCGAGGTCGAGCTGGGCCCCTTCGCTCCTTCGCCAGGTGGTGCCCGGAGACGGGACCACCTCGTCCGAAGCCGAGCGTCCTTCTGCCGCTCCGCCAGGTGTCCACCTCGGCCGAGGCCGGCGGCTCCCCTGCTCCCTCACCAGGTGGCACCCTGAGACGGTCCCACCTCGGCCTAGGTCGAGCCGGGCCCCTTCGCTCCTTCGCCAGGTGGCGCCCGGGGACGGGACCACCTCGGCCGAAGCCGAGCGTCCTTCTGCCGCTCTGCCAGGTGTCCACCCGGGAGGGGTCCACCTCGGCCGACGCGGGCCAGCCCGTACAGAGAAGGCCCCGAAGAATGGAGGCGCGGGCTCTGAGGTTGCCCCTCGAGCCGTGCGCGCAGCACCCTGAGAAAGGTGCCCCGTACGGATGGCAGCGACACGCGAGACATCACTTATGTCGGCCCGACATGTTTCGCAGTCGAGAGACGAGGCCCTGACAAAACAGGACCCGATAACGGACAGCGTCGGCGCCTGGGAAGGAGAGCGCTCACGCTCGGCCCAAGGTCTGGTCGGCAGTCTGACCAGCGCCCCCCTCCCCTACTCTTTCCCCGCTAGGCTTGGCAAACGAGGCCGGAAAGCCGCCGGCTTTTTGATCCAGAAGGGGAAAGAGAAAGGGGCGGAGGGGAGGAGATGAAAGCAACAAAGGAGCCTCCCAGGAGCGGAAAACGAGGGGGCAACAGGAGGAGATAAAAGGAAGGAGAGAATAGACGACAAAGTAAGTGAGCAAGCAAGAAACAAAGGCTGGAGACTCCGCTCCAAGAGCAAGATCCAAGGTCCCGAGAGGGGGTCCCTTGGCGTGAGCTCGGCGAAGGAACCCAGCCGGGTTTCTGGTTTTTCTGATACCTTTCTTGCTAGCACGTTCTCTGAGTCTGGGACTCCTTCGGGGGCCCGTCCCAGAGAATCTGTTCCCTCTCGCCGTCTACTAACTTGACCGTCGGAGCTCCCTCGCCGGAATCCCCGGCCAGGATTTCTGACCTTGCCTTGCAGGTTCGATCCAACCAGGAGGCCCCAGGGACGAGACGGTCTAGTCGGATCGGCAGTTCCGAAGCCACAGACACGGCGACGGGATCGGCAACACTAATGATTGAAACTGGCATAACGGTGATGCCTATTTTCGAATATTACAGGATATTTTATATGTTGGTCCTTTAAATTATATTAACATGAAATTAGTATGATCACTCATTTATATAAAAAAATAAAAAAAATCCGTAGGTAGCAACTTTTTCTAGCTAGTTTTGTAATATGATAGCTAAGATGGACTATGCTTGTAGGGAGCATGAATCATCAAATTATGATATTTGCTAATTTTTTTAACAACGAAGCTGTTCATGCCATATCTAACATTTTGAACACTCCCATGCAAACTGTATCCAAATATCTACTATATCGACCCGTCCGTCTAAACTTATTGATTTCGATTTCAATACTTTTGGACCCACAAGGGAAGGAATTCCAAATCAAAACCCACACCCAAATGCCAAGATAAAGCTCGCTTTCCAAATACGACTAAAAATTCTCTCCAAAAATTTTATAAAAATTAAACTGACATAATTCCCAATGACGAAATCCCAAACCTTCGATGAATCCCGCTTCCACGCTTCCCTTCGAAATCCAAAGCCAGTGGAGCCCTCCATGCCCTCCCTCTGAATCCCCAGCCCCTCTTTCCCTTCTCCTCATCAAGCCCACTACCTTCTCGCTCTCCTCCATTTCCTTTCTCCATCTCCTCTTCCTCTAATTCTAACCCTAACCCTAGAGGAGCAGCAGAGGTGCCAGGAGGGCGGCTATGGAGGACAAGGAGAACAGCGTCCACCTCTCCCACAGGGCGGCAGCGAGGAAGAGAGGTGCCTCTGTGGCGGCCTCTGCTTCCAGTCTCTCCCACATGGCCAGCCTCCGGCCAAGAGGAGGAAATGCAGGGCCTTGGGCGAGCTAAAAAATATCCTATTTCAGCCCGATGGAATAAAACCTAGCTACTCTACTCGGCACGGTTTCGAAGGTCCGAAGGAAAGGGAAGGTCTCTAGGGTTTTCTTCCTCCTCCATCTTCCAATAAATCTTCTTATTGTACTGGTATGCAGTCGCATCCATCAAGTGGTGACAAATTGGAGAGTTTGAAAGTTGCCATAGTTGGAGAACCTCAAAAAGCCAACGTAAGTTGTTTCCCTAAAATTTCTGGTTTTGCATTTGCGCTCAATATTATGGTTGTCTTCAAAAAAGTGAGAATGTTTTATATTATTTCTTTCTTTTCTAGTGTTTAAGATTGTGCCTCTTCTAGACTTAACCATGTAATGACAGAAAGCTGGATGACATGAAGGCTGCTGGATCTTGTTCTATCATGTTTTCTACATTTAGAATTTCTGTAATTGTTTTTGTTGTACTTCTATATTTTTTTCCATTTAGAGTTGCAAGGAGATTTACATATTAGAAGTTTATTTACATTTTCAGTGATTAAATTTAGGAGTGGAAGCACAAATTTGATGAAGCTGGGGGGAAAATTCATGCCAAGATTAAGAAGGGTATATCTCTGCATTCCAAATCCGTTTGCAATATAGTCTCTTTCTTTCTTTTTGTTGCTCAGATTCATGCAAATCGTGTTGTTCAATTGATATCAACTCACTGGATGTTTTTGCTGCCTGCAGATACTAATTGTTTGGTTGTGATCGGAGAGATGGTTGACAATGATTCTGAAATCAGAAAAGCCAGGTTAGCTGCACCTCTGGGTGCATCTGATGTTTGTTGGTTCTTCGTTTGTTCTGTTAACTATACCACAACTTTGAAGTTTTGCCTAATGTATATAGACCAATTTGGCAGGAGAATGAAAATACCTATTGTGAGGGAGGATTACTTGCATGAGTGTATTAGAAAGCAGAAGAAGATTCCTTTCGATTTATATAAAGTTAATGTGGCCTCTGAAATTTCTAGAGGTGGTATGGTCACTGTGAAAGTTAAAGGGCGTAGTGCTGTACATGAGGCCTCTGGTTTGCAGGACGTTGGCCACATTCCTGAGGATGGAAACATCATCTATAATACGACCTTAAATATGTCTGACCTTTCAACTGGCATTAACAGGTAAGATTTCCATATTAGGAGATCACCTGGATTTCTATTGTTAACATGCAAGTATCAGGCAATTTACTATTTCTAAGGGAAAGGAGAATATGCATCATTAGCATGCCTTGATGTTAGTGAGCTAGTATTGATTTTGTTTGTTCATGCTTAAGATGCACTGCTTTGTTTTTTCCATCTCTAGTGGAGTAATAGCTCGATATATAGATAATATATATAATACAATATAATAATCATATGATCTTCATACCGGTGAACTTATGGCTACATAGTCATCAATATTTGTGTGCAACAAAAAAGATTTTGTGGATAAAAAAGATATGGTTATTCATGCAGGACATCATGAAAAGGTTGACTAACAAAGTATATCAAAATTATTTATGCAAAGCTATTTAGTGAAAAAATGATGGTCCATTTGATGACTGAGTTTTGTCTATCTAAGAGTGTTCTGGTTGTCACATTGCAGGGTGTCAAATGTGGCAAGGATTATCATTGCCTGTTGTCATGTCCCTGTGCCAAATTATCTTAGGTGCATAGGCCAAGGTGAAGAACTTTGAGAAGCAACCAGGCAGATTTTTCCACTAGATATTGTATGTGTGGATTTCACACAATTGCTTCAATTTGCACACAATCATTTATACATTCCTGATTTTTTAGAGTCATTTATGAATTTGTGGTTTTGTAGGATTATGGTGTCAAACAAGTATCAAGGAAGAAAGATTCTGCCAATACAAAGAGCCTTCTTGCTCCTCAATTGATAGAATTGATGAAGATGCTTTTTGATGTGGAAACTTACAGGTTATCACTTGCTGCTCCATCACGTTTTGGATTTTATTCTCTTCATTGAAAGATGCCAAAAGGGTTGCATATGCCTTTTCAGGGCTGCTATGTTGGAATTTGAGATTAACATGTCTGAAGTGCCACTTGGAAAGCTAAGTAAAATGAATATCCAGAAGGGTATATATTGAATCCTATATGTTCTTGTCCAAGATCCAATAATACATTGTTGTGGCAATCTCATATCTCTTCCAACATGTTATAATGCAGATTGATAAATGCTTCATAAAGCTTCATTGTGTTTTTAGCTATTTGTTATAAATTTTTTTGTTATTGTCTTGCAGGTTTTGAAGCATTAACTGAGATACAAAATTTATTAAATAATAATGCTAAACATGATCCAGTTGTTAAAGAGAGCTTGATTGTTGATGCCAGCAACCGCTTTTTTACCCTTATTCCTTCAATCCATCCTCATGTCATAAGAGATGAAGATGATTTTAAGGCAAAGGCAAGTACATATGTTCTGCCATATGCGTTGATAATTTTCTTTTGTTTTCATTCTTTTAACATATGCAACTTTCAGATCATGTAGCTCAGCAAATTGAACTCAACTTTCTATTATGTCATATGTCTAGCTATGACTTTGTGGTATGACTGTACGTCACATGGTGCAATTGTTTTTTCTGCTGAATCTCTGTCACTGGTTCTGTATGCTGTTCTTTGCTATCCATCTCATCTTTGGTTAGTATATTGTCTTTTGTTAAAAAGATCTTAACATTAATATGTTGGGTCAAATTTTCTTAATCTAAAAATGATTTTTAGTGGTAAAATAGCGCCCTTTTATATACATACAGCTATGTACCTGTAAGTATGTTTTATTTGCAGGATGCAACCATGGTTAGAAGAAAGGAAGTTTATCATCATATTTCATGTCATTCGGTGGAACAGAAATTAATAAATTCTAACAAAGGAGCTGTTGTATTTCAAATAGGGAACTCTACTGAAGCTTCCAAAGTTATGTTGTTCCTGCGTAGCTAGAACAGTCCAAATTTGGAGTCGGTTTTGGTAATTCAGCTGGACCTAACTTACGAAAAAGTGTTGCATGATGTACTCATGGTAGTTGCATAGCACCATGTGAGACAATGCCATTTTGTACAAGCTACATGCTCGAGCAACATGTTAGAGCTTATATAATAAAAAAGAGTGTGGCAGTTTGCATCAATCCATGCTGATTCATACTCCCCACGCACATTAGCAAGGATCATATGGACCTGCATAGTGTGATATATATAGTCTGGAGTTGTGCACATTTATATTGCTGGCCAGTGACACTGATTGGCACTTTTTTTTCAATTTTTGGAAAGAACTTCCCAAGATCATGTTTGGATGTTACAAATTTTATGAAGATGTGGAAGTGTTATGACATTTGGTCTTAACTAAAATTGGAGAAGAAGTTTTTTTTTTTTTCTTTCAAAATGGCTATCAGTGTATATATTGATCACATTTATATTTTCGTGTGTTAGGTTGTGATTAAAGAGTTAAATAATATGTTCCAGTCCTAAAAGAAAGTGAATTGGTATTTTTAACTTTTTTACTAAGAAATTGATCTTTTGCTTGTTTAGCTAGTAAAACCAAATTGATACATTGAATGACCTTAAACATTTCTTTATTACTTTAAATTCATAATTATCTTTGTTGATTTTTAAATTTTTATTTTTTTCTAATATTGACTTGATCGTATAGTTATTTTTGTCAAGGATGTTGAAACTGGAGCTGGAACTACTCAAAGCAAAACCATTTGGTCTGGTTGAAACTGGAAGTATAAGCAAGCTTCCAACACTTATTGGATATTGGAAACTTGGATACTAGATACTTTGCATGGCCTGTGTGTTTGGAATTGTAAACTGGGGGGAAAAGTAGTCCAACAGATCTTTGCCATTTAAATGGATGAAGCCTATCCTCTTAATTTTGATGGGCAAACTTTCCATTTGATCATCCAACAGGTTCTCTTGATCAAGTTTACATGCTATAAGTGGCCCCCTTCTTTAACTGATAGACAATTCATGAATCGATTGGACATATTTTTGTTAACTGGTGGGTGAATACCTGCTGGAAGAGTTCAGATCAATTGACTTGCTTTTTAGATTGATCCGCGGTCAGCTAATACGGTTGTCAAATTGGCAATCTCCATCAATGGATGAGCTAGATATGTGCATGCCTTTTTCAATTGATGGTACTAACACTGCTCTAGATGCCTTTTTCCTTTGAAATAAATAAATATTTTTGGTACCCTAATAATATTTTTTTGTACATTTGCATGATATTTATTAATCTCAATGATCGCTGAGCTTGCTTTTTCACATTCTTTTGTTACAGTTATACATCTCTTTCTGGCTTCCATTAGGGTTTTCTCAGGATTTCTAGTAGGCATTATGCAAATTATACCAGATCAGAAGTTGAGTCTATTTTTTCTGTTGAAGATCAAAGCAAAGATTTGTTTTTCTTTAAAGTAAATAAATATTTTTGGTATCTTAATAATGTTTTTTTTTACATGTGTGTTCAAAGTTTTCAAGCATTCATTGAAAGTTTTATGGATGACAGTTCTAATATACGGCAAAACTAGGCATTTAGCTATTTTAGCATCACCTTAAAAGTAAAAGATAAGATAGGTAGGTAGGCTAATCTGATGATTCATATGTTTAGCACTTAGTAGGCTTAGCATTAATGCAAGCATAAAATTGATTAATTGAATATGCTCCGGGACCCTTCAGATTCATCAAACTGTTAAACTAAAAGTGATGCATAGCATGACATGACTTACGAATGAAGTTAATAATTAATATATAAGGTAGCCCTTTATGATGGATAATTTAAGGTGTGTAAAAGTTCAAACCGTTATTATTATATTCTAACTTACATAAGGCACTTTCCATGAAGATCTAGATATTCGAGATAAAGCAAACAAACTGTAGGATCTATAGCAATGAACATGGTCTAACTTGAAAAATTGAATGAAAAATATCATGTGGATACACAGGATATGTATCAAAAACAAATCAGGATCCTTTTATCATTTTCTTTTTCTACCTAAGCTAATTCTTGTGTGTATCTTTACCCATAGAAAATTTGGATTTTCAGTTATTATTTTTCTTATCCAATATACCAACACAAAACTTGCCCATTTTTGCTTACTTTATTTTAAATATTCTTTTTTGTGGAACCACAGGCATGCAAGTAGTCTGGAAAATAAAAGAGTTGATCTCTTTGATGGTCTTGGTGGTGGAGATGGGATTGGTAATGAAAACGCTATGTTAGCATCAAGTAAGTTCTTTTGTTATCTTGGCATAAAATATACTTGCTTACCTATGTAATTACATTTAAGCTATTTAAAATTGATATGAAAATAAGTTTATACTAGAAAGTGCATGTACTTGTAAATACCAGTAACTTTTGCATTATTTAATGTTTACAGATCTAGAAGAAATGAGAAGATGCTAAGAGGAGATGAGGGTGCAAGGTGTTCCTTCTCTCTCCAACTTGTTGCCTGAAAGGAGAAACTAAATTGCAGAATTCCGTTTGCTCTTATGAAAGATGTAAATTTATTTTTTTTAAAAAAAAACTGAAGAAAGATTCATTACACCTTTTATTTTTAAAACGCATTCCATTGTAATAGTTCATATATTATAATATTTACTGGTGTACGAACAAGTCAAAGATCATTCTTGTTCTTTATGCTTTGTTACAGGCTATGGTTACTAACTTTATCATCCATATTGATATTTCAAGAGATAGTTTTATATATCTCTTTATTTGTTTGTTATTAGCCAATAACACTTATCCCTTTAAATTTGATTAGATATTAAATGGTCATATTTAAACTTAAATAGGTACGTGTAAATATTATTCCATTTAAAAAATTTGTACATGTATGGATGATTAAATGGTGTGAATCTTTCCTCTTAGAGTTTTCCATCATCGTGTCCTAAATTTCATGATTCATTTATCTTTGGAAAACTCAAAAATATTTTTTCAAAATTATCTATCGAAAAATCTCTTAGAAATTATTTCTAGAAAAATTTCTCGAAAAATCCCTCGGAAATTTTTCCTCAGAAATTTTTCCTCGGAAAATCTCTCGGAAATGTTTCCTCGAAAAATTCCTTGAAGATGTTCTTTCAGAAAATCCCTCAGAAAATCACTTAGAAAATTCCTCGGAGATGTTTCCTCGGAAAATCCCTCGAAAAATTTCTTGGAGATGTTCCCTCGAAAAATCCCTCGAGAAATCCCTCGAAGATGTTCCCTCGAAAAATCTCTCGAAAAATTTCTCAGAGATGTTCCCTCGAAAAATTCCTCGGAAATTATCTCTCGAAAAATCTCTCGGAGATGTTCCCTCGGAAAATTCCCCGGTAATATTCCCTCGAAAAATCTGTCGGAAATTTCCAAGGAAAAAATTTCATCGAAAATTTTCTCGAAAAATAAATTCCCTCGAAAAAATCCCTCGACAAAATTTTTCGAGGATGGTTTTTCTGATGACCATGTTTTCATCGAAAATCCATCGGAAATATAAATTTCCGACTGATTTTTTCCTTTTTCCCTCGAAAAATCCCTCAGAAAATTTCTAGGAAAGTTAGGTTTGCCTAAATGAGGTTGTTGGGTCAAGTTAAATTATATTGACACAATGTTCAGAGATTAACCACTCATAGGAGATAGGACCTCATTGGAACATGGGATGAGATGAAGGATAAGCTTCGCGAGAAGTATTTTCCTGCATCTTATCAACAGTGACTTCTAGACCAATGGCAATGGTTGACCCAGGGAACCTGATATGTAAATGATTACATTGACAAATTTGAGGAATATCTTATGAGATGTAATGTAAATGAAGACTCGTCTGTCACTTTATCCCGATTTAGAGCTGGACTGAGAGAAGATATTCAAAGGGAATTGTTTATAAGAGAGGTCTATAGTCTAGAGTAAGCATATCAACTAGCCTAGGACTATGAAAGATTCCAGAAGATGTCTATCACATGTAGACATGAGCTTTCTAGACCAAGAATTTTAGATCCAAGATCTAGCATGAATCAAGTCCTAACTGGTCCACAACCTAACATGAATCAAGCCCTTGGTAGTCGACCCCCGTCTACAACCCCACCAATTAAGAGAGATGAGAAAGGAAAAGGGATTATAGGAGAGACTTCCCAAGGAATTAGCTCTAAGATCCAATGATTAAATGTAACGGAATAGGTCACGTGGCTAGTCAATGTCCATCTAGAACATTACATATAGGGGAACTTGAAGAGCATGAAAATCTAGATAATGCCCTTAAAGAGGAAGTCTACATTGCTGACCCAGGATTAGCCGACGCCTTCGAAGAATATGACCATCTCCAAAATGAGGCTAGAGCTGAGGAATGATTAGGAGTGGTTAGGTGTGTATTGACTTAACCCAAGAAAAAAAGTGAAGATTGGCGCAGGACCACTATCTTTCATACCTTTATTGGTCAAGGCAATAAGGTATGTAAGGTAATCATTGACAGTGGTAGCTGCATCAATGCTATCTCCATCGATACCATTTTGTGAAAGTTAAAAAGGGGGTTTTTGCATGTGCCTACTCTAAGCATGCAACAGCAGGGAGCAGGTAAGTATTTTAAAACAATTTTAAAATGCACAGCGGAAAACATGCTCCACGCAGGATCTAACACGATCTGGAAGCATGTGCAGACTAAAACATGTTATAATATGGGCATGTAATGTTTATAAAATATTTTAAATCCATAGATCTACGCATGCATGAATTTAAAATCGAAACCCATACCTTATTCTTGTGTGGAATAAATCTGGTATAGTTCTGGAATAACTGGGATAACAGGAATAAATTTATTCCTGTTGTCTTCTACTTCCAGCACGTTGACAGGTTGCTTCTTTTCTCCAAAAACTGCAGCAAAACAAGAGGGGATTTTGCCAACGAGTTGATCTCCCTTCCAACAACAAAAGCTAGGGAACAAGATGGTTGGTCTTCCTTCAAAAGGGAGAAGAAGTTTCAACGTTTTGGTGTCCTTCCTTTCAACCAAAAACAGCACCAGAATTTCAGCAACCTGAAAAACCTGCAACCTGAAAAACAGAGCACAAAAACAGCTGCAAGGAGGTCGATCCGGCTTCCAAGTGCTCGGTTGAACACTCTCAAGAGGGGGAACACGCCAGGGGCTAGCTCTGATCCGTCTCTCGGGCGATGCTAGTCACCGGAAAACATGGAACAGTGGGAGGGAAGAAGGGAATGAAACAGAATTTTTGAAACTGTTTTTCAGCAAAACAGAGTTCCTTCTTCCTTGAATTTTGAGCACCAGAAAACAGGGATTAAGGGGCTGTTCTCTCTTCCTTTCACTCACCAAATCCCAGCCCTCAATTTTACCGGTGGAAAGGGAAAGAAATTCTGCAAGCAAAGAAGAACTCTCACAGCTTTTCACCTCTCACACGGTGACGTCTCGGCCTTTGAACCAGGGGACAGCAGGTTTTTAAAAAGAAGCAGCAGCGGAAGAGAATATGAAATCGCTGGGAGGCCAAAAGACGTCGGTGGCTTAATACCAATAAATAGCTATTAGGACTAATAAAATGGGTTTAAGGCTATCGGGTGGAAGGGAGACGAGAAGACGCCGAATGGCTTCCGACGCTTGGAATTCATCCAGCGTGAAAACAGCATGCAAACTGGTCATTTGAAGAAAAACAACGGTTCAATTAATTTTTGGGTTCAAATCAATTAAACCCAAAGGTTCAAAAGAAAAACCGATCCAAGCCAATAAACCAGATTGGTTCAATCCCAAAATTTTCAGTTCAATCTAATTGAACCGGTCCAAGCCCAAATAAATTTTGTTCAATTGGTTCACAACCAATTGGAGGTCGAATTTAGCTCCGAATCAGTTCAAAATTGATTCAGAAAAATCCTGGCGCAGACCAGGTCAGCCCGGAATAATTTTCGGTTGACGCAAACAAGGGCAAGACCGGGAAAAGAGTGCTCAAAAAATACCGTGACCATAAAACCGAGACGATTGAAAGGGATATGCCCTACAAGCCAATCTATGTTGTATCTCCCAAGCCATTGTAATTGACAATTTTCTAAATAAAGGCATTATTTTTCATCATACGCTGTGTTTATATTATATGATGAACCCCATAGATTAGGGCTATGATTTTAGGGTTATGATGAGATCATACTAGTGAGACCTAAAATCTTAAAACCTTAATCTAAAGTATTCCTAGTCAAAGGAACCATGAGTAGGGGATCAGGATTTTCCGGTAAGACTAGCACATCCCATGTATATTGGAAAGGGTGACTGCTCTCACAGTCACTTGTGTATGACACTAATACTGGGATGTGGGTGCTCATTGGAGAATGAGTTCACTGATATGATCCAACTTGAGAACATCTAATGGAGTCATAGCTACATGTCAATAGAAGGTTCTCATAGTGGGAGTGGTACAAGTAATCTTTTGACCTGAGACTGTCATAAATATCTTATGTACATGAACCTATTCTTTGGTTCAATCCTAATCATGACACTGAGTCATGCACAGGATTGATACTGGGAATGGTGAATTGTATATGAAGGTAATGAGTAGGTTAACAAGGAATCGATCACTCTTAGTAAGAGGAGATTGCATCCAGCTAGTTAACAATCGGATGATGATTTAGGGAATCTTTGATCAAAGTAAAGATATTAGAGATGGTTTCTAATATCAAGATAATTGAATCATCGATATAAGATTGAGCTAGAAATAAATATAATATTGGATTTGACATATATCCATATCCATAATTATATTTTTGGGTGTAGGCTGATCGAAAGATTTAATTATACGGTAACTCTCTACTGAAGGGTAATTTTGGTATTTCACCAGAATTTCCATATCTTCCGGGTAGACATAACACGTTGCTAGACGTCAATCTTGTCTTGTGGGTTGATCAAATTCAAAGATCATTTATTAGGAAGAGTCCTAATTGATCAAATCGGGTAAGCCCGGTTTGACCTAAATCGATTAGAAAGAGTTCTAATCAAATTAGGTCAACTTGTATTCGAACCCACAGCTGGCTAGATGTGGAACCCAATGGGTCACACACTTAAGAGGATTGATCAAGAGTTTAATTTGGAATTAAATCATCTTTGCAGGATAACACTCTAGCAGGTGTTGCAAATCCTAGCTTCTATTCGAATCGGATTCGAATTAGGGTTCCGGATTGGTTCAAATTGGACCTAATTAGACCCTAATTGTGAAAATAGGATTATGGCTAATCCTATTGGCTAGCCATGTAACTTGGCTAGCCTCCCCACCCGCCCCTCTTGCAATTTCACGCCAAATGCCAAGAGTCCATGCGTATATGGACTCTTGGCGCGCCATTTGGAAGAGTCCATGGCGTATGGACTCTTGGCGCGCCCCGCTTAATTCTCTGATGAATTAAGATGGGGCGGCCTCCTTTCTTAATGATTAGCGCACCATCTCTCCCCCCTTGGATGGGAATCCAATGGCTGATGGGATTTTAAGAAAGAAGGAATGCGCTAACTCTTCCCGGGCGCGCGAAATAACATCTCTACGGAGATGAAAAGTCGCGACCCCTTTCCTTTTAAAATACCGCGGTTTTTCCTTTAAGAAAAGCCGTGGGATTTAATCTGGAAGGCCGTGAGATGGGAGGATGGGGCGTGAGAAATAGGGAAGGGGCGTGAGACAAAGTGGAATGATGTTTACGGAGAGTTGTGTTCTTTTGAGAAGACATCTCTCTGTAATCTATTTAAACAACAGAGGTCTCGGGTGTTTTACTAATGAACAACGGAGTTTATTTTTATTGTCTTTTCTTTCCAGGAATCTGATTCCTCCTTAGCTTGTTTAGGACACAGAGAGTTTCCCTCTTACAGAGTTCTCTTCTCTGTTGAAACTCAAGTCCAAAACAAGAGATATGAAGAATCTCTTGATCGGTAAAAGAAAAGAACTCCTACTCTGTTTCTATTTCCTTTACTTTAAGACATTAGTGTCTTAAATCCTTCTCCTCCTTCAAGACAAGAGTTTTATTCTTAAGACAAGGTCTTAAGAAAGGGAGAGGAAGAAGAAAGAAAGGAAGTAAGGAGCCCCTACCCTGAAGTTTTAAAGCCATAGTCCTCTTGAGTTCTAGGATAAGAATTCAAGTGAAGGAATTTCAAAGAGGCTTGCATCTTGATCAATCATCTTGTGGATCATCATTGGAGGGTGGACATTTGGATGCCTGGTGGATTCAATCAGCCCCTTCAACATCAAACTTTATTGGAATTAGCGATTACAGGTTGGTACCCTAATTCTAACAATGTAAGTTTGTATGTTTATTATATGTTTTAATCCTGAATAAGGAGATCTTGGCTGAGGGATTATGGTGCAAATTTCATCATTTTGAAATTACACTTCCGCTGCGGTGCACCGGATTCCCAACAATGATTCCCAATCGTAATCGGTATCCAGATCGGAGAGTTTTCCTCTGTGGCGTGTGACCTCATAGGTTCGAACCTAAACGGTAGCACTGGAACAATTCCAGTACCAGTACAGGAAACCATCTAGCAATGGGTCCCGGCGTCCGGATAGGTCGAAGATGCGGGAGCAAACTATCGAACATCTGGCATATGGTTACTGTATAATTTATCCCTTTGACTACAAATGCTCAGGACGACTGATATTGGGCTGCCAACCCAGACTGAGTCAGTCGACTACATGTCTCAACCTCGCAAGCCCAGTGACTCTTCACTAGGGCTACCCCGACCGAGGATTTGCTAAATTGAGATACGGCGAGACATTCAATCCAAACTGTTCGGACAGGTCAATTCCATCTTGGTCCATCATTGCTCCACAAGTACTTGCCTGCACCCAGAAACCTTCCGTCACCGGATTAAAAATCCGGGTAGTCCGGTACCAAAGCACAGGGAGTTGCTTGCAAGCTACCGTGATGACCTCAGGTCAGAGGGACACATATATCCATATCCTATCGTGAATATCCCTTTGGTAGAAAGGGGCTTCACGGAGTCACGTTCAATGAGATATCATATATCCCACTTGCAGATCACATCAGTGTCACCACACTCATTTGGTCAAGAGGACAACCAAATGATGTGAACTGCAACAACCTATACTTGATATATTGTCGTCCAGTACAATATATCCTTTGGTTATGAACAGGGTTTAAGGACCAGTCGATACATCCTCTCTGTATCGAAGTCAGTGTAGCCCTAAGGACTTCATCACATGGAAAGAGTTCATTTTTAGGGAAATGCAATATGTGATGAGCTGCCAAAAAAATAATTTTATTAATTCATAAAATGAATACAATACTCAGCACAACCGCCTACAACCCAGGCGATTGGCTTTGGGACACAATTCCCAACATTTTGTACCTAGGATTAGCACTTGTAGACCATCCAAGTCCGTACAATGTGGCCTGGATAGATGCTTCATCTATCCTAATTAGACATAAGTGCCTTGTCCCGATTAAATTTCAATCATATCAAGATAAGATCTGGTGCGATGTTTTACCAATGGAAGTGGGTAGCATTATTCTTGGTAGACCTTGGCTCTTCGATCAAGATGCCACTCTTTATAGCCGATCCAATATCTGTACATTCATGAATCAGGGAAAAAAGATTATTGTTTATCCTTCACATCCCAGAGCTCCCAAAAAAGTTATAGAAGGAAACCTTAAACTTCAGAGGCAAAAGAAAAGTCTACACATAATCAATCTTAAAAAGTTTGAATATAATAATAGCTTGGTAAATAAATCTATTGGTGTGAGTCCATTTGAAGTTATTCATGGTTGTCGTCCTAATAAGATCACTGAAAAACTAGTATAAGTAATCAAATGAATAAACGATTAGCAGATTCTCACCAGCAAGTTAAGGATTTTGTTGAGGGTGATCATGTCATAATTAAGGTTAGATCCGAATGGTTTCCACTAGCAGGCCCGTTCAAAATTTTAAAGAAAATTGGACCGAATGCATATGTTATTGATCTACCATCTGATTATGGGATTAGTCATACTTTCAATATTTTGGATCTAATTGAATATGAAGAACCAGCATTGATACCTAGTAGTCCATTTGAGCCTGCATCTTCCTTTGAGAGTGTCCTTCTCTTGAGAGCCCATTAGCCTAAATGAGAGGAATGCACGATGTGATAGAATATATTTTGGACGAGCAGATCAAGTCTTTGAGGGATCGAAACTACTACCACTACCTGGTTCACTAGCGAGGCAGGCTGAAGTGAAAGGATTCCTGGATTACTGAAGAGGAGTTACAGAATTGATCCAAATCTATTTGAGTACCTCCACTTTGACTCGACGAAGTCGAGTTCTCCCCACCCAAGGAAAAATTGATGAGGACATCGTCCTGCACGAATCCTGAAGACATCGCCAGCACGAATCTTGGAGATTTTAGCCAGCACGAATCTTGATGGATTTTATAGGTGTACGAGGGATTTGGAATATCTCTGAATCAGAGATGAGTTTATTTTTCTATTTTGATTGCTTAGACTTATCTTATCGGTATTTCGTTTAGGTTATTTAGAATTTAGTTTTTATTTTGTTAGGATTAGATTTTCGATCCTTACTTAAAGGATTGTACACCTCTTCCGAGGGTGATCAGTATTTGGAAATTAAAAGAAAACCTCTCTTTCTCCGATCTCCTGCCTCTCTACCCCTCTTCTACTTTTCCTCTTCCCGGTTCTTTCTCTCTCTCCTCTGTTCTATTCCCTCCCCACTCCTTCTACTTCTCTTCCAAGTGACTTAACTGAAGTGATGCCCTCAACCAATCGGAGCCACCCATGTTCTCCCCACCAATCGGCATCTCCACAATCCACTGAGACATCGTCATCAGCCTTCCCCCCCATGATCGTCATCTCCGTTGCCCGTCGTCGCCCGCTGACACCCGATAATCGCCCATCCCTTGCCTGATCCATCGAGCTCCATGGCCACCATCAAGCTCCGGTATCAAGCCCTCGCCACTTGTTTTCTGTGCCACTGACCGTCGATCTTGTCAGAAAATTGTTGCGAATTGTATCCCAAAGCCAATCGCTTAGGCTGTAGGCGGTTGTGCTTAGTATTGTAATTTGTATATGAATTAATAAAATTTTATTTTGACAGCTCATCACATTATTCATTTCCCTGTAATGAACTCTGTTTATGTGATGAAGTCCTTAGGACTGCACTGACTTCGATATAGAGAGGATATATCGAGTGGTCCTTTTAAAAGGTTCACAACCAAAGGATACATTGTACAGGATGACAATGTATCAATTGTAGGTTGTTGTTGTTCACATCGTTTGGTTGTCCTGTTGACCAAAGGAGTGTGGTGACACTGATGTGATCTGCAAGTGGGATGTGTGACATCTCATTGAACGTGACTCCGTGGAGCTCCTTTCTGCCAAAGGATTGTTTGCGATTGGATATAGGTATATGTGTCCCTTCGACCTGAGGTCACCATGGTAGCTTGCAAGCTACTCCTTGTGCTTTGGTGCCGGACTACCCGGATTTCTAATCTAGTGATGGAAGATTTCTAGGTACAGGCAAGTACTTGTAGAGCAGTGGTGGACCATGATGGAATTGACCTGTCCAAATTATTTGGATTGAATGTCTCGCAGTGTCTCAATTTAGCAAATCCTCGGCCGGGGTAGTCTTAAGTGAGGAGTCACTGTACTTGCGAGGTTGAGACATGTTGTGGATTGACTCAGTTAGGGTTGGCAGTCTAACTCAAGGTCATCTTGAGCATTGGAGGTCAAAAGGATGAATTATACGGTAACCATATGCAAGAGGTTCGATAGATTGCTCTCCCATCTTCAGC